>JAJHSJ010000006.1:64717447-64799987 GCA_021015155.1 Magnolia officinalis | reverse complement strand
AAGACCCAAAACTTGTAAAACATGTGACTCTAGGTTACCCTAAAGTTTAGAACCGAACTCATTACCCGTCTGCTCTCGGGACTGAAACGAAACTTCGTATGAGGTCTAGATCGCACATCGGGAGTCCGATTAACACGAAGCTAAGGAACCAGGACCGCCCCACTGGGCTTGACAATCATCTCAAAAATCAGCTCGACCGATGTCCCACGGTCATTTATTTCGATCCGGAGCGAGGGAGTGTGAAAAACATATTTCCATCCTAATAAAAATATCAGGAATAGTGATCTGGCACCATTCGCTACGCATCAGTATTAAGCAACCAGACCGTCAGAATCCGACCAAATTACACTCCGATTAAGAAAAATTTCAGGAACATTTACATGTACTTGGAATTCGGATCGTGGCCCACTGACCGTTGAACTGAAAGTGGTCCGCCACGTGCGATCTGGGAATCCGATCAAGTCGAAAACGTAATCCCACATAGATCCATGTGTGGTGAGCTTAAGTCTGACGTTTGGCTCAAAGAGGGCCACCAAACATACCTTTTGAGCTTGAAAAGTGGCGAAACTGCCTATATATGCAGCCACCCTTGAACCTGAGTCTATTTGGACATGATTTGGCTATAAAAGGGCTTAGAACAGCCCCTCTCACAGCCATACGAATTTGGGTGCAAACCCTTAGAGAGAAAGAGAGAAAAGAGAGAGAAAGTCTTGGAGATCGAAGCCGATCTTCCTCCTGCTGCTCCCACTCCTCCCACGGCCTACACCGCCCTATTCCAGGGGTTTCCCGGCGGTGTCCATGCCATTTGAAGGTAAGAAACCTAACCCTAATCTGATTAAAGGTAGATCGTTGTAGGATATGAAAAAGCTGATCGGTTCGCTCTTTAGGTTAGGAAACTCCCGTATACGGAAGCTCCAAAACCCTTGCTGATGTTGGAATTCCAAGGGCTGAGGTGAGGACTTTCCAAGGGCAAAGGTGAGGACTTTAAGTGTATAGTTACGTTTTTCAACGCTTTCAATGTCAGATAATGATAGATTCATGATCTGCATGCAAATGCACATGTACAAAGTGCTTTCCGTTTCCTGTTTCGATTAGCGATGTAGAATATGGAATTTCACATACTCTAGATATACGTAGAAATACCGTATACGTATTTTTTTGGGAAAATGTTTGACATGTTTATTTAATGTTTGATTATATCATATGTGGATAAAATACTAGTTTGGCGAAAAGAATCGCCAAATACATGTTCATGTGTAAATGTCATGTATGTTGAAATTGCGTATTTTAAATACCGCATATGTGCGGATTTTGGAAATGTATTGTCATGATTATTTGTAGTATGAATATGGTATACATGGATAAAATACTCGTTTGGCTAAAGATAACCCTAATACATGTTTTACTAACATACACCATGTATGTTGTAATAGTGTATTCTAAGTGTTTGTGGAAATGGCTGAATGAGTATAGAATTCTCATTCGTGCTCGCCATGACTAATTGTCATGGATTCATGATTGATGTATGGGCGATACCCCTTTTGACAAAGGATTTGCCCTAAGTCACGCCACGGCCAATATACACTATATATGCTAAATGTGTGGCCCAAGTGTTTGTGGAAATGACTGAATGAATATGGAACTTGGATTCCTGCTTGCCATGACTATCCGTCGTGGGTGTACGCGTGTTATGATTGGGGCAACTCCCTAGTGAAAGGATTTGGCCTAATGCCTATGTGATCGACATATGTCATGTATGTTGATGTATGGTTTGTTTAAGTGTTTCTTGAAATGTCTGAATGTGTAGTAGTTAGCAAATTGTAATATATAAGGGTGTTGAGGTATGATTCTCAACCTCTTTTCACTATGTGTATGATCTCCTTTGATAGTTGTGTGATTAGGATTTGAACATGTACAAACTCATGCTTGTGTTGTGATTCATAACATGCTCAACTGTTTTATGATTTTAACTATGTAATGCATATGTTTAAATTTATATTTATGTTGTATGATCCGTCATGGGTGATGGGGGAGCGGAGCAACGAGTGCGTGCAACAGCCCTGGCAGCCCTAAACGGATAATACCAGACTGATTGTATGATTTGAATCCTGATCTATTACTGCTTTATATCTCTGTAATTGATTGTGTTTGGGGCTATGATTATAGTCCAGGCAATCGGTAACGAGATTGAACTCGTGGCTGAGATTCATTTGCCACGTGGGATGTGTTCGACGAACTCGAGTCGTGCGTTGCCTGTCGGCAGTGGCTAGGCCACACGAAGTTGTTTATGCACTTCATGTCGTGCAGCTCAACGGGCGATCGTGCTAGTCGAGCTCATCAAGTAACCCGATCTGCCTTATGCATGTTCACCCTGTTTGGTCGCTACTGCTTGAACCTAGGGTACCAAACTTACCAGTGGCGATCCCCGTTTAACCATGGTACCTAGATCCGCTAAGTCGCATGAGCCGGGCATGGTGGTATGGGACACCCGTGGTCGAGCTGTCGGCCTACGCTGGGGCCATGTGCCTCCCCGTAGTGACCATTGCGCAATCAACTCGTGAGCCGAATATGGTGGTATGGGACACTGTATTCGAGCTGTCGATACTTCGGCGAGAGCCGAGTACGGTGAGATCTGTGCTCGTGCTGACGGGCGACGAGTCCTCCGTAGTATCATCGAGTACACTCCAAGGGTCTGTGATGGCCACGAGTCTTTCACAGCAACTAGAGTGTGAGTTGAGCCGAGTACGGGAGACCTGTACTTGAGCTGACGGCTAGTGATTGAGCCGAGTACGGTGAGACCTGTACTCGAGCTGACGGCCAGCAATTGAGCCGCATACGGTGAGATCTGTATCCGCGCTGACGGGTGATGAGCCCTTTGCGATGCCTTCACTACGTTTCTCAAACCATAACATCGTATGAGAATAACTAGGATTGACGACCCTAGAATGGATCATGTTTGGGAATGATACAAGGGAGGTACCTTAGTTTCCCAATACTGCTGTTTGAAATGGACTAATAAAAACTTGGTAATCATGAGCATCATCGCACCGCATGTGCTTTGTAGATGTGGCGCACTGAGGGAGTAAGCATTCGCGAACGTAAGATGATGTCGCTTGAGGGTGGTTTGGCAAGGGCATACAGCATCATGTCATTTCATTCTTGCATTTAATAAGAGTAGTTAGAATTGTTTGATTTGTACTGCTTTATCATTACTGCTTGATTGAATTGATAACATGTTAACCTATGCTTTACTGTTCCACTGAGTTGATCACTCACTCCCACGTTACGGGACGGTGTTCCGAACACCCACCAGATTTGTTGAGTTTCAGGTGATGGCGATGCTTGTGAAGCAGAGCCGGACTACTTCTGTGATGATAGGAGGAGTTCTCCTATCTGTATCTCTCTGGCAGGTCAATGAAGACCTGATATTGTATTGACGGGGCTATGGTACATGGGATAGGAGGCATTACACTTCCTCACATTTGGTACATTTTAGAACTGCACTTGTATTTATTTAACCTGGTAATGTTATCACACTCTGGAGACTCATCATAATTTATAATTTATCTATCTATCACAGTCTTCCGCTTGCAAATTAACTGTCTCTGGAGTATGATATGCTGTTTGGCTTAATCTCACTCATGTTCAATGCACGAATACAGTCAACATTCAATCATCATTCATTTTGTTGCATAAGTGATGTTCTGGAACTCGGGAGTTGAGTTTATGCTCGACCCCCGATTTTCAGGGCGTTACAAGATGGTATCAGAGCATGATTTTGATTAAACCGGACCTGGGTTATGGTCACACTACGCACTCTGACGCACTCTGACTTAGGAGGGAGCGACGGAATGTAGAAACAGTCTTAGGCATCCCTGTTAGTCCAACGGCTAATTCACTGAAAACGAACGCCGAAATCGAGTCTGTATTCAACCATGGTCGCACGGGTCGACCTTAAAATGTTTCTAGGTTGTCTAGTGAAGGGTCTAGATCACAATCCACCTCATCCCAATCATGTAGAATCAGGAAAATGTGTGATAAACGTGATGAGGATAACTACTTCGAATCCTTGGAGCTTCTCTGGACTCCTCCCAGAGACTTCTCGAATCTACAAGAGGAGAAAGCAGAAAATAAAAATAAATTCTAATAAATTCGAAACTGATTAATGAATGACTAAAAAAAAAAAAAACAAGTTCATAACCCTTTAAACAAGGATACCAGGTAATGGGAAAGAAATCAGGAACAAACTACAACTAAAACTTCTAGATTTCGCGACTTACTATAGGGTCGTGATGTCTACTAAGTGCGCAAGGCATTCAGCCAAAAATAGTAAGTGTCCTATTTGATTTCACTAAACCGTTCTCCTAATTATTCTAAGCTCTTTACACGAGGCGCACAACTCCTAAAGCCCAACGATGAAGAGTAATTAAACTAAAACTACCATTTTTAGCAAAACAAAATTGAAACGGGGAAATGACCGTCAATCGGAGGGTTTTCTCGTCGCAATTCCGGGCTGCGCAACCCGGCATAGCGGGTTGGTTGGCTTCATTAGCTCGTTCTACTACCCACCCCAAATTCATATATTTTACGTCAGATAACTCATCCCGGATTGCAAGATATGTCTCCCGAAAATACCCAAAATGGAGCGAATCGGGGTCGGGGGCCCCTCCACGTTAATACACTAAGCCCCCGGTCGAACCAGGGTGCATTTGGCACCTTGGGACCTTGGTGAATACACCCCACCGGAGGCGGCGCGGCTCCGGCCAAGTCCGGCCGCGGCGGCGCCGCGGCTCGGGCGGCGGACTGCGGCTGGGATGCTTTTCCGGCGAGATTCCGGCCATGGGGTTGGTCGGCCTGACCCCCCTACCCCCTGGCACGTGCCATTTTGGCATTTGTTTGGGATTTTTAGGTCTGGAAGCCCCCTCTCTCTCAAACGCCCCTCCCATCTCTCTTTTCCTCCTATTCTTGCTATTTTCTCTCTCAAACCTCCACTCCAATCGCCCATTTCGTTATTTCCTGTCCAACCTTACATCACTCCATCGTTTACAGCCGCACCTACCCCCTACCCTCTCCATTCTCTCTCATTTGAGCGCTTACATTCCTCATTTGAAGCTCTAAAATCGTGCAAGCTCTCAACTCATCTCATCTACTCATATTCCTCCTTCAATCCCTGTCCGTTGGGGCCTTTACAATCATCTGTTGAGGCTCACATCTGTGGAAAACCAAACCTCCAGCCCTATCTCTCTCTCTCCATCACTTTTCATTCGCTTTTCCATGGCTCTACCCGAACATGTACGGCCATTCTCTTGGATGTCTAATCATCCATACTGCTGCCTCGTAGTTCGCATGGGCTACTGTCTTAGGGTGCTTATAATTTCATGTTGATGATTGTAGTTGTTGGTAGAATATTTTAGATATTTGAGGACGTTTAGGGCCCGTCCGGCCAATTGCATTAGGAGAGTTTAGGGTGGATAGAAGGTAACAATAAATGTATGTGTAAGGTATGGCCCTAGGTTGGTTGTATCCCATGTTTTCTAATACCATGTTTGGAATGTATGCAATAAAGAGTATACCCTAGGTTGTTCCTCTTACACTTAGGAGTTCCGATTCCTGGGATTGGAAATCCCATCTCACACTTTCCAACACATGGCTCATTTTCCAAAGCCTATAAATTAATTTTTATCCCCCCACCTCACCTACCAACCATGTCACTCCCAATCCCGAGGTAGGACTAGTAATGCGGTCCCATTCAATACAACTTAAGACCACTGGCCTAATAGTGTTGAAGTGATAAAGTCCCTTGATATACATTAACCCACCACACTCTGATAGCTTAAGCTTTTAGAGTAAATGGTTGTTTGACAAATATGGCCCATAGAGTTTGGACCTAGAGCAGTGCTTTGACAGACCTGACGATATAGGCAATCCAACCAGAACCCCCTCAGTTGGTTTGAGCATATGTGAAATGCTCGGGCGTAGTTAAATTCAACTACAGGCAACTCAATTCCAATTAGACAACTTTAACCCTAAGTAATAAAACTCTTCCTTGTATTAGGAATGAAGTGAAATCATCTAGCATAGAGGCATAGACTTTAAATCACAACTAGTGGATTACCGCTACGCATACGTTGAGCCTAGGCTGCTGACTAGACTAAGAAATATAAACGACTAACAATACTAAGATAATTGAGTGATGGACGTAGTTAGTTGGCTTGAATAGGTTGGAACGAGACCCCGTTCCTTTGTTGAATCCTCTCGATACCCATAGGTATCAATGCCATCGTACACATCGTCGATGAAAGGCAGACCAATGTATTTCCCATTTCATGTCAAGGATAGGTTATAAATTACACCTTGTTCCGACATACGGATCAGGGCATAGCTCTTGAGCCTTGAGGGTGAAAATAAATTTTAAGGGGGGTAGAACATTATGAGCCCAATCTAGTTAGGTCACCTGATACACCTCTTTGACTGGGTGGCGCAGCGGAAACGCGGTGGACCCTACCCCACTGGCCCAGGATCGAAACGGTGCTCGTTGAATACGAACATTATAGAAGCCCTAGCCTGCCCTACTATGAGAAACCGTTTTAGGATGATCTAGTAAGATTTGATTTACCATTTCCTTGGACATAGATGATAACGAGGACTCTCTTAGACTACGACTTAAAGGGCAGCCTTAGAATAAACAATTTGAGCCTTTCAATGATGGACATTCCCTACTCTTAGAGAGTGATCAGACTACGGAGTTACTGAAATATACAACTGCGAAGTTTTCGCGGCTTGACCCAATTCCCAATCCTGGGTGACTACCGATGGACTCTCTGCTGACGAGCGGACGACTAGGATTTACCAGGATTCGGAAGGGATACGATGAGCTTCCTACCCTGGCCCGGTAGATGATCGATGTATCGGGATCGAGCCCACTATTACCGTCTCTCCGTGTTGGTCAAACAATGAAAACAGTTATCTTACTCTAAATTGTTGGGAATTGTCGTCAAGACTCCAAATAGGTAAAGAAATAAATTGTAGCAAACCATTAGGGTATGAGCAATGGATAAACAACTAAGTTTTAAGGGGGGTAGACTAAAATGAACCAACTGGTATATACCCTACCACGCGTAGAAACTTGAAATCAATAAGTCATTAGGCAAATGAAATAATAGAAATTTTCCCTTATTACCCTTAGCCAATTTCGGGGACGAAATTTTGTTTTAAGGGGGGTAGATTGTAACATCCCGGATTTTTGCCAACCTGGGATTAGACGTTCTAGGGCAATGGGTCGATCCTAAGACCTTATCAACTTGTCAAAACTAAATCCCACAGTCTAAAATCGCTCCTGAACCCATTTCCTTCACAAATCCCACCCCTTTACTACCTTGTGCTTTCAATTTTTCAAAGCACTTTCGCCCTAGACACTAACTTAAACTAGCTAAGTAGTAAAACTTGGATCACTTTATATACAAACTACAAAGGCCTAAGTACCATCTCAACCAGAAAACAATTAGGATTAAATCCTTTAGAAATTTAACAAAGTTAACTAAGTGCAAACTCGACTAGCCATGAAATCCATTGGGATCGCTTTAAATACGATCTGCAAGACCCAAAACTTGTAAAACATGTGACTCTAGGTTACCCTAAAGTTTAGAACCGAACTCATTACCCGTCTGCTCTCGGGACTGAAACAAAACTTCGTATGAGGTCTAGATTGCACATCGGGAGTCCGATTAACACGAAGCTAAGGAACCAGGACCGCCCCACTGGGCTTGACAATCATCTCAAAAATCAGCTCCGACCGATGTCCCACGGTCATTTATTTCGATCTGGAGTGAGGGAGTGTGAAAAACACTATTTCCATCCTAATAAAAATATCAGGAATAGTGATCTGGCACCATTCGCTTACGCATCAGTATTAAGCAACCAGACCGTCAGAATCAGACCAAATTACACCCTCGGATTAAGAAAAATTTCAGGAACATTTACATGTACTTGGAATTTCGGATCGTGGCCCACTGACCGTTGAACTGAAAGTGGTCCGCCACGTGCGATCTGGGAATCCGATCGAGTCAAAAACGTAATCCCACATAGATCCATGTGTGGTGAGCTTAAGTCTGACGTTTGGCTCAAAGAGGGCCACCAGAACATACCTTTTGAGCTTGGAAAGTGGCGAACTGCCTATATATGCAGCCACCCTTGAACCTGAGTCTATTTTGGACATGATTTTGGCTATAAAAGGGGCTTAGAACAGCCCCTCTCACAGCCATACGAATTTGGGTGCAAACCCTTAGAGAGAAAGAGAGAAAAGAGAGAGAAAGTCTTGGGGATCGAAGCCGATCTTCCTCCTGCTGCTTCCACTCCTCCTCCACGGCCTACACCGCCCTATTCCGGGGGTTTTTCCGGCGGTTGTCATGCCATTTGAAGGTAAGAAACCCTAACCCTAGATCTGATTTAAGGTAGGATCGTTGTAGGATATGAAAAAGCTGATCGGTTCCGCTCTTTAGGTTAGGAAACTCCCGTATACGGAAGCTCCAACACCCTGTTGATTTGTTGGAATTCCAAGGGCTGAGGTGAGGACTTTAAGTGTATAAGTTACGGTTTTCAACGCTTTCAATGTCAGATAATGATAGATTCATGATCTGCATGCAAATGCACATGTACAAAGTGCTTTCCGTTTCCTGTTTCGATTAGCGATGTAGAATATGGAATTTCACATACTCTAGATATACGTAGAAATACCGTATACGTATTTTTGTTGGGAAAATGTTTGACTTATTTTATTTAATGTTTGATTATATCATATGTGGATAAAATACTAGTTTGGCGAAAAGAATCGCACAAATATATGTTCATGTGTAAATGTCATGTATGTTGAAATTGCGTATTTTAAAATACCGCATATGTGCGGATTTTGGAAATATAATTGTCATGATTATTTGTAGTATGATTATGGTATACATGGATAAAATACTCGTTTGGCTAAAGGATAACCCTAATACATGTTTTACTAACATACACCACGTATGTTGTAATAGTGTATTCTAAGTGTTTGTGGAAATGGCTGAATGAGTATAGAATTCTCATTTGTGCTCGCCATGACTAATTGTCATGGATTCATGATTGATGTATGGGCGATACCCCTTTTGACGAAAGGATTTGCCCTAAGTCACGCCACGGCCAATATACACTATATGTGCTAAATGTGTGGCCCAAGTGTTTGTGGAAATGACTGAATGAATATGGAACTTGGATTCCTGCTTGCCATGACTATCCGTCGTGGGTGTACGCGTGTTATGATTGGGGCAACTCCCTAGTGAAAGGATTTGGCCTAATGCCTATGTGATCGACATATGTCATGTATGTTGATGTATGGTTGTTTAAGTGTTTCTTGAAATGTCTGAATGTGTAGTAGTTAGCAAATTGTAATATATAAGGGTGTTGAGGTATGACTCTCAACCTCTTTTCACTATGTGTATGATCTCCTTTAATAGTTGTGTGATTAGGATTTGAACATGTACAAACTCATGCTTGTGTTGTGATTCATAACATGCTCAACTGTTTTATGATTTTAATTATGTAATGCATATGTTTAAATTTATATTTATGTTGTATGATCCGTCATGGGTGATGGGGGAGCGGAGCAACGAGTGCGTGCAACAGCCCTGGCAGCCCTAAACGGATAATACCAGACTGATTGTATGATTTGAATCCTGATCTATTACTGCTTTATATCTCTGTAATTGATTGTGTTTGGGGCTATGATTATAGTCCAGGCAATCGGTAACGAGATTGAACTCGTGGCTGAGATTCATTTGCCACGTGGGATGTGTTCGACGAACTCGAGTCGTGCGTTGCCTGTCGGCAGTGGCTAGGCCACACGAAGTTGTTTATGCACTTCATGTCGTGCAGCTCAACGGGCGATCGCGCTAGTCAAGCTCATCAAGTAACCCGATCTGCCTTATGCATGTTCACCCTGTTTGGTCGCTACTGCTTGAACCTAGGGTACCAAACTTACCAGTGGCGATCCCCGTTTAACCATGGTACCTAGATCCGCTAAGTCGCATGAGCCGGGCATGGTGGTATGGGACACCGTGGTCGAGCTGTCGGCCTACACTGGGGCCATTTGCCTCCCCGTAGTGACCATTGCGCAATCAACTCGTGAGCCGAATATGGTGGTATGGGACACTGTATTCGAGCTGTCGATACCTCGGCGAGAGCCGAGTACGGTGAGATCTGTGCTCGTGCTGACGGGCGACGAGTCCTCCGTAGTATCATCGAGTACACTCCAAGGATCTGTGATTGGCCACGAGTCTTTCACAGCAACTAGAGTGTGAGTTGAGCCGAGTACGGTGAGACCTGTACTTGAGCTGACGGATAGTGATTGAGCCGAGTACGGTGAGACCTGTACTCGAGCTGACGGCCAGCAATTGAGCCGCATACGGTGAGATCTGTATCCGCGCTGACGGGTGATGAGCCCTTTGCGATGCCTTCACTACGTTTCTCAAACCATAACATCGTATGAGAATAACTAGGATTGACGACCCTAGAATGGATCATGTTTGGGAATGATACAAGGGAGGTACCTTAGTTTCCCAATACTGCTGTTTGAAATGGACTAATAAAAACTTAGTAATCATGAGCATCATCGCACCGCATGTGCTTTGTAGATGTGGCGCACTGAGGGAGTAAGCATTCGCGAACGTAAGATGATGTCGCTTGAGGGTGGTTTGGCAAGGGCATACAGCATCATGTCATTTCATTCTTGCATTTAATAAGAGTAGTTAGAATTGTTTGATTTGTACTGCTTTATCATTACTGCTTGATTGAATTGATAACATGTTAACCTATGCCTTATTGTTCCACTGAGTTGATCACTCACTCCCACGTTACGGGACGGTGTTCCGAACACCCACCAGATTTGTTGAGCTTCAGGTGATGGCGATGCTTGTGAAGCAGAGCCGGACTACTTCTGTGATGATAGGAGGAGTTCTCCTATCTGTATCTCTCTGGCAGGTCAATGAAGACCTGATAAGGTATTGACAGGGCTATGGCACATGGGATAGGAGGCATTACACTTCCTCACATTTGGTACATTTTAGAACTGTACTTGTATTTATTTAACCTGGTAATGTTATCACACTCTGGAGACTCATCATAAGTTATATAATTTATCTATCTATCACAGTCTTCCGCTTGCAAATTTAACTATCTCTGGAGTATGATATGCTGTTTTGGCTTAATCTCACTCATGTTCAATGCACGAATACAGTCAACATTCAATCATCATTCTTTTTGTTGCATAAGTGATGTTCTGGAACTCGGGAGTTGAGTTTATGCTCGACCCCCGATTTTCAGGGCGTTACAATGATTAAGAGTAACGACATTCTTACTGATGTGGATTTGTTGTTATTTACTCTATGTGAACATTGTCTAAATAACTAAGGAATATGTTTATCTGGCCGAGGCCCTAGCTAGAGGTTAACAGCTAGCACTTGCTTCATTCGTGCTCGGCCAGTTGTACCGCGGCATCTTCAATGCAATCGGTAAAGGTTTCTACCATAGTGAAGGACCTCTCTGGCTTCTCCAGATGTGGCTATATTAATATTTCAGTCCTACCATTGTAAATCCTATTCCCCCTCCAGATTCTTTTACTTTTGGAACATCTGTTACCCTAAAGCCTCTCATTCCTTTGCCCATTATATGCATTTTTTCCTTGCCCTTAATATTGATAAACCCAATATTTTTGCCCATTCCTCAATAAAGAATTTGGTCCAACTTGGTTTATAGAAGAATATGAAACGGTTAGTGTGGAGATGGTCGAGCTTCGAGACAAAGCTTGGAAGAGTTACCTTCTCTATAGAGATCTCCCTTACAGAGGCACTATGGAGATGGTATTAATGCTAAGGCAAGGGTTGAGCAAACTATCCCAATCTCTTACCTTGTCAATTCATCCTTGTGCAATGTCTTCCTTATCCATTCACTCACAAGGCCATCAATCAACCTCCTTAAGAGAGAGCACATGTAGACGGTCGAAATCTTTTAGATTATTGACAACAATTTCGAGGCTCATACACAACTTTTGACCCTCCTCCTTTTTTGAGTTGTCCTCATCGGATGCTTACTTTCTATGATTGGTGGGTAAATTATTATAAGAAATTGGTTACCAAATCCATTGAGCTTGTCATCGCCTGACTTTTTCCTTCATCCACAAGGATAGATAGACCTCCGGTTGAGAAGAAATCGACGACCGATGATAAAAAAGAAGACTGTGTCCAAGCCAGTTACTTCTCCAATTCAAAGAAAGACACAGTCGAGGAAGACAATAACGGATACTTCAACCACTTCTCCTTCAGCAATAAAGGTGGCCAATCCAACATTTCCTAAGTTAAAACGCTAAAAAGTGTTGTTTGTGAACCCAATCCAGGAAGCTCCTCCGGCTTAATCATCGCTAGTGTTAATAGCTCCCCTCGTTTTGAGGAAAATTTTAGATCTTGGACCTCTCCTAGGTCTAATTTCTAAACCTCCCATTCCCCCTATTGTATCAGCTACACCAATAAAGCCTTCTACAACAACCAGTAGAGTTAGTTGAGTTGTGGCAAAGAATTTAGGTGTCTCTTTCACGGCTAAGGTTATTTCTGCTTTTGAAAAATGTTACAAAACCAAGTATTGGTTGGGATTATCACCTTCTAAATATTCTTGGGAGATGAAAGAGGTAAATAAGAGACATGAAAAGGCCCATTTCAATAAAACTTTCAATAAATGGCAGAAAGAAATAAAGACATTGAATGATCTCAACCTTCCCTTTAACCACTTTCTAACACATTATCGATCCAATCCACCGCCCTTTCTTACTTCTGTTTGGCCTTTGGAGATGCTTATATCGTTGATCCTTCCAAAATTTAATCGATGATCGATCGATATTCTGCATTACTGTTCAAATTGATTTAGGTACTGTAAGTGCTTATATTTAAAGCACATTTAGTGTTTTGAAATTTCGTAGTTCCGGATGGATCACAAGCACTCATGAAGATGTTATTCAACAACTCATGAAGATCACATAAAGACATGATCAACATCTTAAGGGCGACTCAACATCTCGAGCTTTAAAGAAGTTTCATGGTTCAACGATTGAAACATTCAGTACATGTCAACCATTAGGTGGTATAAACTTTAGAATGACCCTAGGTTAGGTGTTCTTCAAATATGGCCGTAATAATGATTTATACAATGTAAAATTCTCTGTAGTTCAACCAGCTTAACCAAATTCAGCCAGACTAATAATATCCAAGCAAGTATACAACAACATTCGAAGAATTTATTGCAAGTTCGGCCAACCTAACTTCAAGTTCGACCAGCCTAACTTAGGATTAGGCCAACCCATAAGTTCACGGGTCAAGTTCCTAGCAATGCATTTCTTCAGAATTCAGGGAGATTCAGCCAGCCAAAATTTAGCTCGAGCCAGCCAAATTTTGAAAGATCTTATCTCACAAAATCTGAGGGCCGTTGGAATGCGATTGTTGGAATTCGGACAGCCGAACTGAAAATCAGGCCAACCGAATTTTTAAATCCTTTGGCTATAAATAGAGGCCTTCTCTCATTAATTCATATTAGGAAAATCAATGATTAATCTACTCAATCAAAAAGAGAAAGTCAGAGCCTCCTTAAGGTATTTATGCAGTAATTCTAATTCTTCTTTATCTTATTTTATTCTCTTTCTCAAGTTAGTTTCAATTGTTTTAAGAGAGTTATCTAAACTTTACTTGAGATTTGGAGAATAGAATTTACAGCATTTAGGATTTTGTTTATTGAAAATACATTAGATCCCTATATTGTTTTTGGGTTGAACACATATACGGCTTCATCAATATCCCAAGAAAGAAAATCACTACAATCATGCTACAGTTACCTTTTTGACTCGACATCAGAAGATAAGTATTGCACTTTCATTTATTGTATTTTGGGTTTTTCTGAGATAGCCCGAAAATCTCAGCGGGTTGTTTTGTGGTGAGCTCATGAAAATCACAAATTGGGTTTTGTTGTGATAACTTGTGAAAATCACAAGAACTATATCAGGTTATTAAGGTGATCCTGTGAAAATCTTGAAATAGTGAAAGTCAAAATGTAGTAATTTTAGGAGTGGAGTAGATGTGGGGTGAAGCACCAAACCACTATAACTCCTTATGCATTGGTGGTGATTGATTATTTCTTTATTGCTTTCTTTGTGATTGATTGTCTCTTGCTAAGTTTGATATTTTGATCTCAAAGATGTCGTGAAATAAGTTTGTCCTGCCTAAATCTTTTAGGTGAAGGTTGTCGTATGAACTATTTGGAATTAAGAGTTCAATACTCTAAGAAATTGAGAGTATTTGTTTTATTATTCCGTATTATATCAAAATATTTTGTATTATCCTATTCACCCCTCCCCCTCTAGGACATCTATAGCTCGTCCTTTCAAGTGGTATCATAGTGATGTTACTCTTTTTGAGCTAGATCCAAAGCTATTAGAATGTTAAATTTCGATAGTCTGTCTATTATCAGGCCACCTTGCTTTGATGGCTCAAATTATTCTGATGGAAAGCCAGAATGAGGATTTTCGTCAAATCTATTGATGAAAGCGAGTGGCAATGAACCTTAATTAAATGGACCCCTCCAATGATTGAAGTATTGACTGAGGATGAAACCACGTCCATGAAAGAAACCGCTTATACTTTTTGGACGACCATCCAGAAAAGTGAAAGTAGTGCAAATGTAAAAGCCTTAAATATAACATTACCAAAAAGTCTAAGATCCAAATCCTCACAACAAAGTTTGAGGAAATTCATATGGAAGAAAGTGAGTCATTCATGGACTTCTATATGAAACTAAAGACATTGTTAATTCTATAGGGTCTTGGAGAAAAAGTTCCTGAAAGCAAGGTTTGTGCAAAGATATTGCGATAACTTCCCGATAGGTTCAATTCAAAAGTCACTGCTATACAAGAATTAAGAGATATCGATACTATGAAGGCTGATGAATTAGTTAGATCTCTATAAACCTACGAGCTGAATTTCACAGCTTCTGAAAACAAGTCCATAGCTCTTAAATCCTCTAAATCTAAATCCAAAGATATAAATATAAATTATGATAATGAAGAGAATGAGGATATGGCAATGTTAGTTAAAATGTTTTATAGAATTTTTTAAAATAAAAATAGATCAGATTATCAAAAACCTTTTGACAAAAGAAAAGGAAATTCAAATATTTGAAAATTAAAATCTAAAGACACCCAATGCTTCAACTGTTCTGAATTTGGGCATTTAGCTTCGAAATGTCCTAAGAAGGATAAATCTATAAGAAGAGGCATGAATCTGAATCTAATTGAGAAACTGACGAATTTGACCAAGATACCGTGAAAGATTAAAAAAAAAAGGCTTTTATGACTATAGCCATAATCACTTCATTAGATGAATATGAAACTTCTGATTATGAAACTCCTGAAAGTGATTCTGAAAATGATGATGATCTCCAAGTAGAATATGATGCCCTATAGAAAGAAAATTCTAAGATTATGGATAAACTAAATATTTAAAAAGAAAAATGTGCCAAGCTTCAATTAGAACTTGAAAAAATTAGTTTTGGAAAAATCTCATTTTTCTGATTACTTTAAGAAAACTAAATTAGATTTAAATTTAAAGATTTCTGAAATTCAAAATATTAAATCTGAAAATGAGAATATAAAAATAGAAGTTTCCTCCCTTAAGACTTCAAAAGACACTTAGATATACACCCAAGGAAACTAGAAACTTGAAAAATTATTAACCGCATCTCGCCGAATTGGTGAGAAATTTGGCTGGGGTTATATCAAAAGTTACACAGAAAAATCTAAAAACTCCACTCCTGTATTTGTAAAAGAAGAATCTTCAAAGTCTAAAGGAGAAACTCCAAAAGAAGTAAACAAGACTGTAAAAATCTTTCAAAAAACTTTTAATATAAAAACTAATGCCAAGTACCACAAATACCAAAAGAAAAATAATTATCCTCCTCTAGCTAATAAGATAGTGACATTGCTTAAGGGGCTCTTGAAATCCAACTCTGGAAATAATAGAGTAAGTAGAAATAAGAAAAACTGTTACTTCTAAACACAACGAATGGTAAGAGATCCTCCTAAACCTAGAACCATAATGAAATGGGTTCTAAAGGTTAAGTTTCTTGTCATCCATACAGCTTTCAAAGCAAGTAGCCATTTAAGATGGTACCTGGATAGTGGATGCTCTAGACACATGACATGTGATAAGGTGATTTTATCAGACATCAATCAAATCGATTGCGATTCAGTTACTTTTGGAGATGGTAGCAACTGCAAAATCATCGGAAGAGGTAATGTAAAACTTCCCAATATACCTATATTTGAAAATGTGTTATATGTTGAAGGATTAAAACATAATTTGCTATGAATTTTTCAAATCTGTGATAATAATCATAGTGTAAAATTTTCAGATCACATATGTGAGATCATTAACAATCATGGTCATATAATATTAAATGGTCACATGACCTCTGAAAATTCATATACCATTGATGACACTTGCTCAATAAATCATTCATATTACATGGTCCAAACAAACAAAACTGAACTTTGGTATCAACGTCTTGGACATGTAAACTATAGAGACTTATATAAATTAAGCAAGAGAGATCATCTTCGTGGTCTACCCAAACTGAAAAAGGTAGAAAATAAAGTATGTGGTGCCTGTTAAATAGGCAAACAAATTAGGAGTAGTAAAAAAAGGTGAACTCCTTACCCACTACAAGGCCTTTTGAACTACTCCATATGGACTTAGTTGCCCACTCAAACAGAGAGTAGAGGTGGAAAGAAATACTTTCTAGTTGTAGTAGATGACTACATGCATTAGATATACATGGGTAGCCTTCTTAAGAGAAAAGTCAGATGCTTTTGACGAAGTCAAAAAGTTAATTTAACGCATCCAAACTGAAAAAGAACTATCTGTAATAAGAATAAGAAGTGACCATGGTACTGAATTTGAAAATAACAATTTTGAGAAGTACTGTAATAACTATGGAATATTACATGAATTTTCTACTCCTAAAACACCTCAGCAAAAATGGAGTTGCTGAGAGGAAAAACAGAGTTCTACAAGAAATGACTAGTGTTATGCTAAATAACCTAAAATTAGCTAAAACATTTATGGGCTGAGGCTGTTAATACCGCCTGCTATATTAATAACCGTGTGTATATAAGAGCAGGTAAAAATAAAATAGCTTATGAACTTTGGTTTAATAAAAAAAATTTCTATGAAATATTTTTGTACTTTCGGAAGTAAATGCTTCATTTTACGAGATTGAGAAAATTTGGGAAAGTATGAAGCTAAAAGTGACGAAAGAATATTTTTAGGATAGGCTCTAAATAGTCAAGCATATCGTGTTCTAAACAAAAGAACTGTGGTGATTCAAGAATCTATAAACGTTGTAATTGATGATCAACCGATCAATCCCAGTCATCTCCAAGATGATGATGATGATGATATTATTATGATTAATCAAAGTGAAACTGAAAGTGCCCTTGTTTGTCAATAATGTGACGGTTGAGTCATTCAGTTTAGTGAGCCCCACATGAAAGAACTACAAGTTGCAGACTCAACAAAGTGGATGTATTCGAAGATCTTTAAAGGTAAATTAAACCTCAAATCCCATGACCAAAACACCTCAGGTAATAACCCCCATGAAAACATTCTAATTTGTCCCAAAAACGACTAGAAAAATATCTTTGGTAGATAAGAAAATAGAAAACTAAGTTGGAAGAACATATGAAAAAATCACAAGTTTTCTACAAACATTCGAGTCATCGAACAAGTCTCGATGACATCGAACATACATGTTCGATGACATCGAACCCATCTCGATGACATCGAATAAGCGCTCTCAAATGTCCAGCAACTAAATAGATTCTGGATCAAAATCTCAAGTCATCGAACAGGTCTCAATGACATCAAACATAAATGTTCGATGACATCGAACCTATCTCGATGACATTGAATAAGAGCTCTCAAATGTCCAGCAACCAAAATGGAACAAATCTCAAGTCATCGAACAGGCCTCGATGACAACAAAATTACAAGTTCGATGTCATCGAACCTATCTCGATGACATCGAAAATGAAACACTCATGTCCAGTAAGCTTAGGTCGAGAAATCATGTAAACTCTTCAATGACTCGAACTATGTTCGATGACATCGAAAGTCAAGATTCGATGACATCGAATGTATGGTCGATTACATCGAATATAGACCTGGCTTGTTCAGAGAGTTCTATTGGAAAAATCATGAACTCTTCGTTGACATTGAAATTTAAATTTCGATGACATCGAAGGTATGATCGATTACATCGAATATGGACCATACTTGTTTAGAATGTTTTAAAGAAAAAGAACTAAACTTCTTGATTTCATCGAACTACCTTCGATGACATTGAACAATGATATGAGATTGTCCAGTAAGGTCCAAACAGTTTTTGTGAAAATTCCAATGTCATCGAATTGTCACTCGATGACATCGAAGGTGACCTTCGATGACATGGAATATACTTTGATGACATGGAAGTAGACAGAATCTGCCCATTTTTTACCGTTGGGATTTTTGCCTTTATATTCAGAGACTTGGTTTTGGGGTTTGAATTGAGAAAAAGAGTGAGATCTGAGAGTGTTATTGTTACCTACCATCATAAATCCTTTTTCTCATGGAAGTTTATCCTTCAAACCCTTCTTAAATGCAATCATTGAAGAATCAATAGATTGGATTGAAGAATAAACTTCATCATTCAAGGATCCTCTAGCAACACACTTAATGACAAATCATTGACCTGGAATCCCTTAAATGTAAAATACCTTGGAATCTCTTTGTCACTTAAAGACCAACATTTATTAGAGTAGATTCCTCAAAATACCCTAACCCAACTCCAGCGACATGCATTAGAAGCATCTACAATTGTTGTGGATCAAGGGAGCTGAAGATCATTTGTCAATGAGGGAGATTATCTTCACTATGTGCTAGAAACAGGGCTTACCTACTTACAAGTAAGTCATTAGAGTCCATAGAATCTGAAGACCTTTCCTTGTGTGGGATTGAGATTCAGGGTGTATCTTAAAACTTGCTAAGACCTTCTTACAGGCCTCCGACGAGAGAATACGTATAGAGTCCTTGTGTATGATCTATATTGTCTTGTGTAGGCATGCGTGATTACCTTGTGTAGGCATGTGTTGTTGCCTTGTATAGGCAATTCCTTGTGTAGGATATATCTAGCTTGTGTAGAATATGAAGGTTTATGGTTAACTTAATTTAAAACCATTGGATAATGTAATCCGGTACACTCTAAGGTGGGGTGCATTAGCCAGGAGTGGAGTAGGCACGTAGCTGAACTACTATATATTGCTGTGTTTGTGATGATTCTTGTTTACATGGATTGATTGTTGAAATGCTCACTTATGCATAATATATGTTTGATAAAATACTGCACTTAGATCTCTCATTGTTTTAGAATATGTGTAAGACCCGTATTTTAATCTATATTATTTCGTAGGTTCCAGCAGTCCTGCCGATCGAATTCCGGCAACCTTTGACCTTTATCCGACGTTTACCCACGGTCCTGCAGACTTATACCCTAGCGACCGCCCCGTCGTCGCGGTTTCGATGCCGCGTCTCGCGCACAGAGGCGATTCCCAGGCTAGGAGATTTGAGCCCGTGTTCAGTTCGAGGAAAATGCCGCGCGTTGCAAAACCCAAGAGAATCTCTACCCGAATGTCACATCAATCAATCAATCCCATCAAGGGTCAAGTGCATGTCAAGTACACATCACCTTACACCCCATCCCTAAGCAACCCCATAAGTCAACAATCCCTTATACAACACATACCCCTCTTGCACAAGCTACCCCAAAAGTCAACAATTTCTTACACAAGCCATCCCTCTCTCCCATCCATCACTCTATCACCCATCTCTCTCTCTTTCCTTACAACACTCTCTCTCTCTCTCTCTCTCTCTCTCTCTCTCATTTCTCAAACTCACTTTCCAAGCAACCAAAATATCACACGTCCAAGCTCTCCCAAATCTCCATGAGAGAGTTTTGTGTGTGGCCCACTTCCTACCCTCTCATCTCCCATCTCAACCCTTCATTCTTCATCATCTTCCGTTGAAATCGAAGCCAAGGAGTTCGACGTTCCATCGGACCAAGAGTGATTTTCCATTAGAAGGCCCACTTGTGATGGGACCCATTTTTTTATGTATGTATTGTAACCATAGTGGGCCCATAGTGGCGGGGTCCCTCTATCACCATCTGATCTCTCCTTTTTCTCCTTCTTTCTCTCTCTTTTTTTTTTCTTTTGTATGGTAATGATGATGATGAGGTGTGTGGCTCACCATGATGTTTACATCCATGCCATCTACTAGTGGACCCCATCCATGTGGGACACACCATGATGTTTACATCCATGCCATCTACCGGTGGACCCCATCCATGTGGGACACACCATGGTGTTTATATGTCATCCCAACCGTCCATCTAGGACGTGGCCCACCCTAAATGTGTGGGTGGGGCCCTCCTTGATGTATTTATTCTAACACACCCAGATCCATAGCTCAAGTGGTAGACTGAGTGAAAGATACCTCGTTTCAACACTGAGGTCTTAGTACCGATTCCTAGTGGGGGTGGCTAACAGTGAGGTGTGAACTGACGGTGGGGTCCGTGGGACCCATCCACATCGTCCACCCATTTGGGTGGGCCACACCATAATGCGTGTGGTGTATCCGCCGTCCTTGGACAGTGGGACCCACCCCACATGTGGGGCTACACCTTGATATATGTGTCTGTCCAGGCCGTCTAGGGTTTGGATGTTGTCATTTATATTAAATATAATTATATATATATATATATACATATATAATAATATATATACACATATATATATATATATATATTATTTATGGTAAATGTTGTGGTGGGACCTACGTGGGACCCACCTATACTAAGTGAAGCAGCAGCAATTGCATCATACGCAGCTGCCTAGCTGTTGTACTAACGACAACTTGTTCTGTGGGTCCCACCTATTCCATCCACGTTGTCTATTTATGTGACCCACCATGATGCATGTGACCGTCCAACCATTTGAGATATCATTTTATGGCATGAGTAAAAGAATGGGTCAGATCTAAAGTTCAAGTGGACCCCCCACCATTGAAATAGTGGACAACCACATCCACCGTTCAAACTTCTAAGGGCCACAGTAGTTTCCAATTAAGCTGATATTTATTTTCACTTCATCTATCTCTATGTTAACTTATGAATAGGTCAGATCTCAAAAATACATAAGGGTGGGTCCGATTTGATATACATGAGGCCCATCGATGTGGCCTATTTAATATGCATGAAGTCCGTTGGTGCGGCCCATATAATACAGCCTATGAGATGTGGCCTACTTGACATATGAGGCCCAGTGATGAGGCCCATGAGCGAGGCCCATTGTGATGTATTCGAGGCCCATGGGCATGGCCCATTGTGATTCGTTTGAGGCCCTTATGCGAGGCCCATGAGTGAGGCCCATGGAAATGTATATTAGGCCCTTATGTGGGGCCATTGGCCCACTATACGTATGGCTCTATGTGGACCACTCCTTGGGAGGAATGTTGGTTTGATGTACACATTGATGGGCAATGATGGTTAGATGTTGGTGCGACCCATTTGCCATAGACGGATGGTTTCGCGCTATCGGGTTTGATATAACCACTTTCAAGGGCCGATCTTTATATCATGGTTGATCGGCTGTTCATCTATGAACCCCGCCTTATTTATATGCTGATTATCGGTGCCGATTATCGATGCTGATTGTCGGTGTCGATTGTCGCTGCTGATTATCGAGGCCGATGCTGATTGTATATGCCGAGTATCGGTGCTGGTTATCGATACCGATTATGAGTATGTGACAACATAACATCATGATACATGCCCATACGCATAATCTGCATGCCTGTGATGAGATGAGTGATTGATCATAGCACATGCCATTGGGCAGATTGTTATGGGACTCCCTGGTAAGGGGAGTTGCCCACATAAGCGCACGGTACGTGCATGTTTGTTGTATGACTGGATTGCGTGATTCATGCATCTCGCATTGTGTGACATGTACACTGTACGCCCTAGCGATATCAGGGCCGCAGCCTCAACAGGCATATCGTGGTTGACATGATTGGATACTAGAAATCTTGTTCTACATAGGATGTTATAAATGTCCCTGGGTGAAAGTCCCTAAACCCTTATGGTACCAGGAGATTGCTCCAATGTCTATACTGAGTGGATGCATGAGCGCCGAGTGCCGAATACCAGGAGGTCGCGCTTTCCATTGTGTCGTGGTCGGTTGGAAGGGGGTGCAGCCTTACCCCCCCCCCCCCCCCGAGTGGAGGGGGCAAACCTAGGCTGTGTTTGACCATCTTGAGGAATGAGTCCGCTATCGATGAGCCGGGCTCGATATTGGCAGGCAGATAGTGAGGTCTCTTCCACTCACCTTGTTGCGCATGATGGGGCGGTAATTTGGTTTGGAGTGTACTAGACCCTGGTGATATTTCAGAGTTGAGTTATATTGATATGTGGACTTAGATGAGGATTCATAAGCTTGAGTTGCATCTCATATCGCATGGCCTTGGTATGACCGACATCATTCATGCCTTGCATCGCACAGCCTTAGTACGACTAATTCATCATTATATTCTACATTACTCTGATATTGCATAATTGTATTACTACATTGCGTACACACTTTCACCACCCTCTAAGCTTTCTATAAGGTTATGCACGACCATTATGTGCAGGTGACATTAGATCATAGCAGCGCTGAGGCAGGAGCACGTAACAGATCATCTTGGAGTTTTTGTCTATCATCATTGTATTTCCCTTTATGTGCAGTGTACTTATAAGTTTTTAATCATAGTGGAAATGTGATGGAGTTTTTTGTTGTTGTTTGTAGGTTATGCTTTTGGTTATGCTTATTATGAATCAAACTGATGTTAAAAATCCTCCTCGTAGCATCCGGGATCGGAACCTGGCGGATGGCGCGCGAACCGAGAATGGGGTTCGACGGAGGTTGTCGGCGCCGAATTCAGTGATCGGGAATTTTGTGAGCCCGGTTTCCGATTTGGGGCGTGACAATATGAATGTGAATGATTCCTTTATAATCTTGATCAACTAGTCTTAAATTGGTAGATTTTATAGCTTAGTAGGATTAAAGATTTTAAAAGTCCTATTCACCCCCCTCTAGGACCTTGGTCATATGTCCGTACTTTAATAGCAACGGTCTAATCGTAATTTCAGAAACATCATGCAAATCAGATTATGTTGAGTTAAGGTTGGTAAAAGATCATCTAATGAATCAAATACTTGGTAACCCTATTTCTAGTGTTCAAACCAGAAGACAATTGGAAAAAAATTTACAATTATATTTTTCTTTACTTCCTAAATAGAACCGTCCAACATAAATGACGCATTAACTGATGAAAGTTGGACTTTGGATAAGCAAGAGCCTAAAAAACCATTAAACCTGAGATGCCTGCTCATCTGAATAATTTGTAATAATTTAAGTTTTAACATGTTTACTTGATATTGCTTAGATATTTCATCTATTTTGGTCTATAATAACTTTAAATTTCTCTTTGAATTACTTCACACTTGTTTGGTTACTCTTAAAAATTTGGACATAAGTATTTATGAAATTGTGATGACTTTAAATTGTTATTCTATATGTCCTTATCCTTGATATTCATGATTTCTATTGCGCATATTCTTAATTTATTTCTTCCTTTGCCAACTTGTGACAAAAATGGGAAGGGAGAAAATGGATATATATATATATATATATATATATATATATATATATATATATATATATATATATATTGCATTTGTTTGACTAAGTGCTCAGGGGGAGTTATTGATGATTGTTTTAAGGGGGAGCCTCAAGTAACAACTTCGAGTAATTGTACTACAGGTGGTGTACAGAGCTTCATGTTAGTATGATGAGTCCATGAGATGTTGTATGATTGCATTATGATTTGTGTATGATTGTGTTTTTTCATGAAATTGACAAAGGGGGAGATTGTAAGTGCTTATATTTAAAGCACACTTAGTGTTGTCAAATTTCGTAGTCCTGGATGGATCACAATCACTCAAGAAGATGTTATTTGACAACTTATGAAGATCACATAAAGACAGAATCAACATCTCAAGGGTGATTCAACATCTCAAGCCTCAAGAAGTTTCATGGTTCAATGATTGATGCATTCTGTATATGTCAACCATCAGGTGGTATAAACCTTAGAATGACCCTATGTTAGGTGTTCTTCAAATATAGCCATAATAATTATTTATACAATGTAAAACTGTTGTGTTTTGGGCCAGCCTAACCAAATTCGGCCAGCTTAACAATATTTGGGCAAGTACAGAACAACATTTGAAAAATCTGTTGCAAGTTCGGCCAGCCTAACTTGAGATTGGGCCAGCCCGTAAGTTTGCCGGTCAAGTTTCCAGTAATGAATTTCTTCAAAATTTAGGGAGATTCGGCTTACCGAATTTTTGAAATATCTTATCTCATGAAATCCAGGTGCCATTGGAATGTAATCTTTGGAATTCGGCTAGCTAACAAAAAATCAACCCAACTGAATTTCCAATTCCTTTAGCTATAAATAGAGGCCTTCTCACATTCACTCATAACATGAAAATTAGTGATTAATCTATTCAAAGCAAATGAGAAAGTCAGGGCCTCCTTAACGTATTTGTGCAGTAATTCTAATTATTCTTTAGCTATTTTATTCTCTTCTCAAGTTAGTTTAAATTATTTTAAGAGAGTTATCTAAACTCTACATTGGGTTGAGCACATATACGACTTATCCCAAGAAAGAAGATCGTTGCAATCACACTACAATTACATCTTCAACTCGACATTAGAAGATAAGTACCGTACTTTCATTTATTGTATTTTGGGTTTTTCTGAGATAGCCTGGAAATCTCAGCGGTTGTTTTATGGTGAGCTCGTGAAAATCAATAAATGGGGTTGTGTTATGATAGCCCGTGAAAATTATAAGAACTGTATCAGGTTGTTAAGGTGATTATATGAAAACCTTGAAATAGTGAAAGCCAAAATTATAAGGGTAGTAATTTTGGGAGTAGAGTATGTGTGGGGTTAAGCACCGAACCACTATAACTCCTTGTGCCTTGGTGGTGATTGATTATTCTTTATTGTTTTCCTTGTGATTGATCGTCTCTTGCTAAATTTGATATTTTGATCTCAAAGACGTCGTGAAATAAGGTTGTCCTGCCTAAATCTTTGAGGTGAAGGTTGTCCTACCTACGAATTATTTAGAATCAAGATTTCAATACTTTAAGAAATTGAGAGTATTTGTTTAATTATTTCACATTATTATATCGAAATATTTTGTATGGTCTTATTTACCCCTCCCCCCTTTAGGACATCTATAGCTCGTCCTTTTAGGTACATGTTTACTTTTCTTCTTTCTTTTGCCTTCTTTTTATGTTTTCATCTATTCTTATATTCCTTCGGCCTTTTATATAATGATCAGAGAGTAGTCGACAAGTAATTGTTGTAACAACTCAAAACCTCAAAATATTTACCAATTACTACAGTTGTTACAATGGATGAACCTAGAGAAGATATTGATACTGAAGTAACGACCAGTGATATGCTTTGACCTAATGATGTAACTCATGAAGATATTAAAGTTGTCAAATCACCGAGCCTTTCTATGTTTCCTCTCATCCTGGAGCATCGTCGGCTGCTATCATTTGGTATGATGATGATGATGAACATATTGTGGTGTCAGTATAAACTCTTATAAAGTTAATCTATTAGTGCATTGATTTGTGCATGTTTTTTGTTTTTTTTGTTTTTTTGTTAATCACGTGAGTGCATGTGTCATGTTGTCGGACCTGTGTCCTAGTATCTCACCATTCCGTATGATCCTGCGGTCCTCTCGGTCGAATTTCGGTGACCTGCAACCTATAGATATCGTTTGCGTGCGACCTTAAATCGCAGCCTGTAAACTTGAGTTGGCTCAACTTGAGACCTATGCCATTGCGACCACACACCGTCGCCGTGTCTCGTGTGCTAATCCAACGCTTAGATCGTGAGATGTGGTCGGCGCTTTATTCCGGCCTTGGATTGCACGTTACGGGGCAAGGACATTTCCAGAAAGCACAATTTCCTAGGACCATCATGAGGGTGATGTCACCCTAGGCTACTAGCCTAGGGGTGACATCATCTACTCCCATGCTTGCTAGGCATGCTCTTACAATATAATGATGGTCTTACAAGCAATCATTACCTAGTTAAGAGAGCTAGCTACCTCTCTCTCTCTCTCTTAACTCTCTCCCTCCCTCTTTCTTCTTCATTTCTCCATTTTTGCAAGGGATTTAGACGTCCATGAGAGCTCCATTTTCCAGCCCTTTGTAAGCTCAACACCTTCCAATCCAACCATCCCAAACCCATCTCAACCATTAGATCAACCCTCTTGGAGCTCTAGAACCTATAAGTGGAAGAAGAAAGAGAAGTTAGAGAGGTGGGTGCTTTTTAGGATTAGATTTGTGTTTTCTTATATGGATTTTCTAAATTTTCTAGCATAAGGCAACTAGGACCCACCAATCAATGGTGAGGATCCTACCTTGACCTCTAGGTGTGTCCAATGGCCCACCTTAGCTTGCATGCATGAATTCATGGTGGGGCCATTCTCCATGGACCCCACCATGATGTTTGATTTAATTTCCTAGTGCATGAAGGCCATCTAGGCCCTGATTCATGGTGGGAAGGGACTCTCCACCCTTGATTTTGTTTATGGGCCCACATGTTTGGGACCCATCTTGATGTATGCATTGATGCATTTATTATAGGGGTTCATAGTGGCGGGGCCCCTCCATCACACGTTTCTCTCTCTCTCTCTCTCTCTCTCTCTCTCTCTCTCTTCTCTCTCCTTCTCTTTTTCCTTGTATGATGGCCCACCTGATGATGTATATATCTTATCCTAGTTGTCCAAGTAGTGGGACACCCACCATCCAACATATAGGGCCCATCTTGCTGCCCAGATTGGGCTTGCATGGCTGGGCAGACCATGGAGGCCTGGTTGAGGGAAAAATACAAATATCAACTGATCTAAACCATGGTGGTCCACCACGTGGGACCCACCAGATTCAGGATTCTATCCAGGCCCTCCATCCACATCTGGACATGAGGACACATTGACGATGTGCCTCATCCATACCATCCGTCCGTTGGAAGTCCAACACACCTGGACAAAGTGAAAACACAATATCAGCTTTGATGCAAAAAGCTACTAGTGGGCAACACATGTGGACCCACCTAATGTATACATTTCATCCATGCCATCCACCGTCCAACCATGGACGGTGGAGCTTACTGTATTAATGTATGTGTCTTATCCTCAACGTCTAGCAGCCTGAACGGTGGGGGAAAATACAAATTAGCTTGATTCAAATCAAGGGGCCACGTGTACGTGGGACCCACTTGATGTACCTGTAGTATCCATACTGTCCAGACACTGGACGGTGGGGCTAGTTGTGATGTATGTGTTATATACACACAATCCATCCATGGGGGGCCGCATGATGTATGTGTTCTGGACGTGGGCCCACCATGTTGAACGTGTATATCCACACTGTCTAGTCCACTGGACGTGGACCTCACTAACGTATGTGCTCTATCCATGCATCCATTGTGATTGTATTTGATACTCCCGTCCAACAACTCCTGGGATGGTGGGATCCACCATAATGTATGCGTTGTATATCCAACTGGTGGGGTCCATTTTGTGGTGATAAGGCCCACCTTTGATTTGTGTATTATAAGCACCGTCCATCTATTTTTTTCTGGACATAGGGTTGACCTATGAGGCCCACCTTGATGTATTTCCTACACATATTGATCATCTATTTTGCTGGATCATGGCTGCCCCACAAGGCCCACTATGAGTATGTGTTACACACACTTCATCCCATTGTGCCTAGATCATGGGCTGTTTCATGAGGCCCAACGTGATGTATGTGAAGCCCATGTGATGTGGCCCAATGTGATGTGTATGTGAAGCCCATGTGATGAGGCCCAATGTGATGTATATGTAGCCCTTGTGTGAGGCCCAATGTGATGTATATGTGGCCCTGTGTGAGGCCCATTGTGATGTATATGAGGCCCTTATGTGAGGCCATTACGATGTATGGCCCATTGCATTGTATATGTGAGGCCCAATTGTGATGTATGATTTCACCATGATGTATGTGATGATATGTTCATCCATTCCTAGCAAGTATTAGGACCATGGACCCCATTATAAGATAGATTCTAATGGGTCACACCTTGAGAGCAATGTTGGTTAAATGTCTCCATTGTACATCTCCTTACGGCCCATTATTAGGCCCATTCTCATCTCCCCTTAGCGGACTAACCCAAATTGATGGACCCCCACTATTATTAGTATGATCCATCTCACCTTATTAGGCCCCCATTGACATTAGCATGACCCACCTCATTGGGCTTACCCCAAACCGTGGGGCCCCCATTATTGTTGATTTTTTATCATGCCTTATAGATTTGTCCAAGGTCATAGAGCCCATAAATCTGCAAACTCAACAGTCATGTTAGTACAGGTAGATCCATAAATAATATCATAACATAGATCTGTACTATTAAGATATGATCATATGTTTTTTAACAAAAAGAGTCTTATCAACACTACCATTTAAAATTATGACATAGTAGAAACTTAGTCATTTTTTGTACCATGCCCTGGGAGCTTGTTTCAAACTGTAGAGAGCCTTTTTTAAATGATAGACATGATCAATATTCTTAGGGTCTTCAAAACCGTTGGTTTGTTCAACATAAACTTCTTCATGCAGATCGCCATTTAAGAAGGTAGTCTTTACATCCATTTGATAAATTTTAAACTTTCTAAAGCAAGCAGCATGGATATAAATAGTCTGTGATTGATTCAAGACGAACTACTAGGGCAAAGGTTTCATCATAATCAATGCCTTCAATTTGAGTGTACCCTTGTACAAGCAGCCTGGCCTTGTTTCGAGTTATATTACCAAGTTCATCAGGCTTATTTTTGAAAATCCACTTAGTTCTGATAATATGTTTATCTTTAGGTCTAGGAACAAGATACCAAAAATCATTTCTAACAAATTGGTTAAGCTCTTTTTGCATCGCAACTATCCAATTTTCGTCAATAAGGGGTTCTTTTATGTTAGCCGGTTCTATCTGGGATGTAAAACATACATAATTACATATATCTTCAAGTTGTTTACGAGTGTGCACACCAGTGAGAGGGTTTCCAAGAATCTAAGTGGTTGGATGATCTTTAACAGTCCTCAGTTCTGAATTGTTTTGACTTGATGAAGTATCTGGTTTGTCAATTAAAAGAACTTCATCATTATCTGAACTTGGGGTAGGTGTATTCAAGTGATCGTCAATGACCACATTAATGGACTCTTGAATCACACCGGTCCTCTTGTTTAATACACGATATACCCGACTGTTTAACGAATATCCTAAAAAGATCCCTTCATCACTTTTAGTGTCAAACTTACACAAATTTTTACGGTAACGTAAAATATAGCACTTGCTGCTAAAAACTCGAAAGTATTTGACAGTAGGCTTCTTATCGAACCACATTTCATAAGCCATTTACTTGTATAAACCCAATCGATTATATAGCAGGTAGCGTTTACGGCTTCAGCCCAAAGATTTTTAGATAGCTTCATACTATTCAACATTACATTAGCCATTTCTTGAAGCACTCTATTTTTTCTTTCAATAATTCCATTTTGTTGTGGTGTTTTGGGCGCAGAGAATTCATGTGATATTCCCTGATCGCTACAGAATTTCTCAAAACTGCTATTCTCAAATTCAGATCCATGATCACTACAATCTTACAGACTTGAGAACCTTTTTCCGTTTGAATCCGTTTGAGAACCCTTTTTACTTCTTCAAGGGTTTCTAATTTATCCCTTAAGAAGGCTACCCATGTGAATCTGGTAAAATCATCCACGATTACCAAAATGTATTTTTTTCCACCTCGACTCTCCGTCCTGGTAGGTCTTATAAGATCCATATGGATAAGCTCAAGTGGTCTTGATGTGGCATTGAAGTTCAACTTTTTGTGAGAGTTCCTTGTTTGCTTGCCAATTTGGCATTCGACACATATTTTGTCTACTTTCTGTAATTTAGGTAGACCTCTTATCAGTTCTCTTTTGCTCAATATACACAAATAACGGTAGTGTACATGTCTAAGACGTTTATTGCATAAATCAGTCTCATCTGTATGGACCATGTAACATGATTGACTGGATGAGCTGGATTCACTAACAATATAGCAGTTTTCAGAAGTTCTGCGACTAGTTAATATAACCGAACCCTTATTATTTAGAATTTCACAACCTTAGTTAGAAAATTTTATACTATGATTGTTATCGCATATTTGAGATATGCTTAACAGATTGTGTTTTAACCCTTCAACATATAAAACATTTTTAAACAAAGGAGGTTATAGAGTTGAACCGTACCTTCGCCAATAATTTTGCAGTTGCTGCCATCACCAAATGTAACTGAACCATCAGCCATGTCTTTGAGATTGGTGAATAGACCTTTATCACCAGTCATATGCCTTGAGCATCCACTGTCTAGGTACCACTTTGAATGGCTTGTAGCTTTAAAAGTCATGTGGGCAACCAAGCAGGTAACCTTAGGAACCCGTTTCATAATTATTTTGGGTTTAGGAGTATAGTTGGTCTTCTTTTGTTTGTAGTTGTTGTAAGAGTGACCTATTGAGTTAGATTTTAAAAGCTCCTTGAGTAAATCAACTATTTTTTCGGCTAAAGGTTTTTGGTTCTGATTTTTATAGTTGATATAGTTGCTTTTAGGTTTTGAAAAGTTTTAGTATTTTTAGAAAAATTTTGATTTGTACTTTTCCCTTTTAAGTTCGAGGTTTCTCCTTTCACAAACTTGGGAGGAATATTCTTCTGTTTAGGAGGAATATTTCTATTATAGCCCAAACCAGATCAGTCGCCACATTTTCTTGATCCAGATAAAAGTTTTTCTAACTTTGGATCTCATTGGGCATACCTCCATGTATCCTTTAAACTCAAAAGTGAAGAGACTTCAAGTTTAAGTTTTTCATTTTCAGATTTAAGATTTTCAATAAGGGAGGTTTTGAATTCTAAATTGCATTTAGTCTTTTCAAAACAATCTGAAATATGAGATTTTTCTAAAACAAGAGACTCAAAATTTTCTTTAAGATTTGAAAATTTTTCTTTTTGAAGTTTAAGTTTGACAGCAATTTTACAACTTTCCTTGTATATGACATTGTAAGCATCTTGAAGATCATCTTCATTTTCACAATCACTATTCAGATTTTCTTCACTAGTTGAATCATCATTATCTGAAAATGTGAACTTGGCTAAAGTCATAAGGGCTTTAACTTCACTGCCTGACGAGGTTTCAGAATCTTTTGATTCAGAAGAGGCTTCACCATCAGAGGATTCATCCCAAGTAGCCAATATACCCTTTTTTTTGGGTTTGTCCTTTTTAGGACACTTGTTTGCTAAATGCCCATATTCATGGCAATTGGAACACTGACTGTCTTTCAATGATTTTCAAGTTTTAGGTTTAGATTTCTTCTTATCATTCGATTTTTGAAAATCAACCCTCTTTTTACTTTTGAAATTTTTATAAAACTTTTTCGCTAAAAGGGCCATATCATCTTCAGAGTTTTCTAAATCATAATTGTTATTATTTTCTTGAAAACTATTTTTAGAAGATTTAAGGGCAATAGATTTACCTTTTTGGAGCTTTAAAAGTTAACTCATAAGTTTATAAAGAGCCAACTAATTCCTCTACCCTCATATTGTCCGTATCACGAAGTTCCTGGATCGCAGTTACCTTAGAATTGAACCGTTTAGGAAGTGAGCGTAGTATTTTTGCACATACTTTACTTTCAGAATTTTATCACTAAGACCCCACATAGAGTTCACAATGTCATTTAATCTAGTGTAGAAGTCCATAAACATTTCATTTTCTTCTATATGTATTTCCTCAAATTTAGTTGTGAGGATTTGGACTTTAGATTTCTTGACAATTGATGTTCCCTCGTGTGTCATTTCTAATATATCCCAGGCTTGCTTTGCAGAATCACAAGATATAGTTCTTTTGAATTCATCCAGTGATAGTGCGCAAGTGATTGCATTTAGTGCTTTTGTATTTGCACTACTCTCACTTTTCTGAAGATTGGTCCATGAAAAATAAGGTGTTATAATCATTGATTTTGATCCATCGATACCAGTTACTTTAGTGGTAAGAGGGGTCCATTCAGTCACTGTGGCTTGCCACACACTTTCATCCATGGATTTTAAGAAAATCCTCATTCTGGATTTCTAATAAGCATAGTTGGTGCCATCGAATGGTGGAGGCCTAGTGACTGAAAGGCTATCAAAATTTGACATCTTATATATAGCTTAGATCGATTGTGACTGAAAGGCTATCAAAATTTGACATCTTATATATAGCTTAGATCGATTAGCTCAGGAAATGAATCCAAATATAAAGAATTAAAAGCGAGCTATTAGGGGGGGGGGGGATAGGACTATGCCAAATTTAAAAAAAATCGTAGCAGAATTAAAGAATATGATAGCCAAATAAAGGAAAGAAATTCACAATGCAGGAATGAAAAGCAGCCTCAATAATTAAGTATTGAGAGATTGATACAAATGTTGTTCTAAGGACAACCTTACACCATAAAAACCAAGGGTTTATGACAGGACAACTTTACTAGAATGATGAGTATCAAATTCTCAAACTGAAGAGGAAAATAAAAGGAAATAACAAGAATTGAAATCTACACTATTACAACATTCTCACAATGCTTGAAATATAAATATTACAACATTCACATCCACTCATACATCCCACAATTTTGAATGATAAAAGATAGGAAAAATAAATCACACATCCACAAAATACAGAGTTATAGTTGTTCGCCTGTGTGTACACCAACTATTAAACAACAGCCACATAACTTGCTACTCCACTCCTAATATCCTCATACAGTGGATATTAGCGTTCACTATGAAATAGGTTTTTCTTAGGTTCACCTAAAACCCTCACAATTGTGTCTTTCAGTGGGCTTACACAATTAAAAAAAAAGCCCCACTTATGAGTTTTCTAGCTCTCCTCAGATAATCAATAGATTGAGATTTTTCTGGCTTAATCTCAAATAAAAACCAAAAGAAGGAAATTTACAACAATGTAAAATACCTAGATTTCTCCTTTTGTTGCAGCCCGGAAGAACCATGTCAGAGTTGAAGTTTGAATATAGAAGTTCAATGTCCACACTCACTTTGAAATGGTTCTAGGTTCTAGATGATTTTAAATTAAACCAGTTGGGCTAGCTCAATTTAATTTTGATTCCAAGACGAAGGAATACAACAATTCCTCTTTCAAATCAGATTGGAATATAGAAACAAAATCAAATTGACAAAGTTAACAAAAGAGAATATTAAATATGCGCAATGTAGCTTAAAAACAAACTAACTTATCTCTCAGAGGGATGCCTTGATTTTACTTCGATTGGATTATCAAACTCTGAAATTCGTCGTCTATTTATAGTTGTAGAAATCACGTCTACGACTGGTCATGTGCCCACCATGACTGGTCGTAGGACGAACTGCATTTTGAAATTTTAAGCGCGATCGGATAAAACCGTTCCATGACTGGTCGTAGGCACTTCACGACCGGTCATGAGTCCTCCACGACTGGTCGTGAGAAACCAGAATTTGTTGCTGTAGTTTGAGTCGTGGCTGCTGGATTGGTCATGAACGAGTCGACATTGTTCACACGACCGGTTGAGTAGTCTCCAGGACTGGTCGTAGCTCAACCAAAAATTTTAAAAATTTGCAACAACTTAGGACTGGTCATGGAATTTCTCAAACTGGTCGAGCCAGTGCTAGGACTAGTTGAACAGAGTCCAAGACTAGTTGAAGAATAGACTAAATACTTATATAGTGATTTAATTTGAATTATGTATTCAAAATAACCTACCCTAAAGTCAATCTAAGGTCATTCATACCTAAGACATGAAGTATGAACATTGAACATTCTTTTCTTTAGATGATTAGTGATCTTTGAAGTTCATGAAGCTTGAGATCTCGACACATGATGAAGCTTGAACTTGAGTTCTTTGGAACCTTGAACTTGTAGTTCTTGAGTTGTACTACACCTCGAGTCTTAAACAAGATCTCGTCTTTCAACATAGTTCTAAAAACTCTGAAGCTTACAGAAGAGAACAACGTACTTGATCTTAAATTTTATGAAGTAGATCATTGTACTTGACTTGAAGCATTGTCCTTGTGCATGAGATGCATGCATTGTCTTGAACATATATATCATCATGCTACAAAAGACACAGATTGAAGTTTTGGCACTACAAAATTTGACAACCAAAGGAGCATGAAACCATAGCACTTCCAATTAGTCACTGCATATCACACCCCAGACTCGATAACCGGACTCATAAGGAACCCGATAGCCGGTTCTGGCCGCAACAGCCTCCATAGTACCCCATTCTCGGCTCCTGAGGCAGGTTCCGATCCTGGGATCCCACAAGGAGGATTTTTATAACAATATAACCATTTCCAATACTAGTATACATAAGATCACAACAAGTACATCTGAGAATAACAAAGGCTCACATAAAAAAATCCACTATGAATTTGAACTTTTACAAGTTTCCATAAGGTCCAAAAGGACATACATAAGATAATAGAAGAAGGAAAGAAAATTCTACAACACCGGAGTCCTCAAGCTCAACTCTAATCCAAGCTCTGCCGCTCCGACGCCTTCCTAGGATCACCTGCACGCATCAATCGTGCATAAGCTTATAGAAGCTTAGAGGGTGGTGAAAGTGTGTGATAATAGTACACAAAAGAATAATAAGAGGTATAGGAAGAGAAACTGCTCAATGACAATATCACTAGCCTTATCAAGGCTTATCATGAATACGATGCAATGAGTACTAGGCGCCATATCAAGGCAATGCATGAAAGGGCTTATACAGCCGATGTGAATGCGATGCAGAGTAATGCCAGTGCTCATAACCAATCCACATATCAAGTATATTTCGAATCATAAGGAAATCATTGAGGTCCATTACACTGCTAGATGACTGCCGCTCTACAGACCCCGCATAGTCAAACGAGCATAACAGACCTCACTACCCGCCTATGGACAACCAATCACCAGTAAGGCCTGACAGTAGTGGACCCCATTTACGAGCTGGTCAGATTCAGCCTATCAATGCCTCCTTACATCAGGCGAGTAAGGCCACACCCCTACCCAACTGACTACACGACAGTGGAGAGTCACGGCCTAATGGTATAAGGCCCTCGTGCGCTCATAGTTTTCACTCGGTCACGGCGTTGGGGCAAATCCTTGGTACCATGGAAGTTTTAGGAATTTTACCCATGGGCATCCTGTGTACCCGGTATGCTTAAGTAATATTTCTGGTGTCCACACATACGGCCATCCACGAACGTCCCTATGGAGGCAAGGCCCTGGTGAAGCAAGGGCGGTATCATCATGAAATGCGATGCCAATGCATGAGTCACACATACAGATCATGCACAAGCTTCAGGAACTCAATGTACATAAGGGGAGAAACTCCATCCCTCTATGACCACCCCACAATGCAATCAATTCACACAGATGATGCATATGGGTCATAGTGAAGTAAGTGAGCTACCTGTAGAATATGTTCCTCCTTCCCAAAGAGGGACAAAGTCTAGATACATAGACAGGTACTCTAAGGAGAAGTGAAGTCCTCTAGTGGGGGCCCAATGCTCTGGGATGGCCCACAAGCTAAGAGAGTCATAAAGCCTCAAGGAGGAAACGGTCCTAACAAGGTCCATGGTAGGCCTTCAACCACCTATGAGGACCCTATGGGCCTACCTTAGGGCCACCAAGGAGGACATGCAACCTCAACTGGGTCCCAAAAGGTAGCCCGCTACACATATAAAGTAAAGTCCAAGACCCAAGCAATCCATGGCCTAGTGGGCCATACACTAAGCCCAATACATAGGTAACATGGTGGGCCCTCAAGTAAGGTTTAGGCCCAACCATAAGGGTCATGAGTCCACTCATTGTGGTGGGCCTAATGAGCAGTCCAATTTTCCAACATATGGGTGATCCTTATATTTAAAACAAGTAAGTTGGGCCTCACATCTCGGCCCAAGTATGGGTTTATTTTAATGGGCAAGCAAGGGCCCAAATACTTGAGTATTTGGCCCATAAAACCCATCACAATAGTGTGCTATTTATAAGCCCAAGGGCCAGGGGTCCATCAAGAAAATTCTAGGTTAATGGGCTTAGGAAACCCAACATGCAAATATGAATATTATTCCAATAAAACCCAATTGAAGTGGGCCTTAAGTATACACTAATTAAGCTCAAAATATAATTAAAAATAAGGCAAGATATGTGTAACAATATCCCAAAATTTGGTGGACCATGCTGCCCCAAAACATCCATTTATGGGCAGCAACCATGGGCCTATTGCTGAAATTCCAGCCCACCCACAATCTGACATTGCTGAAAATTTAAAAATTAATTAAATTATATGTTTATTTTAGTTCTTGGTGACCCATACATGTCACAGGGGGGTCCACCAGATGAAGGGAGTGGATTTAACACATAAATCATATGGGTCATGCTGCTGGACTGGATGTCCAGTAGCAGCCCAATGGGCTGGGCGTCCCATGGTGGGCAGCCTTATGGGCTTCGGTAATTGGCCCAAAACTCACCCAAATTGAACCCAAAAATGAAAACTACAGAGGGAGGTGGCTATGTCCCATATGGACCAAGATTGGATGGAAGGTGGGACAACAAAACTCATTAAGGTGGGCCCACAAGGTGGCTTGAACGGCCAGCCAAGTCTGGACGCCCCAGCCTGGGCATCCCAGCCTGGTGGGCCACTCCACGCCGCACCACGGTCGGTACAGGGGCCCAATGGCCCTGAAAATTTGTAAGGTGGTCCTTCCATAGGTGGGTCACACCTCCACAAAATGTCACGATTTTGGGATAACTAGAAGTATTTTAATTAATTTAAAGAAAACAGTCTGTCCAAAAAATTTTTCTGACCTGGACGTCCCAATGTGGTGGTCCAGTTCAGCCCTTGCCATGGTGTGCACAGGGGTCCATTGCCCCAAATATTAGTAGATGGGTCCTACCATGGGTGGACCACACCTCCACAAAACTTTGTGATTTTTGGAATAGTAGAAGTATTTTATTCAATTTTAAGAACACTAGCTGTCCAGAAAATCTGTTTAGTGCAGATTTTTGACAGGACATGATCTGAGCTTCCAATGGGGTGGATTAAAGGCCTCTAAAAATTGGGAAAAAATAGTTTTTATGTCCCCTGATATGTGTACCACAAGTTAGGGTCCACACAAGTGGCCCACCAATGCAAAAATTATTTTATAATCTTGGATTTTCAAACTGCCATGTTGCTGGAACAGTGCAGAAAATCCAGACTATCCACCTCACTTGGGCCACAACTTTGGGACCTCAATCAAGGTTAGATGGTGCTGAAATTTGGGGGACATCAAGATGAGATCCCTACCTTTCAGAAAAGTATATTTGATAGGTATGAATAGTCCCCCAAATAGTTCCAAAATCTGGTCCAAAATCAACCATAAACTGTCCAGAACATTTTGGACATCAACATGTACTTGGATAAAATAATTATGTAAGTTAAATAAAAAGGGAAATACATTAATAGAGGATGGTGTGGCCTTCCTTAATGGGCCCCACAAATGTCCAGGTCATAATCTGAACCCAACACACCTTGCATGCAACATTAAGTAATCAAGTAGGACACCTAAAATCAAACAATGGGAGGTTTGGGTGTCCCACCTTGCTAAAATTTCTGGACGTCCCTAGCCCACCAAATGGGCCACACACATCAGGAAAAAAGTGAGGGAAAAGAGAGATAGAAGGACAATTCGACCATAGGGAAAGGGATCCACCACTATTGAGCCCTCCCAAGATCGATCACACCCACACATCATACATAGATTCACATTTACAACATGGATCTTGCACATGCATGGCCTATAATCAAAATGTATGGTGGGGGTGTCATCCCCACCATGGTTATAAGGTCTAGATGATCCAAACATGATATGATATGAAAGGAAACTACCATGATGTGTCCCATAGAGAAAGGCCCCATGCTTGGATCATGCATGCATAAGGTGGGCCATTAGGCTACAACCATGGGATTGTGTGGGATCTCCACCATTGATTGGTGGGTCCTACACTTCCCTCATGAAAGATAGAAAATATCTAAGCTATAGAAATTAGATTTTAACATCTAGAGGAGCACCCACCTCAAAGATCTCCACAAAAACTCCAACTCTATGCTTCTAAGGCTCCAAGAAAGCAAGATTGAAGGGGTGAGATGTGATTTTGATGGATGGATGGGGAGAGAAATGGGAGATGAGGGGCTGGAATGTTGGAAGCTTGCAAGAGGGAGAGGAGAGGGAGAGATAGAGAGAATGAGAAGAAAGAGAGAGGGAGAGTTGTAGGAGAGTCATCATTGCTCTCTCCACCTAGGTTAGAGAAAACCATCATACCCTATGGTGATACAAATAATGTTGCAAGGGTAGGGTACGTTGGGTGGGTGTGGGTGGTGTTGGTAGTGGTGGGTGGTGTAAGAGATGTAGGTTTAGGTGGTGTTGGTTGGAAATGTGTAAATGGAGTGGGCCACCTTGGGAAACGTGTACCACTCTAGGTGGACCACACAATCATGATAGAAGGGTAAAATGATAAAATGCCTACAACTTATTATCTACACATCGGATGGACGCACGTGACGTGAATCGGAACCGCAGCGACGATGGGAACAAGATGACATAGGTCTTGGGTCGATCCAAGTCGGGTCTACATGACCGGACTCAAGGATGACTGCAAACACAATCCGAGGGTCGTGAGTCGCTGGAAGTCGACCAGTAAGACTGCAGGACCAAGAGAAATGAAATGCATACTTACACACATGCACACACAAGAAATCTCGGGTCGGGTCTTACACTACAAGACCTCTTGAACTACTCCATACAAATTTAATTGGACCAACTAAAACGGAGAATAGAGGTGGAAAGAAAATTTTCCTAGTTGTAGTTGATGACTACACTAGCTATTCATGTGTAACATTTTTAAGAGAAAAATTAGATGCTCTTAATGAAGTCAAAAAACTTATAAAACACATCCAGAATGAAAATGAATTATCTGTGATTAGAATAAGGAGTGATCATAGAACTAAATTTGAAAAATAACTATTTTGATAAATTCTATAATGACCATGGTATACTACATGAATTTTCTGCTCTAAAAACACCTCAACAAAATGGATTTGCGGAAAGTAAAAATAGAGTTTTACAAGAAATGACTAGTGTAATGTTAAATAACATGAATTTACCTAAATTTTTATAGGCTGAAGCTGTGAGTACTGCATGTTATATAATTAATTGTATTTACATTAGATTAGCTAAAAACAAAATATCTTATGAATTATAGTTTAACAAAAAGCCTACAATTAAATATTTTCAAACTTTTAGAAGCAAATGTTTTATTTTACGAGACTAATAAAATTTGGGCAAATTTGAAGCTAAAAGCGATAAGGGTTCTTAAGTGATGCTTTAAACGGTCGAGCATACCGGTTTCTAAATAAAAGAACTGGGTTATATAAGAATCAATAAACATAGTAATAGATGATCAACTGATCATTCCTAGTCATGATTAAGATTATGAGAATAATTATATTAGTTTGGTTAATCAACTAAAACCATCATCTAAATCAGATAATGTTGAGTTAAGGTTAGTAAAATATCATATGACTGATCGAATACTTAGTTCACACTGGTGTTCAGACTAGAAGATAACTTGAAAATATATGTAATAATGTATGCTTCACTTTCCAGATTGAATTGGCTAATGTAAATGAGGCACTAACAGATGAAAGTTGGATCTTGGCCATGCAAGATGAATTGAACCAATTTGTAAGAAATGATGTATGGTATCTTGTTTCGAGACCAACTGATAAACATGTGATTGGAACAAAATGTATTTTCAAAAATAAATATGATCAAGTGGGTAACATTATTAGAATCAAGGTACGTTTGGTTGTGTAAGGTTATAATCAAATTGAAGATATTGATTATAATGAAACCTTTATGCCAGTTACGCGTCTTGAATCTATCAGACTATTTATTTTTATTGTTTGTTTTAAAAAGTTCAAAATATATCAAATTGATGTTAAAAGTACTTTTCTAAATAGTGACTTAAATTTACGTTGAACAACCAAAGGGTTTTGAAGATCTCAAACTTCCTGATCATGTATACCGTCTTAAAAAGGCATTGTATGGTTTAAAACAAACCCCTAGAGTATGGTATGAAAAATTTACTAAATTTTTGCTTTGTCATAATTTTCTGATGGGTATTATTGATAAAACTCCGTTAAAAAAAAAAAAGATAATGATGATATCTTGATCATTTAAATTTATGTCGATGACGTTATCTATGGATCTACTTGTGCTAATCTTTCTTCTAAATTTGCAGACCTTATGAAATCGAAATTTGAAATGAGTATGGTTGGTAAGTTAAACTACTTTCTTGGATTATAAGTCAAACAACTCGAAAATGGACTATTCATCTCCTAGATAAAAAATGCACTAAACTTGGTAAAAAAGTTTGGTTTTGAAAGTGGTAGGAATTTTAACACTTCTATGAGTACTACACTTAGATTACCAAAGGATGAATCGAGTAAGAGTGTTGACTCTTGACTTTATCGTAACATGATTAATAGTATACTTAACTGCCAGCAAACTTGATATTTCTTTCAGTGTCGGCATTTGTGCCAAATATGAATATGATACTAAGGAATCTCATTTATCCGTTGTTAAACGGATAATCCGATATGTTGCAAGTACTGCTAAATTAGGTTTGTGGTATCTACATGATACATCTATACAAATTGTAGGATATATTGATGTAGATTGGGTAGGTAATGTGGATGATAAAAAAATCTACAAGTGGTGGATATTTCTGTAAGACCCGACCCGAGTTCATGTGTGTGCATGTGTGTGTGTAAGTATGCATTTCATTTTCCTTGGTCCCGCGGTCCTACTGGTGAATCCTAGCGATCCGCAACCCTCAAATAGTATTTGTGGTCATCCTTAAGTTTGGTCATATAGACCCGACTTGGATCGAGCTGAAACTTATGCCATATTGTTCGCATCGTCATTGCAGTTCCGATGACGCGTCTTATGCATCCATCCGACGTGTAGATCATAAGTTGTATGTATTTCATTTTTTAGCCCTTGATCATGATTATGTGGCCCACCTAGGGATGGTGTGCACGGGTTTCTAGGTTAGTCCCATCTCTTAGCACCAATTTCCAACACACACTACACACACACACACTACATAAAACCCTATTCCTACACCACCTATCTCTAAAACACCACCCAAAGACCTAGAAAGCCTACTAACCCTACAATATTGTTTCTAACTCCCTACTTTAATCATGACCCTTCTCTACCCAAGGCAAGAAAGAAATGATTGTTAGGCTTAAAACCACCCTCCTCTCTCTCTCTCTCTCTCTCTCTCTCTCTCTCTCTCTCTCTCATTTCCTCCCTTTCTCATTCCCATTTCCTCCTTAGCAAGACAGGATGGGATGTCCCCACCTAGCCATCCCATTCCAGCCCTTTCACCTTAAAATTCCTCTCAATCCAACCATTTATACCCCATCTCACCCATTAATACATCATCCTTGGAGCACTAGAAGCTAGGAGATACAAGTTTGGAAGAGATCTAACGTGGGTGTACTTCTAGGATGTAGGATTTTTAATTCCATGTTCTAGATCTATTATTTCTTTGTATGGGAAGTATAGGACCCACCAATCCATGGTGGAGATCCTACACCACCCCTTAGATGTGGCCAAATGGCCTATTTCATGCATGCATATCCCATGCATGGGGTTTTCCCTTATGGGCCCCATCATGGAGAATTCCTTGGATTTCATTACATGATAGGTCATCTAGACCTTAGAATCATGGCTGGGATGACATCCCAACCATTGATCTTGATTCTAGGACATGCATGTGGTTGATCTATGTTGTAACATGTGAATCAATGAAATGTGTGGTGTGATTGATGAAGGGGAGGGCCTCAATGTGGTGGAGCCCCTCCTCTTGTGCCCGATCCTTTATTTTTCTTTGATCTTAGCATTCTGATCATGTGTGTGTGGCCCACCTTGTGGACCAACAAAATAAAATCCAGACCATCCATGGAGGTTGGACACCCATGGTAGTCCATCCTTAGACATGTGGCCCCAAAATCCACCTAAATGGGGCACATGCAAGGGGTTCTTGATGATGGGGAGAGTCTGGACATTTGTGGGGCCCACTGGGGTGGTCCACAATAAGATTTCCTGGGGTTAAATCTCATTGTAAATAATGTTTATATTTAATTCCTTTCAATTACATGTTGCTGTCCAGAACTATCTGGATAGATTTTTGGGCCAACTTGAAGCCAAAATTTGGGGCTTTTGATGGGGAGTTTTGTACCAAGTAATATATAATTTTTGAAGTTATATGTCCCACCTTTGAGCATACCAAATTTCAGCCTCAACTGACCTCATTTGAGTCCACAAAAGGGTGGGCCAATATGGGTACCTTGCTGGATTTTCTACTGTAATTCCAGCAACATTGCAGTCTGGAAACTTGAAAATATAAAATAAATTTTGAATAGGTGGGCCAATTTGGTGGACCCTAAATTTTATTATACATATGTGGGGATGTTTAAATCAATTTTTCTCAATTTTTGGAGACCCTGGGCCCACCCCTTTTGGGTGCTCAATCAGGGTCTGTCCAGAATTCTGCACTTAGGAGATTCTCTGGACAACTTGTATTCCTTAATTTAATTAAAATATTTCTGATTATCCAAAAATCCTAAAATTTTATAGAGGTGTGACCCACCCATATTGGGCCTACCTGCTGAGTTTCAGGGTCAAAGGACCCTTGTACCGATCGTGGTGAAGGTTGGACCAGCCCACCAGGCTGGGACGTCCAGCCTTGGTTGGCCATCCACCCCACCTTGTGGGCCCACCTTGATGCATTTGTTTCACCCACCGTCCATCTAATTGTGGTCCATGTGGGACACGACCATCTCCCTCAGTGGCACCCATTTTTGGGACCCATTTGAATGTGTTTTAGTTTAATTGCCCAGGCCCATAGTACTTTCCACCCTTGGGACGCCCAGGCCCATTGGACTGCTGTTGGACCTTCAGTCCAGCAGCATGGTCTACCTGTTTTATGTGTGTAATTCAGTCCTCCCCTCTGGTGCGACCCATAAAGATATATGTGGGCCACCAAGGAACTCATATTTAATCCTTATCATTTATTGTTGGGCTCTAACAGGCCCAAAATATAGGCGGGCTGGAAATTTAGCAATGGGTCCAAACTGACTGCCCCTAATGGCATGTTTTGGGGCAGTATGGCCTTCCATTTTAAGGGTGGATTATGCACATAAAATTTCCATTTTCTGAGGTGTCTTTAGGCTTCATGTATATATGCTTGGAGGCCCACCTCTATTGGATTTTATTTTGGATTTATGCTCATAGTTTTGATTGGCCTTGGTAGGCCCATTCATCTTGGATCTACTAAGTTAGGCCCCTTGACCATTTGGTCCTGAATTTCACCACCTATTGTGTTGGGTCGTGGGGCATAAAATGCAAAGTGGTTGGCACCTTGGTTGCTCACTAAAATGATCTTGTATATGGGCCAATTTGTGAGGCCCAACTCACTTGGATAAAGTTAGGATATTGCCCTTATGGTTGGATTACTGGGTTATCCATTAGGCCCACCACAATATATGGGTTTTGTGACCTTCATGGTTGGGCCCAAACCTTGCTTGAGGGACCACCATATTGCTTATGTGTTGGGCTTTGAGTATAGCTCATTAGGCCATGGATTGTTTTAGGCCTTGGGCCTTATTTCACGCTCGTATAGTAGCGAGCTACCTCTTGGGAACCAATTGAGGTTGAATGTCCTCCGGGGTGATCCTAAGGTAGGCACACAAGTTTTTCTATGGATGGTTAAAGGCCCACCATAGGCCCTAGGCTGTTTATTTGAGGCTTAATATGGATGTATGTGGTGCTTACCTCAACGCATGTTGGTCTAGGCCGTTCAAGCCTTGGATTGCCCGATCATGAAAGCACTCTCTGCCTTGGGTTGCTGCTGGACTCACAATCCATTAGTAGGCCCACTTGATCTTTTCATGATGTATGCACACCCTTCATCTGGTGGGGCCCCCTGTGAATATTGTTGAGATTGTTTCCACATAGTTGATTAATTTATGGACTTTAGTAGGTCCAGGAAGTCAAACGGGCCAAAAGTTTATCAAAGGGCCTTAAATTTATATTTTTATGGTTAAAACTTTATTTGGCTGTGGGGTCCACCATATTGAGAACTTGTGTACGTGTTGCATACTTATGTTTTCTTATAATCTTTGGGCTTAATCAGTGCATTCTTTTGGGTTACCTCTAGTGATCACATGAGGACCCCATCTTAGATCAGATTTTTGGGACATCCCATGGGCCCAGAGTGGGTTGGGACGTCCCAGCTTGGCCCAGCCAGATATTGGGTCAACTTAATTCCACCATTTTGATGGACTTGTTGGCTGAGATAAGGATGGTATTGGGCCCTTGGTTGCCTACTTAAATTGATAGTGTTGGGCTGATGTAGTGGGGCCCATTTTATCCAAACTTAAACTTGTTTTTTGGCCGTATATTGTGTACGCGGGCCGCCCACCAAGTCCAACTTAATGCATGGATTCTATAGCCATTAGGAATTGAGCCTTGGACCTTAATTCCCCTCTTGGGGCCCATGTTGTTGAAGATAGTATTATCCCCTTTTTCTTCTTATGGCCCATTATGAGGAGTATGCACATATGTGACCACCTATTTTTATCTTGAATGTAGGCCTTGGGCCTTCTATCTGTATAGTTCATGGTTCTTAAGCGTTTTGGGGAATGGTGGTTAAATGTCCCCATTATGGACCCCTTTAGGCCCGATTGTATCTAAGTGTGATCGGATGCCTATCTAAGACTCTTGTTAGGCTCAATTCTGCATTACTTAGACCCGTAGCTTGTATGCTCAGTCTCATGGGCTACCCTTGGTAAATGGGCCCCCACTAGAGGTTGAATTTCCTTATGGATATTGTCTAAGTACCTAGTCTTAGTTCCTTCTTGGATAAGGGGAGTGTACTACTTTGTATATTGCCGCATAGTGCGTCTAGATCCATCTTCATGGCCCATGTGCATCATTGTATGCTTAAATGACACTATGTTTATGTGGTTATGATTGTGCCATTGGGCATTGCATGATACCTTCCCCGAGGGACGTAGTATCCCCTCTTGAGCACGTTGGATGCTTGGAATTGATGCATAGTTGATTGCGTGATTCATGCATTTAGCATTGCATAGCATATGAACATTATCGCCCTTGCTTCATCAGGGCTGTAGCCTCCACAGATACATTGTGGATGACCGTGATTGGACACCGAAAATCTTACTTGAGCATATAGGGTGGATAGGATGCCCTTGGGTGAAAATCCTAAAACTTTCATGGTACCAAGGATCTGCTCCAGCGCCGTGACCGGGTGGAAACATGAGCGCACGAGGGCCTTACACCTTTAGGCCGCGACTCTTACTGTCATGTAGTCGGTTGGAATGGGGTGTGGCCTTACCTGTCTGAGGGAAAGAGGACAATAGCTAGACTGAGTCTAACTAACTCGTGAATGGGTTTGCTAATGTCAGGCCTTGCTAGTGATTGGCTGTCCACAGGTGGGTAGTGATATCTCCTACACTTGTTTGACTGTGTGGATCTATAAAGTGGCATTCTTCCTGCAGTGTACTAGACCCTGGTAGATTCCTTATGAAGGAACTGTACTGATATGTGGATTAGATATGAGGACTGGCATCACTTCGCATTGCATTTGCATTGGTTGTATAAGCTTACATTGCATCGCCTTGGCATGACGCCCAGTACTCATTACATTATTTAGCCTTCGTATGGCTTCCTGCATTTATTGTACTGCCTTGGTATAACTTCTTGCATTCATGGCAGCCTTGGTAAGGCTGGTGGTGTTGGCTTTGATCATGTTTCCTTTCTGTATACCCTATTATTCTTCTGCGCACCATTGTCACATACTTTCACCACCCTCTAAGCTTTTTATAAGCTTATGCATGATTGATGCGTGCAAGAGATCTTAGGTTGGCGTCTTAGCAGCGGAGCTTAGATAGGTGTGTGAGCTGAGGACCCAGTGTTGCAGATCCTCTTCCTTCTGTTATCATATGTATTTCCTTCAAGTATTGTATCATGTATAAAGCTCAAATTTATAGTGGATTTTGTAATGTGTCCTTTTATTATTTCTGAAATTTACTTGCTGTGAACTTGGGTATACTCGTATTGGAATGGATATAAGATTATAAAAATCTTCCTTATAGGATCCCAGGATCGGAACCTGCCTCAGGAGCCGAGATTGGGGTACTACGGAAGCTGTTGCGGGCAGAACCGGCTATCGGGTTTCCTTGTGAGTCTGGTTACCGAGTCTGGGGCATGACAGTTTCTATATTGGAAACTGCCTTGTATCATGGCTGAGCAACAAAATAAAATTCTGTATGATTGTTTATTGTAGAAGCAGAATACATTGCTGCAGGAAATGCTTGCACTCAGCTTATATGGATGAAACGAATGTTAGTTGATTATAGAATTACTCAAAATACGATGAATTTATATTGTGATAACACCAGTGCGATAAATATATCAAAAATTCTAATTCAATATTCTCATACAAAACATATTGACATATGATATCATTACATACGAGAATTAGTTGAAGATAAGACAATCATGCTGGAATACATTCAAACTGAGAAGCAGATTACAAATATCCTGACTAAGCTGCTTGACAATGTCAAGTTCTCAAATTTAAAGCTTGGTATTGGATTATGTGTTATTAAATAATTATTTTGTTTTTACTTTTCTTTTTTGCATTTAGTTCCTATTGCTTATTTGTAAACAATATATGCATGAAAAGAAAATCAAAATAGAAAAATAAAATAAAATAAAAATAATTTATGCATTAATATGGACGACATTTTTTATAACTTGGAAGCTTTTGAAGATACGACTGACTCAGACTATCACCCCTCTCAATTTCATGAGAGATTGTCAGCCTTAGAAGAGAAAGTAGATGCTTTGCAACTATCTCAAGAATCATTAGTCCAAACTCAAAAAAAGAATATGAGAGACATCAAAAAGTACTTTCATAGATTTAGAAGTTTGAGGATTAATGATCCTATGTTGCCTACTCCATCATCTTATGAGTCAAAGTGAGATTTTTTTTTATTTTTTTTTTTATTTTTTATTTTTTGTTATTGCTGGGTCTGTAGTAACTTTATATTCTGATGGATTGGTGTGACTTGATACACTATGTTATACAGTGTCTGCTACTTTTTATATGATGTTATGCTTCTTTCCACTTGCATTGGTGATATTCTTCCATTTCATACTGTTAATGCATCTATATTATGAATTCTTCCTTTATCAACTTGTGACAAAAGGGGGGAGAAATAAATGATATATATGTAATATGATGCTTGTGGAACTTTGTGGAATTTATTATTGATATGAGAAGAAATTGAAAAATCATGTATATATATACTTGTGAATATACTTGAGAATATATTTGGATGGCATGGTACTTGTTATATTTATCAGGAGGAGCTACAGGTGGAGTACAAATGATTTGTGAAAATACAGGTGGTGTACAAATCACTATTGAACCAGAGCTTCATTTTTTATGGTTGAGATCATGAGTTGTGATTATTTGATGTGTATGTTTAAAATGATTTGACGTGTATGATGTATATGTATTTTGTCACGAAATTGACAAAGGGGGTGACTGTAAGTGCTTATATTTATAGCACACATGAAGTTGTCAAATTTCATAGAAAAAAATACCAGTCAAATCACAAGTACATTATAGTAGTCTATGAAAACTCGTGAAGATCAACTCAATATCGACTCAACATTTCAAGACTTAAACGATATCGCTCAGTTGCACGTTTATCAAAATTATAAGATCTTTAAATAGGCCAACCACCAGGTATAATTGTAACATCTCGAATTTTTGTCGCCCGAGTACATACTTGTGCCTGAGAATTCCGGGTGTTAATAATGTAAAAATTGGATGCTTCAAAATCGCACCTTATTTTTTAAAAAGATAAATCAAATCCAGTTACATTTAAAAGGTAACCATTCACGAGAATAAAATCGACTATATTTATTATTTCATTAGAGTAAAAAGTGTACAAATAATTCTTTAATGCCCTGTCAATGGGAGCTTATTACATTATCAAAGTTTGCAGCGGAAAACAAATAAAACAATTCGTGGTTTATCCTTCTTCTTTTCTTTTCGAAAGAATCTTCCATAAAATGATTATCATTCATATCATCAACCTGTAATTCACCTGCAATATCTGTATAGTTGGAGCATGTTAATGCCCTACTCATAGTGATAGTTATCCTTTAAGATTAACAATAATTCAAGAGATTTATAAGAATAATGTGAGGGTTCTGATACATCTTGTACTCCACCACTACGAGTGGTATCAGTATACGCAACCAATCACATGAATGCATGTCTAGCATAGTGTGTGATGTCCATCATACGTAGTGGTCATCACAATGTAGAATTTAGTTCATAGAAAACCCAGATTGCCCTGCATCCCATACTATGGAGATTTGTCGGCGTGTCCAACGTTAACGTGGATTTATACGAACGTCTCAAGATGACAAAACAATGCGATTGAGAGATTTATGTGATATGATGTGTTATGGAGCGACTATTTACGACATTCAATTCGGAGAAGTGATGTAATACTCATGGCGATTTACTTATATTGATTGTGCACCACTCACCAACCCACGAGATTACATGCCAACCAAGAGGGCCGCTATCCGAAACGCATTACGTCCATGATAATATATATGAATCAATATATATGAGGCCTATAACACATCACTTGCATTAATAGAGAGATAAGTCGAACATGAGGGTTTTAAAATTCCAAGATACATGCCCAAGCCATAAAGAAAGGTAACACAAGAGTGACCTAATAAAGGAGAAGAGTAACAATAAGCTAACTCAATAAAAGAGAAGAGTAGCAAATAGGCTAACTGAACAAAAATAAGGGGAGAGGAGCAAAAGGCCAACCCAATATAAAGTGGAAGCACGCGTTGCTAAAAAAATTGGCAAAGGGCAAGCTTTTATCCATCACTCCGCATAAATTCATAAAAATCAAGCATAATTAAAATCACAGCTTAACAATAATTCCCAAAAGGATAAATAATTGATAATGGTAAACTAATCAATTACATGAAAAACACAGTAATATGAAAGTATGCAAAAATAAGATAAATCATATCAACTCAAATTAGTGTAACCTTTAAAGGAATCCCTCTTACAACACCAAAATCGTCATTTAGGAACGGTTTTAAACCGTTCCTAACTACTTCAGGAATGGTTTAAAACCGTTCCTAAATGAGGCGTCGTAAAAAACAGGAATGGTTCAGAACTGTTTTGGGTACCTTTTCAAATTTTAGGGACGGTATTTTAGGAATGACTTGAAACCATTTTGTTGCCAACGGTTAGATTTTAGGAACGGTTTTAAACCGTTCCGTTACCAATGGTTAGATTTTAAGAATGATTTTAAACAATTTAAAACCCTTAATGTTATATTAATATATATTATATATATATATAATATATATATATATATATATATATATATATATATATAACATAGAGAAACTTCATTGATGGAGATCCAATGATAACATCTATTGCATCCTTCTGCTGAAGCACATACATCTAAACCTCAACAGTAAGATTACTCTATTTACAAAATATAGAAAAAGAAAAGAAAACAGCAAAGACCATCCCAACACTAAAAGTAAAATTATAAATTTGAAGAAATTCCAAAAAATCTATTAAATAAGAATTACAAATGGGGCCCAAGCATTCATCCAAACCCAATTAATCCTTTTTTGGAGATTTTGAAACTTCCTCAGACTTCCCTTGCTCAGACTTCTTAGGCAAGAGAACGGAGTTTATGTTTGGCAAAACACCACCACTTGAAATTCTCACACCAGCTTGCAATTTCCCATGCTCCTTATCATTTCTCATAGCTAAAAGAACATGCCTTGGAATGATACGGGACTTCTTATTGTCTCTAGCAGCATTCCCTGCCAGCTCCAAAACCTCAGTTTCCAAGTACTCGAGAACGGCAGCCAAATAGACAAGAGCGCCAGTTCCAACCCCAAAAGTGTCTTCATGTAGATTGAATCCTTCGAAGCTCCCCGAATGTATCCTTCATCAAACAACATTGACTGTTTTGGATCAATTTTCTACCTGAAATATTGGATGATTTTCCAAGAGAACAATCTTCATAAGCATATATCACTTTTCAGCCTGTATATGTGATTATGGTCACGATGAATTACCTAAAAGTCTAACCTTCAACAGTCTCTTGTCTTCACTATATATGTGAGCATCTAATTCAGCCCGGTTTCTTTCAACAACATGAATGGCTTTTAGGAAATTGAGGACTAATTTGCCATCCGTGGACACCTTTGCATCCTTTAGATCCTCTCCCATGACTCTCAAAGCCTTCAGGTCCATGAAACCCAGATTTAGCATATTGAAATAAAGTAAAATGTTTAGCAGATACATAAGAATGGGAACTGCATGCATGAAGTTTCAGCAAGTAAAGAATGCATACAGAACGGTAAAAATTCTTGCCATGAAATAACCTCTTTTACATTTGAAAAAGGTGCAGAAAAAGGAGAAACCTCTCCACTTTTAGAAATCTCGGAGCTTTCTTCATCTCTTTACTAGAAGGTATTCTTCTAAAAGGGAGTGTTGTCCTTATGTTTCATTACCTAGAGTATCCTGCAAGAAAGCCCATTCAGTACTTGAAATGTGAACTACTCATGGATGAATGAAGGAAAAAAATGTAAAAAATACTCACATCTTCATCAAAGTCGTTGTCAAACTCATCAGCAACCTCCCACTTCTTCTTTGTAATTAGTATCATTCTCGTCCTGAAAAGGTATTTCCAAATGCCAAAAAAGATCAAGATCGAATTCAATATTTGGTATTGATACTGACATGATAATGTTAAAATGAAATGCATGAGTGATAGAAAAGGGAATGGGTTGGAGCGTACTAACTGTAATCACTTCAGCAATTGCAGCTATTGTCAGTACATACCAGGACCTTGTCCATGACTAGGGACTTCTGCAAGGTGTCACGCCCTAAACTCAGAAATCAGGCTCACAAATTTCCCAATCGACGAATCCGGCGCCGGACAGCCTCCGTAGTGCCCCATTCTCGGCTCCTGGCACTCATATGCTAGATTCCAATCCTCGGATCCTACAAGGAGGATTTTCAGTATGATTTATTTTTTGTAATGGAGCATAACCATAAGCATAACCAAGTCACAAAACAACATCACCACATATCCACTATATTAAAAACTTTAAGTACAATGCGGAAAGGGAAATACAAGGTGATCAAAAGGCTCCAAAATAATCTGACGTGCACTCCTGCCTCAACACTGCTGCGATCCAACGTCACCTGACACAACGGTCATGCATAAGCTTACAAAAGTTTAGAGGGAGGTGTAAGTGTGTGCACAAGGCGAGGGTCGAGTATGCAGTATCAGAGAAATGTGAAAATATGTTGGTAAGTCTATGAATATTACTAGTCGTACCAAGGTTATGTAAAGCAAAGCATGAATGTTATCGGCCATACCAAGGCCATGCGATGCGAGGCCTACGTAGTCGAATGTCATATGCGAGATGTAATGCAAGCATGCCAGTTTTCATCAAGTACATATATCAGGACAATTCCCCTCTGGGATATCATTGGGGTCTAGTACACTCCACACTGACTGTCGCCTCCCTAGCCGCACAGCCCAACGAGTTGAAGAGACCACACTATCCGCCTGACCAGTAGTCTTGTGAGACCTGATTCGAGTTCGTATGTGTGCATGTGTGTGTGAGTATGCATGTGATTGTGTTTACGTTCATTTTGGTCCCGTGGTCCTACCGATCAAATCCCGGTGACCTACGACCCTGGGTAGTGTTTGCGGTCATCCTTGAGTTCGGTCACGTAGACCCTACTCGAATTGATCCAAGACCTATGCCATTGCGACCGCATCGTCGCTGCGGTTCCAACACTGCTTCTAGTGCTTAAATCAGATATGTACATTAAAAGATGTAGGCCGCACTCTTTTTGGACCGTTGATCGCATTTTGATGGGACCCACCTAGCTTGTACAATTTTTCATGCACAATTTCTTATGCAATCCATGACATCGTCACCTAGAAAACCTAGCCCCTATAGCTAGCCTAGGCTCTAGCTCCTAAACCCCTAGCACATTGGTTTCTCCTCCCAAACTCATCATGAGTTTCTCTTGCCAAGGCAAGCATGCCTTCTCTTTCCTAGGAAACTCATCATTTCGCTCTTGCTACATCCCTCCCTTCTCTCCTTTCTTTTCATTTTTCTCTCCTTCTCCTTGTTGGAACACCCAAAAACGTCCCACATTGGTAGAAATTTTAGCACCTTCTCCTTCATCTCCCTCCTCATCCAACCCTCTACTTTCAATCTTAACCCTTCATTCATGATCCTTGGAGCCTAAGGAGTCCAATGCTACAAGAATCTTGAAGATCTATTAAGGTGGGTGTACTTAGCTTAAGATTTTCTGATTTTCTTGTGGTAGATTCTCAATCATCTCATCCTTAGGAACTTGTGGGGCCCATCAAGTGATGATGGAGGTACCCCATATCTCCATGATCGAGGTCAATGGTCCATTCCTTTGCATGCAAGTTCCTTGGATGGGGCCATTATCCATGGACCCTATCATGGCATTTTTTTCTTTGATGCATGTCCTTTGGGGGTTATCTAGACCATAGATTTAGGTGGGAAAGGCATTCCCACCATTTGATTGATTCCTAACTCCATGCATGTGCTAGATTTAGATTGTATATGATCTAATGGATGACATGAATGTGTTGTGATGAAGGGAGGGCCTCAATAGTGGCAGAGATCCTCTCTTGTGGCTGGACCTTCATTTTTCCCTTATTCTATCTCTCATTTCTGATGTGTGTGGCTCACTTGGGGGCCCTGGAATATCCAGATCGTCTAAGTAAGGTGGACACCCATGGCTATCATTCCTTGGACGTTGGTACCCTAATTGCTCCATATCGGATACATGCAATGGGTTTTATGAAAGGGAATTGGTCTGGATGTTTGTGGGGTCCACTGAGGTGGACCACAACATTGATTTCATGGGGTGATTCCCCTTATTTTGGTTCTCATGCTCAGTTTATTTCATATATATGTTGCTGTCCAGAAATTTTTTGGACAGTTGCTGATGGTTTTTGGGTCAGGATTATGAACTGATAAGAGGGATGTTTCACCCCCATTGATAGATGATTCTTGGAAGTGTGGACCCCACCTTGATGTGTGTTGAATCCCACCTCCAACCGCCCTTAATTGATCACCCAAAAAGGTGGGCCAAGAAGGTTGGTTAGTCCAGATTTTCTGGATTGTCCAGCCACTCTGCATGTTGTAAAAACATAAATATCAACTTATTTTTGAAATGGTGGACCACCTTTGTGGACCCCACTTTGTTGTATACTTGTACAGGGATGTTGGCCCTATATTTTCCCAAATTTTGGCAGACCTGGGCCCACTCTAATGGGGTGTACAAGTCAGGGGCAGCAAAATTGTTTTAGCAGGAATTATTTTTGGACCTTGTTGTCCATAAATTGCATGAGTTAAATGAAATACTTTTACTATCCTCTCCTATCTATTGTGATGGGCTTAGGGGCAATAATATGCAAGAAGTTGGGCCCTTGGCTGCCCACTAGATTGACCCTGTACTTAGGCTAAAAGGTGAGGTCCAACTCACTTGTGTTAAATGTGAAATTTGCTCATGTAAATGAATTACCGGGCTGCCCATGAAGCCCACCACAATATATGGATTTATGACCTTTATGGTTGGGCCCAAACCTTACTTGAGGGCCCACTATATGGCCTATGAGTTGGGCTTGGTGTATGGCCCTGTAACATCCTGAATTTTTGCCAACCTGGGATTAGACGTCCTTAGGCAATGGGTCGATCCTAACACCTTATTAACTTGTCAGAACTCAGTCCCAAAGGCTAAAAATTGCTTTTGAACCCATTTCCTTCACAAATCCCACCCTTCACCACCTTGTTCTTTCAATTTTTCTCAGTACTTTCACATTAAACACTATCTTAAAGTTTAGGTGATGAAGAACAATACTTAAACTAAACATTACTACAAAGGACTAACTACCACCTCAGACAGAAATCATACAGGACTAAATCCTTTAGAAATTAGGCGAGAATTAGCTAGTGTTAAACTAGAGTGCCTGTGAAATTAGCACCAATCGCTTTAAATACGATCTGCAAGCCCCAAAACTTGTAGAATCATTGACGTTAGGTTACCCTAAAATCTAAGATCAATCTCATTACCCGGTTGCCCTTGGGAGCATCTCGAAACTCCGTATCAGATCTGGACCGCACGTCGGAAGTCTGATTAACACGAAGTTAAGGAATTAGGACCACCTTGCTGGGCTTGAACACCATCTTGAAAATTAAATCCAGATAGTGTCCCAGCGCTATTCGCTTGAGCTCGGAGCGGGGAGTGTGAGAAATGTGAAAATAATTCTAAATTAAATTCAAAATAAATAAATCTGGCACCTCTCGCTTGTGAATCAGTATTAAGCAACCGGACTGTCAGAATCAGACCAAATTACACCCTCGGATCAGGGATATTTCCCCAAACATATCCATGTACTCGGAATCTCCGATCGAGATCCACTGACCGTTGAACTGAAACTGGTCCGCCATTTGCGATCTGGAATCCCGACTGAAACGAAAACTTAACTAAACGTAGATCCAAAGTCGGTGAGCTTAAGTCCGACCTTTGGCTCAAGGAGGCCCACCAGAAGTCCTCCGTTGAGCTGAAACTAGCCCGCTTTGGTTATAACCTAAGTATAACTTGCCCATAAGTCTATTTTGGAGTATTTTTAGGCTATATAAGGACCTTAGAACCCTCTCTCTCACAGCCATACGAATTTGAGAGAAACCCTAGAGAGAGAAGAGAGAAAAGAGAGAGAAAGTGAGAGAGAAGTTGGAGCATCTTCTTGCCCTTCTTCCCTGCTGCTATCCATGCTCCACCACTCCATTTCTAATCACTTCCCCGGTGATTTCAGCTTCGTTTCTAGGTAAGAAACCCTAACTCTAACCTATTTTGGGGTTATGATAGTTGTAGGTTATGAAATAGCTAACCTATTTTGTTCTATAGGTCACCAAACTGCCGAATACGGAAGCTTGGCAAACCTATCGTATTCGTTACGATTCTATGACAAAGGTGCGGACTTTAGATGTATAGGTTATGGTTTTCAATGCTTTCAATGTCAAATAATGATAGATTCATGATCTGCATGCAATTGTACATGTACAAAGTGCTGTCTATTTTCCGTTTCGATTAAAGATGAAGAATTTGGAATTTTACACACTAAGTATTTGTAGAAAGTACCGTATACGTATAAATTTTGGAAATGTGTTTGCCATGATTATTTGTTGTATGAATATATTATATATGGATAAAATACTTGTTTGACGAAAGGGTTCGCCCTAATACATGATTTTGCTAATATACACTATGTATGTTAAAAGAGTGTATTCTAAGTGTTTGTGAAAATGACTGAATGAGTATAGAATCCTCATTCGTGCTCGCCATGACTAATTGTCATGGATATATGATTGATGTATTGGCGATACCCCTTTGACGAAAGGATTTGCCCTGAATCACGCCACGACCAATATACACTATATATGCTAAAATGTGTAGCCCAAGTGTTTGTGGAACTGACCGAATGAACATGGATCTTGGATTCCTGCTTGCCATGACTATCCGTCGTGGGTGCGCGTGTTATGATTGGGGTAACTCCCTAGTGAAAGGATTTGGCCTTATACCTATGTGATCAACATACGTCATGTATGTTGATGTATGTAGTTTAAAGTGTTTGTTGAAACGTTTGAATGAGTAGTAGTTAGTAAATTGTAATGTATAAGGGTGCTGAGATATGATTCTCAACTCCTTTAACTATGTGTATGATTTCTTTGGATAGCTGTGTGATTAGGAATTTAATATGTACAAACTCATGCTTGTGTTGTGCTTCATAACATGCTCAACTGATTGTATGATTTTATCTATGTAATGCATATGTTTAAATTCATGTTTACGTTGTATGATCCGTCATGGGTGATGGGGGAGTGGAGCAACGAGTGCGTGCAACAGCCCTGCAGCCCTAAACGGATAATATCAGACTTTGATTGTATGATTTGAAATGTTGATCCATTACTGCTAACTGTTCTGTAATTGATTGTGTTTGGGGCTATGATTATAGTCCAGGCAATGGGTAACGGGATTGAATTCGTGGCTGTGATTCATTCACCCATGAGGTGTGTTCGACGAACCCAAGTCGTACTTCCATTGGCGATAGTGGTTAGTCACACGAAGTGCTTATGCGCTTCATATCGTTCAACTTGTTGTGCGCTCGAGCTAGCCGAGCTCGTCAAGCAACCCGATCTGTCTTATGTATGTTCACCATGTTTGGACGCCTATGCTTGAACCTAGGGTACCAAACTTACCAGTGAAATCCCTTTTAACCATGGAACCTCGATCCGCTAAGACTCATGAGCAGGGCATGGTGGTATGGGACACTGTGGTCGAGCTGTCGGCCTACGCTGGGGCCACGTGCCTCCCCGTAGTGACCAGTGAGCAACTAGACTCGTGAGCCGATTATGGTGGTATGGGACACTATATTCGAGCTGTCGACACCTACGGCGAGAACCAAATACGGTGAGACCTGTATTCGTGCTGACGGGCGATGAGCCCTTCGTAGTGTCTTCGAGTATACTCTAAAGTCTGTGATTGGCGATGAGCCCTTCGTAGCAACTAGAGCATGAGTTAAGCCGAGTATGGTGAGACCTGTATTCGAACTGACGGCCAGCGATTGAGCCGAGTATGGTGAAACCTGTATTCGAGCTGACGACCAGCAATTGAGCAGCATACGATGAGATCTGTATCCGTGCTGATGGGTGACTAGTCCTTTGTGATGTCTTTGCCATGCCTCTCAAACCATAATATCGTATGAGATTAACTAGGACTGACGACCCTAGAATGGATCATGTTTGAGAATGATACAAGGGAGGTACCTTAGTTTTCCAATACTGCTGTTTGAAATGGACTAATAACAACTCGGTAATCATGCTCATCATCGCATTGCATGTGCCTGGAAGATGTGGAGCACTGAGGGATGAAAGCATGCCGCGAACGTAAGATGGTGTCGCACGAGGGTGGTTTGGCAAGGGCATACATCATGACTGCATTCCATATTTGCATTAACAAGAGTATTTAGAATTGTTTGACTTTACTGCTTTATTATTACTGCTTGACTGAATTGATAATATGCTAACCTATGCTTTACTGTTCCACTGAGTTGATCACTCACTCCCACGTTACGGGACGGTATTGTACACACCAACCAGATTTGTTGAGTTTCAGGTGATGGCGATGCTTATGAAGCTGAGCCGAACTACTACTATGATTTGAGGAGGAGTTCTCCTACATGTAGCTCTTTGACAGGTCTATGAAGACCTGGTATTGCATTGATAGGGCTACGTGTTTGGGATAAAAGACATTACACTTCCACAACTTGGTATAATTTGAAATTGTACTTGTAATGAATTAACATGGTAACATTATCACACTCTAGAGACTCACCACAGTTTATATATTTTATATATCTATCATAGTCTTCCGCTTGCAAATTCAACTGTCTCTGGAGTATGATATGCTGTTTTGGCTTAATCTCACTCATGTTCAATGCACTAATACAGACAACATTCAAACATCATTCATTTTGTTGCATAAGTGATGCGTTGAAACTCGGGAGTTGAGTTTATGCTCGACCCCCAATTTTCAGGGCGTTACAGGCCCATTAGGCCATGCATTGCTTGGGCCTTAGACCTTACATTATATGCGTAGTGGGCTACCTTTTTGGGACCTAGTTGAGGTTGGATGTCCTCCTTGGCGGCCCTAAGGTATTGAAATTGCAGTAACGACGACTTAAGTTGAAGTAGGAATATGCCAATATGTCCTAGAGGGGGGTGAATAGGACTTTTTAAAATGTTTTATGATTATTTAAAATCTTATCAAACCTATCCTGAGAAAGTATGAATAAATTAGGATTTTATCAGAGTAACTCTAATGGCTTCCAAGCCAACTAAATGATCCAATCATAGAACTGCTCAAAATGAACAAGATATAAATCAAGGTTTATGATGGATGTGACTGTGTGTGAGGTGTGATTAAATATGAAAGAATTTAGAGAAATCACATAAGTAATCAAAGACAAATATCAATCACAAACACAGTCATTTTTATAGTGGTTCGACTACTTGTCTACTCCACTCTCGGCAAACGCACTCAACCCTTGAGTGTGCCAGATTTCACTAAGGAGGTTTCACACGGTTCACCCCAAATCCAAGGTTTTAAATTAGGTTCACCTTTAACCTTTACAAACTACACCTAGGCTGACTGTTTATGCTCCCATGAGCAAGGGTCAACACATAACACCCGATTTTAGGCACACAAGCCAAGGATCCACACAAGGAGCCTAACTATTTATACTCTCCACAGAACAAGGGTCAGCACAACGCACCCACCACGTACACTCCCGTCGGAGGCCTCCTACGAGGGCTTGCAAGGGGTGAGAAACACCTTAGACCGAATTCTGTAGAAAGAATGATCTCAAGGGTCCTCTGGACTCTAATAACTTATATATAAGCAGATGAGTCCCTTTCAGCGCATTAGTGAAGATCTCCTCCATTGATGAAGAACTTCAGCTTCCTTGATCCGTAACTCAGGAAATGTACCAATACATGGCGACAGGTTGGGTCAAGGTTGTAAATGAATCCTACTCTATTGAATATTTTCCTATGAGGGAAATAGAGTGATTCCAATCATCTATGCATTCAAGGCATCCCAGCTTAATGATTTGCCATTAAGGTGGTAGTTGGAGGATCCTTGAATGTGGAAGTTCATTCCCCAATCCACTCTATTGAATGTCAATGATGAGGGTGGATTGGAGGATGAACTCCCATGAGAGAAAGGGCTTTGGGTATATGATCTAAGGTTTAAACACTTAAAAGCACTCTCTTCTTTCTCTACCAGTAACTAAAGACAAGCTCTCTATATATAGGCAAAAAGTTTCAACGGATATAAAATGGTCACATTTATGATAGAGGTCGATATCATCAAGTAGGGTCGATATCATCGAGCGTATACTCTCGATTGCATCGACTAGCCGCTCGATGATACAAACTTAAATGTCATACGCTTTTGAAACCTTTTGTCAGCTAGTCAAGGGTATCGAAACACGCGTCGATATCATTGAATTTCGAACTCCGATTTTATCGATACGGAATCGATTCCTCGACATTTGAAAAATGAGAGAGATGGCCTTTAAAATTTTTCAGGTCAAGGATATGATCGAGGTACACTCGATATCATCGGAATTTGAATGTCGATGATATCGATAGTCATGTCGATGCATCATTAAATGAAAAGATTTTATCAGTGAGCTTGTTGGACAGTTTATGTCCTTCGTCGATGCAATCGATCCGGCCTCGATATCATCGATATTTGAATATCAATTCTATCGAGTGACCCTCGATCCAAGATAAAAACAACCTGAAAAAGTGTTGCTGGAAAACTATGTCCAAGTCCGATATCATCGAAGACCTTCCGAATCATCGATTTTTGAATTCTGAGGATATTGAGGAGTACTTCAATATATCGAAGGTCTTCATGATTTTCTTTAGAAAAACAGCGACACAAAAGCTCTGCAGTCGATTTTATCGAGTCAATTTCGATAGACTCGAGATTCAATTATCAATGATATCGATACAGCTATCGATACATCGATAATTCTGTCCAGAAGTATATGTTATTGTTGGACAACTTGTGTCCTCATTCAATTGTATCAATTGAGCATCGAGGACATCGACAACACTTCTCGATTATATTGATCTTTCTATCAATAAATCGACAGAGGTAGAAAACTTAGGGATTTTCTGAAGTTTTAAAAAAGCTTTCTTACTAAAAAACCCTATGATATTTTAATCAGTTTTAAGGGTTTTAATTACCTGGTGTTTTGGGACATGGGATGTGAGGCTTAGATTTACCTGTGGCGAGTTCGGCACACATCCGGTTGAGGCAGACGATTGATTGATCTTCATATGGAGCTTTTTTGTCTACCAACTCAACACTCACATTAATTGACAAACTAGAGCACTTTCAATCTCCCCCTTTGTCAATTACATGACAAAATACCAAAACACCCTAGAATAATTTCTATATTGACACCCTAAATTGTGTGTACATGAACTTTACACATTTGTACAATGCTATCTAGTTCATATACACAATTATTCAGAAGTTGCTCCCCCTAAGTGCATTCTCCCCCTATCTTGGTGCAGCTGCTCCCCCTAACACCTGCATCACCATTCAAGTAGATATACAATTTTCCTTTCGAGGTGTGCGATTTGTTCTCCCCCTTTTTGTCAGTCATTGACAAGGGTAAATGTAACATTTAGAAGTGATATTGGCTGAAGTTGAGATAATATGGGAGAACCAACATCCAAAGAGCATACCTATAATAAAAAAATGTATAATGATCAAAACAGTTGATGAGTCAGACATCATTTGCAGAAAGTATGTATGTATAGTAGCCCAAATTGAGCAGTGATATAAGCAGATAGAATAATCATCAAACACATCACATGCATTCCACATATCATCAACTAGAAATTGGGGGATCTTAAAACATAATCATGATAATAAATATTGATGATTTATAGATTGTTATCACCCAAAAGTATCCAAAATATGCACATACTGCCCATGATTGGCAGTAGTATAATCATTCATCCCATATCAAAATGAAATTCAGCCCATCCATGGGCACCCAAAAAGACCAAAAACAACCACCAGTATTAAGTCCATTCATGGGCACATTAAAAAAAAAAAAAAAACAGACTTAGTTGGTTAGTAATGAATCACATACACTCATGGAATCGTAAGGCATTCAAAAAGATACCAATGCCCATACGCAGATATAAGATAAGAGTGTATGTGATGTATCCTGGATATCCTCACTAAGGTGGAGGAGCAGAGAAGGACGACACTGTATCATCCCGACGACAGGTCAGCAGATCAACCAATTGCTGAACGGAATGCTACACCCCTTGCACCAGACGTTCCAGTGCATTGAATCGTGCCTGGTTGACTCCTTCAGCTGGACTACATCTCGTTGTATTACACCAATCCGATCCTGGTGTAGTTTGTATCGTTTTGCATGACCAGGGTCAGATGGGGGCGGAGCCTGTTGAGAAGCAAGAGGATCACCCTTAGTCGTTCCAGCACCTTCTGCTGGAGCATCCCCTTCCCCACGATCGCCTTCTTCTTGAATCCCTTCCTTGTCTTCGGAAAACTTGTGGAACTTTAAATCCATCCTTCTAATATTGTTCTTGTTGAAGAGTTGAGGGGGAAGTTACGGATCGTTTGTCGTGGAAAAGCCGATCGCATTGCATATAAAGTTGATGATCCACGGATAGGGCAAGTTCACGTCTCGAGACGCATGAATGGCATATACCAGCTGATGAACGACAGGTTAGGAAGGCAGATTTTGATTCCCATAACTATGGAGTAAACTATCATGGCCATGAACCCGGTGAGATCAGACTGATTGGTACTTCTAGGATATACATTTGAGGTGAAAATACCATGCAAAATACGGTACCAGGGTTCCATGAACTTGGATTTTAGTGCATTTCCTTGATACCAGAGGATGTCACGACCATGACAGAGAAATTTGGTAACCATGGACCGGGTTTCAGGGTTCTCTAGGTCAAAGTCAGTAAGACCAACCGGTGATAGTGTAAGCCCAAGAATGTTTGCAACCGATGCTGGAGTGATCTCTACATCATCACTATCAATAGAAACCGTGATGGACGGAGGATCAGACACTGGGGAGTGACAAGTGGCAAAGAAATGGTAGGTCCGCTCATAGTGACAAGGACCCCCAAAATCGAGTAGAGGTATCCATCTGATTTCGACTAACAAGGGTTCCAGATTATATAGTTGTAGGCATTCCCTGTCAACCCTTCTCTCAAAAATTAACTTCCGGCCAGTGTACTTTGCCAGAGCTGGATTTATTCTAGCAGGAGGAGGGGCTGGACCTGCGGATTGGGGCTCGCCGCGTGTGGTCGGTCGTGTCTGCTTCCGAGTGGGAGTCCCACGATCAGTTGCTTTTGCTCTTTCCCATGGAGCAAGAACTTTCTGTCGGGATGATCGTGAAGATTCCCCAGGCCCGGACGATTTCCCCTTGTCCTTCCCCATTTTTTATTCTCACAGAAAGGGATTTGAAGAGAATGGAGATAGAGAAGCAAAGTTCCTTTTGAGGATTAGGAAATACCCTAATAAGACCAAGATGAAATCTTAATAATGAAGAGGGAATAAAGAATTATTACCTAATTTGAGAAATGTTAGGAACCCACTGATGAAACTTCCGGTTGAAGGGGAGAAAAAAAAAACCTTTTTAGGGAGAAAATGTGATTGTCGAGGCATAAAAAATGGTGAGGAAAAAAGGATTGAAGCAAGAGAAGATTGAGGGATAGAAAGAAAATTGAAAAAGAAGAAGAGTGTGAAATATAAGTGAAGACCTCTTTAGTTGAAGTAGGGATATGCCAATATGTCCTAGAGGGGGGTGAATAGGACTTTCAAAGTTTTTATGATTTATTTAAAATCCTATTTCACTAATCCTAACAACAAGCTCATATTAGGATTTATAAAAAATAACTCTACTGGCTTCCAAGCCTGGTAGAGGATCCAATCACAAACTATTTAATAAGTAAACAGTATGCAAACTAGTTTATGATGGATATGACTGTGTATGTGAGTGAGGTGTGATCTCAGATATTCAGATATGAAAATATTAAAGTAAATCACACAATCAGAAAAATAACAATCTCAAACACAGTCATTTTTATAGTGGTTTGACGATCAGTCTACTCCACTCCGGGCAAACGCACTCAACCCTTGAGTGTGCCGGATTTCACTAAGGAGGTTTCACCGCAGTTCACCTTAAACATAAAGTTTTAAATCAGGTTCACATTCAACCTTTACAACCTACACTGAGGCTGACTGTTTATGCTCTCACGAGCAAGAGTCAACACAACGCACCCACTTTTAGGCACACTGGCTAAGGATCTTCCATAAGACCCTAACGGAGGTTTTACGTAGTTTACTGTAACGCCCTGAAAATCGGGGGTCGAGCATAAACTCAACTCCCGAGTTCCAGAACATCACTTATGCAACAAAATGAATGATGATTGAATGTTGACTATATTCGTGCATTGAACATGAGTGAGATTAAGCCAAAACAGCATATCATACTCCAGAGACAGTTAAATTTGTAAGCGGAAGACTGTGATAGATAGATAAAATATATAAACTATGATGAGTCTCCAGAGTGTGATAACATTACCAGGTTAAATAATTACAAGTACAGTTCTAAAATATACCAAATGTGAGGGAGTGTAATGTCTCCTATCCCAAGTACCGTAGCCCCGTCAATACAATACCAGGTCTTCAAAGACCTGCCAGAGATTACATGTAGGAGAACTCCTCAACATCATAGTAGTAGTTCGGATCTTCTTCACAAGCATCGCCATCACCTGAAACTCAACAAATCTGGTTGGTGTGTACAACACCGTCCCGTAACGTGGGAGTGAGTGATCAACTCAGTGGAACAGTAAAGCATAGGTTAACATGTTATCAACTCAGTCAAGCAGTAATGATAAAGCAGTACAATTAAACAATTTTAACTACTCTTATTTAATGCAAGTATGAAATGACATGATGTATGCCCTTGCCAAACCACCCTTATGCAACATCATCTTACGTTCGCGAATGCGTCCATCCCTCAACGCTCCACATCTACCAGGCACATGCAGTGCGATGATGAGCATGATTACCGAGTAATTATTAGTTCATTTCAAACAGTAGTATTGGGAAACTAAGGTACCACCCTTGTATCATTCCCAAACATGATCCATTCTAGGGTCGTCAATCTAGTTAATCTCATACGGTATTATGGTTTGAGAGGCATCGCGAAGGCATCGCAAAGGGCTCGTCACCCGTGAGCACGGATACAGATCTCACCGCATGTGGCTCAATTGCTGACCGTCAGCTCGAGTACAGGTCTCACCGTACTCGGCTCAATCGCTGGCCGTCAGTTCGAATACAGGTCTCACCGTACTCGGCTCAACTCATACTCTATTTGCTGTGAAGGGCTCGTCGCTAATCACAGACCTTAGAGTATACTCGAAGATACTACAGACGAATCGTCGCCCGTCAGCACGAGTACAGGTCTCACCGTACTCGGCTCTCGCCGTAAGTATCGACAGCTCGAATACAGTGTCCCATACCACCGTATTGGCTCACGAGTTTGGTTGCTCAATGGTCACTACGGGGAGGCACGTGGCCCCAGCATAGGCCGACACTCGACCACGGTGTCCCATACCACCATGCCCAGCTCATGAGTCTTAGCGGATCGAGGTACCATGGTTAAAAGGGATTTCACTGGTAAGTTTGGTACCCTAGGTTCAAGCAGTACGTCCAAACATGGTGAACATACATAAGACAGATCGGGTTACTTGACGAGCTCGGCTAGCTCGAGCGCACAACAAGTTGAACGACATGAAGTGCATAAGCACTTCACGTGGCCAACCACTATCGTCAACCGAAGTACGACTCGGGTTCGTCGAACACATCTCACGTGGCAAATGAATCACAGCCATGAATGCAATTCTGGTACCGATTGTCTGGACTATAATCATAGCCCCAAACACAATCAAGTGCAGATAGATAAAGCAGTGGTGGATCAAGATTCAACTCATACAATCAAGGTCTGATATTATCCGTTTAGGGATGTCAGGGCTGTTGCACGCACTCGTTGCTCCACTCCCCCATCACCCATGACGGATCATACAACGTAAATATAAATTTAAACATATACATTACATAGTTAAAATCATAAAGCAGTTGAGCATGTTATGAAGCACAACACAAGCATGAGTTTGTACATGTTCAATTCCTAATCACACAACTATCCAAGGAGATCATACACATAGTTAAAAGAGGTTGAGAATCATATCTCAACACCCTTATACATTACAATTTGCTAACTACTACTCATTCAGACATTTCAAGAAACACTTAAACAAACATACATCAACATACATGACATATGTCGATCACATAGGCATTAGGCCAAATCCTTTCACTAGGGAGTTGCCCCAATCATAACACGCGTACACCCACGACGGATAGTCATGGCAAGCAGGAATCCAAGTTCCATATTCATTCAGTCATTTCCACAAACACTTGGGCCACACATTTTAGCATATATAGTGTATATTGGCCGTGGCGTGATTTAGGGCAAATCCTTTCGTCAAAGGGGTATCGCCAATATAACAATCATGAATCCATGACAATTAGTCATGGCGAGCACGAATGAGAATTCTATACTCATTCAGTCATTTTCACAAACACTTAGAATACACTATTACAACATACATGGTGTATGTTAGCAAAACATGTATTAGGGCTATCCTTTAGCCAAGCGAGTATTTTATCCATGTATAATATATTACTACAACAAATAATCATGATAAATACATCTCCAAAATTTATACGTATACAGTATTTTCTAGAATACGCAATTTCAACATACATAGTGTGTATAAGTAAAACATGTATTTAGGAGAATCCTTTTGCCAAATAAGTATTTTATCCATATATCGTATATCCATATAACAAATAAACATGTCAAACACATTTCCAAAAAATATACGTATACCGTACTTTCTACAAATACCTAGAGTAAGTAGAATTCCATATTTTTCATCTTTAATCGAAACGGAAAATAGACAACACTTTGTACATGTACAATTGCATGCAGATCATGAATCTATCATTATCTGACATTGAAAGCATTGAAAACCATAACCTATACACCTAAAGTCCTCACCTTGCTCATTGGAATCTCAACAGATCAGCAAGGTTTGATGAGCTTCCGTATTCGGCAGTTTGGCAACCTATAGAACGAAATAGGTTAGCTATTTCACAACCTACAACTGTCTAAACCCCAAAACAGATTAGGGTTAGGGTTCCTTACCTGGAAATGACGCCGGAAACACCGGAAAAGCAATGAGAATCAGGTGGTGGAGCCCGAATAGCGGCAGGAAAGAGTGGCAGGGAGATTCTCCCACTGCTCCCACACTTTCTCTCTCTTTCTCTCTCTTTTCTCTCTCTCAATCTCAAATTCGTATGGCTGCCATGAGAGAGGGTTTAAGGTCCTTATATAACCTAAAAATTCACCAAAATAGACTTATGTTCAAAGTATACTTACATTATAATCAAATCGGCATTGTTTCAGCTCAAAAGAGGGTTTCTGGCGGCCCTCCTTGAGCCAAAGGTCGGACTTAAGCTCACTAACGTTGGATCTACGTTCTATTAAGTTTTCGTTTCGGTCGAGATTCCAGATCACGCGTGGTGGACCAGTTTCAGTTCAACGGTCAGCGGATCTCGATCGGAGATTCCGAGTACATGTAAATGTGTATGAAATTTCTCCTGATCCGAGGGTGTAATTTGATCTGATTCTGACGGTCTGGTTGCTTAATACTGATCCGCAAGTGAGAGGTGCCAGATTACTATTCAAGATATTTTATTTTGAAATTATTTCACATTTCTCACACTCTTCACTCCGAGCTCAAGTGAATAGCGCTGGGACACTATCTGGATTTGATTTCTGAGATGGTTCTCAAGCCCAGCAAGGCGGTCTTAGTTCCTTAACTTCGTGTTAATCGGACTTCCGACGTGCGGTCCAGATCCGATACGGAGTTTCGAGATGCTCCCGAGAGCAGCCGGGTAATGAGATTGATCCTAGATTTTAGGGTAACCTAGCGTCAATGATTTTACAAGTTTTGGGTCTTGCAGATCGTATTTAAAGTGGTTGGTGCTAATTTCACAGGTACTCTAGTTTAACACTGGTTATTCTCGCCTAATTTCTAAAGGATTTAGTCCTGAGCAATTTCTGTCTGAGGTGATACCTGGGCCTTTGTAGTTTGTATATAAAGTGATCCAAGTTATACTACTTAGCTAGTTTAGAATAGTGTCTAGGATGAAAGTGCTTAGAAAAATTTAGAGATCAAGGTGGTGAAGGGTGGGATTTGTGAAGGGAATGGGTTCAGAAGCAATTTTAGACTGTGGGATTCAGTTCTGCCGAGTTAATAAGGTGTTAGGAGCGACCCATTGCCTAAGGACGTCTAATCCCAGGTTGGCAAAAATCCGGGATGTTACATTTACCTCTAACCCGAGGTTTCACACGGTTCACCTCAAACCTAAAGTTATGACTGGTTCACCTTCAACCAGATGTTTATGCTCTCCACAGAGCAAGGGTCCACACAACGCACCCACCACATACACTCCCGCCGGAGGCCTCCTACACGACTTGAAGGGGTGAGAAACCCCTAAGACCCAATCCTAAAAAGGAATGATCACAAGTGTCCTCTGGACTCTAGATACTTACAGATAAGTGGATGAGTCCCATTAAGCACGTTGACGAAGATCTCTTCCTTTATTGATGAAGAGTCTTCAACTTCCTTGATCTGCAACTCAAAAGATGTACCGATACATAACGACGGGTTGGGTCAAGGTTATGATGAAATCCTATTCTCAAAAGATTTTTCTATAAGGAAGATAGAGCGATTTCAATCATCCAACCATTCAAGGCATCCCAGCTTAATGATTTACCATTAAGGTAGTAGTTGGAAGATCCTTGAATGCGGAAGTTCATTCCCCAATCCACTCTATTAAATATCAATGGTGAGGGTGGATTGGAGGATGAACTCCCTTGAGAGAAAGGGCTTTGGGTATATGATCTAAGGTTAAACACTCAAAAACACTCTCTTCTTTCTCTCATAGCAATAATAGAAAAGTCCTCTTTATATAGGCAAAAGGTTCCAACGGATATAAAACGGACACATTTATGACAGAGTTCGATATCATTGAGCAGGTTCGATATCATCGAGCGTATTCTCTCGATAGCATCGATGGTCCGCTCGATGACTCGAACTCAATGTCATACGCTTTTGAAACCTTTTGCCAGCTGGTCGATGAATTGAAACGATTGTCGATGTCATCAGATTTCGAACTCCAATTCCATCGATGAGAGGTTCGATCCATCGACATTTGTAAAATGAGAGAGACTTGACTAGAAATATTTTAGGTTTTTATGAATGATCGAGGGACCTTTGAGATCATCAGAATTTGAATGTCGATGATATCGATAGCTGTGTTGATGTATCGATAAATCAAATGGATTTTTCATAAAGCTTGCTGGACAGTTTATGTCCATGTTCGATGCAATCGATACGGCATCGATATCATCGAATTTGAATATCGATTCAATCGAGTGACCCCCGCTCATAGATACACCACCCTGAAATATTTTGCTAGAGAACTTGGCACCCAAGTCCGATACCATCGAAGGCCTTCCGATATCATCAAGGTTTGAATTTCGATGGTATCGAGGAGGATTCGATATATCGATGCATATATGATATTCTTAGGAAAAAACAGGGGGTCGGAATTCTGCCTGTCGATATTATCGAGTCACTTCCGATAGACTCGAGATTTGAATATCGATAGGTGTATCGATACATCGATAATTCCGTCCAGATATGTATGAGGTTGCTGGACATATTTGGTCCTCTTTTCGATGGTATCGATGAAGCATCGAGGACTCGACAGCGCAGCTCAATCATATCGAGATGTGTATCGATAAAATCGACAGGGCAAGAAAACTTAAATTTTTTTTTTGATTCTTGAAAATGTTTTCTTACCCTAAAAACCCTAAGATGTTCTAGTTTGTTTTAAGGGTTATAGTATACCTAGTGATTTGGGACAAGGGATGTGAGGCTGAGATTTACCTGTGATGAGCTTGCACACATCCGGTTGAGGTAGACGCTTGAATTTATCTTCCTATCAGGCTCTGTAGTCAAACTGACTCAACCCTCATGCTAATTGACAAACCAAGGCACTTTCAGAGTGATGTGACTTAAAGGTTGATTACAGGGGTCCGCGTAACGAGTATCCTTTGCGTGGGTCCGCGCAACCAAAATGAGAGCTGCACAGGTTCGCGCAATAAGTTTTAGAATTGGTTCTTTGAGAGAGACATAAAGGATCGAAAGGTGGGCCCCACGGTGCCAAAATCGAGGTGTCACACGTGCGAGGGCCTATAAATACCCCTTCCCCTCCTTCATTTGAGGGGATTGAAGAAATTGGTGAAGAAGTAGAGTAAGGAAGAAGACAGAAGGTAGGAGAGGAGGCTTCGTTGGTTTGCGTGGACCCACGCAAGCCATATCGGTTGCGCGGGTCCTCGCAACCAGACTGCCCTACAGTCTATATGAAGCTAAAGGGCCGTTATGCTGCCGAAATGGCCAAGTCTCCAGATTTCTTCTCCAAACTTCTTCTGTTCAAGCTTCAAGAGAAGAGACTAGCAAAAAAGATATTCAAGTCATATTCCTCTTAAAGAGATGATCAAATTAAGAGTGAAAATGCTGCTGGATTTGATATCTGACTTGGATATTTGAACTTGGTCAATTTGTACATTCTAAATAATTTATCTTAGAATTAAGGGATGTTCGAGGATGCAAATGAACTCAATATTAATAAAATATGATGATTGTCTTCAACACTATCTCTTTGTTATGTTTGAATAAGATGATATCCCAAACCAAATGCATTTGTTTCTCATTCGAAACAAAATGGCAACTTTGTTGGGGACTATTCTATCTTATTTAGCATTAACATTGAAAAAATTGTAAAGCCTTCATCATAGTTTGGTGTCTTTCTGATGCCAAAATGGTGACTCTCAGTGGGAACATCCTCCCCTTCATTTCTAAGATAGATTATTTGATTCTTCAAATACTAACTATGGTTGTGTTTTATGTTTGAAGGTTTCTGAACTCAACAACAAGTTACAACCAATGGCAACTCCTGCAAGAAAAGTGAACTTTTGTTCACTTTGACCGAATTCACAATAGAGTACGCATCATACCAAGCCCCCGTATACATGACTCGACTTCCTATAAGCAAAAACAACATGACTCGAGCAATACTCAGGGTTGTTTCTGCTTCGCCGCAACCGCTAGAAGGCAATGAAGGTCGGATTGTCATAATGTCTCGCAGAATGAGAGCACGAAATGCGAGAAGCCCCGGGATGGATCTGCCCTCACTAAGAGTTCGGGGGCCGATAACGTGTAATACAGCAAGGAAGAATCCTGAACTCGTTCCTCTTGCGATATATTCTGAGCGAGTGGTTCTGCAATTAGCATCGCGCAACTTCCCAGCTTTGCTTGCACCAAGAGTCAGATGGACGAGAGGGCAGAAAGGTAAAGCATTAATGACAAGTTCAATTGTATCCGTATCACCTCGGATAAGTTCACTGATGTACGTATCTCCCCAATCAATCGATAACATGAAGGCATAAAAAAGTCACATGAAACTCCATTCTCTCCTCTCTCCGTAAGCCTTGTTACGTCAACATACTCCCACCCACTCCAACTACAGCTTCATCCAAGAGTGGAGAAGCTGCGGTACACATGGCCGGGACAAATCAAGACGATGTGCCGACTACAGAAGATCGTGTGAATGCAATGGCAAAAGCACAACGAGCATTAATGGAAGAGTGCAGAAATCTTAGAGAGGCTTTAGCAACCCTTGCACATAATGTAGCCCAGATCGCAGCTCCCCCAATGATAGGCACGGTGAATGGACAAGAAAATCAGCCTGAAGGTTCTCAACCTCAGGTGGTAGGATCAGGAGGGTCTGCTCTGGCCACGAGAATCATAACACAAGATGAAGTGAGACAAGTTGTCGAAGAAGCCGTCAGAATAGAAAGAGAGCAAGAAAATACTAGTCGTTTCATATACCGAACGCCTATCCAAGAGAAGTAGAAGATATCCCCTTTCAGCCAATTTCAAGCGTCCAGATTTTTAGAAGTTTAATGGGGAAGGATCATCCGAGGAACACTTGATGCACTTCATTACTAGTATGGGAAATTTCTCTACGATACTGCAGTATTGCTTACGACTGTTTGGGTTGTCACTGACGCATAAAACATTCCGATGGTATTCCAGCCTGGCTCCAGGGTTGATATGCACTTGGGAATAAATGCAGGATGCTTTTATTTCAAACTTCTTCTCCTCGGATCGTGATGTTAGTATTACAAATTTGGCCTCTGTACGACAGAGAGAAAGCGAACCAGTGGAAAAGTTTATAGACAGATGGAAAACGTTGGGAGCCTCGTGTAGACAACTGGAAGAAGAAAAAGAACAAGTCAAAATGTGTCTGAATTCTATTGAGACGGGAATCGCGTTTGGACTCACCAGCGCTGACATTAGAACTTTCCTTGACTTGGCTACTAAGGCTCATGCTTTTGAATTAATGACTCGGAAGATGCCGACATTTCACCATGAGGCAGCTAGAAGAGAACCTATTAGAATGTCTGTAAATACCGTCAATTGTGACAGGAAAAGCCAAGGTACAAGAGATCCCAGGGATAAGAGGCTGGAATGGAGAGCAGAATCAAGTCAATCAGGGAGAGGTACAATGGAAAGAGGCCCAGGATGCTCAATTCTCACGAGGGGTTCGCGTTCGATAGGGAAAATGTTGTTCCTATGATGAACCAACTGATAAAAGTCGGCACGATAGAATTATCAGAACCCAAACGCCCTGAAGATGTAACAAGAATAAGAGAGAGAGAGAGAGAGAGAGAGAGAGAGAGATTTGTTGCTATCATCGCCTAGTAGGGCATCCAACGGAGAATTGTTATACATTGAAATGTATAATACAACGAATGATAGACAGTGACGAGATAATAATTGACAAAGAAAAGGAAAAGGGTATGACGGCGATGGTGAATATACTTAAAATCCAGGAGGAGACCGAGAGTAATGAGTGCTGCGGTAGGTTGACGTCGCAAGATCTCAAAAGATATGGTCCGACAAGCAAGCAAATCATGAGAAACATGGTTTTCAATCACGAAAAGCCCATCAATTTGAATCAGGAAAGAGAAATTCAAATTCCTCTTGGGGTCGGTCAGAAGAAGTGAAGAAGATTTCAAGGGTTGAGAGCAGAATCGTCGGCGAACACGGTTACGGCCCCGCAGTTATCAGAGGATCCCAAGATAATCGAACATCCTGAAATGGCTCCAAAGTAGATGGAAGACGGGGTGCATCCGACGATAGATAGTTTACGGGAGATAACTTGGGTATGAAAGAAGAGCTAAGGAACACGTTCGTCAGCGCCAGTCTTTTTGAACAGGAGTCTGAGAAATATGTCCAACTTCTTAAAGAAAATAAAGATGTCTTTGCCTGGACATACGCAGAAATGCCTGGTTTGGAGCTTGCTTTAGCAATGCACCGATTAAATATTTCTAAAGATAAAAGGCCGGTTAAGCAAGCGCAACAACGATTTCATCTAGACTTGGTTCCTCAAATAGAGGAAGAAGTGAATAAATTGATAAAGGTTAGGTTTACCAGAGAGGTCAAATATCCCAAATGGTATCGAACATTGTCCCCGTAAAGAAGAAAAGCGGACAAGTCAGGGTGTGCGTCGACTTCAGAGATTTAAATGAGGCATGTCTGAGAGATGATTTTCCTCTCCCAGTAATCGATTATTGATTGACAGCACAACTTAGTACGATATCATGTCCTTCATGGACGGCTATGTGGGGTATAATCAGATCCGAATGACGCCTGAAGATGAAGAAGCAACAGCATTCAGAACATCGCTAGGAATTTATTGTTATAAAGTTATGCCGTTTAGCCTAAAAAATGTCGGGGCAACATATCAAAGGGCAATGCAGAATATCTTCGAAGACATGATGCACAAGCATGTTGAGTGTTATGTCGATGACTTGGTGGTCAGGTCAGGGATCTTCAGGAGCATCGAGAACAATTGGCATCAGTTTTCCGTCGACTCAAAAAGAAACAGCTGAAGATGAATCCAACTAAATGTGCATTTGGGGTGTCCTTAGGTAAATTTCTCGATTTTGTCGTTCAACATAGGGGCATCGAGATCGATCCAGGGAAAGTTAAAGCTATTCAAAATATACCGTCACAAAAAACATTAAAAGAATTGAAAAGTTTGCAAGGAAAGCTGGCATACATTCGTCGTTTCATATCAAATCTACTAGGGAGGTGTCGGCCATTTTCCCATCTGATAAAGAAAGGCACAAAATTCGTATGAGATTAAGCTTGTCAGAATGCATTTAACTCAATAAAGGAATTGCTGAAACAGCCGCCGGTACTAACAGCTCCGGTAAAAGGGAAGCCACTGATTTTGTATATATTTGCAGCCGAGAATTTTTTAGGAGCCTTGTTGGCTCAGGTGAATGAATCTGGGAAATAAACTGCTCTTTACTATTTAAGTTGAACTCTGATGGGCGCGGAGTGTAACTACTCCCCAATCGAGAAAGAATGCCTGGCGCCGATATTTGCGGTGCAGAAATTGAGACATTATTTTCTCTTCCATGACATAACTTTGATCTCATGCGAAGATCTGATAAAGTTTCTTATGACGAGACTGATGTTGTCTGGGAGATTGGCTAAATGGATGCTATTACTTTTAGAATATACTATTACGTATGAACTAGTGAAAGCGATAAAAGGACAGACAGTGGCAGATTTCCTTACAGCGCACCCTGTAGCAGAATGCGAAACCATCAGTGATGATTTTCTGGATGAGTACATTATGTTTACCGAGTCGCAAAGCCCATGACAGATGTATTTTAATAGTGCTTCTCGAGCATCAGGAGCGGGGGCAGGAGTGATGTTCATTACTCCTCAAGGTGACTTGTTGCCTTACTCCTTCACATTAGGAGCTTTATGCACAAACAACGAGGCCGAATATAAAGCCCTCATCATCGGGATGGAAATAACTTAGGAAATGAGGATAAAGATGCTGCGTATCTTCGAGGATTCTAAATTGGTTATAAACTAATTGACGACTGAATTTGAGATACGAAAGCAAGAGCTTTTACCATACTGTCGAAAAACACAACACTTGCTAGAATAGTTTTGTCATGTCGAAATCAAGCACATACCGCGATCTGAAAATGCGAGAGTAGATGCTTTGGCCAGCCTGGCAGCAGGCCCAAATCGAAGCCCCCTCCAAGTAACTATAGAAGAAAGAAGATTTTTGCCATCTTCAGAGGTCATCGATGAAATCGTGGAGACACTCCCTATATCATGTTCAGAGGTAACGAGAAATGATTGGCATCAGTCTTTTATAGATTATCTCAAATACAATATCTTGCCAAAAGACCCCGCGCAGAGACAACAAATCAAGCAAAGGACAAGAAGGTTCATCATATGCAGTGAAGTATTGTACAGAAAATCTTACAATGAAATGTTGTTACGTTGCTTAGATGAACAAGTAGCAGGCCAGACATTGTGAGAAGCACACTCTGGAGAATGTGGAGCACATCAAGCTAGCTGAAATCTATTCCATAGAATACATCGAATGGGGTATTATTGGCCCACCATGTTCAAAGACGCGATAGATTATGCAAAGCGATGTCATGAGTGTCAGATTCACGGAGATGTTATAGACGTTCCTCCAGAAGACTTACATTAGTCGGTCGCCTCTTAGCCCTTCTCTGCTTGGGGACTTGACGTCATTGGTCCTATAAATCTGCCTTCATCTAAAGGAAAGCAGTATATCTTGGCAGCGACAAATTATTTCTCTAAGTGGACGGAAGCAGTGACATTACGCAATGTTAAGGAAAAGATGTGGTTAATTTCATCCGACATGCGATAATATACCACCATGGTATTCCGAAGAAAATTATTATAAATAATGACACTCCTTTAAAAAACAGAGGTATGGAAAAGATGTGTGAGAAATTCAACATTCATCATTCGTTCTCAACACCTTACTATCCACCGGCCAATGGATTAGCAGAGGCGTTTAATAAAACGATAGTCAAGATACTAAAGAAAACAGTGACTGAGAACAAGCGTGATTGGGACGAAAGATTACAAGAAGCATTATAGATATACAGAACTACTCACTGGACAGCAACAAGAGCGACACCATATTCGTTGGTCTATGGTGTCGAAGCAGTAATCCCGATTGAAATACAAGTAGCGTCACTCAGAGTGGCAGTACATCAGTCCATCACAGATGATGAAAATGCAAGAATAAGGCTGAAAGAGCTGGATTTGCTCAATAAGAAACGTCTGGCAGCCCAACAGCGATTGCAATCGTATCAAGTAAGAATATCGGCCGCCTTTGACAAACGAGTTAAATATCGCTCTTTCTAAAAGGGGGATATGGTACTAATGTTGAAAAGATCTATAGTGGTCACCCGTCGAACAGGGGGCAAATTTGAGCCTAAATGGGATGGGTCGTACATAAAAAAAGAAGTATACTCCAATGGTGCGTGTAGAGTCATGGATCAGGATGGACTAGGTATCAATATACCGGTCAATGCTCGCTTCATCAAAAGAAATCGTCCTTGAAGATGCTGTTAATTTTGATCCAGAATATTATCAGGATAATGATTCTGTATCAAAAGGCGGCAAGAATAAACAAGACCACGGCTATGTACAGTCAGATGAATGAATAAAGAAGAAATTTGCAAGCATATCAAGGTTAAGTACAAACAAACGTAACAAAAGAAAATGAACGTATCGTCATCGTCAAGCGAGCCCTGTAAAATCCTATTGAAATTGATATCGTCACTCAACTGATATATTATGAATAACCTGAAAAGGCCAAGCTATATGTCCTAGAGGGGGGGGGGTGAATAGGACTATGCCAAATTAAAATAAAATCAGCGAAAATAAAATAAACCAATAGCCTTACAACATGAATCAATTCACAAAGCTAAATTTAAATCACCTTGATAAATAGATATCGAGAGATTGATGCAAATTCAGTTCTAAGGACAACCTTACACCATAATCAACAAGGGCTTATGGTAGGACAACCTTATTTCTAGAACCTCTTTTGGATCAAGGACTCAATATTAATATAAGTAAATGAAATATCAAGGAATTGAATTTAAATGCAGAAGTAAGATCTAAATTATTACAACAATCCCCACACTTGCTTGAAATGTAAATAGTTACAACATTCACATCCACTTGTACATTCCACACAATCGAATGATAAAAGATATGACAATTAAGCAAGTATTCAAACCACAAGTCAAAGAGTTATAGTGTTCGCTTGTGTGTACACCAACTGTTTTCCAACAGCCACACAAAAAGCTACTCCACTCCTAATATCCTCACACAGGGGATATTAGCGTTCACTAACAAATAGGTTTTCACAGGTTCACCAAAAACCTTTACAATTGTGTCTTTTTCACTTGGGCTTACACAATTCAAAAACCCCTCTTTTCTGAGTTTTCTGGTTTTCCTCAGACAACCAATACAATGAGATTTTTCTGGTTCAACCTCAAACAAAACCAGTACAATGAGATTTTTCTGGCTTAACCTCAAACAAAACCAAAAGTAAATAAATTTTACAGAATTGTAAAATACCTGGATTTCTCCTTTTTCGTAGCAGCCCGGTGGTAGAACCAATCGGAGTAGATGATTTGAATGTCAAAGTTCAATTTCCAATACTCACATTCATAAGGTTCTAAGTTCTAATTGATTTTAGATTTAACTCGTTGGGCGTAGCTAAATTTGATTTTGATTCCAAGAAGAAGGAATAAGATAATTCCTCTTTTCAAATAAGATTGGAATATAGAAACAAAATCAAATTAAATAAGCTAGCAAAAAGGAATATTAAATAAGCACAATCTAGCTTAAAATAAACACAAACTTATCTCAGAGTGATCACTTGAAAATTCTTGAATCGTATGAAGTTTAAGTTATGAAAACTCTGAATTTCGTGTTCAATTTATAGAAGCAGAAATCGCTCCTACGACTGGTCTTAGAAACCCACGACTGGTCGTAGCTCTAACAGATTTTTAAAAAAATAAGCGCGATCTTTGAAAGCCGTTCTACGACTGGTCGTGAGTACCCTACGACTGGTCGTGGGTCACCTACGACTGGTCGTAGATCCCTACGACTGGTCGTAGGACCAGTGATTCATTGCTGGACTTTAAGTCGTAGCTCCACGACTGGTCGTGGACGAGTCGAAGCCACACCTACGACCGGTCGAAGGATCTCCAGGACTGGTCGTGGGCGTACCAAAAAATTCTGAAAAATCTTCAACTACTTAGGACTGGTCGTGGAATTTCTTGGACTAGTCGAACCAATGCTAGGACTGGTCGAACAAGAGCTAGGACTGGTCGTAGAATAGACCAACCTTGTGTAAAATAAATATTTGATTAATGTATCCAAAGTGACCTACTTAAAGGGTCAACCTAAGGTCATTCAAACCTAAACCATGTCGTATGGACATTGAACTTCAACCATTCAACGAATGTAGATAATTTGAATCATATCAGGCTTGAGATCTTGAACCATATCATGCTTGAGATCATGAACCATATCATGCTTGAGATCTTGAGCCATATCATGCTTGAGATCTTCATCAACATAGAACTACTTCATGCGTTGTTTCTTTAGATTTGAACTTCAACATTGTAGCTTCTTGAGGCTTCAACATGTAGCTTCTTGAGGTTGTCAACATGTAGCTTCTTGAGGCTTCAACATGTAGCTTCTTGAGGTGTCAACATGTAGCTTCTTGAGGCTTCAACATGTAGCTTCTTGAGGTGTCAACATGTAGCTTCTTGAGGCTTCAACATGTAGCTTCTTGAGGTGTCTTGAATTCCAATAAATGATCATACAAGTACAGAACACAGATAGATGTTTTGGCACACAAAATTGACAACCAAAGGAGCATGAGATCATAACACTTACAATCTCCCCCTTTGTCAAATTTGTGACAAAACACCCAAATTATAATACTTCAATTTGAAACGAAGTACTCACTACATATTCACAACAAGTTCAACAATAGAGAAGCATGCACAGATATGTATGATAAGAAATAACTAGCATCATTCTCCCATAACTACCCCTGAGAAGCTTAACTCCCCCTGAGTAATAGGTACCCCTGAGAAGCTTAACTCCCCCTGAGTAATAGATAATAGGAGATAATAGGAGCACATCTCCCAAAACTTCTCCCCTTTTTGTCACAAAATGACAAAGGAAGAAGGGCTGTAATAATGAATATAGCAGTTAGTATATAGATTCAAGAGAGCTTTAGTGCATAATTCAAAAAGTCAGTGAGTATGTAAAGTTAAAAACAATATTACAGACTTAGTAAAACATTCAGTCAGAACCAGAGGATGGAGCAGGATTAGAAGGATCAATTTTGTGTAAACCCTTAGCAATCCGCCTCATATATTTGCGAAGATAAGAGAATTACGTGTCTTGTGAAACACGAATTTGAGCCACTTACTCTTGAAGGGAATTCAATCTCTCATCAAAATCAGAGGGCTGAAAATCAGGATCATCAGCCGAGTCTGACTCAAGTTCTTCAAATAAATCATCCATATTCACGTCTTCAATAGGATCACCAGCTTGACCAGCATCTCTTTGTAACACCCTGAAATTCGGGGGTCGAGTATGAACTCAACTCCCGAGTTCCAACGCATCACTTATGCAATATACACGATGCCGGTAAATGTTGTCTGAGTTAGCGCAATAAACATGAATGAGATTAAACCAAAACAGTAATTCATACTCCAGTTCAATTGCATTTAAAGGCAGCGGAAGACTGAAATTTTATATTCAAGTATGTAAAGTAACAAAATTTTCTGAACTCCAGAGTATGAGTACTAGCTGAGCACCAATATACATGTACTGTTTGTAAGTCAAAAACCCAAAATACATCCTCAAAAGAGGCCCCGAGAATCCCGCGATGCAGCCGGCCTAAGCGTAGCCGTCAGAGTACTGCATGAAGGAGAACTCCTCCTGGTCCTCATCAACGTCGGGCTCTGGCTCCTGAACCAAGGCGCCCTCTAAACCTGCGACAGAGTCTGGTTGGTGTGTACAACACCGTCCCGTAACGTGGGAGTGAGTAGCTAACTCAGTGGAACAATAAAGCATAGGTTAACGTGTTATCAACTCAATCAAGCAGTAATGATAAAGCAGTACAAATCAAACAATTCTAACTACTCTTATTAAATGCAAGAATGAAATGACATGATGCTGTATGCCCTTGCCAAACCACCCTCAAGCGACATCATCTTACGTTCGCGAATGCTTACTCCCTCAGTGCGCCACATCTACAAAGCACATGCGGTGCGATGATGCTCATGTTTTCCAAGTTTTTATTAGTCCATGTCAATCAGCAGTATTGAGAAACTAAGGTACCTCCCTTGTATCATTCCCAACATGATCCATTCTAGGGTCGTCAATCCTAGTTATTCTCATACGATATTATGGTTTGAGAAGCTTAGTGATGGCATCGCAAAGGGCTCGTCACCCGTCAGCGCGGATACAGATCTCACCGTATGCGGCTCAATTGCTGGCCGTCAGCTCGAGTACAGGTCTCACCGTACTCGGCTCAATCACTAGCCGTCAGCTCAAGTACAGGTCTCACCATACTCGGCTCAACTCGCACTCTAGTTGCTATGAAAGACTCGTGGCCAATCACAGACCCTTGGAGTGTACTTGATGATACCATGGAGGACTCGTCGCCCGTCAGCACGAGCACAGATCTCACCGTACTCGGCTCTCGCCGAAGTATCGACAGCTCGAATACAGTGTCCCATACCACCGTATTCGGCTCACGAGATAGTTGCGCAATGGTCACTACGGGGAGGCACATGGCCCCAGCATAGGCCGACAGCTCGACCACGGTGTCCCATACCACCATGCCCGGCTCATGCGTCTTAGCGGATCTAGGTACCATGGTTAAACGGGAATCATCACTGGTAAGTTTGGTACCCTAGGTTCAAGCAGTGGCGACCAAACAGGATGAACACACAACTACACTTCGGTTTCATTGGCGAGCCTGACTAGCTCGAGCGCACCACAAGTTGAGCGATATGGAGCGCAAAAGCACTCCGTGTGGCCAACCACTATCGCCAACCGAAGTACGACTCGGGTTCGCCGGACCCGTCCTTTGTGGCGACATGAATCTCAGCCACAATCACAAGTTAGTACCGAGTGTTTGGACTATAAACATAGTCCCAAACTCAAACAGCTTCATCGTTAGCATGTGAAGTAAAGCATGATAAACAAGCAATACAAGCATGTTAGTAGGCATGTTATAAAGCATGAAGTAAAACATGAAGTAAAGCATGTTACAAAGCATGTTGTGAGGCATGTTGTGAAGCATGTAGTCAGGCACTATCCACATAGGGATACCATTACATACACATTACAGGTGAGTGGTTCTAGCGAACCACTGCACGGAGGGAAGCCTACTTGTCTCTAAGGGAGTCGGAAACCCCACATCAGCACCTCTCTAAGGCACTAATACATGAGTATTTGCGCACACGAGTGTTTACACTTACTTAGAATACACTATTTCAACATACGCGACGTATGTTAACGAAACTTGTGTTAGGGCTGTCCCTTCGCCCCGGGAGTATTTTTCCCGTGTATATCGTATTCATACAGCAAATAATCATTACAATTACATTTCCAAAATCCGCACGTATGGATTTCTAGAATACGCAATTTCAACATACATGACATTTACACATGAACATGTATTTTTGCGATCCCTTTCGCCAAACTAGCATTTTATCCACACATGATATAATCAAACATTAATAAACATGTCAAATATTTTCTCAACAAAAATACGTATACGGTATTTCTACGTATATCAAGAGTATGTAAATTCCATAATCTTTATCGCTAATCGAAACAGGAAACGGAAAGCACTTTGTACATGTGCATTTGCATGCAGATCATGAATCTATCATTATCTGACATTGAAAGCGTTGAAAACCGTAACTTATACTCTTAAAGTCCTCACCTCAGCCCTTGGAATTTCAACGAATCAGCAAGGGTGTTGGAGCTTCCGTATACGGGAATTTCCTAGCCTAAAGAGCGCATTCGATTAGTCTTTCCATAACCTATCACTAATCAAGCTCAAATCAGACCTAGGGTTAGGGTTTCTTACCTTCAAATGGGGTGGAAACCGCCGGAAAATCCCCTGGAATAGGGCGGGTGTAGGCTGTTGGTGTGGAAAGTGAGCAGCAGGAGGAAGATCGGCCTCGATCTCCACAACTTTCTCTCTCTTTTCTCTCTTTCTCTCTAAGGGTTTGGACCCAAATTCGTATGGCTGTGAGAGGGGCTGTTCTAAGCCCCTTTTATAGCCTAGAACATGTCCAAAATAGACTCAGGTTCAAGGGTGGCTGCATATATAGGCAGTTCGCCACTTCCAAGCTCAAAAGGGGTGTTCTGGTAGCCCTCTTTGAGCCAAACGTCAGACTTAAGCTCACCCTCTGTGGATCTACGTGGGATTACGTTTTCGACTCGATCGGAATCCCAGATCGCACGTGGCGGACCACTTTCAGTTCAACGGTCCGTGGCCACGATCAGAATTTCGAGTACATGTAAATGTTCCTGAAATTTTCTTAATCTGAGGGTGTAATTTGGTCTGATTCCGACGGTCAGGTTGCTTAATACTGACGCGCAACCGAAAGTGCCAGATCACTATTCCAGATATTTTCATTTGGATGGAAATAGTGTTTTTCACACTCCCTCGCTCCGGAGTGAAAACAATGGCCGTGGGACATCGGAATCATCTGATTTTTGAGATGATTGTCAAGCCCAGTGGGGCGGTCCTGGTTCCTTAGCTTCGTGTTAATCGGACTCCCGATGTGCAATCTAGACCTCATACGAAGTTTCGTTTCAGTCCCGAGAGCAGACGGGTAATGAGTTTGGCTCTAGACTTTAGGGTAACCCAGAGTCACCATTCTGCAAGTTTTGGGTCTTGCAGATCGTATTTAAAGCGATCCCAACGGATTTCATGATTAACCGAGTTTAGTACTTAGTTAACTTTGTTAAATTTCTAAAGGATTTAATC
>JAJHSJ010000006.1:64493755-64717347 GCA_021015155.1 Magnolia officinalis | reverse complement strand
GTATCGGCTTAAAAAGGCACTTTATGGATTAAAACAAACACCTAGGGCATGGTCTGAGAAACTAACAAAATTTCTTTTAAGTCATAATTTTCAAATGGGATCTGTTGATAAAACTCTGTTTGTTAAAAAACATAATGATCATATCTTAATGGTACAAATTTATGTTGATGATATCATTTATGGATCAACTTGTACTGACTTGACTACTGAGTTTACAGATTTGATGAAATTGCAGTTCGAAATGAGCATGGTTGGGGAATTGACTTATTTCCTTGGATTGCAAGTAAAGTAACAACCTGAAGGAATATTCATTTCTCAATCTAAGTATGCTTTGAATCTAATCAAGAGATTTGGATTGAGAATGACAAGAATTTCGATACTCCTATGAGTACTACCCTGAAACTATCAAAAGACTCTAATGGTAAAAATGTTGACTCAAAACTTTATCGGAGTATGATTGGTAGTTTGTTATATTTAACTGCTAGTAGACCTGATATTCTCTAAGTGTTGGTATTTGCGCAAGATATCAATCTGATCCAAAAGAATCTCACTTGATTTCTGTCAAGCGGATTATTAGATATGTCGCAAGTACTGTAAATCTCGGGTCTGGTATCCTCATGAGACTAGTGTCCAAGTAGCTGGGTACTCGGATGCTGACTGGGCTGGTAATCTAGATGATAGAAAATCAACCAGTGGTGGTTGCTTTTACATTGGAAATTATCTAGTTTCCTGGTTTAGTAAGAAACAAAATTCTATATCACTTTCAACAGCTGAAGCTGAGTATATCACAACTGGTAATGCATGTACACAGCTTGTTTGGATGCAACGAATGCTAAGTGATTATGAAATTAAACAGGATTCTATGTTATTACATTGTGATAATTCCAGTGCGATAAATATTTCAAAAAATCCTATTCAGCATTCTCGTACCAAGCACATTGACATTAGATTTCATTATATTCGGGAATTATTAGAAGAAAAAGTTATATCTCTGGAATATATTCCTACCGAAGATCAACGAGCTGACATTTTCACAAAACCTCTCGATAAAAGCAGGTTCAAAAAGATGAAATTTGATCTTGGCATGTGCATTTTGAATTATTATTTATGCCTACTTGTATCATAGTGTATATATTTGCTAGGTTGAATTCCAATTTTTGAATAATTTGCAAGAAATATGAATTTTGGACATTCTTCGACCAGTCGTGAGTATACTCGACCAGTCGAACTTCGACCGGTCGTAGATATCCACGACAGTCGTAGATCTCAGGAATCACTTAAAATTTGGGGATTTGGCTTTCTTCCTCATTCCGTTTTTTCTCTCTAAGGAGCCGAGCTTCGACTTGTCGAACCCATTGTTCATGTTCTTCAAGGTTAGTGTTCCAATTACGTTTTTCTTGAGATTTGTGTCTAGATTGTTTACTTTTCTAGCTTGAAGCTTTCTATTTTGGATTTCATTGAGATTTGGGGTTTGGATTTGAAAAATCTGTTTTGAGTAAACCCACTTCTCAATCCTTTGCAACTTCTTATTTCCTTGATATCTTTGTTGCAAATGGCTTCTAGAGGTAGAAAAACTACTTTCCATGGTCCTTCTTCTTCCTCCAGATCGACCATTATCTCTAAGCGTCATCTTCTTGTTCTCAATGACGATCCATCTTATGTTAGGGACATTAGATTACGTAATGTTATTGTTGAACATCCTGTTGATGTTAATCATATTGCACCTTTTGACATCCTTCCTATGCTTGAAGCTGTAGGTTGGGTTAACTTATTACATTGGGGTGGGCCAGCATACCGGTCCATTGCCCAATCCATGTTTGCATGTATTAGTACTTTCTCACAGGATAATTTAACTTTTAAAATATCTACTAGAGAAGGGCCTTTTGATATTGATCGTCATTTAATTTCAGCCCTTATGGACGTTTTGTGAATGATGAGGGTATTCCTATCCATAACCTAACTGATAAACCCTCAATTTCTGAAAAACGCATGCTCACTAGAGATTTGTGCAACATGGATGTTCAATGGACACGAAAAGGGAATGCGCTTCCCGCAAAGTATTTGTTACCCAAGTACAGAATTCTCCACAAAATCTTTGTGTCTAATCTGTATCCTCGTTCGGGTAATAAAACTGACTTGACCTCGTTTATGGTTCGTGTTATCCATGCTATTTCCAGTGGTACTCAGATTTGTTTACCATCCTTAATCTGTCATTTCATTCTTCAGTTTAGACTCCATCCTGGTCATAGTGACATTCCTTTGCCTATTTAATGACTGTATTGGCTACACATATGTTAGTCGATATGCCGGTTGATGAGGCACCTATCCATCATCTGATTTCAACAATACTAATATCAATAAGATGAAGCTGGAATTACTTCCTGAACAAGGTGGTGGTCATGAAGAAGCTGGTGATGACATTAATATGGATAACATTTTTGAGGAACTGGATTCTGACTCAACAAATGATCCAGATTTTGAACCATCTGATGTTGATGATCGTCTGAGTGCATTAGAGGATAAAGTTGAGAATATAAATGTAAAGATGGAAAACATGTCTGTTGCTCATGATTTACAATTCAAGTACATGCGCAAATATCTTAGGCGATTGAACAAAGGCATGCACCAACTTGATCCCTCTATTCCTGCTCCGTCATCTGGTTCTGGTTCTGATTAGTTTATATGGGATTTCTGGTCTGTAATAACTTTATAACTTAGCACTTGGTTGACTGATTTTGAGTTGGATACTATCTTTGTTTTATGCTGGGTATTTGTTCTATGTGAAACTATGCTGAGTATCTCTATCTCTCGTTTTTGCTATAATCTCATAACTCCTCATGTTTACTCTCATATATCCCTTTATTTAGTTCTCCTTTATTGTTGTTACCTTTGTCATATTGTGACAAAAAGGGGGAGAATGGTTTGTTCTTAACGATGTGATTGTGAGAGGAGTAGCATTGGTTATGTTACTCAGGGGGAGTAATGTTTGAACTAGTTGAATGAACTGGTTGAATGTTGAATGTTGAATTGAATATTGATTTGCAGGTAAGCCAGTTGATATTAACTGGTTCATGATTCTTTAACCAGTTGTTTTACTTTATGTTTATCTTGGTTATGTGTTTTGTCACTAATTTGACAAAGGGGGAGATTGTAAGTGCTATAGTTTATATCCCTGTCTGTTGTCAAATTTGTGGTGCCAAAATCACTGTTATATAACTTGCATAAGTGAAGCTCTCTCAAAGATCAACATTCATGAACAAGCAAAGCTCACAACAAGCAAAGCTCACAAGTACAAAGATCAACCTTGACTGCAAGAACTGCTCACAAGACATGACTCAAGAATACAAGACTTCAAGAAGAGTACAAGGCAGTTCGTAAAGAACTCAAGACACTTTCAAGATTGAACTACATCAAGACTTCAAAGCTTAAACTTCAAGGTCACTTGTTCCTAATGTTTCAATGTCCTTACTTCATGTTTGAGGTTTGACTGACCTTAGGTTGACCTTAGGAGTAGGTCACTTTGGATACATAAGTCGGATGTTTATTTTACATGAGTTTGGTTGGTTCTTCGACTAGTCCTAGGCCTTCTTCGACTAGTCTTAGCTTTTCTTCGACCAGTCTAAGAAATTCCTCGATCAGTCGTGAGTTTGTTACAAAATTCGGATATTTTCTGTTAGGCTTCGACTAGTCCAGGAATCTGTTCGACCAGTCGAAGGAACAGCGTCGACTGCATCTTCGACCAGTCGAAAGTCTTCGACTCAAAGTCCAGCGATGATATTCTGTTTCTTCGACCAGTCGAAGGGGACCTACGACCAGTCGAAGGAGACCTTCGCCCAGTCGTAAAACAGTCAAAGCTTATCGCGCCCGATTTTTCAAATATCTGTTAATTCTTCGACTAGTCGAAGAGCTCCCTAGACCAGTCGAAGACGCGATCTGCTCACCTATAAATCGAGTACGAATCTCAGAAGAATTCATTGATTAATTAATCCATTCAAGCCAATCTTCGTCGAACTTCTGAGAGATAATTCTGTGCTCCATCTAAGCTAAGTGTGCTTATTTAATATTCTCTTTCTTTAGCTTTATTTAATTGATTTTGTTTCTGCTATTCCAATCTAATTTGATAAGAGGAATTGTTATTCCCTTTCTTTGGAATCAAAATCAATTAAGGCAAGCCCTATTTGGTTTAATTTAAAATCTATTAGATCTAGAACCATTGTAATTGAGTACTGGACATTGAACTTGGACATTCAATCATCTACTCTGACTTGGTTCTACCGGGCTGCTACAACGAAGGAGATAATCAGGTATTTTACATTTAATTGTAAATTCCTTTCTGTTTTGGTTTCTTTCAAGATTTACCAGAAAAATCTTGTTGTATTGGTTATCTGAGGAGAGCCAGGAAAACTCAGAATGGGATTTTTTTTTAATTGTGTATGCCCACAGACAAAGACACAATTGTAAAGGTTTTGGGTGAACTTGTGATAACCTATTTTGTTAGTGAACGCTAATATCCCCTGTGTGAGGATATTAGGAGTGGAGTAGCATTCTGTGTGGCTGTTGTTTAATAGTTGGTGAACACACAGGCGAACCACTATAATCCCTTGTGTTGTGGTTGAATGATTTATACTTCTAATATTTAATTATTCATTTGTGGGATGTATGTATGGTGGTGAATGTTGTAATCATTTAATTCAAGCATTGTGGGAATTTTGTAATAGTTTAGAATTTATTTTCTGCTATTCCTTTATCAGCTTGATATTCAATTTCCTTTAAAGTTGTTCCAGCAAGGTTGCCCTGCCATTTTTATGGTGTATGGCTATCCCTAGAACAATACATTTGTGATTACAATTTATTTCAATTCAGTTTGTGTTTATTTCTGTATTCCTCTTTGTTATGAGATTTGATACAAAGATCTTTCTAGAAATAAGGTTGTCCTACCATAAACTCTGGTTTTTGGTGTAAGATTGTCCTTAGAACAACATTTGTATCAACCTCTCAAGATCTGAATTTTGAGGTTGTTTTACTTTCATGCATTGTGATTTATTTTGGCTATCATATTCTTTTTAATTCCGCTGTTATAAGTTTTATTTGGCATTGTCCTATTCACCCCCCCTCTAGGACATATAGCTAGGCCTTTTCAAGCAAGTTCTATGGGTCCCCTTGATGTATATGTTATATCCACCGTCCGTCCATCTGGACGGTGGACCCTACTTTGATGTATGTGTTTCATGCAGACCGTCTATCCACTGGACGTGGACCCCACCATGGCAGCGTGTGGGGCCCACCTTGTATTGATGTATGTGCGACCACCGCCCATCTGTGGGGCCCATACATGACATATGTGTTATATCTCAACTGTCCATCCAATTGGCAAGCTTGAGGCATGAGGCAGATCTATTAGGTGGACCACACTGTAGAAAACAATGGTGAGTTGAACGTCTGCCATTGAAATCCTTTTTGGGTCATAGAAGTTTGGATCAATATGATATTTGTTTTTCCCTCTTAATCCTGGTCTTTGTGACCTTATGATCAGATTGGATGGAGAATAACGTTATGGTGGGCCCTACCTTGATTACACGTGTGGCCCACCATGTATGTATGTTTTGTATATCCAGGCCGCCCACCTATCTATGCACCCATCAGGTCCAGAATGCAGTTGGGCTAACCATCCAAAGTGGCCCACTTGCTGTGCAATTTACATCCATGCTGTTCATATTCATCTGGTGGGGCCCATTTGGGAGGTGCGGCCCACCTACTGGCTTTACAGGGCCCACCTGCTATGAGGCCCATTATGATGTACATTAGGCCTTTGTGTGAGGCCTATGTGATGAGGCCTGATGTGATGTTTATATGGCCATGAGTGAGGCCCAATGTGATGTTTGTGCAGCCCGTGTTCGAGGCCCATGTGATGGGGCCCACTTGTTATGTATTTGAGGCCCATGTGTAGGGCTCACATGTTGTGTATTTTAGCCCATAGTGATGTATATTAGGCCCTTGTGTGAGGCTATGGACCCACTATATGTTTGGCCCTATGTGGGCCACTTCTTAGGAGCAATGTTGGTTAAATGTCCACATTGATAGGCAATGATGGTTAGATGTCCACATTGTGACCTTCCCTTAGGCCCTTTTTTTAAGCTGGATATCGAGGCCGATTGTCAATGCCGATTATCGAGGCCAATTATCGATGTTGATTATCGGTGCCTGTTATTGATACCGATTATGAGTACGTGATAGCATAGAATTATGATACATGATCATAAGCATCATCTGCATGTTTGTTATGAGATGTGATTGACCATTGCATGTGCCATAGTGCAGGTGGTTTATAGGACTCCCTGATAGGCGGAGTTATCTCACATGAGTGCATGGTATGCGCAGGATTGATGCATGATTGGATTACATGACTCATTCATCTCGCATTGTGTGATTGCAATTACTGTACGCCCTAGCGACATCAGGGCTGTAACCTCCACAGACATGTCGTGGATGGCCAGATGGGACACTGAAAATGTTTGGTTCGAGCATCTGGGCACTTTGGATGTCCATGGGTGAAAGTCCCTAAACCTCCGAGGCCAGGAGATGCCCCAACATCTAGACCGAGTGGAAACATGAGTGCTAGAGTGCCGAATACCAGTAGACCGCGTCTCCCACTATGTCGTGGTCGGTTGGGCGGGAGTGTGGCCTTATCCGCCCGAGTGAGGGGGCTGCAAGCTAGGCTGAGTTTGACCAGCTCCCAAATGGGTCCGCTATCGACGAGCTGGGTAGGCATTGGTATACTATTGGCAGGTAGGTAGTGAGGTCTTTTCCACTTGCTGGGCTATGCGGCCGGCTGGGGTGGTAGCTAGCTTGGAGTGTACTAGACCCCGGTGATGATCCCAGAGATGTATGGTACTGATATGTGGACTTATTGAGCAGGAGTTGTATACTCAACATTCTACTCATTCATTTATTCATTCACTATCCACTAGGACTGGTGGTGTGTAACTATTTGTTACGTGTACCTTCACTATGACCAAGATTTCGGTTGGGGCACGCGACTAACCTGAGATCAAGAGTTTACCACATTGAGTCTGACTATCCAAATTTAGGTATGGAACTGGTTTGGATAGAAGTCCCTTGTGGTGGACCCCATAGCCTGCGATACTACATACTATCATCCCAACTTCACACTCTAGCTAGGTCATTTCATTCGCACCGCATATCGCATACTGCATCCGCGGCATATGGCATTTTGGGTTACTATGTTCCTGCATTTATATGGCCTAGATACGGTTGACAGTATTCGTGAACTCATCAGGAATTGTATATTGCATTGCATCCTCGACATCTGATATTTGGCTCTCTATGACTTTTCATTTGCATAGCTAATCTGTATTGCTTACTCTGATATTATATGACTCATGGACTTGTCAGTATTTTTTCTTACTCTGATATCGTATGATTTATGATCTTGCTAGTATTTTCGATGTTGTATGATTATGACATTGTATTGAATACTTGGCACTTACCTTTTGCACACACTTACACCACCCTCTAAGCTTTCTATAAGCTTATGCACAATGGATGTGTGCAGGTGCCGTTAGTTGCATCAGCATTGAGCATGGAGCGTGCAACAGTCTTCTAGAGCTTTGATTTTCGATATATGTATATTTCCCTTTCAACACTGTATTCAAATGTTTATATTAGTGGATATATGATGATGATGTTGTCTTTGTGATTTGGGTATACTTGTGGTTATGCTTCTTACGGGATATATGTACATTAGAAAATCCTCCTTGTAGGATCCCAGGATCCGAATCTGGCATATAGGCACTGGGAGCCGAGAATGGGGTACTACAGAGGTTATTGGCACCAGATTTGGCGATCAAAAATTTTGTGAGCTTGGTTTTCGAGTTTGGGGCGTGACACCAAAGATTTGAGAAAATCAAGTGATTGAAGTTAAAGGGGCCTAAAAGTCGTCCTGAATGCAAGATCACAGGGTTCCCACCATCTGTTTGGTTCGAAACTTTATTTCTGGCCTGAGGACCCTAAATTAACCGTACAAGTCGAAATTCAGTCCTCGATATCTTTGTGAAAGTGGCCCAACGGAGAGATCAGAGGGCGCTAGCCATTAAAGAGCATCTTGGTAATCCATAAGTGATCAAGGCTCAAACTTAGGCGTTAGAAAGAGCGTGAAAAATAACAAGTATTGGTGAAATTTTGTCTCATTTGCATGGTGCAGTTAGGAGATACGGACGACAGAAGTTATAACAAAAGAGAAGGGCAAATTTGTAAATAGATGTGCCATGCATGGCACCAGGTAGACGTGAAGAAGATTGTGTTTTCAATGGTGAATGTTGTTCGCACATCGGTTGAGCGTGTGGCCCACTTACAGATCAGATCCGTTTAATACTTGAGGCCATGGGCCAACATGACATACAGGAGCCGGTGAACGGAGTGGATTTTTCACCAAGCATCACAGTGGACCGCACCTACTTCGAACACCTAACTTGCACATGAAGGAAGTTGGTTTAATGGTGAATTTTGCCCCCACAATAGCTGACCATGTGGCCCACCTTAAAGTCGGATCTACTTCAAACTTGGGACCATGGGCTATCACGATGTGATGAAAATGGTGAAGGGAGTAGATTTTCCGAGAGAACACCATAGTGGACCCCACCTAATTCAAAACAACTAGCCAAAGTGGCATTCACCCGCACACTGCAACACCGGTGACGGAACCTGGTGAAACGATGGGTTTCACTCCACCTTCCTATTCCATGTGTGGGCCACCTGATCAACGAATCCAATCCAAACTTGAGCCCATGCCCTAAATTGATAAGATAAGACTGATGGCCGGGTTGGATCACACCACAAAAACCGATCTAGTGCTCACGCACCCATTCCCTGTTTCATGCAAGAAGGGACCTGCATAAGAAAGATTCCAAAATCTTCCTTTGCATAAACAAGGTTGGTGGAAGGATTGCAACCGACCCAACCACCTTCCCAACCAATATAAAAGAAAAGGAAAAATGCAAGACAGAGGCATCATCTAACGTATAGGAAAAGAGCAAGCGTGAGGAGAGAGAGAGAGAGAGAGAGAGAGAGAGAGAGAGAGAGAGAGAGAGAGAGAGTCTGCAAATTTCAAGATTTTTTCTTTTTCCCTCCTTGTTCTTTTTAATTGTTTTTATGTTTCATTAAGATGTTTAGTTAGTCATGTCTATGATTGGCTAGACCTCTTAGATAGGGCTAAGAGGTGAAGCTTGTAGCGTGATGGGATGGTTTTTATGGCTTTGATTCATGTTTACTGAACTTTCCCTGATTCTAGTTTGATTATAAGGAATGCTTTTAGTTCTTAATGGTTTGTTGTGACTTAAATTACAATGGATCTGCGATAACTTTGAGCATGTTCTTTTCATTATTGTGTTATGAAGTTAGTAAGCCCTGTTGTTCACCATCGTCTCGTGGCATGGTTGGATGATGAGATCCTTCCTAACATTCGTCCATCTGCATTTGCAGCAGCTCATTTTAGAGGATGTCCCAAATTGAGGCACATCCAAAGATCAAGTGTGGATCACACCACAGGAAAACAATGGTGATTGAATGCCCAGCGTTAAAAACTTCGTTGGGCCCACTCGATCCCGAACCCGAACCCGAATTCCTAAACCTAAACCTAAACCGAAACTCAAATCCCTAAACCTAAACCTACACCTAAACCTAAACCTATAACCCTAACCTAAACCTAAACCTAAACTCAAAAACCTAAACCTAAACCCGATCCCGAACCCGAATTCCTAAACCTAAACCTAAACCGAAACTCAAATCCCTAAACCTAAACCTAGACCTAATCTAATCTCAACTCCTTGACCTAAAGAACCTAAACTTGAAAACCTAAACCTAAACCCGATCCCGAACCCAAACCCGAACCCGAACCCGAATCCGAATCCCTAAACCCTAAGCCTAAACCTAAACCTAAACCTACTCTCAAATCCCTAAACCTAAACCTAAACTTAAACCCGAACTCGAACCCGAATTCCTAAACCTAAACTTAAACCTAATCTCAAATCCCTAAACCTAAACCTAAACCTAAACCTAAACCTATAACCTTAACCTAGTTCTCATGGGCATGCTCTTGTGATGGAATCAATTCTAGTTCTCATACCTATTATTCATTGAAAACTAGATCAAAGGAAGTTCATAATTAATTTTTAATGATATATCTTCCAATTGGATGAAGATGGGACTCTAAGTCCAGTTGAGTTCTTCAATCAATCATAAGATCTCCCTGATCTCTACAAGTGGATCCTTGGCACCCTAGTTTCCCACCTTTGAATTTTCTAAGTTTTAGTTTAATATTTCACCATTACTCTCTTAAAAGCCTCTGATTTAGATTTCATCTTCGCCTAATTCTAGTTCAAGTTACTTTCAGATTACGTACAATGTTCAGTCCCTGTGGATTCGACCTCGGTCTTACAGAGATTATTACTATATCACAACCCTATACTTGGGGTGTGAACAGTAGCTTGGCCATTTGCATTTCGTCATTCCCTTTGCTGTTTCAGAGCTCCTGGAGCAGGTGATTTTCGGTGAGTTCTCCCTTCTTTTCTGATCACCATTTCCTTCAGTTTCTTACTTTTGCTCTCTCCTTAGCCCGATATGTCGGATTTGTCGGGAGAGGGATGAGAGATTTAGGGCTTTTAAGGTGATTTAGACCGGGGCAACGTGGAATCTCGGTCTTTGGTCCCATTGGAACCGGCTTCTTCGGTCCCGTTGGGATTCATGCAAGAAGAAGCTCTCACCTTTCTCGGAGGGTAGCTGCTCAGTCCTCGGCTGAGTAGCCAGCTGATGTCTGCCCTATGAGGTCGATCCTAAAGGAGGCGGCCTTGGCCAGGATCCATTTAAAATTCTAGATTCCAGACTCAGTGCAGATTCAGATTCCAACCCCCTTCGAAGACCCTGGGAACCCGGCCGAAGGGGACATTGCCGTCTTCACTATCGGTCTCCAGTGCAAACTCCGGCTTCTGTTACACCCATTCGTGAGGGCCATGACACCTCGTTTGAAGTTGGCCCTAAGTTAGCTTATCCCAAATGCATGGAGTGGGCTTCTGGGAACGTACATCCTCTAGTTTCAGATCAGGAGCAATGAGTTGACACCTGAGGAATTCGTATATCTGTACCAGACTAAGCATAATCCCTTGTAGCCGTACTGGTACTACTTTTCAGCATGGACAAATAGAGGTCGGAGCCTCATCGTAAATCTCTCGACTTCCAACAAGGATTGGAAAAATAAATGGTTTTAGGCGTCAAGAGAGTGGGAGGCATCTGCCGCCGAGTTGACTTGTCTGCAAGTTAGGCCACCAAGTTTGCCACACTCCAGGTCGGGTACCGCTGTGGTACAATACTTAGATTTTCTTGTCCATGTTTTCTAGTTTTACAATGATCTTACTGCCTACCTATTTTTACAGTCTATCCGAAGGGCTATCTTGAGCTATCTGACCCCCTTCGCAGATAAGTAGACAAGGCGAAAGTTTTGAATGATGAATTTCGCCGTTAAAATGTTCTGATCACCCCGGATATGCTCTACAGATCTGTGTTCTGTCAACCGACTCAATCAATCTTCTTCTATAGTCCTTCTTTTGCTTCTCCTGGTAAGCAGAAGGTTGTTGATTTGTTAATTACGGCTTGACTTTAACATTTGGTTAACTTGAATTTTTTTTTAATACAGACATGGCTGAGGTGCAAAAATTAGGGAAGAGGAAGCGCCCACCTCCCATGGAGGAGATGATGAAAAAGAAAACAGTTGCCTGGAAGAAGGTAGCGGTCTCCTCCATCACATGAGTACTCACTTCCACAACGGAGGTGAGATTGAGGGCCAACGCCGAGCAACCCTTGGTGAGCCGGCCGACACCTAACCCCACTGCCCCTTCACGACAGAGTACCGTGGAGGTGGTAGAATTGGATTTGGAGGAGGTGCTTGCTACTCCTGAGATCTAAACGGCTGATGACGCTGAGGCCATCCATGTGGCCGATGAGGTTGAAGTCGCAACCGAGGGCGAAACTGCCCAGGTTGCCGAGGAAGTAAGCCTTCGGTGACCGAGGAGACTGGCTCCTTAGCGACACTGGCTGGCACCGAGAAGGGAGAGGCTTCGAGCCCCCAGCTTAAGGTGGTGAAGAAGTATCCACTAGGTCATCATATGTCTTGCCTGACCAACTGGGCGACAAGGCATGTCCTAGAGGAAGAAATTGTTGACTAGATAGACTCTCAACCAGAGTCCTTCCTCACCAATGTCATTACTCTTTGCTACAAGGTATGTCCCTTTATGGATAACCTTTCTATTATTTGTTTCATTTTACCTAACTTATTTCCTTTATGTCCAGCTCATCCCAGCGCTGCTAACTACCCCCCAGAAGGTGAGGCGGGTAGCTGAGAAGTGCGAGAGAGTTGAAGCGGCGCCCACGGAGAAGACCGCTGAAGTCGGGGCTCTTAACATGGGTCTTCAGGAGGGGGCAGCAGAGGCCGAGTACCTAAGGGGGTCTCTGAAGCATGCTGGGGAGGAGCGAGATGCTTTGAAGATATAGTTGGACGAGACTTGGCGTAAGGAGAGCTTGGTCATGGTTGAGCTCGAAGGGACAAAGTCCCACCTTGGTTCTGCTAGGGCCGAGTTGGAGAGGGTAAAGGCGCACCTCTCATCCGTCGAAGCCGACACTGCAGGGCTGAAGACGGATCTAAAGAGAGTGAAAACGACCTTGGCGGATAAGTTGGTTGACGTCGAGAAGACTTTGGCCACCCAGCTATCTGAGTCTGAGGTGGTCATCCGGCGATCAAGACTGCAGCCATAAAAGAGTACTGAGCCTCGAAGGAAAGAGCCGACGAGGTGGATATAGTCTACAACTGCGGCTACGACCATTGTGTCAAGGACATTAGGCGGCTGTACCCTGAGCTAAATTTGGATGCCCTCTTTAGTGATGAAGCCTCCGAGGGGCCCTCACAGCCCGGGCCGAGGACCAGCAGCCTCCCTCTAAAGTGGACTAACTGCATACATATGGTAAAATTTTGGTTTGAAATGAAAAAAAACTTTTTACTTTTAGCCTATTCGTCCTTTGTACGTGTGAACGGTGGATCCTTAGGGCCGCACATATGTAGTAGTGGGCTAATTTTAGCCACGTTAAGTTGATAGAGTGGACGTTGTTTTGACCTGTTCACTATAGATCAGTTTGCTTGTCGTCACAATTAATAATTTGACATCTTCTTTAAGGATCAGACTATTAGAGGAATGTTTCTCCTTGCATTGAAGGAGGTCCTTGGTATTTTGAGTAGCTAGAGAGTAGTAGAATCCTGACAAAACTTCTCATGCCGAGCAATTTTTATTGTAAAATATAAGTAGATTTACATGTAATCCCGTAGTTCCTTAATGGGTATGTTATCCTTGTTCTTTGGCCTGAATGACCCATGGATAATAAATTTTTATATGCTCGGCGTTCCAAGGGTGTGACAAAGGTTGCCATTTTAGATCCTCCAGTCGATAGGTACCCAGTCGAGCCGTACTTGTCACTCGATATGGTCCTTCCCAGTTTGGTCCTAGAGCACCTGACCCGGACTCCGTAGTGTTCTAGAATCCTTTGTGGAGGACCAAGTCCCGTGGTCTGAACCTTCAGATTTTTTTTTTAATGCAGGGATGAACGTGATGAGGTTGATCACCGTCTTCCTTAGGGGGGATAACTACTTCGAATCCATGAAGCGTCTCTGGACTCCTCACAGAGACTTCTCGAATCCACGAGGAAAATAGAAACTAGAAATAATTATATTGTAACTCGCATAATTAGATTAAACTAAAAAAAAATCCATCTTCCATGAACCGGATTTAGTGCTCGAGAAGTTCGTTAACCCGTCGTCAAGTTTGGTGTGTGGCGAGGTAGGTGCCACAACCTGAGTTTGGGACTAAGGAAGTAGTAGGGCCTGGGTTCCAGATTTGGCATGTGACAAAATATTGTATCAGAACAATAATCTTAGGGAAACTTGTACATAAACTCCTAGTTTGAAGAACATAGGACTCCCCTTCTTTGTTTGTTTGTGAGGGTTCTCTTTTGCTTGTCATGCTTGGAAGAGGTATTTGAGGCGTTGGGTAAAAGATTTGTGGTAACTACCCAGTTAGACAAAATATCTTACCTAGATAGATGAGTAGGCAAAGCTTGTCATTTCATTTTTGGAGAATGTATTTTAGACTTCTATTTTGGACATCCATGGGAATTGGTTTCGGAAGTTGTAGGTTTTTTTGATATCAAGTAGATCATGTGGTGACACAACTAAGACTAAGGGGTGAACCTTTTAATGAATTTTTATTATTAATTCATTTTTAATTCAATATTCACCTTTGAATGACAAATTGTGATTGATGTGATTAAATTCTTAGTATTGGTGAAATTTTTGATATGCAAAATCCCTTGATCTATTGTGAATTCTGGGTATAATAGATGCTTGTAATTCATCGGGATCAATTACTTTGTTTTTCACGAGAGATCGATCAATAGAGATTCATATATTGTTTGTGAATTTTTATTGATTTAACTGGTTCATCTTTCGATTGGAATGAATCCTTATTCAATTCCAATTGAGTTATATGGTTGGATGGTTAAATTAACATTAAGGATTGATTAAAAATGAATCCTTGAATCCTTAGTTGTTTCATATTATTGGTTTTTACTCTTGATTAATTCCCTGAAGCGAAACCTTGGATATATTCGATGTTGGAACAATTGCGATTGCTCCTTCGTTCTAATAACAATCACTCATGTATAATGAAAACGATCACTTCTTTATTACAACAACGATTCCTCCTGTGTAATAACAATTATCGTTCTTGTGTAACAACAATGATCTCTTCTTTATTACAATAGTGATTTCTCATGTGTAACAACAAAAGATCGTTCCTTTATTAAAATAGTGATCAATGCTGTAACAAAATAACGTTTGTTGTTGTTGGTCATAACTCCCTCATCACTAGTTGGATCAAGGTGATCTTGGGCTCGTTGAAAAGATCATTTGAAGACCTTTCAAATAGGACTAGAATAATCTCATTTAAACATCATCTGACCTTTCGAAAGTGGGCCCAAAGTCTAGCTCTTGGCAAAAGTCTCATTTAAGCCTAATCTTTTGAAGAAAGAAGAATAGCCCATCTTCTAAAAGTGGACATTTTAATATCTTAGCTCCTATTAAGTTCTTCCCAAGCAAACTCATCTAAATATAATTTTTGTAAAAAGAATAAAAACCCATCTTATAAAAGCGGAGTTTTTGTTATCTTTTGTCTTTCATTCTATCTATTTATTGGTAAAAGATCCATCTACGCAAAACTTTTAAAGAAAAAAGAACCCATCTTCTAATAGTGAAATTTTATAATACTTTTTATCTTATTTTCTTTCATTTTCACCTCAAACAAGCCCATTTTAGTATAACAAGTAAAAAAGAAGAAGCGAGTTTCTACCAGCGATAGTAACTGATAAGCACAAAAGATCATTAGAGAATAGTTAGAAAGCATGAAAGATCACTAGTTTTATTTATTTATTTATATATTTATTTATTATTATTTTTTTTAAACACTACTCACACATAGGGTTGTCAATGGGCCGGGAATGGGGTAGGTCTCCGCCCAGATTTTAAACTATTTCAGGTTAGGCCATCCGACCGACCCTATTCAAAATTCATAATTTTTAGGCTTGAGCTTGGCCCATTGATACCTTTACTCATGCCCCACACACACCGGCGCACTCACACTCAACTGTGGCTTTTTTATACCACAATGGGTACTCGAAGCCATGGCCCCATGTTGAAACTCTTATGAGTCTACAACTAAGGTATGAGTAAGGACCCCGCTAGTGTAGTGGTAAATGAAGAGTTAATCATTGAGTAATGATAAAAGAAAAAAGCATGGAAAAGAAGGTTAGAGATCCTTTCATCCAGCAAAGATAAAAAGAAAGTAACAAAGTCTAACAAAATAAGTACTTGAAAAGAAAGTTTATTTTAAGGGCCCAATACACCTCAAGTCTACTTGGAAAAAAAAAGCCTAATTTCTTATAACACATGCCTTCTATTCAAGGCCACCACATGGATAGCGGATTAGGTGAGACCCTGGATCAACTGAACTGGGTGGGACCCTGACTGCGGGGCTCACAATGATGTATGTGCCTTAATTCCACATCGTCCTGCTATTTTGAAAGCTCATTCTAAGATATATTCCAAAAATGAAGCTGAGTCAAATCGTAGGTGGACCACACCACATGAAGCAGTGTGATGTAGAGCGGGTCGCAGACAGTTTCATGTCCAAGATGGATTAGAAAAGGCCCGGTCGACGACAGAAGTGATCCAGACTATCGGACCTTAGATCGGGCGTATCTCGCAATCCGGAATAAGTTAGATGAATTAAAATATATGATTTTAGGGTAGAACGAGCTACTTTAGCCAACCAACCCTGATATGCTGGGTTGCGACGCCCAGAATTGTGAAAAACCCCTGGATCAACGGTCGTTTCCCTGTTTTAATTTCATTTTTACTATAAATAGTAAGTTTTAGTTTGATTATAACTCTTCATCCGTCGGGCTTTAGGAGTTGCGCCCAACGTGAAAAGAGCTTAGAATAATTAGGAGAATGGTTTGGTGAAGCCAAATAGGACACTTACTATTTTTGCCCGAAAACCTCGCGCACTAGAGACATCACGACTGTCTATAAATAGTAAGTTTACTATTTATAGTAAGTCGCGGATTCTAGGAGTTTTAGTTGTAGTTTGATTCTGATTTCTTTCCCATTGCTTAGTACCCCTATTTAAAGGGTTGTGAACTTGTTTTTAGTAACTAATTAATCAAGTTTGAATTTATTATAATTTATTTCTATTTCCTGCTTTCTTTCCTTGTGGATTCGAGAAGTCTCTGTGAGGAGTCCAGAGAAGCTCCGTGGATTCGGAGTAGTTATCCTCATCACGTTCATCCCTGCGTCAATTGGTATCAAAGCGAGGATTCCGCTCGGGCCGATGGCAAACAATAAAGGTATGAATCAAAATCCTATGGACGGTGATACAGGGATTCGTTATCTTTCGGAAAGAATGGAAGCTTTCCACCGGGAGAGTCAGTTGACCATGCAAGGGCTGCAGGAAACCCTTGACCTTCTTGCGGTTGCACTACTTCTGCCCCAAGCCCTAGGCGATGCTCCACCACCCATGGTTGCTGTACGACCCAACCCCAATTTTCGTAGAGCACTACCAGTGGCAAACCGTAGGGCTACACCAGATGATTTAAGTTCTAGCGACAAGGTCCTTAATGAGGGTTTTGCCCGATGACCGATCCATGAAGGCGATCACCTAAATCGTGTTGAAAGAGACTATCGAGGTAAGGCTGAACTTCCTAGTTTTAATGGTTTATTACATATAAAAGATTTCCTCGATTGGCTAGCTGAAGTATAGAGATATTTTGATTATATGGACGTGCCAGATCATAAAAGGGTAAAATTGGTAGCGTTTAAGTTAAAATCTAGTGCTTCTATATGGTGGGAACAATTACAACTCTCACGAGCCCGCCAGAACAAGGCGCCCATCTCATCATGGCCACGGATGAGACGTCTTCTTCGATCACGATTTCTCCCCAGTGATTATGAGCAAATATTATTCCAGCAATACCAAAGTTGTCGACAAGAAAATCAAACTGTCACAGATTACATGAAGAATTCCAGCGGTTGGCTACACAAAACGATTTGTCAGAATCTTAGTCATAGAAGGTGGCACGATTTATAGGTGGGTTGCGACCGACAATTCAGGACCGAGTTCAGATGTACCCAGTCGTGATCATGGATGAAGCAGTTCAATTGGCGGTAGGGCAGAAATACAACTTGCAAGAGTTCCTGCTCGTCCCTATCTTTCAACTCGACCCCCCATGACGGGTCTCACGTAGGATCCAGTGCTGACACGAGGAAAAGATTCAGTAGGAGAACATCCTCAACCTCCTACAACCGCAAACCGTGATACAGGGAGCGGCTCATCCAGACCTCAATGTGCAGCAGCCACAACAGTGGACCCGAGTAGGCTTCCAAATCCTTATGCTCGGCAAGGTCGAACAATTGTTACCACTGTGGCCAGCCAGACCACTTATCAAACACCTGTCCTCAACGTCCCGCAGCACACTTGACTATAAACGAAGGGGGCACTGAAGACGAGGCCGTAGAAGAAGACCATGGCTATGATGAACATGAGCAAACCACTGAAGAAATAGCAGGTGGCGATGAATTGACGGGTGAGGATCGTGGCAAATTTCTAGTTGTGAGGCGATTGCTATATACCCTACGAAAGGAATTACATCCACAACGGCACAATATATTTCGTACCCAGTGCACTGTCAACGGAAAGGTCTGTGATGTGATCATAGACAGTGGTAGTAGCGAGAACATTGTCTCAAGAGTGATGGTGGACAAGTTGCGGCTATCAACGATGAAACATCCTTTCCCGTACTCAATTGGCTGGATAAAAAAGGTGAATGAGACCAAGGTAACTGAACAATGCACTCTCTCATTTTCAATTGGTAAAAATTATAAGGATCAGATACTTTGTGACGTGGTCGACATGGAAGCTTATCACATGCTACTCGATCGACCCTGACAGTCAGACTATGATGTGACCCATCGGGGACGAGACAATATCACATATTCGTCAAGGATAGTCAAAAAATAATCCTTTTCCCTATGGCACTAGAGAACCACCCTGAAGCTTCTAAAGTGGAGGGGAGTTCCCTCTTAACCATTCAGGATTTCATGGAGAAATTCAAGGAAATAGGCGAGGTATACGCCATAGTGGCGAAGGGCGAGGAAGAGGAACCCTCAAATATCCCTCTAAGTTTAAGACTGTTGCTAAACGAATTCAAAAAAGTCTGGCCTGAGGATTTACCTGATGGATTGCCCCCCATGAGGGACATCCAACATCACATAGACCTCGTCCCTGGGGCTAGCCTGCCCAACCGCCCTCATTATCGGATGAGTCCGAAGGAGTGTGAGATACTTTAGGGGCAAGTAGAGGAATTGATCCGTAAGAGTCTTCTGAGAGAGAGCATGAGCCCATGTGCTGTACCAGCATTATTAACGTAAAAAAAAAAGATGGAAGCTGGCGCATGTGTGTCGACAGCCGGGCAATCAATAAAATTACCATCAAATATCGGTTCCCAATACCATGGTTGAATGTCATGCTCGATATGTTAGAAGGGGCCAAGGTGTTCTCTAAACTAGATCTAAGGAGCAGGTACCATCAGATTCGTATTCGACCCGGTGATGAGTGAAAAACGACATTCAAGACCAAGGGTTGTATGAGTGGCTGGTCATGCCCTTCGGCCTATCGAATGCACCAAGTACTTTTATGCGTTTGATGAATCAAGTGCTAAAACTGTTTACTGGCCGATTTGTGGTATTATATTTTGATGACATATTGATATATAGCCAGGATGAGGTGGAGCACAGGAAACATCTCAGGCAGGTGTTACAGGTCTTACAAATTAACAAGTTGTACCTCAACTTGAAGAAGTATAGTTTTTTAACTGACAGCCTGTTGTTTCTAGGGTTTGTTGTAATGTCCACAGGCATTCGTGTGGACGATGAAAAGGTGCGAGCTATTAGGGAATGGCCTATCCTGACAAACATTCATGAGGTGAGGAGTTTTCACGGGTTGGTGACTTTCTATCACCGATTTGTACGAGATTTTAGTACCATGGTCATGCCTATAACAGATTGCATGAAAAAGGACCGTTCCAGTGGACCGATAAAGCTAACAAGAGCTTTCATGAGATCAAACATCGTTTGTCTACAACACCGGTCTTGGTGCTTCCTAATTTTGACAAATTATTTGAGGTTGAGTGTGACGCTTCATACGTTAGAATTAGAAGAGTATTATCACAGGAAGGCAGGTCGGTAGCCTTCTACAGTGAGAAGCTCAGTGAAGCCCGAAAGAAGTGGTTGACTTATGAGCTTGAGTTGTACCTAGTTGTTCAGGCGCTATGACATTGGCGGCATTATCTGATTCAAAGAGAGTTTGTTCTGTACCTGACCATCAAGCATTAACGTTTATTAATAGTCAGACTAACGTGAATCGTGTGCATGCTAGATGGGTTACGTTTTTACAGGAATTCACGTTCGTTCTGAAGCACAAGTCAGGGCAGCAAAACAAGGTGGTTTATGCACTTAGTCGTCATGCATCACTACTTGTTACGATGAGCAACGAGGTGGTCGGCTTTGACTGTCTCAAGGAGCTGTATGCCGAGGATGAGGACTTCAAAGATTCTTGGATGAAGTGCCAAGGAAGTCACTCCAGTGACCTTCATATACAAGATGATTTTCTCTTTAAAGGGAAACGATTGTGCATCCCCCAAAGTTCTTTGAGGGAGCAGATTAATCAGGAGCTACATGGAGGTGGCCTCGGTGGACACCTTGGGTGAGACAAGACGCGAGATCTTGTGGAAGAGCGGTATTACTGGCTGCAATTAGTACGTAATGTGAGAAAAAAGCCGTACACGTCGTCATGTTTGTCAGACCTCCAAAGGGCAATCTAAGAATACGGGCCTCTACACCCCGTTACCTGTGCCTGACGATCCTTGGGAGGATTTATCAATGGACTTCGTGCTTGGTCTCCCACCAACAGAACGCGGTATGGATTCGGTGTTCGTGGTGGTAGATCGTTTTGCCAAGATGACACACTTTATCCCATGCAAAAAGACCCTCGATGCAACACACGTGGTGAATCTATTCTTCAGGGAGGTCGTACGGCTACACGGGGTCCCCAAGACCATTACTTTTGATCGTGACACGAAGTTCATTAGCCACTTTTGGCAGACTTTGTGGACTCGATTCGATACACGACTTCAATTCAGCAGTGCTTACCACCCACAGACTGATGGGCAGACCGAAGTTGTGAATCGCACGTTGGGAAGCCTCCTTCACTGTATTTCAGGAGAAAAACCGAAGCAGTGTGATTTTGCATTGTCTTAAGCAGAGTTTGCATTCAACAACATGGTGAACCGCTTGACAGGGAAATCACCGTTCCAGATTATCTATGAACGAGTGCCTCGCCACACGCTTGACTTGGTCCCTCTGCCCAAGCACCCAGGCACGAGCATTGCAGCAGAACATATGGCAGACAAGATCATGGGCATTCATGCGGAAGTGCAGACCAACCTACATGCCTCGAATGAGAAGTACAAGGAACAAGCGGACAAGCACCGGCGACAAAAAGTGTTCGAGGTGGGCGACCGCGTTATGGTCCATCTGCGTAAAGAGAGATTTTCGACTGGGACGTACAACAAGTTGAAAAATAAGAAGATTGGACCCATCCCAATCATTCGAAAGATCAATGACAACGCTTATGTTGTTGATCTTCTAGATGACATGACAATCTCACGGACTTTCAACGTCGCGCACCTGACCGAGTATCATGAACCAGCGCAGGATGAGAACTCGAGGATGAGTTCTTTTGAAGTGAAGGGGACTGATGTAGAGCGGGTCGCGGACAGTTTCATGGCCAAGATGGATCAGAAAAGGCCTGGTCGACGACAAAAGTGATCTGGACCGTCGGACCTTAGATCGGGTGTATCTCGCAATCCAGAATGAGTTAGTTGACGTAAAATATATGATTTTGGGGTAGAACGAGCTACTTTAGCCAACCAGCCCTTCTACGCTAGGTTGCGACGCCCAGAATTGTGAAAAACCCCTCGATCGACGGTCGTTTCCCTGCTTTAATTTCGTTTTTACTATAAATAGTAAGTTTTAGTTTGATTATAACTCTTCATCCGTCGGGCTTTAGGAGTTGCGCCCAACATGAAAAGAGCTTAGAATAATTAGGAGAACGGTTTGGTGAAGCCAAATAAGACACTTACTATTTTTGGCCGAAAACCTTGCGCACTAGTAGACATCCCGACCGTCTATAAATAGTAAGTTTACTATTTATAGTAAGTCGCGGATTCTAGGAGTTTTAGTTGTAGTTTGATTCTGATTTCTTTCCCATTGCTTGGTACCCCTATTTAAAGGGTTGTGAACTCATTTTTAGTAATTAATTAATCAAGTTCGAATTTATTAGAATTTATTTCTATTTCCTACTTTCTTTCCTCGTGGATTCGAGAAGTCTCTGTGAGGAGTCCAGAGAAGCTCCGTGGATTCGGAGTAGTTATCCTCATCACGTTCATCCCTGTGTCACAGTGTGATTGAATCCCCACCATTAAAAACTTCATGGATTCCATGGAAACTTTTATTTGCCATCAACTTTTTGACAAGGTCACAGGTGCCTTGATCAAGAGACCACACAAATGTCATCTTGATCCAATTTTTTTTATTACAATTATTTATTAATTTATTATTATTATTATTTTTTAATGGTCATTCACTACTACTGGGAAATTATAACATCCCGGATTTTTGCCAACTTGGAATTAGACGTCCTTAGGTAATGAGTTGCTCCTAACACCTTATTAACTTGTCAGAACCGAATCCCATAATCTAAAAATCGATTTTTAACCCATTTCCTTAACAAAGCTCACCTTTCACCACCTTGTTCTTTAAAATTTTCAAAGTACTTTCACATTAGACACTATCTTAAAAGTTTAGGTGATGAAGAATAATACTTAAACTAAACATTACTGTAAATAGTAAATACATAAATAAAATGGGCTTTTAACCATTACCCTTATAGAATCTCACAAAACGAATAGGTTATTTGGAACATTAGCCTCTCCTGCCCTAGGATCTTCTTCTGTTGTAATTAGGGCGTGCTTTAGTAAGTATTAATAACTTGGATCACTTTATATACAACTTACAAAGGCCTAAGTACCACCTCAGATAGAAATCTTATAGGACTAAGTACCACCTCAGACAGAAATCATACAGGACTAAATCCTTTAGAAATTAGGCGAGAATTAGCTAGTGTTAAACTAGAGTACCTATGAAATTAGCACCAATCGCTTTAAATATGATCCGTAAGACCCAAAACAAGTAGAACAGTTAGCGCTACATTACCCTAAAATCTAGGATCAATCTCATTACCCAGTTGCTCTCGGGAGCACATTGAAACTCCGTATCAGATCTGGACCGCATGTCAGAAGTCCGATTAACGCAAAGTTAAATGGTTAGGACCGCCTTGCTGGGCTTGACAACCATCTCGAAAATCAAATCCAGATAGTGTCCCAGTGCTATTCACTTGAGCCCGGAGTGAAGAGTGTGAGAAACGTGAAATTAATTAGAAATAAAGTTCAATTTTAAGTAATCTGAGACTTGTCGCTTGCGGGCCAAATATAAGCAATCAAACCGTCGAAATCTGACCCAAATACACCCTGAGATCAAGAGAAATTTCATACACATGGCAGTGTACTTGTGGCCCTGATCGAGTCTTAGTGACCGTTGAACTGAAACTGGTCCACCATGGGCGATCTATAAATCCGATCGGACCGAAAACGTAACTCGACCTAGATCCAATGTCTGTGAGCTTAAGTCCGACCTTTGGCTCAAGGGGGGCTTCCAGAAGTGCTCCGTTGAGATGAAACTGTCCGTATTTGGACATAACCTAAGTATACCTTGGCCCTGGGTCTAATTTGGTGAGTTTTGGGCCTATATAAGGACCTTAAACCCTCACTCTCTCATCCCATACGAATTTGAGAAAAACCTAGGAGAGAGAAGAGAGAAAAGAGAGAGAAAGTGTGAGAGAAGTGAGAGAATTCTTCCTGATGCTCTACCCTGCTATCCTACGTGATTAATCATCACGATCTAACCGCTTTTTCGGCGATTCCGGCTTCGTTCGTAGGTAAGAAGACCTAACCCTAAGTTGTTTTAGAGTTTTCAAGAGTGTAGGTGATGGAATAGCTGACTTGTTTCATGATTCAGGTTGTCATTGTGCCATAGACAAAGGCGTTGGGTTCAAACTGGTTTCGGTTCAAGTTTACCGATAAAAGGTGCAGACTTTAAACGTATAGGTTATGGTTTTCAAAACTTTCAATGTTAGATAATGATAGATTCATGATCTGGATGTTATTGCACATGTACAAAGTGTTGTCCGTTTCATTTTTCAGATATACATTAACTATGTTGAATATACTGTATATCTCATATTTGTAGAAAATACCGTATACGTATGAAATACAGATTTGTGCTTGCTATGATTAATTGTTGTCTAGGTATGCTAGATACATGTGTATCAACTTCTGGGTGAACGGATTAGCCTAACACCCGTTATATTAACATACGTCGTGTATGTACTAGTTGTAGCCTAAGTATTTGCAGAAATGTTCGAATGAATATGGAACTATGATTTATGCTTGAAATGACTATTGATCGTGAATGCATGATCGTGGTTCATGTGGCATTCCTTTGAGAAAGGATTCGCTACGACTTGTGTTTTAACTAGCATATTATAGGTATGTTGGAATATGTAGTCTAAGTGTTTGTGAAAATGCTTGTATAGGTATGTACTTAATCTAGTAGTGCCTTGAGTAGGTGTTGAGATAGGATTCTCAACTACCTTAGTGATGTGTATGATTTCCTTCAGGTAAGTTGCTTAGTTTAATCACTTACGGTTTATGAAATGTATGTGTTTGGATTTCCTTTTTGCATTGTGTTTTATAACATGCTTGTTAATATGTTTGAATTACTTGTTTATTTAATTATGCTCTGACTACTTCACATGTTTAAGTTGTATTCCATAAAAACCGTGAAGGGTGATGGGGGAGTGGTGTAACGATTCCGTGTAACAGCCCTGACAGCCCTAAGCGGACAATATCGGACTTTTGATTGTATGATTGGGAATCTTGATTCATTACTACTTTAACTGTCTTCCAGGATATTTTGTTGCAATTGAATGTGATTGGGGCTATTGTATAGTCTAGACAATCGGTAACGGGATTGAATTAGTGGCTGAGATTCCTTCGTCACGTGAGATGTGTTTGACGAACCCGAGTCGTACTTCGGTTGGCGATGGTGGTTGGCCACGCGAAGTGCTTATGCACTTCATGTCGTTCAGCTGGTTGTACGCTCGTGCTACTCGAGCTCGTCAAGTAACCTGATCTGTCTAATGTATGTTCACCATGTTTAGACGCCATTCTTGAACCTAAGGTACCAAACTTACCAGTGTAACCTCGTTAACCTTGGTACCTTGATCCGCTAAGACTCATGAGCCGGACATGGTGGTATGGGACACCGTGGTCGAGCTGTCGGCCTATGCTGGGGCGATGTGCCTCCCTGTAGTGACTAGTGAGCAACCCAGATTCGTGAGCTGAATACGGTGGTATGGGACACTGTATTCGAGCTGTCGGCCTACACTGTTTTGATGGGTGATGAGGGAGTGTCGTAACGAGTGCGTGTAACATCCCTGACAGCCCTAACCGTACCCGGTGTAGTGACCTAGAGCATACTCTAAATCTACAGAGAGGCGACGAGCCTTCCCATTGTAAACAGAGTATAAACTAGGCCTGTATTGATAAGGTGATGGGGGAGCGGTGCAACGAGTGCGTGTAACAGCCCTGACAGCCCTTTACAGCGACCTAGAACCGTATCATCGTATGAGATTATCTAGGAGTGACGACCCTAGACAGGATCCTTGTTTGGGAATGATATAAGGGAGGTACCTTAGTTTCCCAAATCTTGCTATATGGAAAGGACTAATAACAACTCCGTAACCATGTTTATATCGCACTACATGTGCCTGGAAGATGTGGAGCACTGAGGGATGAAAGCATGCCGCGGACGTAAGATGGTGTCGTAAGAGGGAGTATGTTGGCGAGGGCATGCATCATGACTGCATTCATACTTGCATTAACAAGATTATTTAGGAATGTTTGATTGTACTGCTTTATCATTATTGCTTGACTGAATTGATAACATGTTAACCTATGCTTTGTTGTTCCACTGAGTTGATCACTCACTCCCACGTTACGGGACAGTGTTGTACACACCAACCGGATTTTTATGATGATGAGGAGGATTTCTCCTTTATGCTGTTTTCAGGCGGATTCATGTGAGTCGTGTCCTGATCAACGGGGATTTCTGGAATGTTGACTAGATGACATTACACCTTTTGTATATTGTGGAAATTTACATGTAATTATCTAACCTGGTAACATTATCACACTTTGGAGACTTACCATAGTTTATATATTTTATATATCTATCACAGTCTTCCACTTGCTTAAATTACTCGTCTCTGGAGTATGATATGCTGTTTTGGCTTAATCTCATTCATGTTTCATGTACTAATACAGACAACATTCAATCATCAGCATATATGTTGCATAAGTGATGTTTTGAAACTCGGGAGCTGAGCTTCTGCTCGACCCCCGATTTTCAGGGTGTTACAGAAATCCATTCTTTGTTTTAGCACATGCAGCTGAAAATGAGGTGGATCAAAAACCCAAGTGGGTCATACAAACTTTCTTACCATTGAAACATTCCTAGGTTCCACCTTAATGTTTATATGCCATCCAAACTGTCTATGAGTTAATTCCTAGTGAAAACACAAAAAACCTTACCCTGACAGGTAGTTTTTGTGGTCATAAGAATGTTTCAATGGTAGTTTTTATTAGACCATTTTAAATTATGACCCAAAGAAAGAGGTAGGTCCACAGTTCCAGTGGACCACACCAAAGGAAGCTGCAGTGATAATGACACCCACCGTTGAAACCTTTATGAGGGCTCCTGTGATGTTTTTTTTACCATCCAACCTATTAATAAGGTCATGTAGACATGGATGAAGTGAAAACACAAATATAAGCTTAATCCAGAACTTCTCCAGCTCCCAAGACTTTTTAATGGTGGAAGTTCAATCCCCACTTTGTGGTCCACTTAAGACTTGTACCTTCCTAATATTTTGCATCATACCTTAAAATGATCTGAGAAAAATGATGAATGGCGTGGATAAAACACTTACATCACTGTGGGCCCCACAGAGCCCTTCTCAGACGGATTACTGTCCGGGAGGGGGTAGGACGCAATCCGCGTCCCTGGCTGGTGTGCTGACGTTACCGAGTTCTTTGGGTCCCATCATGATGCATTGTTATATCCAACCGTCTTTTCATTTGGCGAGCTCGTCCTATCGCTTGAGTAAAAAAAATAATTTAAGATAGATACAAGGATAAAGTAGACCACACTGCAGAAAGCAGTGAGCAGATTGAACGTCTACCATTAAAACCCTTTCGAGGTAACAGAATTATCAGATCAATATGGTATTTGTTTTTCTCTTCATCGATGTCCGTGTGACCTTTTATAGCTATGGATATTTTAACGGTGAAGATTATTGTCTCACTGCAATTTGTGGTGTGGTCCATGTTATGGAAAGATCCGAGACCCTTGTAATTCGAGGCTTGATGGCTTATTGATCCAATCGGACGGATAACTAATGGCTCGGCTTAGATTATGAGAGCGGACAGTATCCAACAAAGATCTATAACCACTCCGACTGAGACCTTGCCTGCCTAAAGGTCCGAGCCGACTCCATATTCCGAGGCCGGCGCTCCTCAAGCTGAACTTAGAAACTTAGGTGAACGTGGCAGGTTACTTCGTTCGCAGATACCCATGATGTGCATGATATAGTACGTGATCCTTGGATTACGTGTAATATCTCCAAGATCCGAAAATCTCCCTGAATGAGCGAATCGTGTCGTGATTAACGGATCTAGACCATCCTACAGTCAGGTATAAATACATGAGGACCCTATTGCTACAGGTACGCAACATCTCACACTCTCCCTCTACACTTCAAACTTCAACTTAGACCCCGATTCCCTTGACCTGACTTAGGCATCGGAGGGTCCCCCGGCTTAGCCAGGGTCTCCATTGCTCACCCATTGTGTAGGGCAGGGTCCACTCGAGGAGCATCGCACAGAGTGGAGGGTGGTCCAGATTTTGTCATCAACATTTTTGGCGCTATCTGTGGGAATCTGGTATAAAAAGTCAGGTTTCTGTTCTTAAGTACAATGGCTAGAGGAAAGAAGAAAGCAGTAGCTGCGGAACTAGAGCCAAATGAGCAAACTCGCTCCTCCTCGCTACTTCACGCCAAATCGGCCCCAGGGCCCTCCCAGCGTTCTCACAATTGGGTGAGCAAATATTGCACCATGCAGAATGAGATACAAGCCCTACGTGATGAGGTGAACAGGATGAAGCAACAACAAGAGCCATGACCGCACCCCATTCAGGAAAATCTTGTGACTGAACCAGTAGGTCCGGTCGTGGAAGCCCACTCCGCGCCGAGGGGTGTGAGGCCCGAGGCACCTCAACAACCCCAGATGCCGCTCTCAGGTCAGAATCCTCCTCCGACCCAACATCAAACATCGGCTTGGAACACGGTCAAGTGAGCTCCAACCAATGCTTCAGTCACCTCAGCCCTAGCACCAACGGATCTTCACCATCGGCTAGAACAAAGGAGAGGGAGGAGAACTCCAGAAATTGGAAACAATCAGGAGGCCATAACAGAAAACCAGGACCCATGGGAGAAATGGTTCACGGAGCTCAACAATAAATTCTTAGTCTTGAAAAAGAAACAACAGCCGACATCAGTTCCCACTGCTGTTCAGGCGATGATGGAAGAGACCGAACCTCCCTTCACCTCGGAGATCATGAACGAGGTGATACCACAGAGGTTCAGGATACCTCCCGTCATCCAATATTCCGGATCTGGAGACCCATTTGAACACGTGAAAGCCTATCGCTCATGGATGCAAATCCAGACAGCGACAGATGCTATGATGTGCCGAGGCTTCTCAATCACGCTCACGGGTTCCGTTCGGAGTTGGTACCGGCAGCTCAAACCAAGTTCCCTCGGCTCTTTCACAGAGTTGAGCTGACTATTCCTTACCCAGTTCAAAAGTGGTAAGAGAAGTCGCAAGCCCAGCACACACCTGCTCGTTATCAAGCAAGAGCCGAAGGTTGAAAGACTACATCGCTCGCTTCAACAAGGAAACGTTATTAGTAGAAGATTACGATGACAAAATGGCGCTCGCTGCCACGTTCAGTGGCCTAAAAGAAGAGAAATTTACTTTCTCCATTGGAAAGAACACACCGAAAACGCTGGCCTAACTTATTGCCAGGGCTCAGAAGTACACCAACGCGGAGGAATTCTCTAATGCCCGTAAAAGTGTCCAAGTGACAGAATCGTAAGGTAAGGGGAAGAGGCCTAGGAACGAGGAACCTCAGCCGTCCAACAAAGGGACCGATGACCGCGTTCCTCGCGACCATCGTCCGAACAGAAGGTTAGAGGGAGAATTCTGCTCCTATACCCCCCTTAACATGTCTGCTGAGCAGATTCTATTGGACATCCGAGGAGAGAAGCTGCTGAATTGGCCTGTTTATATGAGAGCCGATCCAGATCATCGAGAAAGCGCAAGTACTGCAGCTTCCACCGAGACCACGGACACAACACGGCTGACTGTCGTCCGAACAGAAGGTCAGAGATGAGATCGATGCCCTTATTCGGAAGGGACACCTGCGCCGGTACACCAAGGAAGGGAAAGTCGCTCGAAAAGAAGAAAGAGAGCGAGAACAGCCAAATAACACCATGGAAGAGCCTGCCGAAATCCGCACCATCTTCGGGGACTCATCTGGTGGAGGAGATTCAAACAGGGCGCAGAAAGCTCACTCCTGGAAGCCTGAACTAGAACATTATGTCCATCTAACCGAGCGCCCCAGTAAGGAGCTTCGGGTCAGCCCATGCACTCTGACGTTCAAAGAAGAAGACACACGTGGAATCCAACACCCGCATGATGATGCTCTAGTAGTTACCATGACCATAACGAACTGAAAGGTATACCGCATCTTGGTCGACACTGGGAGCTCGGCTGACGTGATCTACTCCGAGGCCTTCGAAAGAATGGGGATTCCGAGGTCTCATCTCAGACCCATGAAGACCCCCACTGTACGGCTTTGTCGGGGAAAGAGTGATCTCTAAGGGAGCCATCTCCCTCCCTGTGACTGCGGGAGAAGGACAATATTAAGTCACACTTATGATGGACTTCTTAGTTGTCACGGTACCATACACAACGTCATCCTAGGCAGACTTTCTCTCAATGCTATGAGAGCAGTCGTCTCCACCTATCATCTAATGATGAAATTCCTCGCCGAGGGTGGGATAGGCTACCTCCGAGGCGATCAGCGAGAGGTATGGAGATGTTATGCGATGACAGTAAAGAAGGGGTCAGTTAAGTAAGCACTCACCATCAACATTCTAGACCCCAGAGGGCCTGTGGAGGGCTCATCGTGGAAGACCTAGAGAAAGTGCCGCTTGATGAGGCTAATTCGAGCAGGACCGTTCAGCTCAGGACATCATTGAATCCTGCGCAACGGCTCAAAATTTTAACATTCCTGCGACAACATAGCGATGTCTTCGCCTGGCCCCATCAAGATATGCCAGGAATTTCCCCGGACGTCATGATCTACAGATTGAACGTGGATCCAGATCACAAACCCGTCAAGCAGAAGAGGAGGCCGTTCGACACCGAACGATACGAAGCAATAGCAGACGAAGTCTCCATTCTGCTCAACGCCGGATTCATAGAAGAGGTACATTATCTCGACTGGATCGCGAATGTGGTCCATGTGAAGAAAGCCAATGGGAAGTGGCGGGTCTGCGTGGATTACTCAGATCTGAATAAAGCTTGTCCGAAAGATAGTTTTCCATTACCTCGGATCGATCAGCTGGTGGACAGCACGACGGGACATTGGTTGCTTTCTTTCCTGGACGCATACTCCGGATATAATCAAATCGCGATGCATCCCCCAGACAGGCAGAAAACTACCTTCGTCACGAACAAGGGGATCTACTGTTATCGGGTCATGCCATTTAGCATGAAAAACGCTGGGGCCACATATCAGAGGCTAGTGAACCAGATGTTCTCTAAGTAGATCGGATGCACCATGGAAGTATATGTTGACGACATGCTGGTGAAAAATATCAAAGCATCCAATCATCTGACGGATCTCGGAGAAACGTTCACCATCCTCCGAGAATTCTAAATGAAGCTGAATCCCATGAAGTGCTCTTAAGGAGTCGGCTTAGGAAAATTTCTCAGTTTTCAAGTCAGTCAGAGAGGTATCGAGGCTAATGTAAGTGCTATGGTCTCATGCTCCTTTGGTTGTCAAATTTTGATGTGTCAAAACATCTATCTGTGTCTTGTGCTTGAATGGTGATTTATATGTATTCAAGACACTGCATAAACACTTCATGACATTATTGAAGTTCAAGAAGCTACAATGTTGAAGTCTCAAGAAGCTACATTATTGAAGTTCAAGAAGCTACTATGTTGAAGTTCAAGTCTTAAGAAACAACTCAAGAAATGACTTCAAGACTAATAAGCAACGCATGAAGTAGTTTTATGCTGTTGAAGATCTCAAGTTTAAAGCTACAACAAGTTTAAGATCTCAAGCCTGATATGGTTCAAAAAATCTACATTCGTTGAATGGTTGAAGTTCAATGTCCATACGACATGGTTCAGGTTTGAATGACCTTAGGTTGACCCTTTAAGTAGGTCACTTTGGATACATAAATCAAATGTTTATTTTACATAAGTTTGGTCTATTCTAAGACCAGTCCTAGCTCTTGTTTGACCAGTCCTAACATTGGTTCGACTAGTCCAAGAAATTCCACGACCAGTCCTAAGTTGTTGAAGATTTTTAGGAATTTTTTGGTACACCCACGACCAGTCCTGGAGGTCCTTCGACCGGTCGTAGGTGTGGCTTCGACTCGTCCACGACCAGTCGTAGAGTTACGACTCAAAGTTCAGCAACCTAATCTATGGTCCTACGGACCAGTCGTAGTGACCCACGACTAGTCGTAGGCTTCTCACGACCAATCGTGGAACGACTTTCAAAGATCGCGCTCAATATTTCAAATATCCTTAGAGCTACGACCAGTCGAAGGTTTCTAAGACCAGTCGTAGGAGCGATTTTTGCTTCTATAAATTGAACATGAAATTCAGAGTTTTCACACTTCAACTCGATTCAATTCAAGAAATTTCAAGTGATCACTCTGAGATAAGTCTGTGTTTATTTTAAGCTACATTGTGCTTATTTAATATTCCTTTTTGCTAGCTTATTTAATTTGATTTTGTTTCTGTATTCCAATCTTTTTTTTGAAAAGAGGAATTATCTTATTCCTTCTTCTTGGCATCAAAATCAAATATAGCTACGCCCAACTAGTTAAAATCTAAAATCAATTAGAATTTAGAACCATATGAATGTGAGTATTGGAAATTGAACTTTGACATTCAATCATCTACTCCGATTGGTTTTACCGGGCTGCTACGAAAAGGAGAAATCCAGGTATTTTACAATTCTGTAAAATTTATTTACTTTGGTTTTGTTTGAGGTTAAGCCAGAAAAATCTCATTGTATTGGTTTTGTTTGAGGTTGAACCAGAAAAATCTCATTGTATTGGTTATCTGAGGAGAGCCAGAAAACTCAGAAAAGAGGGGTTTTTGAATTGTGTAAGCCCAAGGGAAAAAGACACAATTGTAAAGGTTTTTGGTGAACCTGTGAAAACCTATTTGATAGTGAATGCTAATATCCCCTGTGTGAGGATATTAGGAGTGGAGTAGCTTTCTGTGTGGCTGTTGAAAAACAGTTGGTGTACACACAGGCGAACCACTATAACTCTTGTCTTGTGGATTGAATGCTTGCTTAATTTTCATATCTTTTATCATTCAATTGTGTGGAATGTACAAGTGGATGTGAATGTTGTAACTATTTACATTTCAAGCAAGTGTGGGGATTGTTGTAATAATTTAGATCTATACTTCTGCATTTAATTTCAATTCCTTGCTATTTCATTTACTTCTATTAAAATTGAGTCCTTGATCCAAAAGATGTTCTAGAAATAAGGTTGTCCTACCATAAGCCCTTGTTTATTATGGTGTAAGGTTGTCCTTAGAACTGAATTTGTATCAATCTCTCAATACTTATTTATCAAGGTGATTTAAATTTAGCATTGTGAATTGATTCATAATTGTAAGGCTATTGTTTTACTTTATTTCCGCTGATTTTATTTTAAACTTGGCATAGTCCTATTCACCCCCCCTCTAGGACATATAGCTTGGCCTTTTCAAGTGGTATCAGAGCTTAATAGCTCATTTTTATTGCTTTTTATTTGGATTTATTTCCTGAGCTAACGATCTAAGCTATATAAAAAGATGTCAAATTTTGATAGCCTTTCAGTTACTAGGCCTCCACCCTTTGATGGCTCCATCTATGCCTATTGGAAAGCCAGAATGAGGATCTTCCTCAAATCAATGGATGAAAGTGTGTGGCAAGCCACTGTGACTGAATGGAATCTTCCTATCATGGAAGTAACTGGAGTTGATGGTTCAAAATTTATGAAAATTACACCGTATTTCCAATGGACCACACTTCAGAAAAATGAGAGTAGTGCTAATGCTAAAGCACTAAATGCAATCACTTGCGCACTATCACCGGATGAGTTCAAAAGAATCATATCCTGTGATACTGCAAAGCAAGCCTGGGATATTTTAGAAATGACACACGAAGGTACATCAATTGTCAAGAAATCTAAAGTCCAACTCCTCACAACTAAATTTGAAGAAATTCATATGGAGGAAAATGAAATGTTATGGACTTTTACACTAGATTGAATGACATTGTAAACTCAATGTGGGGTCTTGGCGATAAGATCCTAGAAAGTAAAGTGTGTGCAAAAATACTACGCTCTCTTCCTGAACGGTTCAATTCTAAGGTAACCGCAATCCAGGAACTTATGATACGGATAATATGAGGGTAGAAGAATTAGTTGGTTCTTTACAAACCTATGAATTAAGTTTTAAAGCTCCTAAAGGTAAATCTATTGCTTTGAAGTCATCTAAAAGTATTACTCAAGAAAATTCAGATTCAGAAAAGTCTGGAGATGATATGGCCCTTTTGGCGAAAAAGTTTTATAAGATTTTCAAAAGTAAGAAAAGAGTCAATTTTCAAAAGGCAAATGAAAAGAAACGTTCTAAATCTAAGTCCAAAACTTGGAAGTCATTGAAAGATAGTCAATGTTACAACTGTCAAGAATATGGGCATTTAGCAAACAAATGTCCTAAAAAGGACAGATCCAAAAGGAAGGGTATGTTGGCTACTTGGGATGAATCGTCTGATTCTGAAGCCTCTTCTGAATCAGAAAATTCAGAAACCGAGTCGGGCAGTGAACTTAAGGCCCTTATGACTCTAGCCAAGTTTACTTTTTCAGATCACGATGATTCAACAAGTGAAGAAAATTTGGATAGTGATCATGAAAATGATGAAGATCTTCAAGATGCTTACAATGCCTTATATAAGGAAAGTTGTAAAATTGCTGTCAAACTTAAACTTCAAAAAAAAAAGTTTTTTAAACTCAAAGAATGTTTTGAAACCCTGTTTTAGAAAAATCTCAAATTTCAGATTGTTTTGAAAAATCAAAGTGTGATCTGGAATTCAAAACCTCCCTGATTGAAAATTTGAAATCTGAAAATGAGAAACTTAAAAATGAAGTATCTTCTCTTCTGAGTTTGAAGGACACATGGAGATATGCTCAAGGTGATCCAAAATTAGAAAAATTATTATCCGGATCAAGAAAATGTGGCGATCGATCCGGGTTGGGCTATGATAAAAACACATCTCCTAAACAGAAGAATACTCCTTCCAATTTTGTGAAAGGAGAGACTTCTAACTCAAAAGGAAAAGGTACTAGTCAAGTTTTTTCTAAAAATACAAAAATTTTTCAAAAACCCAAAAGCAGCTATATAAATTTCAAAAATCAGATTCGAAACCACTAGCTGAAAAAATTGTTGATTTACTTAAGGAACTATTAAAATCTAACTCTGTAGGTCACTCTTACAACTGTAAACAAAAGAAGACCAACTATTCTCCTAAACCCAAAACAGTTCTAAAATGGGTTCCTAAGGTTGCCTGTTTGGTTGCTCACACTGCTTTCAAAGCTACAAGACATTCGAAATGGTACCTAGATAGTGGATGCTCCAGACATATGACAGGCGACAAGGCACTATTCACCGATCTTAAAGATATGACTGATGGGTCAGTCACATTTGGTGATGGTAGCAACTGAAAGATAATTGGCAAAGGTACGGTCCAACTCTATAACCTTCCCTTATTTAAAAATGTTTTATATGTTGAGGGTTTAAAACACAACTTGTTGAGCATATCTCAAATATGCGATAACAACCATAATGTTAAATTTTCTAATCAAGGTTGTGAAATTATAAACGAAAAGGGTTCTGTAATATTAACTAGTCGCAGAACTTCTGAAAACTGCTATATAGTAAGCAATGGTAGCTCATCTAAATAAACGTGCTACATGGTCCATACCGATGAGACAGAATTATGGCATAAACGCTTTGGACATGTACACTACCGAAATTTATACAGATTGAGCAAAAGTGAACTAATTAGAGGTCTACCTAAGATGCAAAAAGTAGACAAGATTTGTGGTGAATGCCAGTATGGTAAACAAACTAGGAGCTCTCACAAAAAGGTGAACTCCAATACCACCACAAGACCACTCGAGCTTCTCCACATGGATCTTATAGGACCAACAAGAACAGAAAGTCGAGGTGGCAAAAAGTACATCTTAGTTATTGTAGATGATTATACAAGATACACTTGGGTTTCATTCTTGAGAGACAAATCAGAAACCCTTGATGAAGTGAAAAAGATTATAAAACGGATTCAAACTGAAAAATGTTCTCAAGTCAACAAGATCCGTAGTGATCATGGATCCGAATTCGAAAATAGCGGTTTTGAGAAATTCTGTAGCGATCAGGGAATATCGCATGAATTCTCTGCACCTAAAACTCCTCAACAAAATGGAATTGTCGAGAGGAAGAATAGAGTGCTTCAAGAAATGGGAAATGTTATGTTAAATAGCATGAAGCTCCCTAGGAATCTCTGGGCTGAAGCAGTGAATACAGCCTGCTACATTATTAACCGTGTTTATATTTGTAAATCTAATAATAAACGGCTTATGAAATGTGGTTTGAGAAAAAGCCTTCTGTCAAATACTTTCGAGTTTTGGCAGCAAGTGCTTTATTTTGCGTGACCGTGAAAATTTGGGAAAGTTCGACACTAAAAGTGATGAAGGGATCTTTTTAGGATATTCTTTAAACAGTCGTGCATATCGTGTTCTGAACAACAGGACCGGTGTGATTCAAGAGTCAATAAATGTTGTGATTGACGATCTTTTGAATACACCTGTCCCTAGTTCAGATAATGATGAAGTTCTTATACTTGAAAAACAAGAAACTTCATCAAGTGAAACTAATTCTGAATTAAGGACTGTTAAAGATCATCCAACTTCTCAAATACTTGGAAACCCTCTCACTGGTGTGCGCACTCGTAGACAATTAGAGGACATATGTAACTACGTATGCTTTACATCCCAGATTGAACCGGTTAACGTAAAAGAAGCACTTTTGGATGAAAACTGGATTCTTGCGATGCAAGAAGAACTTAATCAGTTTGTCAGAAATGATGTTTGGTACCTTGTTCCTAGACCTAAAGATAAACATATTATTGGAACAAAATGGATTTTCAAAAACAAATCTGATGAACTTGGAAATATTATTCGAAATAAAGCAAGACTAGTTGTACAGGGTATACACAAATTGAAGGTATTGACTATAATGAAACATTTGCCCCTGTAGATCGTCTTGAATCAATCAGACTTTTTATCTCCATTGCTTGTTTTAGGAAGATTAAAATTTACCAAATGGATGTAAAGAGTGCCTTTCTGAATGGTGATTTACATGAAGAGGTATATGTTGAACAACCTACAGGGTTTGAAGATCCTAAATTTACTGATCATGTGTATCGTCTTAAGAAGGCTCTTTATGGTCTGAAACAAGCTCCCAGAGCATGGTACGAAAAACTGACTAAGTTTTTACTGAGTCATAATTTTCAGATGGGATGTGTTGATAAGACGCTCTTTGTTAAGAAACATAACGATGATATTCTAATGGTTCAAATATATGTTGACGATATTATTTATGGATCAACCTGTACTAACATGACTGTTGAGTTTGCAGATTTGATGAAGTCTAAATTCGAAATGAGCATGGTTGGAGAATTAAACTATTTCCTAGGGTTGCAAGTAAAACAACAACCTGATGGAATTTTTATCTCTCAAACCAAATATGCTCTGAATTTAATTAAGAAATTTGGATTTGAGAAAGGTAAAAATTTTGATACTCCTATGAGTACAACTTTGAGACTCTCAAAAGACTCTATAGGTAATGATGTGGATCCTAAATTGTATCGTAGTTTGATTGGTAGTTTGCTTTATTTGACTGCTAGTAGACCAGATATCGCTTTGAGTGTTGGTATTTGTGCTCGTTATCAATCAAATCCTAAAGAATCTCACTTAACTGCTGTTAAGCGGATTATGCGATATGTCGCAAGTTCTACTAAACTGGGTCTCTGGTATCCACATGAGACTAATGTTCAATTAGCCGGGTACGCAGATGCTGACTGGGCTGGAAACATTGATGATAGGAAATCAACCAGTGGTGGTTGTTTCTACATTGGAAATTGTCTTGTTTCTTGGTTTAGCAAGAAGCAAAGTTCTATATCGCTATCAACAGCTGAGGCTGAATACATTGCTGCTGGAAATGCATGTACTCAACTTGTTTGGATGAAACGTATGTTAAGCGATTATGGAATTACTCAAGATTCTATGATTTTATTTTGTGATAATTCCAGTGCAATAAATATCTCTAAAAATCCAGTTCACATTCACGTACTAAGCATATTGACATTCGATTTCATTACATTCGTGAATTAGTGGAAGAAAATAATATATTTGGATTACATTCCAACCGAGACTCAACTTGCGGACATTTTCACTAAACCGCTCGACAAAAGCAGGTTTAATAAATTAAAGTTTGATCTCGGTATGTGCAATTTAAATTGAATTTGCATGATTTGGTGTATCATAATGTACATAAGTTTGATGTTTTATTTGCTTAAATTTGAAAATTATTTGAAAAATTACAAATTTTGAGTCGGTACTCGACCAGTCGTGAGTGTACACGACCGGTCGTGATACGACCGGTCGAACACTTACACGACCGGTCGTGAAACTCGTGATTTCACTTTATTTTGGAGATTTGACTCTTCTTCTTCATTTCCTTTTTACTCTCCAACGGTCCTAGCTACGACCGGTCGAACCCACCTTCATGGTACTTCAAGGTTAGTGGTTCTTTTGCAATTTTCTTGTAGATTCTTGTTATTGGTGTTTCAAATCTCATTCTTGTAGAATCTATTTGGTCGTTCATTGCAAGTTTGGGGTTTTATCTTGAAAAATCTGTTATATCAAAACCCCATTTCTTCTATCTTGCATCTTTTTGTTTCCTTGAGTCCTCCTTTGAAAATGGATGCTAGAGGTAAAAAGAAAACTACACGAGGTCCCTCTTCATCTAGATCAGCATCTATTGCACAACGTCATCTCATCTCTCCCTCCCGAAAATGATCCTTCTAATGCTCGGGATTTGCGTATGCGCAATATTATTGTTGAGCGTCCTGTTAATGTTAATCACATTGCTTCATTTGGTATCCTTCCTCTGTTGGAATCTGTGGGATGGGATAACATCTTACATTGGGGTGGAACTGCATACCAGTCCATTGCCCAATCCATGTTTGCATGTATCTGTGATTTTTCTCTGAGAATTTTACTTTTAAAATTGATACTCAAGAATGATTATTTTCAGTGGATCGACATTTGATTGCTCACATTATGGAATACCTATCAATGATGAGGGCATTCCAATTGATATTTTACTGTGACAGACTCTCAGAATCTGAACGAAAAATGCTTACTAGAGATTTATGTAATTTGGATGTTCATTGGACTCATAAAGGTCATGCACTTCCCTTAAGGTACTTGTTACCCAGACACAGAGTACTTCATAGGATTTTCATCTCCAACCTTTATCCACGTTCTGGTAATAAAACCAAACTCACTGCTTTCATGGTTCGTGTTTTACATTCTGTCATCTCTGGTGCAAAAATATGTCTACCTTCTTTAATTTGTCATTCCATTATTTTGTCTCGTCACCAACCAGGACATAGTGATATTCCCTTTGGTTATTTGTTGACTATGCTGGCAAATCATATGCTCGTGGCTATGCCTGCTAGAGAAAAACCCATCCATCATCTCCCTTTTAATAATTCCAATATTAACAAGATGAATTTAGAATTGGCTGATGGCCAAGTGGATGCTGGTAGCAGTGGTGCTGAAGCAGGAAATGCAGATCAAGCTGGTGATCTTCCTGAAGACGTGAATATGGATGATTTATTTGAAGAACTTGAGTCAGACTCGGCTGATGATCCTGATTTTCAGCCTTCTGATTTTGATGAGAGATTGAATTCTCTTCAAGAGCAGGTGGCTCAAATTCGTGTTACCCAAGACACGCAATTTTCTTATTTACGCAAATATATGAGGCGGGTTGCTAGGGTTTACACAAAATTGATCCATCTAATCCTGCTCCCTCTTCTGGTTCTGACTGAATTTTTGATGGGTCTGTAATAATTTTTTTTTAAGTCTGAACTTTACATCTTACTTGCTTACTACTTTTTGAATTATGTACTATCTGCTCTCTTGAATCAACTCCTATTTTCATTATCATTGTTGCTCTTCTTCCTTTGTCATTTTGTGTCAAAAAGGGGAGAAGTTTTGGGAGGCTTTGGCTTTATTTGAATTTAATGATTATGATGTGCTCCTATTACTCAGGGGGAGTTAAGCTTCTCAGGGGTAGTTATGGGAGAATGATGCTAGTTATTACTTATCATATCTATATAACTGTGCATGCTTCTCTATTTTGAACCTGTTGTGCTGTACTTCTCTATTATTTCTATTGGAAGTATTACTATTTGGGTGTTTTGTCACAAATTTGACAAAGGGGGAGATTGTAAGTGCTATGGTCTCATGCTCCTTTGGTTGTCAAATTTTGATGTGTCAAAACATCTATGTGTGTCTTGTGCTTGAATGGTGATTTATATGTATTCAAGACACTGCATAAACACTTCATGACATTATTGAAGTTCAAGAAGCTACAATGTTGAAGTCTCAAGAAGCTACATTATTGAAGTTCAAGAAGCTACTATGTTGAAGTTCAAGTCTTAAGAAACAACTCAAGAAATGACTTCAAGACTAATAAGCAACGCATGAAGTAGTTTTATGCTGATGAAGATCTCAAGTTTAAAGCTACAACAAGTTCAAGATCTCAAGCCTGATATGGTTCAAAAATCTACATTCGTTGAATGGTTGAAGTTCAATGTCCATACGACATGGTTCAGGTTTGAATGACCTTAGGTTGACCCTTTAAGTAGGTCACTTTGGATACATAAATCAAATGTTTATTTTACATAAGTTTGGTCTATTCTAAGACCAGTCCTAGCTCTTGTTTGACCAGTCCTAGCATTGGTTCGACTAGTCCAAGAAATTCCACGACCAATCCTAAGTTGTTGAAGATTTTTCGGAATTTTTTGGTACACCCACGACCAGTCCTGGAGGTCCTTCGACCGGTCGTAGGTGTGGCTTCGACTCGTCCACGACCAGTCGTAGAGTCTACGACTCAAAGTCCAGCAACCTAATCTATGGTCCTACGACCAGTCGTAGAGATCTACGACCAGTCGTAGGTGACCCACGACCAGTCGTAGGCTTCTCACGACCAGTCGTGGAACGACTTTCAAAGATCGCGCTCAATATTTCAAATATCCGTTAGAGCTACGACCAGTCGAAGGTTTCTAAGACCAGTCGTAGGAGCGATTTTTGCTTCTATAAATTGAACACGAAATTCAGAGTTTTCACACTTCAACTCGATTCAATTCAAGAAATTTCAAGTGATCACTTTGAGATAAGTCTGTGTTTATTTTAAGATACATTGTGCTTATTTAATATTCCTTTTTGCTAGCTTATTTAATTTGATTTTGTTTCTGTATTCCAATCTTTTTTTTGAAAAGAGGAATTATCTTATTCCTTCTTCTTGGAATCAAAATCAAATATAGCTACGCCCAACTAGTTAAAATCTAAAATCAATTAGAATTTAGAACCATATGAATGTGAGTATTGGAAATTGAACTTTGACATTCAATCATCTACTCCGATTGGTTTTACCAGGCTGCTACGAAAAGGAGAAATCCAGGTATTTTACAATTCTGTAAAATTTATTTACTTTTTTGTTTTTTGTTTGGAAGTTAAGCCAAAAACATTGTATTGGTATTTGTTTTGTTTGAACCAGAAAAATCAAAATCATTGTTTGTCTTGGTTGACTTAGAAGAATCTATATAGAAAACTCAGGGAGTGGTTTTGTAAGAATTGTGTAAGCCCAAGGAAAAAAAAGACACAATTGTAAAGGTTTTTGGTGAACCTGTGAAAAACCTATTTGATAGTGATGCTATATCCCCTGTGTGAGATATTAGGAGTGGAGTTAGCTTTTAGTGTGTGCTGTTGAAAAATAGTTGGTGTACACACAGGCGAACCACTATAACTCTTTGTCTTGTGGATTGAATGCTTGCTTAATTTTCATATCTTTTATCATTCAATTGTGTGGAATGTACAAGTGGATGTGAATGTTGTAACTATTTACATTTCAAGCAAGTGTGGGGATTGTTGTAATAATTTAATCTATACTTCTGCATTTAATTTCAATTCCTGCTATTTCATTTACTTCTATTAAAATTGAGTCCTTGATCCAAAAGATGTTCTAGAAATAAGGTTGTCCTACTACCATAAGCCCTTGTTTATTATGGTGTAAGGTTGTCCTTAGAACTGAATTTGTATCAATCTCTCAATACTTATTTATCAAGGTGATTTAAATTTAGCATTGTGAATTGATTCATAATTGTAAGGTTATTGTTTTACTTTATTTCCGCTGATTTTATTTTAAATTTGGCATAGTCCTATTCACCCCCCTCCTCTAGGACATATAGCTTGGCCTTTTCAGCTAACCCCGACAAGATCAAAGCACTCCTCGGCATGAGTTCGCTTTAGACCATCAAGGAAATACAATGCCTTACAGGGCGAGTCGCGGCGCTCGGACGTTTCATATTTAGAGCAACGGATAAATGCCTCCCCTTCTTCCAATAGTTGAAGGGTCATAAGAAGGCAGAGTGGACGTTGGAGTGTGGACAAGCCTTCCAGCAATTGAAACAGTATCTGGGCTCACCCCCTCTGTTATCCAAACCCGAAGAAGGTGAACCCCTATTCCTCTACCTTGCGGTCTCAGCCTCAGCCGTCAACTTAGCCCTGATAAGGGAGGTCGGAGGAAAACAACACCCCGTTTATTACGTGAGTAAGGCTATGGTACCGGCGGAAACAAGGTATTCGCCCCTGGAGAAGCTAGCGATCAGCCTCGTTGTATCAGCTCGGTGGTTACGTCCATACTTCCAAGCTCATTCCGTGATTGTGTTGATAGACTCTTCTCTCAGACAAGTTCTTCAGAGGCCCGAGGTGTCGGATCGGATGACTAAGTGGGCCATCGAACTTGGTGAGTTCGACATCCAGTTTCGTCCAAAAACAACGATCAAGGGCCAACCTGTGGCCAACTTCATTGCCGAGTTCACCTCTCCGAGCACAGAAGAGATCGACATTGAAGTTGAAACTATTCCACCTGTCCCCCTGGGCAACCAAGGAGCGGTATCGGACTTGGGATGGATTCTCTATGTGGACAGATCATCCAATATCAAAGGGGCCGAAGCCGGAATTATCCTGATCGCACCAAATTCCACGACCATTTAGTATGCAATCCGACTCGGGTTCAAGGCCTCAAACAATGAGGCAGAATATGAAGCTTTGCTAGCCGAACTTAGATTGGCGGCAAGTCTGGGTGCCTAATCCCTTCAGGTCCGGTGCGATTCTCAACTGGTGGTAAATCACATCTCTATCGAGTACGTGGCTAAGGAAACAAGGATGATCCCTTATCTTGACGAGGCGAGGAAACTAATCAAAAGATTTTGGAATTGCACTATCCATCAAATCCTAAGAGCGAAAAATTCATGGGCCGACGCCCTGGCCGGTCTCAGCTCGGCCGCGGAATGGAAGATCCCGCGAGTCATCCCCGTTGAATTCATAGAGCATCTAAGCATCGACAAGTGGAAGAGAAGGAAGTCAATCCGGTTCATGCCAATCTAAGCTGGATGGACCCAATCTTTAACTACCTCACGTCCGGCGAGATCCCTTCATATAGGCTGGAAGCCAGGTGATTGAGGATCCGAGCAGCTCGATATGCCATCCTGGAAGGCATCCTATATAGGAAAGGACATTCCCAACCCTATCTAAGGTGCCTCCGACCCGACGAGGCAGAATATGTCATACGGGAGATTCATGAAGGAATCTTCGGAAACCATTCCGGCAGTCTAGGCTTAGCCCTAAAGATACTCCGACAAGGATATTTTTAGCCAACTATCAGGGAGGATTCCAAGAACTACGTTCGAAAATGTGATAAATACCAGCACTTCGCGGCCGTGCCGAGACAACCCGCGGAAGAAATGACTCCTATGAGCGGCCCTTGGCCATTCGCTCATTGGGGAATCGACATCATTAGCCCTCTACCTACAGGAAAAGGGCAAGTCAAGTTCGCCATCATCGTTGTTGACTACTTCACCAAGTGGGCCGAGGCCGAGCCGGTTGCCAAGATCACATAACAGAAGGTGGTCGACTTTATTTGGAAAAACATCATTTGTCAGTTCGGGAGTTCGACAACGATAAATTCCAAAGCATGTGTCAGGGACTTGGCATCACAAACGCATACTCCTCTCCGCGACATCCTCAGTCCAACGGATAGGTAGAGGCAATCAATAAAGTCATCAAGCACCATCTCAAGATGAAGTTGGAAAAAGCGAAAGACAGCTGGGCCGAGGAACTTTTGTTTGTCCTCTGGGCTTATAGGACCACAACTCAGTCCTCAACAGGAGAGACTCCATTCTCACTCTCCTATGGTTCGGAGGCGATGGTGCCAGTTGAAATTAGTCTCCCAACGGCTCGAGTCGAGAACTACCAAGAAAACCAGAATTCGGAGCAGATTGCAGCCAACCTGGATTTGCTCGAAGAAGTTAAAGAGGTCTCGAGACTCCGAGTCGCTGCTCGGCATCAACAAGTGGCACGATTCTATAATTCAAAAGTTAAGACCAGGCGGTTCCGACTAGGAGACTTGGTCCTTCGTCGGGTATTCCAAAATACCGTTGAGCCGGGGACTAGGACACTCGGGCCTAATTGGGAGGGGTCGTATCGGGTCATCCGCTCGACCAAACCGGGCTCCTACCACTTGGAGACCTTGAGGGTCGTCAGCTACCCCACCCCTGGAATGCCGAGCACCTGAAAGTTTATCACCCGTGACGGAATAGCCTGTAATGCTCTCAATAAATGTACGCCCTCGGGCGACAGACCTTTAAGGCCCTCAGCAAGATTTATGCCTCTGAGCGACAAGCCTTCAAGGCTCTTAATAAATTTTGCCTCTTCGCATCTATACGAACGAATTATCTACTGAGCAAAAGTTGCCTCTCACATGCAAGGGCAGACTCAATGAACTAATCATTTAAATAAGGGGTTAGTACATTATCCCACAAAAATTCTACATGGCATCCCCTCTAAGTCAGGGGTAAAGCCAAAAAACTGACCCGACTCTCCCAACATGAGAGTCGGCTCACGGACTAATGGGTGAAGTGGAAGGTTCTCGCCAATTGTGGGACGGGCCGACCCCTTAGGGGCCAGGACTCAAAAAACAGGCTATAAAGGCCTCAAAACTTTTTAAGGCAACATTGAATGAAGCTGACCCACTATAGGGTCGGCACGGTCACGCCTTGGCGAAGATCAGTGATCAACAAACGATAGCCAACATCCGAAAATTAACCACGGATTAACATATGAAAAATCATCATTCATAAGCCTTCACCAGAAGGTCAAAGAGTAATCAGAAAGAAAAAGTTTCGACTATTTCCAAGAAAGGAGAAAAAATAATCTAAGCTACGTAGTCGGAGGAGCTTGGGCGTTGGGGGCCTGATTGGGGTAGATTTCGTCAGCAGGTATCTCACCAGCTTCTTCGGACAACAAGGGAGTCAAGGTTAAGGTCCAGGTACATGCCCTGGACTGCCTCGATACAATCGTCGTAGCCACGGTTGTAAAACTTGGAAGCCTCGGTGTCTCTCACCTTTGAAGTTTTGAATGCTTTTATTGCTGGGGCCACCGGCTCGAAAAGAGAAGCTTCGTCCTCAGGCCGTTGAGTCTCTCTCGCCTGAGCGACAGCTCGGGTCTGCTCTTCTACCGCATTGACCTTAGTTTGATCAAGACTTCACCCAGTCGAGTGTTCTCCTGAGCTAGCGAATCCGCATGAGCCCTGGCCCGGGTCAGCTTGGCGGTCGCAGCGTCAAATCGACCTTTAAAGTCCTCTGTGACCCCTTGTAGTCGCAACTCCCGAGCTTCGAGGTCAGTCGCGACCTCCTATAGCCGAAGCTCCCTGGCCTTCCCATCTTAGAGCTACCGACGCAACTCACCCTGCTCCAGTCGGAAGAGAGTCACCTCATCCCTCAAGACTCCCACCTCAGCTCTGAGTGCCTCCACTTCGACGTCTATCTTTCGACGCTCGTACACTCTCTCCCAGGCTAGGAGGAGCCTCGGAATAGACTAAATAAAAGCAAAGACAAGGAAATAAGATGGTGCATACAAAAAATGGAGGTTAAGAAATGCGATGAGACAAGGAATACCTTATAAAATATTGCTGCCAGATTGTTCAGGAAGGAGTCATCCGACTTGGAAAGTAGATTGGCGATCTCTTCTTCTGAAGCATGTTTGGCCGCCTAGTGAGCCAAACAAGACATATGGAAGCCCGGCTCGTACCTTGTGCCGCTCAACCCCACATGCGTTGAGCCTCCCTCCTCTACAGCCCCAGCCCTGTTACCGCCCGATGCCTGAGCCTTGGACCCGAGGGCATTCCCTACCTAAAGAGGGGGCCCGAGGGCATTCCCTACCTCAAGAGGGGATATCATCGCATCAGCCATCCGAATGACATTCTCCCGCTCGGAGGATGAAGGAATGGCTATGCGGGAGGCCACAGCTGCAAGACGGGCCTCCTCGGTGAGGGGAACGATGGTGGGTGGAAGGGAAGGAGTTATGGTTGCTAGAGAATGAGTTGAGGTTCCCGGAGTCGGAACAAAGACTGCGGGAACCCCAACTTCAACAGGCCACACGAAAGCAGTTGAGGCAATGGAAGCTACGGCTGAAGCTGCAACAACAGGAGCTGGAGCTGAGGGGCCTTCTCCATGAGGAGTTGCTTGCCTCCTCCGAGCGGTGGTCTTCATCCAGGGCTCGGGCCTCAACAACTCCTCCACTGTCGGGGCTGTAAGTGTTATGGTCTCATGCTCCTTTGATTGTCAAATTTTGTGGTGCCAAAACTTCTTGTGTGTGCCACAACTTCTATCTGTGTGTCTTGTGTTTATATGTTGATATTCAAGATGACATCACAATGGTTCAAGACATGTACGGTGCTCTATTTTGAGAAATGAAAGGTTATGTACCTTATCTTCTTCCGTATGTTTCAATGTTCAAAGCTACATCGATAAGAAGAGTGGTTGTTCAAGACTCAAGTACAACTCAAGTTGAAGCTTATATTCATGCTGTAGAAGATCTCAATCTCAAGCTACATCAAGTAGAGGTCTCAAGCTTCAAAGGTTAACTATCATCTGAAAGAATGATGTTCAATGTTCATACTTCATGTTCCAGGTATGATAAACCTTAGTTTGACCTTAGGGTAGGTCATTTTGGATACATAAGTTATGATAAATCTTCATACATGAAGTTGGTCTGTTCTACGACTAGTCCTAGACCTTCTTCGACCAGTCCTAGACCTGGTTCGACCAATCCAAGAAACTCCACGACCAATCTTAAGTAGTTGAAGATTTTCAGATTTTTTTGGTTATTCTTTAACCAGTACTGGAGATTGTTCGACTGGTCGTAGGGATGTCATGACTCGTCCTTCGACCAGTCATAAAACTACGACTCAAACTCCAGCAACCAAATCTGGTTTCCTACGACCAGTCATGGGTCTTCTTTGACCAGTCGTAGGTGCTCTACGACCAGTCAAAGGGTCCCCACGACCAGTCGTAGAACTAATTTTTAAGATTGCGCTTAAATTTTCAAAATGTCATTGGTGCTACGACCAGTCGAAGGTTCCTAAGACCAGTCGTAGACGCGATCTTTGCTTCTATAAATTGAGCACGAATTTCAGAGTTTTACATCGATTAATTTTGAAAAATTCAAGCCTCCACTCTGAGATAAGTTGTGTTCATTTTTAAGCTAATTTGTTCATATTTATTATTCTTTTTGTTAGCTTTTCTTATTTGATTTTATTCCTATGTTCCAATATTATTTTGAAAAGGGAAATTGTTGTATTCCTTCTTCATTGGAATCAAAATGAAATAGAGCTACGCCCAATTTGATTTAATTTAAAATCAATTAAAAACTATAACCATTTCTTAAGTGAGTATTGGACATTGAACGTTGATTCAAACTTCTACTCTCATTAGTTTTATTGGGCTGCTACAAAAGGAGAAATCCAGGTATTTTACATTTGTTGTAAATTCCTTTATTTTGGTTTTGTTTGAGATTTGCCAGAAAAATCTCATTGTGTTGGTTATCTGAGGAGAGCCAGAAAAACTCAGATAGTGTGGGTTTTTGGATTGTGTAAGCCTAAGTTAAAAAGACACAATTGTGAAGGTTTTGGGTGAACCTGTAAAACCTGTTTAATAGTGAATGCTAATATCCCCTGTGTGAGGATATTAGAAGTGGAGTAGCAAGCTGTGTGGCTGTTGTTTAACAGTTGGTGAACACACAGGCGAACCACTATATATCGGTGTGTTTTGTGATTTGAATGCTCTTTTAAATTCTATATCTTTAATCATTCAGATTTGTGGAATGTATATGTAGATGTGAATGTTGTAATATTTACATTTCAAGCAAAGTGGGGAATGTTATAATAGTTTAGAATTTATTTCTTGCTATTTCCTTTATTTTCTTTCTGTTTGAGTTTTGATATTCAATTTGTTCTAGTAAGGTTGTCCTGCCATAAACCCTTGGTTTTTATGGTGCAAAGGTTGTCCTTAGAACAACATTAGTATCAAACTCTTTATTTAAGTTTGCTTTACATTTCAGTTCTTTGATTTATTTAAAGTACTGTTTTTTATTTTTATAAGGCTATCGTACTTCAATTCCGCTGTTAAATTTTAATTTGGTATAGTCCTATTCACCCCCCCTCTAAGACATATAGCTTGGCCTTTTCAGGGGCCTCCTTCCTCCTCTGAGAACCAGACACCTCAGCCATGCCTAAAAAAAAAATAACAAATCAGCAACGAAACGGATAAGTCCGATTCCTCCAAAAGGAACAGAAGAAGAACTTAGTGAAAGACGTCGGGAGTGGCGCCAACTTGCAAAGCCCAGACCAATGAAGGTTGGCGGCGGTGATCAGATCTGACCAGGAGCGAAGCTCTCTCGATCGCACCTTCACCTTGGCAATGCGGTTCTTCTGGTCTGAGTCAAGGAGGGACGTGCCCCTTGGGAAGTCTACAAAGATAAAGAACAACGGTTTTAGTCCGACCGACATAATAGAGGAAAGTATAAAGATAAAGGAAATTAACTAGTCTGACCTGATTTTGAAAATTGGGTTAGAACCCGAATCGTCAGAGTCCCGACTTCAGCCACCAGTGCCTCCTATTCGCCCGCAGCCCAGAACCATTTATTTTTCCAGTCCTTGTTGGAGGACGGAAGATTCATTACCAGTCCTGACCCTTTGCTACCATGAGTCACGAAATAATACCATGGTTCTTAACTATCGTGCTTGACCAGGTACAAGATCATCAGTTCCGCGAGGGTCAGCTCTGAGTTCCCGACTTGACGCCAGATAATGTAGGAAGATATTAAAACCCTCTAGGCATTGGGGGTGAATTTCCCGGGAGCTAGTCCGAGGTGGGTTGTAATGGCTCGGACGAAGGGATGCAGAGGAAGTCGAAGCCCGCACTGCAGTGCACAGACAAAAATGACCACTTCTCCCTCAGCAGACGCACCGGCAGTGTCAAGAGGCTCGGGGGCCCTTATTCGTACGGAGTTCGGAATCTGATACTCTGAGCAGATCCATGCCATTTGAGACTCTGACACCACAGAGCCTCCTGCGACTACCTCCGAGGCTCGCCCACTCACAGGCATCTCAGTAACCTCGACAGTCACGGTCTGGGGGGGTTCGAGCGGTCTTCTTTCTGCCAGCTCTACGAGTCCGGTCCCCCTTCTCTTCTTCTTTCGAGGCGGAGGGTATAAATGTACGGCTTCATAAGGGCCTTCAGAGACCCTTCTCCCGTTGCCAGAGCTCCCCGACTTAGAGTCGTCATCATATTCCCGCATAGTCTCCAGGTTGGACGACATCTTAAGTAAGAAGGAAGAAATGTAAAGAGGCGCAATGAGGCTCACTGGACGGCCACTGGGAATCGCTTTTGCTGGAAATACTCGATCAGTCAGAATCGCCTATCGGAAAACCCTGAGTGGCCGGAATTGCCTTCGTCGGAAATCGCCTCCTCCGATCACTACCCAAACGCAAAGCACATAAGTGAATATAGATTTGCGAAGGGGTTTATATAGACCTCACCAAATCTCTGCATTAATGACCAACAATGATGGCCACAGCCGAATCGTCGTGGGCTGACCTCAGAGTTAATGTGGCCACACACCACTGGGGCGTGCTCTGTCGGGTGGTATGCTTCTGACATCAATCGTCGTGCTTCGGATAAACGAAGCGACGCCCGAATAATGAAAGGTTCCGTCTAGCGCACTACTCCAGGTACATGTGGCAACAGATTATAGGCGGACGGTAATTCAAAATCTTAACCGTTGTCACGCGTCCATTGCACATAGACTCGTGGGCGGGAAACCATGAGAGCATGAAGTTTTAAAACATAATAACTCTGGCATGCTCGGGAGAGCCGGCGGATGAGGCGTTTGATCTTTCATGTGTTTACTCTCCAAGTCCTTAGCAGACATCAAAGAGTAGGGGGCTTCTGTATGGGAAGATCCGAGCCCCTTGTAATTTCGAGGCTTGATGACATATTGATCCGATCGGACGGATAACTAACGGCTCGGCTCAGATTATGAGAGCGGACAGTATCCAACAAAGATCTATAACCACTCCGACTGAGACCTTGCCTACCTAAAGGTCCGAGCCGATTCCATATTCCGAGGCGGGCGCTTCTCAAGCTGAACTTAAAAATTACCATAGGTGAACGTGGCCGGTTACTTCGCTTGTAAATACGCACGATGTGCATGATATAGTAGGTGATCCTTGGATTACGTGTAATATCTCCATGATCCGAAAATCTCCCTGATTGAGCGAATCATGCCGTGATTAACGGATCCAGACCATCCTACAGTCAGGTATAAATACATGAGGACCCCATTGTTACAGGTACGCAACATCTCGCACTCTCCCTCTACACTTCAAACTTCAACTTAGACCCCGATTCCCTTGACCTGACTTAGGCATCGGAGGGTCCCCCGGCTTAGCCAGGGTCTCCTTTGTTCACCCATTGTGCAGGGCCAGGGTCCACTCGAGGATCATCCCACGGAGTGGAGGGTGGTCCGAATTTTGTCATCAACAGTCCACTTAAGCTTCAGATATAAATCATTTTTGAAATCATGCTCTAGAATAATCTAGCAAAATGGATAAATGGTATATAATAAATATATCATTTTAAAGCCTATGTAACTTCGATCTCCTTAGAACCGTTCGTACAAGCCAACGGGAATTCTTGCAAAAGTCTTTCTCAGGAAGTTCCTGCGCTGGGAACTTAGGTGGGGCCCGAGGTGATGATTTTGAGAATTTTTGGTTTTGTGAGCTCATTTTAGGACATGAGGCGAAAAAAGTGAGTATTTAAGGTCAACAGTTGAAATCTTGGTGTGGCCATGGAAGCCTTGATTCAGGATAATATTTGTGTTTTCATTTCATCCCCATATGAATGACTGTTACAAACAGTATATATGGCATATAAACATCATTGTAGATGCTAGGAATGTTTCAACGGCAAAAATTTTTGGACACACATTTTCTTTTAGTGTGGCTTACTTAGTGTTGGATTCTGCTCAATTTTAGTCTATAGTCCAATAATGAGCTCACAAAACCAGGTGAATTTCTCACAAACATCACAGTAGGCCCACCTAAGTTTCCATAGTAGGAACTCACACAGGAAATCCGCATCTTTGCACCAAATGCTCTCTTGCTTTCCCTCTCCCGCGTGCCTTGACGCTATTGCACCTGCTCATCTGTGATTTGTCAACACACGAGCTACAAAGTCTTGTCTTTTTGAACGCAAATTGTCCGGCTACGTGACTAAACGTGGCGTGACGTGACGTAACGTCACGCTATGCGAGGGTGGATTAACTGTTATTGGATAACAACTCAGCGGATGCTCATCGTTACCGTGTGGGCTCACCTTGAAGGATATGTTTCGCATAGAAGCGGATTGCGTACTTACTAAACTCTATGGGGTTTCGATGATTTATATATTTTATCCGCTCTTTCTACTATTTTATCAGATAATTTTAATACTTAACCTAAAAATAAATATAAAGCATATCCAAAGCTTAAATGGACAACACCGCAGGAAATAATGTTAATTAAATGTCTACCATTGGAAAATTCTTAAGAGCAACGCAAGTTTTGGATCAAGTGTATATTTGTGTTTTCCTTCATCCATGTTGGTATCATCTTATGAACAGGTTGGATGACAAATAAGCATCATTATGGGGCCTAGTTAGGTTTCAATTGTGGAAATCATTATTCCCATTGTTTCACACTTGGCTCAATCCCCTTAAAGAGCATACTTAAGTAACTCATTAGGCAAAGATTTCATTTCATATCCACCATTAAGTCTTTTTTTTTTTTTAAAGTTCATTTAAAGAGTTTGTTTAAAGACATTACTTTAGACCCAAATCTTTGATGAACCATACCACTAAAAAAAAGTGGTGAATAACCATCAAGAGATATTTATAGGCCACAAAAGATTTGGATAAGTTAATCTTTGTACTTTTCCTTTATCTAGTTTTGGTTGACTTTATCAACAGGTTGGATGGAAAACAAATATTATGGGTGGTAGCCCTGCGGACGTTTTTAATGGTGGGCAAATAAATATTAGGGATGGTAGGCCTTGGGAGTTTTTGTAATGGTGAGTGAGCAATCATCGGCTTCCTATGATATAGTTCACCTGTATTTGAATATGCTTAGTTTTTGAAATCTTGGCTTAAAGGTGGGCCTACGGTAAAGGTAACACCCACTAAGCTGTTACTCAAGTAACACCGTTCATTCATTTTCCATTATCATTTTAGGTCACATAAAAAATGAGGCAGTTTCCAAGATGTTGGTGGTTCTCTTTCCTAGTTTGGTTTTTGGTCACGTGTGGTGCATGCGGGCGTGCCAAAATTGATTGTGCAACTGAACGATTTGATCCCAAGCACCAATATATGTAGATATGTCAATTGTAATCATATATGATCGAGATTAGAGAAGATCAATCACCTATTCAGACAATCACAAATTGTAACAAAGAGATCAAATGATTATTGGAGGGTAGGGTTCTTCCTCTAAGGTTGGGCTGCATTTTTCCTTTCGTACAAAAGGACTTTTCACTACCTAACAATGATCAGACACAAAGGGAATACTCACAGTCGATTGTAGGGAGAAACGGTAAAGCACCTTTCTGAAAGAAAAACTACTTGTATTGGGAATAGATATAGTTCAGCATAGAAGTGTAGACTTGGATTACAATTAAAGATTACCGCTACTCCTAAGATAGAGCTAAAGTTACTGATTATGTTACGATAAGATAAATTTGATTGGATTTGTTAATTTAGTGTGTCTTTTTCTTTTGTTGATCTCTGTTGTCGCTTCCCCTTAAACGTTTCTTCTTCCTTATCTCGATGGTTATGGTAGTTGAATCGTTGCCATGCCAGTCTTTCAAATCCTTCTGTCTCTTCAAGTTCTTCTAAATGTTCATTTCCACTTGACTGCTTTCTGCCTTTTGGACTTCTCGACCGTGCTTCTTCATCTGACGTGTCCATCTAACTCAACGCCAGCTGTATCTCCATAAAAATCACTTCAAATATCTTCGAAGATCTTTCGCATGCTATTTCTTTCTCATGCAATAACATTTTTCCTTTTTTAATTGGTTATTTTAAGAATGGTCAGAAATATGGTACAACATTGCACCTCATCTCGCTTCGCTTTTGGGTACAAGGTGAAAGCGACAATGGTTCGTTGTGTGATGCTATTAATGTAATCGGTCGTCTTTCCACATGTCACTTCCCTATTACCTCTACTCAACTGAGAGGAAAACCGAATAACGGTTTGTTCCTTTTCTACAACCATCATTGTGACACGTCGCACACAATCGTATTGTACGAGGAGTTATGATTTTCCTTTTATTAGTGCGCACAATCCTAACCAAAATATATATATACCTGCATTTGAAATCGGTCGCAACCTTTTGCAAATCTTAAGCCTTACGCTTCTTCTTCTCTCTCAACCAAAACTCTCTTCCCATTTAGAATCCCTACCAACAGTCATGGCTGCTTCTTCATCCTCCACTCCTGTTTATTATTGAGAAGATTTTCTGAGAGAACCGGATGCTTTCCGTTCTGATATGCTATTTGAAGACAATATTATTTTTTATACTCCAATGGATGACAGATCGTTTCTTACACTCAGCCCAGCTTTCTATCCCGGAGTCATTCCTGAACAGATTTAATCAATAGATTCATTTTTTCCTTGTTGTTTGAGTGAAAAACTTCTTCTTCAGTTTGATTATCTTTCGGGCCTAGCTAATGTTGTCAAGATATCGAGATCCTAGTCGAGACCCACGAAAGGATGGTTGGAATGGTTCGATCAAGTAGAAAAATAGTACGATGATACCTGATGGAAAGCTGACATTTATAAATGTATTAGTTTCTCTTTGTACGAGTACATAACAAACACTTCTTTGCTTGCTGCAGCTTCAATATTTTGGAGTTAGTCGACCAATACCTTTCATTTTGGATGTGGACTCATGAGCCCAACAATCATGGAAATTTATGCTCTCACCCATCTCCTTCCATTTGGGGATTCTATCTATCGTAGCTTTGCTCAAGATGAGGAGCATTTCTTTGACCTTCCAGACAAGAATGGGCAAGCATACTCAATTTTCTTATCTACTCAGTGCAAATCTTATGTTGTTGTTGATGATTAAGAGTAACGACATTCTTACTGATGTGGATTTGTTGTTATTTACTCTATGTGAACATTGTCTAAATAACTAAGGAATATGTTTATCTGGCCGAGGCCCTAGCTAGAGGTTAACAGCTAGCACTTGCTTCATTCGTGCTCGGCCAGTTGTACCACCACGGCATCTTCAATGCAATCGGTAAAGGTTTCTACCATAGTGAAGGACCTCTCTGGCTTCTTCCAGATGTGGCTATATTAATATTTCAGTCCTACCATTGTAAATCCTATTCCCCCTCCAGATTCTTTTACTTTTGGAACATCTGTTACCCTAAGCCTCTTATTCCTTTGCCTATTATATGCATTTTTTTCCTTGCCCTTAATATTGATAAACCCAATATTTTTGCCCATTCCTCAATAAAGAATTTGGTCCAACTTGGTTTATAGAAGAATATGAAACGGTTAGTGTGGAGATGGTCGAGCTTCGAGACAAAGCTTGGAAGAGTTACCTTCTCTATAGAGATCTCCCTTACGGAGGCACTATGGAGATGGTATTAATGCTAAGGCAAGGGTTGAGCAACTATCCCAATCTCTTACCTTGTCAATTCATCCTTGTGCAATGTCTTCCTTATCCATTCACTCACAAGGCCATCAATCAACCTCCTTAAGAGAGAGCACATGTAGACTCGGTCGAAATCTTTTAGATTATTGACAACAATTTCGAGGCTCATACACAACTTTTGACCCTCCTTTTTTGAGTTGTCCTCATCGGATGCTTACTTTCTATGATTGGTGGGTAAATTATTATAAGAAATTGGTTACCAAATCCATTGAGCTTGTCATCGCCTGAATTTTTCCTTCATCCACAAGGATAGATAGACCTCCGGTTGAGAAGAAATCGACGACCGAGATAAAAAAAAGACTGTGTCGAAGCCAGTTACTTCTCCAATTCAAAGAAAGACACAGTCAAGGAAGACAATAACGGATACTTCAAACCACTTCTCCTTCAGCAATAAGGTGGCCAATCCAACATTTCCTAAGTTAAAACGCTAAAAAGTGTTGTTTGTGAACCCAATCCAGGAAGCTCCTCCGGCTTAATCATCGCTAGTGTCAATAGCTCCCCTCGTTTTGAGGAAAATTTTAGATCTTGGACCTCTCCTAGGTCTAATTTCTAAACCTCCCATTCCCCCTATTGTATCAGCTACACCAATAGAGCCTTCTACAACAACCAGTAGAGTTAGTTGAGTTGTGGCAAAGAATTTAGGTGTCTCTTTCACGGCTAAGGTTATTTCTGCTTTTGAAAATGTTACAAAACCAAGTATTGGTTGGGATTATCACCTTCTAAATATTCTTGGGAGATGAAAGAGGTAAATAAGAGACATGAAAAGGCCCATTTCAATAAAACTTTCAATAAATGGCAGAAAGAAATAAAGACATTGAATGATCTCAACCTTCCCTTTAACCACTTTCTAACACATTATCGATCCAATCCACGCGCCCTTTCTTACTTCTGTTTGGCCTTTGGAGATGCTTATATCGTTGATCCTTCCAAATTTAATCGATGATCGATCGATATTCTGCATTACTGTTCAAATTGATTTAGGTACTGTAAGACATGAAGATGTTTAAAGCACACTTATATTTAAAGCACACTTAGTGTTTTCAAATTTCGTAGTTCCGGATGGATCACAAGCACTCATGAAGATGTTATTCAACAACTCATGAAGATCACATAAAGACATGATCAACATCTTAAGGGCGACTCAACATCTCGAGCTTTAAAGAAGTTTCATGGTTCAACGATTGAAACATTCAGTATATGTCAACCATTAGGCGGTATAAACTTTAGAATGACCCTAGGTTAGGTGTTCTTCAAATATGGCCGTAATAATGATTTATACAATGTAAAATTCTCTGTAGTTCAACCAGCTTAACCAAATTCGGCCAGACTAATAATATCTAAGCAAGTATACAACAACATTCGAAGAATTTACTGCAAGTTCGGCCAACCTAACTTCAAGTTCGACCAGCCTAACTTAGGATTAGGCCAACCCATAAGTTCACGGGTCAAGTTCCTAGCAATGCATTTCTTCAGAATTCAGGGAGATTCAACCAGCCAAAATTTAGCTCGAGCCAGCCAAATTTTGAAAGATCTTATCTCACAAAATCTGAGGGCCGTTGGAATGCGATTGTTGGAATTCGGCCAGCCGAACTGAAAATCAGGCCAACCGAATTTTTAAATCCTTTGGCTATAAATAGAGGCCTTCTCTCATTAATTCATATTAGGAAAATCAATGATTAATCTACTCAATCAAAAAGAGAAAGTCAGAGCCTCCTTAAGGTATTTATGCAGTAATTCTAATTCTTCTTTATCTTATTTTATTCTCTTTCTCAAGTTAGTTTCAATTGTTTTAAGAGAGTTATCTAAACTTTACTTGAGATTTGGAGAATAGAATTTACAGCATTTAGGATTTTGTTTATTGAAAATACATTAGATCCCTATATTGTTTTTGGGTTGAACACATATACGGCTTCATCAATATCCCAAGAAAGAAAATCACTACAATCATGCTACAGTTACCTTTTTGACTCGACATCAGAAGATAAGTATTGCACTTTCATTTATTGTATTTTGGGTTTTTCTGAGATAGCCCGAAAATCTCAGCGGGTTGTTTTGTGGTGAGCTCATGAAAATCACAAATTGGGTTTTGTTGTGATAACTTGTGAAAATCACAAGAACTATATCAGGTTATTAAGGTGATCCTGTGAAAATCTTGAAATAGTGAAAGTCAAAATGTAGTAATTTTAGGAGTGGAGTAGATGTGGGGTGAAGCACCAAACCACTATAACTCCTTATGCATTGGTGGTGATTGATTATTTCTTTATTGCTTTCTTTGTGATTGATTGTCTCTTGCTAAGTTTGATATTTTGATCTCAAAGATGTCGTGAAATAAGTTTGTCCTGCCTAAATCTTTTAGGTGAAGGTTGTCGTATGAACTATTTGGAATTAAGAGTTCAATACTCTAAGAAATTGAGAGTATTTGTTTTATTATTCCGTATTATATCAAAATATTTTGTATTATCCTATTCACCCCTCCCCCTCTAGGACATCTATAGCTCGTCCTTTCAAGTGGTATCATAGTGATGTTACTCTTTTTGAGCTAGATCCAAAGCTATTAGAATGTTAAATTTCGATAGTCTGTCTATTATCAGGCCACCTTGCTTTGATGGCTCAAATTATTCTGATTGGAAAGCCAGAATGAGGATTTTCGTCAAATCTATTGATGAAAGCGAGTGGCAATGAACCTTAATTAAATGGACCCCTCCAATGATTGAAGTATTGACTGAGGATGAAACCACGTCCATGAAAGAAACCGCTTATACTTTTTGGACGACCATCCAGAAAAGTGAAAGTAGTGCAAATGTAAAAGCCTTAAATATAACATTACCAAAAAGTCTAAGATCCAAATCCTCACAACAAAGTTTGAGGAAATTCATATGGAAGAAAGTGAGTCATTCATGGACTTCTATATGAAACTAAAGACATTGTTAATTCTATAGGGTCTTGGAGAAAAAGTTCCTGAAAGCAAGGTTTGTGCAAAGATATTGCGATAACTTCCCGATAGGTTCAATTCAAAAGTCACTGCTATACAAGAATTAAGAGATATCGATACTATGAAGGCTGATGAATTAGTTAGATCTCTATAAACCTACGAGCTGAATTTCACAGCTTCTGAAAACAAGTCCATAGCTCTTAAATCCTCTAAATCTAAATCCAAAGATATAAATATAAATTATGATAATGAAGAGAATGAGGATGATATGGCAATGTTAGTTAAAATGTTTTATAGAATTTTTTAAAATAAAAATAGATCAGATTATCAAAAACCTTTTGACAAAAGAAAAGGAAATTCAAATATTTGAAAATTAAAATCTAAAGACACCCAATGCTTCAACTGTTCTGAATTTGGGCATTTAGCTTCGAAATGTCCTAAGAAGGATAAATCTATAAGAAGAGGCATGAATCTGAATCTAATTGAGAAACTGACGAATTTGACCAAGATACCGTGAAAGATTAAAAAAAAAAGGCTTTTATGACTATAGCCATAATCACTTCATTAGATGAATATGAAACTTCTGATTATGAAACTCCTGAAAGTGATTCTGAAAATGATGATGATCTCCAAGTAGAATATGATGCCCTATAGAAAGAAAATTCTAAGATTATGGATAAACTAAATATTTAAAAAGAAAAATGTGCCAAGCTTCAATTAGAACTTGAAAAAATTAGTTTTGGAAAAATCTCATTTTTCTGATTACTTTAAGAAAACTAAATTAGATTTAAATTTAAAGATTTCTGAAATTCAAAATATTAAATCTGAAAATGAGAATATAAAAATAGAAGTTTCCTCCCTTAAGACTTCAAAAGACACTTAGATATACACCCAAGGAAACTAGAAACTTGAAAAATTATTAACCGCATCTCGCCGAATTGGTGAGAAATTTGGCTGGGGTTATATCAAAAGTTACACAGAAAAATCTAAAAACTCCACTCCTGTATTTGTAAAAGAAGAATCTTCAAAGTCTAAAGGAGAAACTCCAAAAGAAGTAAACAAGACTGTAAAAATCTTTCAAAAAACTTTTAATATAAAAACTAATGCCAAGTACCACAAATACCAAAAGAAAAATAATTATCCTCCTCTAGCTAATAAGATAGTGACATTGCTTAAGGGGCTCTTGAAATCCAACTCTGGAAATAATAGAGTAAGTAGAAATAAGAAAAACTGTTACTTCTAAACACAACGAATGGTAAGAGATCCTCCTAAACCTAGAACCATAATGAAATGGGTTCTAAAGGTTAAGTTTCTTGTCATCCATACAGCTTTCAAAGCAAGTAGCCATTTAAGATGGTACCTGGATAGTGGATGCTCTAGACACATGACATGTGATAAGGTGATTTTATCAGACATCAATCAAATCGATTGCGATTCAGTTACTTTTGGAGATGGTAGCAACTGCAAAATCATCGGAAGAGGTAATGTAAAACTTCCCAATATACCTATATTTGAAAATGTGTTATATGTTGAAGGATTAAAACATAATTTGCTATGAATTTTTCAAATCTGTGATAATAATCATAGTGTAAAATTTTCAGATCACATATGTGAGATCATTAACAATCATGGTCATATAATATTAAATGGTCACATGACCTCTGAAAATTCATATACCATTGATGACACTTGCTCAATAAATCATTCATATTACATGGTCCAAACAAACAAAACTGAACTTTGGTATCAACGTCTTGGACATGTAAACTATAGAGACTTATATAAATTAAGCAAGAGAGATCATCTTCGTGGTCTACCCAAACTGAAAAAGGTAGAAAATAAAGTATGTGGTGCCTGTTAAATAGGCAAACAAATTAGGAGTAGTAAAAAAAGGTGAACTCCTTACCCACTACAAGGCCTTTTGAACTACTCCATATGGACTTAGTTGGCCCACTCAAACAGAGAGTAGAGGTGGAAAGAAATACTTTCTAGTTGTAGTAGATGACTACATGCATTAGATATACATGGGTAGCCTTCTTAAGAGAAAAGTCAGATGCTTTTGACGAAGTCAAAAAGTTAATTTAACGCATCCAAACTGAAAAAAGAATTATCTGTAATAAGAATAAGAAGTGACCATGGTACTGAATTTGAAAATAACAATTTTGAGAAGTACTGTAATAACTATGGAATATTACATGAATTTTCTACTCCTAAAACACCTCAGCAAAAATGGAGTTGCTGAGAGGAAAAACAGAGTTCTACAAGAAATGACTAGTGTTATGCTAAATAACCTAAAATTAGCTAAAACATTTATGGGCTGAGGCTGTTAATACCGCCTGCTGTATTAATAACCGTGTGTATATAAGAGCAGGTAAAAATAAAACAGCTTATGAACTTTGGTTTAATAAAAAATTTTTCTATGAAATATTTTTGTACTTTCGGAAGTAAATGCTTCATTTTACGAGATTGAGAAAATTTGGGAAAGTATGAAGCTAAAAGTGACGAAAGAATATTTTTAGGATAGGCTCTAAATAGTCAAGCATATCGTGTTCTAAACAAAAGAACTGTGGTGATTCAAGAATCTATAAACGTTGTAATTGATGATTAACCGATCAATCCCAGTCATCTCCAAGATGATGATGATGATGATATTATTATGATTAATCAAAGTGAAACTGAAAGTGCCCTTGTTTGTCAATTAATGTGACGGTTGAGTCATTCAGTTTAGTGAGCCCCACATGAAAGAACTACAAGTTGCAGACTCAACAAAGTGGATGTATTCGAAGATCTTCAAAGGTAAATTAAACCTCAAATCCCATGACCAAAACACCTCAGGTAATAACCCCCATGAAAACATTCTAATTTGTCCCAAAAACAACTAGAAAAATATCTTTGGTAGATAAGAAAATAGAAAACTAAGTTGGAAGAACATATGAAAAAATCACAAGTTTTCTACAAACATTCGAGTCATCGAACAAGTCTCGATGACATCGAACATACATGTTCGATGACATCGAACCCATCTCGATGACATCGAATAAGCGCTCTCAAATGTCCAGCAACTAAATAGATTCTGGATCAAAATCTCAAGTCATCGAACAGGTCTCAATGACATCAAACATAAATGTTCGATGACATCGAACCTATCTCGATGACATTGAATAAGAGCTCTCAAATGTCCAGCAACCAAAATGGAACAAATCTCAAGTCATCGAACAGGCCTCGATGACAACAAAATTACAAGTTCGATGTCATCGAACCTATCTCGATGACATCGAAAATGAAACACTCATGTCCAGTAAGCTTAGGTCGAGAAATCATGTAAACTCTTCAATGACTCGAACTATGTTCGATGACATCGAAAGTCAAGATTCGATGACATCGAATGTATGGTCGATTACATCGAATATAGACCTGGCTTGTTCAGAGAGTTCTATTGGAAAAATCATGAACTCTTCGTTGACATTGAAATTTAAATTTCGATGACATCGAAGGTATGATCGATTACATCGAATATGGACCATACTTGTTTAGAATGTTTTAAAGAAAAAGAACTAAACTTCTTGATTTCATCGAACTACCTTCGATGACATTGAACAATGATATGAGATTGTCCAGTAAGGTCCAAACAGTTTTTGTGAAAATTCCAATGTCATCGAATTGTCACTCGATGACATCGAAGGTGACCTTCGATGACATGGAATATACTTTGATGACATTGGAAGTAGACAGAATCTGCCCATTTTTTTACCGTTGGGATTTTTGCCTTTATATTCAGAGACTTGGTTTTGGGGTTTGAATTGAGAAAAAGAGTGAGATCTGAGAGTGTTATTGTTACCTACCATCATAAATCCTTTTTCTCATGGAAGTTTATCCTTCAAACCTTCTTAAATGCAATCATTGAAGAATCAATAGATTGGATTGAAGAATAAACTTCATCATTCAAGGATCCTCTAGCAACACACTTAATGACAAATCATTGACCTGGAATCCCTTAAATGTAAAATACCTTGGAATCTCTTTGTCACTTAAAGACCAACATTTATTAGAGTAGATTCCTCAAAATACCCTAACCCAACTCCAGCGACATGCATTAGAAGCATCTACAATTGTTGTGGATCAAGGGAGCTGAAGATCATTGTCAATGAGGGAGATTATCTTCACTATGTGCTAGAAACAGGGCTTACCTACTTACAAGTAAGTCATTAGAGTCCATAGAATCTGAAGACCTTTCCTTGTGTGGGATTGAGATTCAGGGTGTATCTTAAAACTTGCTAAGACCTTCTTACAGGCCTCCGACGAGAGAATACGTATAGAGTCCTTGTGTAAGATCTATATTGTCTTGTGTAGGCATGCGTGATTACCTTGTGTAGGCATGTGTTGTTGCCTTGTATAGGCAATTCCTTGTGTAGGATATATCTAGCTTGTGTAGAATGTGAAGGTTTATGGTTAACTTAATTTAAAACCATTGGATAATGTAATCCGGTACACTCTAGGGTGGGGTGCATCAGCCAGGAGTGGAGTAGGCACGTAGCTAAACCACTATATATTGTTGTGTTTGTGATGATTCTTGTTTACATGGATTGATTGTTGAAATGCTCACTTATGCATAATATATGTTTGATAAAATACTGCACTTAGATCTCTCATTGTTTTAGAATATGTGTAAGACCCGTATTTTAATCTATATTATTTCGTAGGTTCCAGCGGTCCTGCCGATTGAATTCCGGCAACCTTTGACCTTTATCCGACGTTTACCCACGGTCCTGCAGACTTATACCCTAGCGATCGCCCCGTCGTAGCGGTTTCGATGCCGCGTCTTGCGCGCAGAGGCGATTCCCAGGCTAGGAGATTTGAGCCCGCGTTCAGTTCGAGGAAAATGCCGCGCGTTGCAAAACCCAAGAGAATCTCTACCCGAATGTCACATCAATCAATCAATCCCATCAAGGGTAAGTGCATGTCAAGTACACATCACCTCACACCCCATCCCTAAGCACCCCATAAGTCAACAATCCCTTATACAACACATACCCCTCTTGCACAAGCTACCCCAAAAGTCAACAATTTCTTACACAAGCCATCCCTCTCTCCATCCATCACTCTATCACCCATCTCTCTCTCTTTCCTTACAACACTCTCTCTCTCTCTCTCTCTCTCTCTCTCTCTCATTTCTCAAACTCACTTTCCAAGCAACCAAAATATCACACGTCCAAGCTCTCCCAAATCTCCATGAGAGAGTTTTGTGTGTGGCCCACTTCCTACCCTCTCATCTCCCATCTCAACCCTTCATTTTTCATCATCTTCCGTTGAAATCGAAGCCAAGGAGTTCGACGTTCCATCGGACCAAGAGTGATTTTCCATTAGAAGGCCCACTTGTGATGGGACCCATTTTTTTATGTATGTATTGTAACCATAGTGGGCCCATAGTGGCGGGGTCCCTCTATCACCATCTGATCTCTCCTTTTTCTCCTTCTTTCTCTCTCTTTTCCTTTTTTCTTTTGTATGGTAATGATGATGATGAGGTGTGTGGCTCACCATGATGTTTACATCCATGCCATCTACTAGTGGACCCCATCCATGTGGGACACACCATGATGTTTACATCCATGCCATCTACCGGTGGACCCCATCCATGTGGGACACACCATGGTGTTTATATGTCATCCCAACCGTCCATCTAGGACGTGGCCCACCCTAAATGTGTGGGTGGGGCCCTCCTTGATGTATTTATTCTAACACACCCAGATCCATAGCTCAAGTGGTAGACTGAGTGAAAGATACCTCGTTTCAACACTGAGGTCTTAGTACCGATTCCTAGTGGGGGTGGCTAACAGTGAGGTGTGAACTGACGGTGGGGTCCGTGGGACCCATCCACATCGTCCACCCATTTGGGTGGGCCACACCATAATGTGTGTGGTGTATCCGCCGTCCTTGGATAGTGGGACCCACCCCACATGTGGGGCTACACCTTGATATATGTGTCTGTCCAGGCCGTCTAGGGTTTGGATGTTGTCATTTATATTAAATATAATTATATATATATATATACATATATAATATTATATATATACATATATATCTATATATATTATTTATGGTAAATGTTGTGGTGGGACCTACGTGGGACCCACCTATACTATGTGAAGCAGTAACAGTTGCATCATACGCAGCTGCCTAGCTGTTGTACTAACAACAACTTGTTCTGTGGGTCCCACCTGTTCTATCCACGCTGTCTATTTATGTGACCCACCATGATGCATGTGACCGTCCAACCATTTGAGATATCATTTTATGGCATGAGTAAAAGAATGGGTCAGATCTAAAGTTCAAGTGGACCCCCCACCATTAAAATAGTGGACAACCACATCCACCGTTCAAACTTCTAAGGGCCACAGTAGTTTCCAATTAAGCTGATATTTGTTTTCACTTCATCTATCTCTATGTTAACTTATGAATAGGTCGGATCTCAAAAATACATAAGGGTGGGTCCGATTTGATATACATGAGGCCCATCGATGTGGCCTATTTAATATGCATGAAGTCCGTTGGTGCGGCCCATATAATACAGCCCATGAGATGTGGCCTACTTGACATATGAGGCCCAGTGATGAGGCCCATGAGCGAGGCCCATTGTGATGTATTCGAGGCCCATGGGCATGGCCCATTGTGATTCGTTTGAGGCCCTTATGCGAGGCCCATGAGTGAGGCCCATGGCAATGTATATTAGGCCCTTATGTGGGGCCATTGGCCCACTATACGTATGGCTCTATGTGGACCACTCCTTGGGAGGAATGTTGGTTAGATGTACACATTGATGGGCAATGATGGTTAGATGTTGGTGCGACCCATTTGCCATAGACGGATGGTTTCGCGCTATCGGGTTTGATATAACCACTTCCAAGGGCCGATCTTTATATCATGGTTGATCGGCTGTTCATCTATGAACCCCGCCTTATTTATATGCTGATTATCGGTGCCGATTATCGATGCTGATTGTCGGTGTCGATTGTCGCTGCTGATTATCGATGCCGATGCTGATTGTATATGCCGAGTATCGGTGCTGGTTATCGATACCGATTATGAGTATGTGACAACATAACATCATGATACATGCCCATACGCATAATCTGCATGCTTGTGATGAGATGAGTGATTGATCATAGCACATGCCATTGGGCAGATTGTTATGGGACTCCCTGGTAAGGGGAGTTGCTCACATAAGCGCACGGTACGTGCATGTTTGTTGTATGACTGGATTGCGTGATTCATGCATCTCGCATTGTGTGACTTATACACTATACGCCCTAGCGATATCAGGGCCGTAGCCTCAACAGGCATATCGTGGTTGACATGATTGGATACTAGAAATCTTGTTCTACATAGGATGTTATAAATGTCCCTGGGTGAAAGTCCCTAAACCCTTATGGTACCAGGAGATTGCTCCAATGTCTATACTAAGTGGATGCATGAGCGCCGAGTGCCGAATACCAGGAGGTCGCGCTTTCCATTGTGTCGTGGTCGGTTGGAAGGGGGTGCAGCCTTACCCCCCCCCCCCCCCGAGTGGAGGGGGCAAAGCTAGGCTGGGTTTGACCATCTTGAGGAATGGGTCCGCTATTGATGAGCCGGGCTCGATATTGGCAGGCAGATAGTGAGGTCTCTTCCACTCACCTTGTTGCGCATGATGGGGCGACAATTTGGTTTGGAGTGTACTAGACCCCGGTGATATTTCAGAGTTGAGTTATATTGATATGTGGACTTAGATGAGGATTCGTAAGCTTGAGTTGCATCTCATATCGCATGGCCTTGGTATGACCGACATCATTCATGCCTTGCATCGCACAGTCTTGGTACGACTAATTCATCATTATATTCTACATTACTCTGATATTGCATAATTGTATTACTACATTGCGTACACACTTTCACCACCCTCTAAGCTTTCTGTAAGGTTATGCACGACCATTATGTGCAGGTGACATTAGATCATAGCAGTGTTGAGGCAGGAGCACGTAACAGATCATCTTGAAGTTTTTGTCTATCATCATTGTATTTCCCTTTATGTGCAGTATATTTATAAGTTTTTAATCATAGTGGAAATGTGATGGAGTTTTTTGTTGTTGTTTGTAGGTTATGCCGTTGGTTATGCTTATTATGAATCAAACTGATGTTAAAAATCCTCCTCGTAGCATCCCGGGATCGGAACCTGGCGGATGGGCGCTGCGAACCGAGAATGGGGTTCGACGGAGGTTGTCGGCGCCGAATTCAGTGATCGGGAATTTTGTGAGCCCGGTTTCCGAGTTTGGGGCGTGACAATATGAATGTGAATGATTCCTTTATAATCTTGATCAACTAGTCTTAAATTGGTAGATTTTATAGCTTAGTAGGATTAAAGATTTTAAAAGTCCTATTCACCCCCCTCTAGGACCTTGGTCATATGTCCGTACTTTAATAGCAACGGTCTAATCGTAATTTCAGAAACATCATGCAAATCAGATTATGTTGAGTTAAGGTTGGTAAAAGATCATCTAATGAATCAAATACTTGGTAACCCTATTTCTAGTGTTCAAACCAGAAGACAATTGGAAAAAAATTTACAATTATATTTTCTTTACTTCCTAAATAGAACCGTCCAACATAAATGACGCATTAACTGATGAAAGTTGGACTTTGGATAAGCAAGAGCCTAAAAACCATTAAACCTGAGATGCCTGCTCCATCTGAATAATTTGTAATAATTTAAGTTTTAACATGTTTACTTGATATTGCTTAGATATTTCATCTATTTTGGTCTATAATAACTTTAAATTTCTCTTTGAATTACTTCACACTTGTTTGGTTACTCTTAAAATATTTGGACATAAGTATTTATGAAATTGTGATGACTTTAAATTGTTATTCTATATGTCCTTATCCTTGATATTCATGATTTCTATTGCACATATTCTTAATTTATTTCTTCCTTTGCCAACTTGTGACAAAAAATGGGAGAAAATGGATATATATATATATATATATATATATATATATATATATATATATATATATATATATATATATATATTGCATTTGTTTGACTAAGTGCTCAGGGGGAGTTATTGATGATTGTTTTAAGGGGGAGCCTCAAGTAACAACTTCGAGTAATTGTACTACAGGTGGTGTACAGAGCTTCATGTTAGTATGATGAGTCCATGAGATGTTGTATGATTGCATTATGATTTGTGTATGATTGTGTTTTGTCATGAAATTGACAAAGGGGGAGATTGTAAGTGCTTATATTTAAAGCACACTTAGTGTTGTCAAATTTCGTAGTCCTGGATGGATCACAATCACTCAAGAAGATGTTATTTGGCAACTTATGAAGATCACATAAAGACAGAATCAACATCTCAAGGGTGACTCAACATCTCAAGCCTCAAAGACGTTTCATGGTTCAATGATTGATGTATTTTGTATATGTCAACCATCAGGTGGTATAAACCTTAGAATGACCCTATGTTAGGTGTTCTTCAAATATAGCCATAATAATTATTTATACAATGTAAAACTGTTTGTAGTTGGGCCAGCCTAACTAAATTCGGCCAGCTTAACAATATTTGGGCAAGTACAGAACAACATTTGAAAAATCTGTTGCAAGTTCGGCCAGCCTAACTTGAGATTGGGCCAGCCCGTAAGTTTGCCGGTCAAGTTTCCAGTAATGAATTTCTTCAAAATTTAGGGAGATTCGGCTTACCGAATTTTTGAAATATCTTATCTCATGAAATCCAGGTGCCATTGGAATGTAATCTTTGGAATTCGGCTAGCTAACAAAAAATCAACCCAACTGAATTTCCAATTCCTTTAGCTATAAATAGAGGCCTTCTCACATTCACTCATAACATGAAAATTAGTGATTAATCTATTCAAGCAAATGAGAAAGTCAGGGCCTCCTTAACGTATTTGTGCAGTAATTCTAATTATTCTTTAGCTTATTTTATTCTCTTTCTCAAGTTAGTTTAAATTATTTTAAGAGAGTTATCTAAACTCTACATTGGGTTGAGCACATATACGACTTATCCCAAGAAAGAAGATCGTTGCAATCACACTACAATTACATCTTCAACTCGACATTAGAAGATAAGTACCGTACTTTCATTTATTGTATTTTGGGTTTTTCTGAGATAGCCTGGAAATCTCAGCGGGTTGTTTTATGGTGAGCTCGTGAAAATCATAAATGGGGTTGTGTTATGATAGCCCGTGAAAATTATAAGAACTGTATCAGGTTGTTAAGGTGATTATATGAAAACCTTGAAATAGTGAAAGCCAAAATTATAAGGGTAGTAATTTTGGGAGTAGAGTATGTGTGGGGTTAAGCACCGAACCACTATAACTCCTTGTGCCTTGGTGGTGATTGATTATTTCTTTATTGTTTTCCTTGTGATTGATCGTCTCTTGCTAAATTTGATATTTTGATCTCAAAGACGTCGTGAAATAAGGTTGTCCTGCCTAAATCTTTGAGGTGAAGGTTGTCCTACGAATTATTTAGAATCAAGATTTCAATACTTTAAGAAATTGAGAGTATTTGTTTAATTATTCCACATTATATCGAAATATTTTGTATGGTCTTATTTACCCCTCCCCCCTTTAGGACATCTATAGCTCGTCCTTTTAGGTACATGTTTTACTTTTCTTCTTTCTTTTGCCTTCTTTTTATGTTTTCATCTATTCTTATATTCCTTCGGCCTTTTATATAATGATCAGAGAGTAGTCGACAAGTAATTGTTGTAACAACTCCAAAACCTCAAAAATATTTACCAATTACTACAGTTGTTACAATGGATGAACCTAGAGAAGATATTGATACTGAAGTAACGACCAGTGATATGCTTTGACCTAATGATGTAACTCATGAAGATATTAAAGTTGTCAAATCACCGAGCCTTTCTATGTTTCCTCTCATCCTGGAGCATCGTCGGCTGCTATCATTTGGTATGATGATGATGATGAACATATTGTGGTGTCAGTATAAAACTCTTATAAAGTTAATCTATTAGTGCATTGATTTGTGCATGTTTTTTTGTTTTTTTGTTTTTTTTGTTAATCACGTGAGTGCATGTGTCATGTTGTCGGACCTGTGTCCTAGTATCTCACCATTCCGTATGATCCTGCGGTCCTCTCGGTCGAATTTCGGTGACCTGCAACCTATAGATATCGTTTGCGTGCGACCTTAAATCGCAGCCTGTAAACTTGAGTTGGCTCAACTTGAGACCTATGCCATTGCGACCACACCGTCGCCGTGTCTCGTGTGCTAATCCAACGCTTAGATCGTGAGATGTGGTCGACGCTTTATTCCGGCCTTGGACTGCACGTTACGGGGCTAGGACATTTCCAGAAAGCACAATTTCCTAGGACCATCATGAGGGTGATGTCACCCTAAGCTACTAGCCTAGGGGTGACATCATCTACTCCCATGCTTGCTAGGCATGCTCTTACAATATAATGATGGTCTTACAAGCATCATTACCTAGCTAAGAGAGCTAGCTACCTCTCTCTCTCTCTCTTAACTCGCTCCCTCCCTCTTTCTTCTTCATTTCTCCATTTTTGCAAGGGATTTAGACGTCCATGAGAGCTCCATTTTCCAGCCCTTTGTAAGCTCAACACCTTCCAATCCAACCATCCCAAACCCATCTCAACCATTAGATCAACCCTCTTGGAGCTCTAGAACCTATAAGTGGAAGAAGAAAGAGAAGTTAGAGAGGTGGGTACTTTTTAGGATTAGATTTGTGTTTTCTTACATGGATTTTCTAAATTTTCTAGCATAAGGCAACTAGGACCCACCAATCAATGGTGAGGATCCTACCTTGACCTCTAGGTGTGTCCAATGGCCCACCTTAGCTTGCATGCATGAATTCATGGTGGGGCCATTCTCCATGGACCCCACCATGATGTTTGATTTAATTTCCTAGTGCATGAAGGCCATCTAGGCCCTGATTCATGGTGGGAAGGGAATCTCCACCCTTGATTTTGTTTATGGGCCCACATGTTTGGGACCCATCTTGATGTATGCATTGATGCATTTATTATAGGGGTTCATAGTGGCGGGGCCCCTCCATCACACGTTTCTCTCTCTCTTTTTCTCTCTCTCTCTCTCTCTCTCTCTCCTTCTCTTTTTCCTTGTATGATGGCCCACCTGATGATGTATATATCTTATCCTAGTTGTCCAAGTAGTGGGACACCCACCATCCAACATATAGGGCCCATCTTGCTGCCCAGATTGGGCTTGCATGGCTGGGCAGACCATGGAGGCCTGATTGAGGGAAAAATACAAATATCAACTGATCTAAACCATGGTGGTCCACCACGTGGGACCCACCAGATGCAGGATTCTATCCTGGCCCTCCATCCACATCTGGACATGAGGCCACATTGACGATGTGCCTCATCCATACCATCCGTCCGTTGGAAGTCCAACACACCTGGACAAAGTGAAAACACAATATCAGCTTTGATGCAAAAGCTACTGGTGGGCAACACATGTGGACCCACCTAATGTATACATTTCATCCATGCCATCCACCATCCAACCATGGACGGTGGAGCCTACTGTAATGTATGTGTCTTATCCTCAACGTCTAGTAGGCCTGAACGGTGGGAAAATACAATATTAGCTTGATTCAAATCAAGGGGCCACGTGTACGTGGGACCCACTTGATGTACCTGTAGTATCCATACTGTCCAGACACTTGGACGGTGGGGCTAGTTGTGATGTATGTGTTATATACACACAGTCCATCCATGGGGGCCGCATGATGTATGTGTTCTGGACGTGGGCCCACCATGTTGAACGTGTATATCCACACTGTCTAGTCCATTGGACGTGGACCCACCATGCTGTACGTGTTTCGTCCACACCGTCTAGTCCACTGGACGTGGACCTCACCATAACGTATGTGCTCTATCCATGCCATCCATTGTGATTTATTTGATACTCACCGTCCAACAATCTGGGATGGTGGGATCCACCATAATGTATGCGTTGTATATCCAACTGGTGGGGTCCATTTTGTGGTGCGTAAGGCCCACCTTGATGTATTTCCTACACATATTGATCATCTATTTTGCTGGATCATGGGCTGCCCCACAAGGCCCACTATGATGTATGTGTTACACACACTATCATCCCATTGTGCCTAGATCATGGGCTGTTTCATGAGGCCCAACGTGATGTATGTGAAGCCCATGTGATGTGGCCCAATGTGATGTATGTGAAGCCCATGTGATGAGGCCCAATGTGATGTATATGTAGCCCTTGTGTGAGGCCCAATGTGATGTATATGTGGCCCTTGTGTGAGGCCCATTGTGATGTATATGAGGCCCTTATGTGAGGCCCATTATGATGTAAGGCCCATTGCATTGTATATGTGAGGCCCAATTGTGATGTATGATTTCACCATGATGTATGTGATGATATGTTCATCCATTCCTAGCAAGTATTAGGACCATGGACCCCATTATAAGATAGATTCTAATGGGTCACACCTTGAGAGCAATGTTGGTTAAATGTCTCCATTGTACATCTCCTTACGGCCCATTATTAGGCCCATTCTTATCTCCCCTTAGCGGACTAACCCAAATTGATGGACCCCCACTATTATTAGTATGATCCATCTCACCTTATTAGGCCCCCATTGACATTAGCATGACCCACCTCATTGGGCTTACCCCAAACCGTTGGGCCCCCATTATTGTTGATGTTTTTATCATGCCTTATAGATTTGTCCAAGGTCATAGAGCCCATTAAATCTGCAAACTCAACAGTCATGTTAGTACAGGTAGATCCATAAATAATATCATCAACATAGATCTGTACTATTAAGATATGATCATTATGTTTTTTAACAAAAAGAGTCTTATCAACACTACCCATTTAAAAATTATGACATAGTAGAAACTTAGTCAATTTTTTGTACCATGCCCTGGGAGCTTGTTTCAAACCGTAGAAAGCCTTTTTTAAATGATAGACATGATCAGTATTCTTAGGGTCTTCAAAACCTGTTGGTTGTTCAACATAAACTTCTTCATGCAGATCGCCATTTAAGAAGGCAGTCTTTACATCTATTTGATAAATTTTAAACTTTCTAAAGCAAGCAATGGATATAAATAGTCTGATTGATTCAAGACGAACTACTGGGGCAAAGGTTTCATCATAATTAATGCCTTCAATTTGAGTGTACCCTTGTACAAGAGCCTGGCCTTGTTTCGAGTTATATTACCAAGTTCATCAGGCTTATTTTTGAAAATCCACTTAGTTCTGATAATATGTTTATCTTTAGGTCTAGGAACAAGATACCAAACATCATTTCTAACAAATTGCTTAAGCTCTTTTTGCATCGCAACTATCCATTTTCGTCAATAAGGGGTTCTTTTTGTTAGCCAGTTCTATCTAGGATGTAAAACATACATAATTACATATATCTTCAAGTTGTTTACGAGTGTGCACACCAGTGAGAGGGTTTCCAAGAATCTAAGTGGTTGGATGATCTTTAACAGTCCTCAGTTCTGAATTATTTTGACTTGATGAAGTATCTGGTTTGTCAATTAAAAAAACTTCATTATTATCTGAACTTGGGGTTGGTGTATTCAAGTGATCGTCAATGACCACATTAATGGACTCTTGAATCACACCGGTCCTCTTGTTTAATACACGATATACCCGACTGTTTAACGAATATCCTAAAAAGATCCCTTCATCACTTTTAGTGTCAAACTTACCCAAATTTTCACGGTAACGTAAAATATAGCACTTGCTGCTAAAAACTCGAAAGTATTTGACAGTAGGCTTCTTATCGAACCACATTTCATAAGCCATTTACTTGTATAAACCCAATTGATTATATAGCAGGTAGTGTTTACGGCTTCAGCCCAAAGATTTTTAGATAGCTTCATACTATTCAACATTACATTAGCCATTTCTTGAAGCACTCTATTTTTTCTTTCAACAATTCCATTTTATTGTGGTGTTTTAGGCGCAGAGAATTCATGTGATATTCCCTGATCGCTATAGAATTTCTCAAAACTGCTATTCTCAAATTCAGATCCATGATCACTACAATCTTACAGACTTGAGAACCTTTTTCTGTTTAAATCCGTTTGAGAACCCTTTTTACTTCTTCAAGGGTTTCTAATTTATCCCTTAAGAAGGCTACCCATGTGAATCTGGTAAAATCATCCACGATTACCAAAATGTATTTTTTTCCACCTCGACTCTCTGTCCTGGTAGGTCTTATAAGATCCATATGGATAAGCTCGAGTGGTCTTGATGTGGCATTGGAGTTCAACTTTTTGTGAGAGTTCCTTGTTTGCTTGCCAATTTGGCATTCGGCACATATTTTGTCTACTTCCTGTAATTTAGGTAGACCTCTTATCAGTTCTCTTTTGCTCAATCTACACAAATAACGGTAGTGTACATGTCCAAGACGTTTATGCCATAAATCAGTCTCATCTGTATGGACCATGTAACATGATTGACTGGATGAGCTGGATTCACTAACAATATAGCAGTTTTCAGAAGTTCTGCGACCAGTTAATATAACCGAACCCTTATTATTTAGAATTTCACAACCTTAGTTAGAAAATTTTATACTATGATTGTTATCGCATATTTGAGATATGCTTAACAGATTGTGTTTTAACCCTTCAACATATAAAACATTTTTAAATAAAGGAGGTTATAGAGTTGAACCGTACCTTCGCCAATAATTTTGCAGTTGCTGCCATCACCAAATGTAACTGAACCATCAGCCATGTCTTTGAGATTGGTGAATAGACCTTTATCACCAGTCATATGCCTTGAGCATCTACTGTCTAGGTACCACTTTGAATGGCTTGTAGCTTTAAAAGTCGTGTGGGCAACCAAGCAGGTAACCTTAGGAACCCTTTCATAATTATTTTGGGTTTAGGAGTATAGTTGGTCTTCTTTTGTTTGTAGTTGTTGTAAGAGTGACCTATTGAGTTAGATTTTAAAAGCTCCTTGAGTAAATCAACTATTTTTTCAGCTAAAGGGTTTTGGTTCTGATTTTTATAGTTGATATAGTTGCTTTTAGGTTTTTGAAAAGTTTTAGTATTTTTAGAAAAATTTTGATTTGTACTTTTCCCTTTTAAGTTCGAGGTTTCTCCTTTCACAAACTTGGGAGGAATATTCTTCTGTTTAGGAGGAATATTTCTATTATAGCCCAAACCAGATCGGTCGCCACATTTTCTTGATCTAGATAAAAGTTTTTCTAACTTTGGATCTCATTGGGCATACCTCCATGTATCCTTTAAACTCAAAAGTGAAGAGACTTCAAGTTTAAGTTTTTCATTTTCAGATTTAAGATTTTCAATAAGGGAGGTTTTGAATTCTAAATCGCATTTAGTCTTTTCAAAACAATCTGAAATATGAGATTTTTCTAAAACAAGAGACTCAAAATTTTCTTTAAGCTTTGAAAATTTTTCTTTTTGAAGTTTAAGTTTGACAGCAATTTTACAACTTTCCTTGTATATGACATTGTAAGCATCTTGAAGATCATCTTCATTTTCACAATCACTATTCAGATTTTCTTCACTAGTTGAATCATCATTATCTGAAAATGTGAACTTGGCTAAAGTCATAAGGGCTTTAACTTCACTGCCTGACTAGGTTTCAGAATCTTTTGATTCAGAAGAGGCTTCACCATCAGAGGATTCATCCCAAGTAGCCAACATACCCTTTTTTTTGGGTTTGTCCTTTTTAGGACACTTGTTTGCTAAATGCCTATATTCATGGCAATTGTAACACTGACTGTCTTTCAATGATTTTCAAGTTTTAGGTTTAGATTTCTTTTTATCATTCGATTTTTGAAAATCAACCCTCTTTTTACTTTTGAAATTTTTATAAAACTTTTTCGCCAAAAGGGCCATATCATCTTCAGAGTTTTCTAAATCATAATTGTTATTATTTTCTTGAAAACTATTTTTAGAAGATTTAAGGGCAATAGATTTGCCTTTTTGGAGCTTTAAAAGTTAACTCATAAGTTTATAAAGAGCCAACTAATTCCTCTACCCTCATATTGTCCGTATCACGAAGTTCCTGGATCGCAGTTACCTTAGAATTGAACCGTTTAGGAAGTGAGCGTAGTATTTTTGCACATACTTTACTTTCAGAATTTTATCACCAAGACCCCACATAGAGTTCACAATGTCATTTAATCTAGTGTAGAAGTCCATAAACATTTCATTTTCTTCTATATGTATTTTCTCAAATTTAGTTGTGACAATTTGGACTTTAGATTTCTTGACAATTGATGTTCCCTCGTGTGTCATTTCTAATATATCCCAGGCTTGCTTTACAGAATCACAAGATATAGTTCTTTTGAATTCATCCAATGATAGTGCGCAAGTGATTGCATTTAGTGCTTTTGTATTTGCACTACTCTCACTTTTCTGAAGATTGGTCCATGAAAAATAAGGTGTTATAATCATTGATTTTGATCCATCGATACCAGTTACTTTAGTGGTAAGAGGGGTCCATTCAGTCACTGTGGCTTGCCACACACTTTCATCCATGGATTTTAAGAAAATCCTCATTCTGGATTTCCAATAAGCATAGTTGGTGCCATCGAATGGTGGAGGTCTAGTGACTGAAAGGCTATCAAAATTTGACATCTTATATATAGTTTAGATCGATTGTGACTGAAAGGCTATCAAAATTTGACATCTTATATATATAGCTTAGATCGATTAGCTCAGGAAATGAATCCAAATATAAAGAATTAAAAGCGAGCTATTAGGGGGGGGGGGGATAGGACTATGCCAAATTAAAAAAAAAAATCGTAGCGGAATTAAAGAATATGATAGCCAAATAAAGGAAAGAAATTCACAATGCAGGAATGAAAAGTAGCCTCAATAATTAAGTATTGAGAGATTGATACAAATGTTGTTCTAAGGACAACCTTACACCATAAAAACCAAGGGTTTATGACAGGACAACTTTACTAGAATGATGAGTATCAATTCTCAAACTGAAGAGGAAAATAAAAGGAAATAACAAGAATTGAAATCTACACTATTATAACATTCTCACAATGCTTGAAATATAAATATTACAACATTTACATCGACTCATACATCCAACAATTTTGAATGATAAAAGATAGGAAAAATAAATCACACATCCACAAAACACAAAGAGTTATAGTTGTTCGCCTGTGTGTACACCAACTATTAAACAACAGCCACATAACTTGCTACTTCACTCCTAATATCCTCATACAGTGGATATTAGCATTCACTATGAAATAGGTTTTTCTTAGGTTCACCTAAAACCCTCACAATTGTGTCTTTCAGTGGGCTTACACAATTAAAAAAAAAGCCCCACTTATGAGTTTTCTAGCTCTCCTCAGATAATCAATAGATTGAGATTTTTCTGGCTTAATCTCAAATAAAAACCAAAAGAAGGAAATTTACAACAATGTAAAAGACCTAGATTTCTCCTTTTGTTGTAGCCCGGAAGAACCATGTCAGAGTTGAAGTTTGAATATAGAAGTTCAATGTCCACACTCACTTTGAAATGGTTCTAGGTTCTAGACGATTTTAAATTAAACCAGTTGGGCTAGCTCAATTTAATTTTGATTCCAAGATGAAGGAATACAACAATTCCTCTTTCAAATCAGATTGGAATATAGAAACAAAATCAAATTGACAAAGTTAACAAAAGAGAATATTAAATATGCACAATGTAGCTTAAAAACAAACTAACTTATCTCTCAGAGGGATGCCTTGATTTTACTTCGATTGGATTATCAAACTCTGAAATTCGTCATCTATTTATAGTTGTAGAAATCACGTCTACGACTGGTCGTGTGGCCACCATGACTGGTCATAGGACGAACTGCATTTTGAAATTTTAAGCGCGATCGGATAAAACCGTTCCACGACTGGTCGTAGGCACTTCATGACCGGTCATGAGTCCTCCACGACTGGTCGTGAGAAACCAGAATTTGTTGCTGTAGTTTGAGTCGTGGCTACTGGATTGGTCATGAACGAGTCGACATTGTTCACACGACCGGTTGAGCAGTCTCCAGGACTGGTCGTAGCTCAACCAAAAATTTTAAAAATTTGCAACAACTTAGGACTGGTCGTGGAATTTCTCAGACTGGTTGAGCCAGTGCTAGGACTAGTTGAACAGAGTCCAAGACTAGTCGAAGAATAGACTAAATACTTATATAGTGATTTAATTTGAATTATGTATTCAAAATGACCTACACTAAGGTCAATCTAAGGTCATTCATACCTGAGACATGAAGTATGAACATTGAACATTCTTTTCTTTAGATGATTAGTGATCTTTGAAGTTCATGAAGCTTGAGATCTCGACACATGATGAAGCTTGAACTTGAGTTCTTTGGAACCTTGAACTTGTAGTTCTTGAGTTGTACTACACCTCGAGTCTTAAACAAGATCTCGTCTTTCAACATAGTTCTAAAAACTCTGAAGCTTACAGAAGAGAACAACGTACTTGATCTTAAATTTTATGAAGTAGATCATTGTACTTGACTTGAAGCATTGTCCTTGTGCATGAGATGCATGCATTGTCTTGAACATATATATCATCGTGCTACAAAAGACACAGATTGAAGTTTTGGCACTACAAAATTTGACAACAAAGGAGCATGAAACCATAGCACTTCCAATTAGTCACTGCATATCACGCCCCAGACTCGATAACCGGACTCATAAGGAACCCGATAGCCGGTTTTGGCCGCAACAGCCTCCATAGTACCCCATTCTCGGCTCCTGAGGCAGGTTCCGATCCTGGGATCCTACAAGGAGGATTTTCATAACAATATAACCATTTCCAATACGACATACATAAGATCACAACAAGTACTTCTGAGAATAACAAAGGCTTCATAAAAAAATCCACTATGAATTTGAACTTTTACAAGTTTCCATAAGGTCCAAAAGGACATACATAAGATAATAGAAGAAGGAAAGAAAATTCTACAACACCGGAGTCCTCAAGCTCAACTCTAATCCAAGCTCTGTCGCTACGACGCCTTCCTAGGATCACCTGCACGCATCAATCGTGCATAAGCTTATGAAGCTTAGAGGGTGGTGAAAGTGTGTGATAATAGTGCACAAAAGAATAATAAGAGGTATAGGAAGAGAAACTGCTCAATGACAATATCACTAGCCTTATCAAGGCTTATCATGAATACGATGCAATGAGTACTAGGCGCCATATCAAGGCAATACATGAAAGGCTTATACAGCCGATGTGAATGCGATGCAGAGTAATGCCAGTGCTCATAACCAATCCACATATCAAGTATATTTCCAATCATAAGGAAATCATCGAGGTCCATTACACTGCTAGATGACTGCCGCTCTACAGACCCCGCACAGTCAAACGAGCATAACAGACCTCACTACCCGCCTATGGACAACCAATCACCAGCAAGGCCTGACAGTAGCGGACCCCATTTACGAGCTGGTCAGACTCAGCCTATCAATGCCTCCTTACATCAGGCGAGTAAGGCCACACCCCTACCCAACTGACTACACGACAGTTGAGAGTCACGGCCTAACGATATAAGGCCCTCGTGCGCTCATAGTTTTCACTCGGTCACGGCGTTGGGGCAAATCCTTGGTACCATGGAAGTTTTAGGAATTTTACCCATGGGCATCCTGTGTACCCGGTATGCTTAAGTAATATTTCTGGTGTCCACACATACGGCCATCCACGAACATCCCTATGGAGGCAAGGCCCTGGTGAAGCAAGGGCGGTATCATCATGAAATGCGATGCCAATGCATGAGTCACACATACAGATCATGCACAAGCTTCAGGCACTCAATGTACATAAGGGGAGAAACTCCATCCCTCTATGACCACCCCACAATGCAATCAATTCATACAGATGATGCATATGGGTCATAGTGAAGTAAGTGCGCTACCTGTAGAATATGTTCCTCCTTCCTAAAGAGGGACAAGGTCTAGATACATAGACAGGTACTCTAAGGAGAAGTGAAGTCCTCCAGTGGGGGCCCAATGCTCTGGGATGGCCCACAAGCTAAGAGAGTCATAAAGCCTCAAGGAGGAAACGGTCCTAACAAGGTCCATGGTAGGCCTTCAACCACCTATGAGGACCCTATGGGCCTACCTTAGGGCCACCAAGGAGGACATGCAACCTCAACTGGGTCCCAAAAGGTAGCCCGCTACACATATAAAGTAAAGTCCAAGACCCAAGCAATCCACAGCCTAGTGGGCCATACACTAAGCCCAATACATAGGCAACATGGTGGGCCCTCAAGTAAGGTTTAGGCCCAACCATAAGGGTCATGAGTCCACTCATTGTGGTGGGCCTAATGAGCAGTCCAATTTTCCAACATATGGGTGATCCTTATATTTAAAACAAGTAAGTTGGGCCTCACATCTCGGCCCAAGTATGGGTTTATTTTAATGGGCAAGCAAGGGCCCAAATACTTGAGTATTTGGCCCATAAAACCCATCACAATAGTGTGCTATTTATAAGCCCAAGGGCCAGGGGTCCATCAAGAAAATTCTAGGTTAATGGGCTTAGGAAACCCAACATGCAAATATGAATATTATTCCAATAAAACCCAATTGAAGTGGGCCTTAAGTATACACTAATTAAGCTCAAAATATAATTAAAAATAAGGCAAGATATGTGTAACAATATCCTAAAATTTGGTGGACCATGCTGCCCCAAAACATCCATTTATGGGCAGCAACCATGGGCCTATTGCTGAAATTCCAGCCCACCCACAATCTGACATTGCTGAAAATTTAAAATTAATTAAATTATATGTTTATTTTAGTTCTTGGTGACCCATACATGTCACAGGGGGGTCCACCAGATGAAGGGAGTGGATTTAACATAAATCATATGGGTCATGCTGCTGGACTGGATGTCCAGTAGCAGCCCAATGGGCTGGGCGTCCCATGGTGGGCAGCCTTATGGGCTTGCGTAATTGGCCCAAAACTCACCCAAATTGAACCCAAAAATGAAAACTACAGAGGGAGGTGGCTATGTCCCATATGGACCAAGATTGGATGGAAGGTGGGAAAACAAAACTCATCAAGGTGGGCCCACAAGGTGGCTTGAACGGCCAGCCAAGTCTGGACGCCCCAGCCTGGGCATCCCAGCCTGATGGGCCACTCCACACCGCACCACGGTCGGTACAGGGGTCCAATGGCCCTGAAAATTTGTAAGGTGGTCCTTCCATAGGTGGGCCACACCTCCACAAAATGTCATGATTTTGGGATAACTAGAAGTATTTTAATTAATTTAAAGAAAACAGTCTGTTCAAAAAATCTGTCTGACCTGGACGTCCCAACGTGGTGGTCTAGTTCAGCCCTTGCCATGGTGTGCACAGGAGTCCATTGCCCCAAATATTGGTAGATGGGTCCTACCATGGGTGGACCACAGCTCCACAAAACTTTGTGATTTTTGGAATAGTAGAAGTATTTTATTCAATTTTAAGAACACTAGCTGTCCAGAAAATCTGTTTAGTGCAGATTTTTGACAGGCCCTGATCTGAGCTTCCAATGGGGTGGATTAAAGGCCTCTAAAAATTGGGAAAAAATAGTTTTTATGTCCCCTGATATGTGTACCACAAGTTAGGGTCCACACAAGTGGCCCACCAATGCAAAAATTATTTTATAATCTTGGATTTTCAAACTGTCATGTTGCTGGAACAGTGCAAAAAATCCAGACTATCCACCTCACTTGGGCCACAACTTTGGGACCTCAATCAAGGTTAGATGGTGCTAAAATTCGGGGGACATCAAGATGAGATCCCTACCTTTCAGAAAAGCATATTTGATAGGTATGAATAGTCCCCCAAACAGCCCCAAAATCTGGTCCAAAATCGACCATAAACTGTCCAGAACATTTTGGACAGCAACATGTACTTGGATAAAATAATTATGTAAGTTAAATAAAAAGGGAAATACATTAATAGAGGATGGTGTGGCCTTCCTTAATGGGCCCCACAAATGTCCAGGTCATAATCTGAACCCAACACACCTTGCATGCAACATTAAGTAATCAAGTAGGACACCTAAAATCAAACAATGGGAGGTTTGGGTGTCCCACCTTGCTAAAATTTCTGGACGTCCCTAGCCCACCAAATGGGCCACACACATCAGGAAATAAAGTGAGGGAAAAGAGAGATAGAAGGACAATTCGACCATAGGGAAAGGGCTCCACCAATATTGAGCCCTCCCAAGATCGATCACACCCACACATCATACATAGATTTACATTTACAACATGGATCTTGCACATGCATGGCCTATAATCAAAATGTATGGTGGAGGTGTCATCCCCACCATGGTTATAAGGTCTAGATGATCCAAACATGATATGATATGAAAGGAAACTACCATGATGTGTCCCATAGAGAAAGGCCTCATGCTTGGATCATGCATGCATAAGGTGGGCCATTAGGCTACAACCATGGGATTGTGTGGGATCTCCACCATTGATTGGTGGGTCCTACACTTCCCTCATGAAAGAAAGAAAATATCTAAGCTATAGAAATCAGATTTTAACATCTAGAGGAGCACCCACCTCAAAGATCTCCACAAAAACTCCAACTCTATGCTTCTAAGGCTCCAAGAAAGCAAGATTGAAGGGGTGAGATGTGATTTTGATGGATGGATGGGGAGAGAAATGGGAGATGAGGGGCTGGAATGTTGGAAGCTTGCAAGAGGGAGAGGAGAGGGTCGATCCGAGTCGGGTCTACATGACCGGACTCAAGGATGACCGCAAACACAATCCAAGGGTCGTGAGTCACTGGAAGTCGACCAGTAGGACTGCAGGACCAAGAGAAATGAAATGCATACTTACATACATGCACACACCAGAAATCTCGGGTCGGGTCTTATACTACAAGACCTCTTGAACTACTCCATATGAATTTAATTGGACCAACTAAAACGGAGAATAGAGGTGGAAAGAAAAATTTCCTAGTTGTAGTTGATGACTACACTAGTTATTCATGGGTAACATTTTTAAGAGAAAAATTAGATGCTCTTAATGAAGTCAGAAAACTTATAAAACACATCCAGAATGAAAATGAATTATCTGTGATCAGAATAAGGAGTGATCATAGAACTAAATTTGAAAAATAATGATTTTGATAAATTCTATAATGACCATGGTATACTACATGAATTTTCTGCTCTAAAAACACCTCAACAAAATGGATTTGCGGAAAGTAAAAATAGAGTTTTACAAGAAATGACTAGTATAATGTTAAATAACATGAATTTACCTAAATTTTTATAGGCTGAAGCTGTGAGTACTGCATGTTATATAATTAATTGTATTTACATTAGATTAGCTAAAAACAAAATATCTTATGAATTATAGTTTAACGAAAAGCCTACAATTAAATATTTTCAAACTTTTAGAAGCAAATGTTTTATTTTACGAGACTAATAAAATTTGGGCAAATTTGAAGCTAAAAGCGATAAGGGTTCTTAAGTGATGCTTTAAACGGTCGATCATACCGGTTTCTAAATAAAAGAACTGGGTTATATAAGAATCAATAAACATAGTAATAGATGATCAACTGATCATTCCTAGTCATGATTAAGATTATGAGAATAATTATATTAGTTTGGTTAATCAACTAAAACCATCATCTAAATCAGATAATGTTGAGTTAAGGTTAGTAAAATATCATATGACTGATCGAATACTTAGTTCACACTGGTGTTCAGACTAGAAGATAACTTGAAAATATATGTAATAATGTATGCTTCACTTTCCAGATTGAATTGGCTAATGTAAATGAGGCACTAACAGATGAAAGTTGGATCTTGGCCATGCAAGATGAATTGAACCAATTTGTAAGAAATGATGTATGGTATCTTGTTTCGAGACCAACTGATAAACATGTGATTGGAACAAAATGTATTTTCAAAAATAAATATGATCAATTGGATAACATTATTAGAAATAAGGTACGTCTGGTTGTGCAAGGTTATAATCAAATTGAAGATATTGATTATAATGAAACCTTTATGCCAGTTACGCGTCTTGAATCTATCAGACAATTTATTTTTATTGTTCGTTTTAAAAAGTTCAAAATATATCAAATTGATGTTAAAAGTACTTTTCTAAATAGTGACTTAAATTTACGTTGAACAACCAAAGGGTTTTGAAGATCTCAAACTTCCTGATCATGTATACCGTCTTAAAAAGGCATTGTATGGTTTAAAACAAACCCCTAGAGCATGGTATGGAAAATTTACTAAATTTTTGCTTTGTCATAATTTTCTGATGGGTATTATTGATAAAACTCCGTTTAAAAAAAAAAAAAAGATAATGATGATATCTTGATCATTTAAATTTATGTCGATGACGTTATCTATGGATCTACTTGTGCTAATCTTTCTTCTAAATTTGCAGACCTTATGAAATCCAAATTTGAAATGAGTATGGTTGGTAAGTTAAACTACTTTCTTGGACTATAAGTCAAACAACTCGAAATTGGACTATTCATCTCCTAGATAAAAAATGCACTAAACTTGGTAAAAAAGTTTGGTTTTGAAAGTGGTAGGAATTTTAACACTTCTATGAGTACTAAACTTAGATTACCAAAGGATGAGTCGAGTAAGAGTGTTGACTCTTAACTTTATCGTAACATGATTAATAGTATACTTTACTTAACTGCCAGCAAACTTGATATTTCTTTCAATGTCGGCATTTGTGCCAAATATGAATATGATACTAAGGAATCTCATTTATCCGTTGTTAAACGGATAATCCGATATGTTGCAAGTACTGCTAAATTAGGTTTGTGGTATCTACAAGATACATCTATACAAATTGTAGGATATATTCATGTAGATTGGGTAGGTAATGTGGATGATAAAAAAATCTACAAGTGGTGGATATTTCTGTAAGACCCGACCCGAGTTCATGTGTGTGCATATGTGTGTGTAAGTATGCATTTCATTTTCCTTGGTCCCGTAGTCCTACTGGTGAATCCTAGCGATCCGCAACCCTCAGATAGTATTTGTGGTCATCCTTAAGTTTGGTCATATAGACCCGACTTGGATCGAGTTGAAACTTATGCCATATTGTTCGCATCGTCATTGCGGTTCCAATGACGCGTCTTGTGCATCCATTCGACGTGTAGATCATAAGTTGTATGTATTTCATTTTTTAGCCCTTGATCATGATTATGTGGCCCACCTAGGGATGGTGTGCACGGGTTTCTAGGTTAGTCCCATCTCTTAACACACAATTTCCAACACACACTACACACACACACACTACATAAAACCCTATTCCTACACCACCTATCTCTAAAACACCACCCAAAGACCTAGAAAGCCTACTAACCCTACAACATTGTTTCTAACTCCCTAATTCAATCATGACCCTTCTCTACCCAAGGCAAGAAAGAAATGATTGTTAGGCTTAAAGCCACCCTCCCTCTCTCTCTCTCTCTCTCTCTCTCTCTCTCTCTCTCTCTCTCTCATTTCCTCCCTTTCTCATTCCCATTTCCTCCTTAGCAAGACAGGATGGGATGTCCCCACCTAGCCATCCCATTCCAGCCCCTTTCACCTTAAAATTCCTCTCAATCCAACCATTCATACCCCATCTCACCCATTAATACATCATCCTTGGAGCACTAGAAGCTAGGAGATACAAGTTTGGAAGAGATCTAACGTGGGTGTACTTCTAGGATGTAGGATTTTTAATTCCATGTTCTAGATCTATTATTTCTTTAGTATGGGAAGTATAGGACCCACCAATCCATGGTGGAGATCCTACACCACCCCTTAGATGTGGCCAAATGGCCTATTTCATGCATGCATATCCCATGCATGGGGTTTTCCCCTTATGGGCCCCATCATGGAGAATTCCTTGGATTTCATTACATGATAGGTCATCTAGACCTTAGAATCATGGTTGGGATGACATCCCAACCATTGATCTTGATTCTAGGACATGCATGTGGTTGATCTATGTTGTAACATGTGAATCAATGAAATGTGTGGTGTGATTGATGAAGGGGAGGGCCTCAATGTGGTGGAGCCCCTCCTCTTGTGCCCGATCCTTTATTTTTCTTTGATCTTAGCATTCTGATCATGTGTGTGTGGCCCACCTTGTGGACCAACAAAACAAAATCCAGACCATCCATGGAGGTTGGACACCCATGGTAGTCCATCCTTAGACATGTGGCCCCAAAATCCACCTAAATGGGGCACATGCAAGGGGTTCTTGATGATGGGGAGAGTTCTTGATGATGGGGAGAGTCTGGACATTTGTGGGACCCACTGGGTGGTCCACAATAAGATTTCCTGGGGTTAAATCTCATTGTAAATAATGTTTATATTTAATTCCTTTCAATTACATGTTGCTGTCCAGAACTATCTGGACAGATTTTTGGGCCAACTTGAAGCCAAAATTTGGGGCTTTTGATGGGGAGTTTTGTACCAAGTAATATATAATTTTTGAAGTTATATGTCCCACCTTTGAGCATGCCAAATTTCAGCCTCAACTGACCTCATTTGAGTCCTCAAAAGGGTGGGCCAATATGGGTACCTTGCTGGATTTTCTACTGTAATTCCAGCAACATTGCAGTCTGGAAACTTGAAAATATAAAATAAATTTTGAATAGGTGGGCCAATTTGGTGGACCCTAAATTTTATTATACATATGTGGGGATGTTTAAATCAATTTTTCTCAATTTTTGGAGACCCTGGGCCCACCCCTTTTGGGTGCTCAATCAGGGTCTGTCCAGAATTCTGCACTTAGGAGATTCTCTGGACAACTTGTATTCCTTAATTTAATTAAAATATTTCTGATTATACAAAAATCCTAAAATTTTACAGAGGTGTGACCCACCCATTATTGGGCCTACCTGCCGAGTTTCAGGGTCAAAGGACCCTTGTACCGATCGTGGTGAAGGTTGGACCAGCCCACTAGGCTGGGACGTCCAGCCTTGGTTGGCCATCCACCCCACCTTGTGGGCCCACCTTGATGCATTTGTTTCACCCACCGTCCATCTAATTGTGGTCCATGTGGGACATGACCATCTCCCTCAGTGGCACCCATTTTTGGGACCCATTTGAATGTGTTTTAGTTTAATTGCCCAGGCCCATAGTACTTTCCACCCTTGGGACGCCCAGGCCCATTGGACTGTTGTTGGACCTTCAGTCCAGCAGCATGGTCTACCTGTTTTATGTGTGTAATTCAGTCCTCCCATCTGGTGCGACCCATAAAGATATGTGTAATTAATCCTTATCATTTATTGTTGGGCTCCAGCAGGCCCAAAATATAGGCGGGTTGGAAATTTAGCAATGGGTCCAAACTGACTGCCCTTAATGGCATGTTTTGGGGCAGTATGGCCTACCATTTTAAGGGTGGATTATGCACATAAAATTTCCATTTTCTGAGGTGTCGTTGGGCTTCATGTATATATGCTTGGAGGCCCACCTCTATTGGATTTTATTTTGGATTTATGCTCATAGTTTTGATTGGCCTTGGTAGGCCCATTCATCTTGGATCTACTAAGTTAGGCCCCTTGACCATTTGGTCCTGAATTTCACCACCTATTGTGTTGGGTCGTGGGCCATAAAATGCAAAGTGGTTGGCACCTTGGTTGCTCACTAAAATGATCTTGTATATGGGCCAATTTGTGAGGCCCGACTCACTTGGATAAAGTTAGGATATTGCCCTTATGGTTGGATTACCGGGTTGTCCATTAGGCCCACCACAATATATGGGTTTTGTGACCTTCATGGTTGGGCCCAAACCTTGCTTGAGGGCCCACCATATTGCCTATGTGTTGGGCTTTGAGTATAGCTCATTAGGCCATGGATTGTTGTAGGCCATGGGCCTTATTTCACGCTCGTATAGTAGCGAGCTACCTCTTGGGAACCATTGAGGTTGAATGTCCTCTGGGGTGATCATAAGGTAGGCCCACAAGTTTTTCTATGGATGGTTAAAGGCCCACCATAGGCCCTAGGCTGTTTATTTGAGGCTTAATATAGATGTATGTGGTGCTTACCTCAACGTATGTTGGTCTAGGCCGTTTAAGCCTTGGATTGCCCGATCATGAAAGCACTCTCTGCCTTGGGTTGCTGCTGGACTCACAATCCATTAGTATGCCCACTTGATCTTTTCATGATATATGCACACCCTTCATCTGGTGGGGCCCCCTGTGAATATTGTTGAGATTGTTTCCACATAGTTGATTAATTTATGGACTTTAGTAGGTCCAGGAAGTCAAACGGGCCAAAAGTTTATCAAAGGGCCTTAAATCTACATTTTTATGGTTAAAACTTTATTTGGCTGTGGGGTCCACCATATTGAGAACTTGTGTACATGTTGCATACTTATGTTTTCTTATAATCTTTGGGCTTAATCAGTGCATTCTTTTGGGTTACCTCTAGTGATCACATGAGGACCCCATCTTAGATCAGATTTTTGGGACATCCGTGGGCCAGAGTGGGTTGGGACGTCCCAGCTTGGCCCAGCCAGATATTGGGTCAACTTAATTCCACCATTTTGATGGACTTGTTGGCTGAGATAAGGATGGTATTGGGCCCTTGGTTGCATACTTAAATTGATAGTGTTGGGCTGATGTAGTGGGGCCCATTTTATCCAAACTTAAACTTGTTTTTTGGCCGTATATTGTGTACGCGGGCCGCCCACCAAGTCCAACTTAATGCATGGATTCTATAGCCATTAGGAATTGAGCCTTGGACCTTAATTCCCCTCTTGGGGCCCATGTTGTTGAAGATAGTATTATCCCCTTTTTCTTCTTATGGCCCATTATGAGGAGTATACACATATGTGACCACCTATTTTTATCTTGAATGTAGGCCTTGGGCCTTCTATCTGTATAGTTCATGGTTCTTAAGCGTTTTGGGGAATGGTGGTTAAATGTCCCCATTATGGACCCCTTTAGGCCCGATTGTATCTAAGTGTGATCGGATGCTTATCTAAGACTCTTGTTAGGCTCAATTCTGCATTACTTAGACCCGTAGCTTGTATGCTCAGTCTCATGGGCTACCCTTGGTAAATGGGCCCCCACTAGAGGTTGAATTTCCTTATGGATATTGTCTAAGTACCTAGTCTTGGTTCCTTCTTGGATAAGAGGAGTGTACTACTTTGTATATCGCCGCATAGTGCGTCTAGATCCATCTTCATGGCCCATGTGCATCATTGTATGCTTGAATGACACTATGTTTGTGTGGTTATGATTGTGCCATTGGGCATTGCATGATACCTTCCCCGAGGGACGTAGTATCCCCTCTTGAGCACGTTGGATGCTTGGAATTGATGCATAGTTGATTGCGTGATTCATGCATTTAGCATTGCATAGCATATGAACATTATCGCCCTTGCTTCATCAGGGTTGTAGCCTCCACAGATACATTGTGGATGGCCGTGATTGGACACCGGAAATCTTACTTGAGCATATAAGGTGGATAGGATGCCCTTGGGTGAAAATCCTAAAACTTCCATGGTACCAAGGATCTGCTCCAGCGCCGTGACCGGGTGGAAACATGAGAGCACGAGGGCCTTACACCTTTAGGCCGCGACTCCCACTGTCATGTAGTCGGTTGGAATGGGGTGTGGCCTTACCTGTCTGAGGGAAAGAGGACAATAGCTAGACTGAGTCTAACTAACTCGTGAATGGGTTTGCTAATGTCAGGCCTTGCTAGTGATTGGATGTCCATAGGCGGGTAGTGATATCTCCTACACTCGTTTGACTGTGTGGATCTATAAAGTGGCATTCTTCCTACAGTGTACTAGACCCTGGTAGATTCCTTATGAAGGAACTGTACTGATATGTGGATTAGATATGAGGACTGGCATCACTTCGCATTGCATTTGCATTGGTTGTATAAGCTTACATTGCATCGCCTTGGAATGACGCCCAGTACTCATTACATTATTTAGCCTTCGTATGGCTTCCTGCATTTATTGTACTGCCTTGGTATAACTTCTTGCATTCATGGCAGCCTTGGTAAGGCTGGTGGTGTTGGCTTTGATCATGTTTCCTTTCTATATACCCTATTATTCTTCTGCGCACCATTGTCACATACTTTCACCACCCTCTAAGCTTTCTATAAGCTTATGCATGATTGATGCGTGCAAGAGATCTTAGGTTGGCGTCTTAGCAGCGGAGCTTAGATAGGTGTGTGAGCTGAGGACCCAGTGTTGCAGATCCTCTTCCTTCTGTTATCATATGTATTTCCTTCAAGTATTGTATCATGTATAAAGCTCAAATTTATAGTGGATTTTGTAATGTGTCCTTTTATTATTTCTGAAATTTACTTGCTGTGAACTTGGGTATACTCGTATTGGAATGGATATAAGATTATAAAAAATCTTCCTTATAGGATCCCAGGATCGGAACCTGCCTCAGGAGCCGAGATTGGGGTACTACGGAAGCTGTTGCGGGCAGAACCGGCTATCGGGTTTCCTTGTGAGTCTGGTTACCGAGTCTGGGGCATGACAGTTTCTATATTGGAAACTGCCTTGTATCATGGCTGAGCAAGAAATAAAATTCTGTATGATTGTTATTGTAGAAGCAGAATACATTGCTGCAGGAAATGCTTACACTCAGCTTATATGGATGAAACGAATGTTAGTTGATTATGGAATTACTCAAAATACGATGAATTTATATTGCGATAACACCAGTGCGATAAATATATCGAAAATTCTAATTCAATATTCTCATACAAAACATATTGACATATGATATCATTACATACGAGAATTAGTTGAAGATAAGACAATCATGCTGGAATACATTCAAACTGAGAAGCAGATTACAAATATCCTGACTAAGCTGCTTAACAGTGTCAAGTTCTCAAATTTAAAGCGTGGTATTGGATTATGTGTTGTTAAATAATTATTTTATTTTTACTTTTCTTTTTTGCATTTATTTCCTATTGCTTATTTGTAAACAATATATGCATGAAAAGAAAATCAAAATAGAAAAATAAAATAAAATAAAAATAATTTATGCATTAATATGGACGACATTTTTTATAACTTGGAAGCTTTTGAAGATACGACTGACTCAGACTATCACCCCTCTCAATTTCATGAGAGATTGTCAGCCTTAGAAGAGAAAGTAGATGCTTTGCAACTATCTCAAGAATCATTAGTCCAAACTCAAAAAAAGAATATGAGAGACATCAAAAAGTACTTTCATAGATTTAGAAGTTTGAGGATTAATGATCCTATGTTGCCTGCTCCATCATCTTATGAGTCAAAGTGAGATTTTTTTTTTTTTTTTTTTTTTTGTTGTTGTTATTGCTGGGTCTGTAGTAACTTTATATTCTGATGGATTGGTGTGACTTGATACACTATGTTATACAGTGTCTGCTACTTTTTATATGATGTTATGCTTCTTTCCACTTGCATTGGTGATATTCTTCCATTTCATACTGTTAATGCATCTATATTATGAATTCTTCCTTTATCAACTTGTGACAAAAGGGGGGAGAAATAAATGATATACATATGTAATATGATGCTTGTGGAACTTTGTGGAATTTATTATTGATATGAGAAGAAATTGAAAAATCATGTATATATATACTTGTGAATATACTTGAGAATATTTTGGATGGCATGGTACTTGTTATATTTATCAGGAGGAGCTACAGGTGGAGTACAAATGATTTGTGAAAATACAGGTGGTGTACAAATCACTATTGAACCAGAGCTTCATTTTTTATGGTTGAGATCATGAGTTGTGATTATTTGATGTGTATGTTTAAAATGATTTGACGTGTATGATGTATATGTATTTTGTCACGAAATTGACAAAGGGGGTGACTGTAAGTGCTTATATTTATAGCACACATGAAGTTGTCAAATTTCATAGAAAAAAATACCAGTCAAATCACAAGTACACTATAGTAGTCAATGAAAACTCGTGAAGATCAACTCAATATCGACTCAACATTTCAAGACTTAAACGATATCGCTCAGTTGCACGTTTATCAAAATTATAAGATCTTTAAATAGGCCAACCACCAGGTATAATTGTAACATCTCGAATTTTTGCCGCCCGAGTACATACTTGTGCCTGAGAATTCCAGGTGTTAATAATGTAAAAATTGGATGCTTCAAAATCGCACCTTATTTTTTTAAAAAGATAAATCAAATCCAGTTACATTTAAAAAGGTAACCATTCACGAGAATAAAATCGACTATATTTATTATTTCATTAGAGTAAAAAGTGTACAAATAATTCTTTAATGCCCTGTCAATGGGAGCTTATTACATTATCAAAGTTTGCAGCGGAAAACAAATAAAACAATTCGTGGTTTATCCTTCTTCTTTTCTTTTCGAAAGAATCTTCCATAAAATGATTATCATTCATAGCATCAACCTGTAATTCACCTGCAATATCTGTATATTCGGAGCGTGTTAATGCCCTACTCATAGTGATGGTTATCCTTTAAGATTAACAATAATTCAAGAGATTTATAAGAATAATGTGAGGGTTCTGATACATCTTGTACTCCACCACTACGAGTGGTATCAGTATGCGCAACCAATCACATGAATGCATGTCTAGCATAGTGTGTGATGTCCATCATACGTAGTGGTCATCACAATGTAGAATATAGTTCATAGAAAACCCGGATTGCCCTGCATCCCATACTATGGAGATTCGTCGGCGTGTCCAACGTTAACGTGGATTTATACGAACGTCTCAAGATGACAAAACAATGCGATTGAGAGATTTATGTGATATGATGTGTTCATGGAGCGACTATTTGTGACATTCAATTCGGAGAAGTGATGTAATACTCATGGCGATTTACTTATATTGATTGTGCACCACTCACCAACCCACGAGATTACGTGCCAACCAAGAGGGCCGCTATCCGAAACACATTACGTCCATGATAATATATATGAATCAATATATATGAGGCCTATAACACATCACTTGCATTAATAGAGAGATAAGTCGAACATGAGGGTTTTAAAATTCCAAGATACATGCCCAAGCCATAAAGAAAGGTAACACAAGACTGACCTAATAAAGGAGAAGAGTAACAATAAGCTAACTCAATAAAAGAGAAGAGTAGCAAATAGGCTAACTGAACAAAAATAAGGGGAGAGGAGCAAAAGGCCAACCAATATAAAGTGGAAGCACGCGTTGCTAAAAAAATTGGCAAAGGGCAAGCTTTTATCCATCACTCCGCATAAATTCATAAAAATCAAGCATAATTAAAATCACACCTTAACAATAATTCCCAAAAGGATAAATAATTGATAATGGTAAACTAATCAATTGCATGAAAAACACAGTAATATGAAAGTATGCAAAAACAAGATAAATCATATCAACTCAAATTAGTGTAACCTTTAAAGGAATCCCTCTCACAACACCAAAATCGTCATTTAGGAACGGTTTTAAACCATTCCTGGTTTTAAACTGTTCCTAACTACTTTAGGAATGGTTTAAAACCGTTCCTAAATGAGGCGTCGTAAAAAACAGGAATGGTTCAGAACTGTTTTGGGTACCTTTTCAAATTTTAGGGACGGTATTTTAGGAACGACTTTAAACCATTTTGTTGCCAACGGTTAGATTTTAGGAACGGTTTTAAACCGTTCCGTTGCCAATGGTTAGATTTTAAGAACGATTTTAAACCCAACCCTTCTTAATGTTGCCAACGGTCAGATTTTAGGAATGAAATTTTAGGAACAATTTAAAACCCTTAATGTTATATATATATATATATATATATATATATATAACATAGAGAAACTTCATTGATGGAGATCCAATGATAACATCTATTGCATCCTTCTGCTGAAGCACATACATCTAAACCTCAACAGTAAGATTACTCTATTTACAAAATATAGAAAAAGAAAAGAAAACAGCAAAGACCATCCCAACACTAAAAGTAAAATTATAAATTTGAAGAAATTCCAAAAAAAATCTATTAAATAAGAATTACAAATGGGGCCCAAGCATTCATCCCAACCCAATTAATCCTGTTTTGGAGATTTTGAAGCTTCCTCAGACTTCCCTTCCTCAGACTTCTTAAGCAAGAGAACGGAGTTTATGTTTGGCAAAACACCACCACTTGAAATTCTCACACCAGCTTGCAATTTCCCATGCTCCTTATCATTTCTCATAGCTAAAAGAACATGCCTTGGAATGATACAGGACTTCTTATTGTCTCTAGCAACATTCCCTGCCAGCTCCAAAACCTCAGTTTCCAAGTACTCGAGAACGGCAGCCAAATAGACAAGAGCGCCAGTTCCAACCCCAAAAGTGTCTTCATGTAGATTGAATCCTTCGAAGCTCCCCGAATGTATCCTTCATCAAACAACATTGACTGTTTTGGATCAATATTCTACCTGAAATATTGGATGATTTTCCAAGAGAACAATCTTCATAAGCATATATCACTTTTCAACCTGTATATGTGATTATGGTCACGATGAATTATCTAAAAGTCTAACCTTCAACAGTCTCTTTTCTTCACTATATATGCGAGCATCTAATTCAGCCCGGTTTCTTTCAACAACATGAATGGCTTTTAGGAAATTGAGGACTAATTTTCCATCCGTGGACACCTTTGCATCCTTTAGATCCTCTCCCATGACTCCCAAAGCCTTCAGGTCCATGAAACCCAGATTTAGCATATTGAAATAAAGTAAAATGTTTAGCAGATACATAAGAATGGGAACTGCATGCATGAAGTTTCAGCAAGTAAAGAATGCACACAAACGGTAAAAATTCTTGCCATGAAATAACCTCTTTTACATTTGAAAAAGGTGCAGAAAAAGGAGAAACCTCTCCACTTTTAGAAATCTCGGAGCTTTCTTCATCTCTTTACTAGAAGGTATTCTTCTAAAAGGGAGTGTTGTCCTTATGTTTCATTACCTAGAGTATCCTGCAAGAAAGCCCATTCAGTACTTGAAATGTGAACTACTCATGGATGAATGAAGGAAAAAAATGTAAAAAATACTCACATCTTCATCAAAGTCGTTGTCAAACTCATCAGCAACCTCCCACTTCTTCTTTGTAATTAGTATCATTCTCGTCCTGAAAAGGTATTTCCAAATGCCAAAAAAGATCAAGATCGAATTCAATATTTGGTATTGATACTGACATGATAATGTTAAAATGAAATGCATGAGTGATAGAAAAGGGAATGGGTTGGAGCGTACTAACTGTAATCACTTCAGCAATTGCAGCTATTGTCAGTACATACCAGGACCTTGTCCATGACTAGGGACTTCTGCAAGGTGTCACGCCCTAAACTCAGAAATCAGGCTCACAAATTTCCCAATCGACGAATCCGGCGCCGACAGCCTCCGTAGTGCCCCATTCTCGGCTCCTGGCACTCATATGCTAGATTCCAATCCTCGGATCCTACAAGGAGGATTTTCAGTATGATTTATTTTTTGTAATGGAGCATAACCATAAGCATAACCAAGTCACAAAACAACATCACCACATATCCACTATATTAAAAACTTTAAGTACAATGCGGAAAGGGAAATACAAGGTGATCAAAAGGCTCCAAAATAATCTGACGTGCACTCCTGCCTCAACGCTGCTGCGATCCAACGTCACCTGACACAACGGGCATGCATAAGCTTACAAAAGTTTAGAGGGAGGTGTAAGTGTGTGCACAAGGCGAGTGTCGAGTATGCAGTATCAGAGAAATGTGAAAATATGTTGGTAAGTCCATGAATATTACTAGTCGTACCAAGGTTATGCAAAGCAAGGCATGAATGTTATCGGCCATACCAAGGCCATGCGATGCGAGGCCTACGTAGTCGAATGTCATATGCGAGATGTAATGCAAGCATGCCAGTCCTCATCAAGTACATATATCAGGACAATTCCCCTCTGGGATATCATTGGGGTCTAGTACACTCCACACTGACTGTCGCCTCCCTAGCCGCACAGCCCAACGAGTTGAAGAGACTACACTATCCACCTGACCAGTAGTCTTGTGAGACCTGATTCGAGTTCGCATGTGTGCATGTGTGTGTGAGTATGCATGTGATTGTGTTTATGTTCATTTTAGTCCCGCGGTCCTACCGATCAAATCCCGGTGACCTACGACCCTGGGTAGTGTTTGCGGTCATCCTTGAGTTCGGTCACGTAGACCCTACTCGAATTGATCCAAGACCTATGCCATTGCGACCGCATCGTCGCTGCGGTTCCAACGCCGCTTCTAGTGCTTAAATCAGATGTGTACATTAAAAGATGTAGGCCGCACTCTTTTTGGACCGTTGATCGCATTTTGATGGGACCCACCTAGCTTGTACAATTTTTCATGCACAATTTCCTATGCAATCCATGACATCGTCACCTAGAAAACCTAGCCCCTGTAGCTAGCCTAGGCTCTAGCTCCTAAACCCCTAACACATTGGTTTCTCCTCCCAAACTCATCATGAGTTTCTCTTGCCAAGGCAAGCATCCCTTCTCTTTCCTAGGAAACTCATCATTTCCCTCTTGCTACATCTCTCCCTTCTCTCCTTTCTTTTCATTTTACTCTCCTTCTCCTTGTTGGAACACCCAAAAACGTTCCACATTGGTAGAAATTTTAGCACCTTCTCCTTCATCTCCCTCCTCATCCAACCCTCTACTTTCAATCTTAACCCTTCATTCATGATCCTTGGAGCCTAAGGAGTCCAATGCTACAAGAATCTTGAAGATCTATTAAGGTGGGTGTACTTAGCTTAAGATTTTCTGATTTTCTTGTGGTAGATTCTCAATCATCTCATCCTTAGGAACTTGTGGGGCCCATCAAGTGATGATGGAGGTACCCCATATCTCCATGATCGAGGTCAATGGTCCATTCCTTTGCATGCAAGTTCCTTGAATGGGGCCATTATCCATGGACCCTATCATGGCATTTTTTTCTTTGATGCATGTCCTTTGGGGGTTATCTAGACCATAAATTTAGGTAGGAAAGGCATTCCCACCATTTGATTGATTCCTAACTCCATGCATGTGCTAGATTTAGATTGTATATGATCTAACGGATGACATGAATGTGTTGTGATGAAGGGAGGGCCTCAATAGTGGCGGAGATCCTCTCTTGTGGCTGGACCTTCATTTTTCCCTTATTATATCTCTCATTTCTGATGTGTGTGGCTCACTTGGGGGCCCTGGAATATCTAGATCGTCTAAGTAAGGTGGACACCCATGGCTGTTCATTCCTTGGACGTTGGTACCCTAATTGCTCCATATCGGATACATGCAATGGGTTTTATGAAAGGAAATTGGTCTGGATGTTTGTGGGGCCCACTGAGGTGGACCACAACATTGATTTCATGGGGTGATTCCCCTTATTTTGGTTCCCATGCTCAGTTTATTTCATATATATGTTGCTGTCCAGAAATTTTCTGGACAGTTGCTGATGGTTTTTGGGTCAGGATTATGAACTGATAAGAGGGATGTTTCACCCCCATTGATAGATGATTCTTGGAAGTGTGGACCCCACCTTGATGTGTGTTGAATCCCACCTCCAACCGCCCTTAATTGATCACCCAAAAAGGTGGGCCAAGAAGGTTGGTTAGTCCAGATTTTCTGGATTGTCCAGCCACTCTGCATGTTGTAAAAACATAAATATCAACTTATTTTTGAAATGGTGGACCACCTTTGTGGACCCCACCTTGTTGTATACTTGTACAGGGATGGTGGCCCTATATTTTCCCAAATTTTGGCAGACCTGGGCCCACTCTAATGGGGTGTACAAGTCAGGGGCAGCAAAATTGTTTTAGCGGGAATTATTTCTGGACCTTGTTGTCCATAAATTGCATGAGTTAAATGAAATACTTTTACTATCCTCTCCTATCTATTGTGATGGGCTTAGGGGCAATAATATGCAAGAAGTTGGGCCCTTGGCTGCCCACTAGATTGACCCTGTACTTAGGCTAAAAGGTGAGGCCCAACTCACTTGTGTTAAATGTGAAATTTGCTCATGTAAATGAATTACCGGGCTGCCCATGAAGCCCACCACAATATATGGATTTATGACCTTTATGGTTGGGCCCAAACCTTACTTGAGGGCCCACTATATGGCCTATGAGTTGGGCTTGGCGTATGGCCCTATAACATCCTGAATTTTTGCCAACCTGGGATTAGACGTCCTTAGGCAATGGGTCGATCCTAACACCTTATTAACTTGTCAGAACTCAATCCCAAAGGCTAAAAATTGCTTTTGAACCCATTTCCTTCACAAATCCTACCCTTCACCACCTTGTTCTTTCAATTTTTCTAAGTACTTTCACATTAAACACTATCTTAAAGTTTAGGTGATGAAGAACAATACTTAAACTAAACATTACTACAAAGGACTAACTACCACCTCAGACAGAAATCATACAGGACTAAATCCTTTAGAAATTAGGCGAGAATTAGCTAGTGTTAAACTAGAGTGCCTGTGAAATTAGCACCAATCGCTTTAAATACGATCTGCAAGGCCCAAAACTTGTAGAATCATTGACGTTAGGTTACCCTAAAATCTAGGATCAATCTCATTACTCGGTTGCCCTCGGGAGCATCTCGAAACTCCGTATCAAATCTGGACCGCACGTCGGAAGTCTGATTAACACGAAGTTAAGGAACTAGGACCGCCTTGCTAGGCTTGACAACCATCTTTGGCTTAAGTCCGACCTTTGGCTCAAGGAGGCCCACCAGAAGTCCTCCGTTGAGCTGAAACTAGCCCGCTTTGGTTATAACCTAAGTATACCTTGCCCATAAGTCTATTTTGGAGTATTTTTAGGCTATATAAGGACCTTAGAACCCTCTCTCTCACTGCCATACGAATTTGAGAGAAACCCTAGAGAGAGAAGAGAGAAAAGAGAGAGAAAGTGAGAGAGAAGTGGGAGCATCTTCCTGCCCTTCTTCCCTGCTGCTATCCATGCTCCACCACTCCATTTCTAATCACTTCCCCGGTGATTTCAGCTCCGTTTCTAGGTAAGAAACCCTAACTCTAACCTATTTTGGGGTTATGATAGTTGTAGGTTATGAAATAGCTAACCTATTTTGTTCTATAGGTCACCAAACTGCCGAATACGGAAGCTTGGCAAACCTATCGTATTCGTTACGATTCTATCACAAAGGTGCGGACTTTAGATGTATAGGTTATGGTTTTCAATGCTTTCAATGTCAGATAATGATAGATTCATGATCTACATGCAATTGCACATGTACAAAGTGCTGTCTATTTTCTGTTTCGATTAAAGATGAAAAATATGGAATTTTACACACTCTAAGTATTTGTAGAAAGTACCGTATACATATAAATTTTGGATATGTGTTTGCCATGATTATTTGTTGTATGAATATATTATATATAGATAAAATACTTGTTTGGTGAAAGGGTTCGCCCTAATACATGATTTTGCTAATATACACTATGTATGTTAAAAGAGTGTATTCTAAGTGTTTGTGAAAATGACTGAATGAGTATAGAATCCTCATTTGTGCTCGCCATGACTAATTGTCATGGATATATGATTGATGTATTGGCGATACCCCTTTGACAAAAGGATTTGCCCTAAATCACGCCGCGTATACACTATATATGCTAAAATGTGTAGCCCGAGTGTTTGTGGAACTGACTGAATGAACATGGATCTTGGATTCCTGCTTGCCATGACTATCCGTCGTGGGTGCGCGTGTTATGATTGGGGTAACTCCCTAGTGAAAGGATTTAGCATTATACCTATGTGATCAACATACGTCATGTATGTTGATGTATGTAGTTTAAAGTGTTTGTTGAAACGTTTGAATTAGTAGTTAGTAAATTGTAATGTATAAGGGTGCTGAGATATGATTCTCAACTCCTTTAACTATGTGTATGATTTCTTTGGATAGCTGTGTGATTAGGAATTTAATATGTACAAACTCATGCTTGTGTTGTGCTTCATAACATGCTCAACTGATTGTATGATTTTATCTATGTAATGCATATGTTTAAATTCATGTTTACGTTGTATGATTCGTCATGGGTGATGGGGGAGTGGAGCAACGAGTGTGTGCAACAGCCCTGACAGCCTTAAACGGATAATATCAGACTTTGATTGTATAATTTGAAATGTTGATCCATTACTGCTTTAACTGTTCTGTAATTGATTGTGTTTGGGGCTATGATTATAGTCCAGGCAATGGGTAACGGGATTGAATTCGTGGCTGTGATTCATTCACCCCATGAGATGTGTTCGACGAACCCGAGTCGTACTTCCATTGGCGATAGTGGTTAGTCACACGAAGTGCTTATGCGCTTCATATCGTTCAACTTGTTGTGCGCTCGAGCTAACCGAGCTCGTCAAGCAACCTGATCTGTCTTATGTATGTTCACCATGTTTGGACGCCTATGCTTGAACCTAGGGTATCAAACTTACCAGTGAAATCCCTTTTAACCATGGAACCTCGATCCGCTAAGACTCATGAGCCGGGCATGGTGGTATGGGACACTGTGGTCGAGCTGTCGGCCTACGCTGGGGCCACGTGCCTCCCCATAGTGACCAGTGAGCAACTAGACTCGTGAGTCGATTATGGTGGTATGAGACACTATATTCGAGCTGTCGACACCTACGGCGAGAACCGAATACGGTGAGACCTGTATTCGTGCTGACGGGCGATGAGCCCTTCGTAGTGTCTTCGAGTATACTCTAAAGTCTGTGATTGGCGATGAGCCCTTCGCAGCAACTAGAGCATGAGTTGAGCCGAGTATAGTGAGACCTGTATTCGAGCTGACGGCCAGCGATTGAGCCGAGTACGGTGAAACCTGTATTCGAGCTGACGGCTAGCAATTGAGCCGCATACGATGAGATCTGTATCCGTGCTGATGGGTGACGAGTCCTTTGTGATGCCTTTGCCATGCCTCTCAAACCATAATATCGTATGAGATTAACTAGGACTGACGACCCTATAATGGATCATGTTTGAGAATGATACAAGGGAGGTACCTTAGTTTCCCAATACTGCTGTTTGAAATGGACTAATAACAACTCGGTAATCATGCTTATCATCGCATTGCATGTGCCTGGAAGATGTGGAGCACTGAGGGATGAAAGCATGCCGCGAACGTAAGATGGTGTCGCACAAGGGTGGTTTGGCAAGGGCATACATTATGACTGCATTCCATATTTGCATTAACAAGAGTATTTAGAATTGTTTGACTTTACTGCTTCATCATTACTGCTTGACTGAATTGATAACATGCTAACCTATGCTTTACTGTTCTACTGAGTTGATCACTCACTCCCATGTTACGGGACAGTATTGTACACACCAACCAGATTTGTTGAGTTTCAGGTGATGGCGATGCTTATGAAGCCGAACTGCTACTATGATTTGAGGAGGAGTTCTCCTACATGTAGCTCTCTGACAGGTCTATGAAGACCTGGTATTGCATTGATAGGGCTACGTGTTTGGGATAGAAGACATTACACTTCCACAACTTGGTATAATTTGAAATTGTACTTGTAATGAATTAACCTGGTAACATTATCACACTCTAGAGACTCACCACAGTTTATATATTTTATATATCTATCATAGTCTTCCGCTTGCAAATTCAACTGTCTCTAGAGTATGATATGCTGTTTTGGCTTAATCTCACTCATGTTCAATATACTAATACAGACAACATTCAAACATCATTCATTTTGTTGCATAAGTGATGCGTTGGAACTCATGAGTTGAGTTTATGCTCGACCCCCGATTTTCAGGGCGTTACAGGCTCATTAGGCCATGCATTGCTTGGGCCTTAGACCTTACATTATATGCGTAGTGGGCTACCTTTTTGGGACCTAGTTGAGGTTGGATGTCCTCCTTGGCGGCCCTAAGGTATTGAAATTGCAGTAACGACGGCTTAAGTTGAAGTAGGAATATGCCAATATGTCCTAGAGGGGGGTGAATAGGACTTTTTAAAATGTTTTATGATTATTTAAAATCTTATCAAACCTACCATGAGAAAGTATGAATAAATCAGGATTTTATCAAAGTAACTCTAATGGCTTCCAAGCCAACTAGATGATCCAATCATAGAACTGCTCAAAATGAACAAGATATAAATCAAGGTTTATGATGGATGTGACTGTGTGTGAGGTGTGATTAAATATGAAAGAATTTAAAGAAATCACATAAGTAATCAAAGACAAATATCAATCACAAACATAGTCATTTTTATAGTGGTTCGACAACTTGTCTACTCCACTCTCGGCAAACGCACTCAACCCTTGAGTGTGCCACATTTCACTAAGGAGGTTTCACATGGTTCACCCCAAATCCAAGGTTTTAAATTAGGTTCACCTTTAACCTTTACAAACTACACCTAGGCTGACTGTTTATGCTCCCATGAGCAAGGGTCAACACATAACACCCGATTTTAGGCACACAAGCCAAGGATCCACACAAGGAGCCTAACTATTTATACTCTCCACAGAGCAAGGGTCAGCACAACGCACCCACCATGTACACTCCCATCGGAGGCCTCCTACGAGGGCTTGCAAGGGGTGAGAAACACCTTAGACCGAATTCTATAGAAAGAATGATCTCAAGGGTCCTCTGGACTCTAATAACTTATATATAAGCAGATGAGTCCCTTTCAGCACATTAGTGAAGATCTCCTCCATTGATGAAGAACTTCAGCTTCCTTCATCCGTAACTCAGGAGATGTACCAATACATGGCGACAGGTTGGGTCAAGGTTGTAAATGAATCCTACTCTATTGAATATTTTCCTATGAGGGAAATAGAGCGATTCCAATCATCTATGCATTCAAGGCATCCCAGCTTAATGATTTACCATTAAGGTGGTAGTTGGAGGATCCTTGAATGTGGAAGTTCATTCCCCAATCCACTCTATTGAATGTCAATGATGAGAGTGGATTGGAGGATGAACTCCCATGAGAGAAAGGGCTTTGGGTATATGATCTAAGGTTTAAACACTTAAAAGCACTCTCTTCTTTCTCTACCAGTAACTGAAGACAAGCTCTCTATATATAGGCAAAAAGTTTCAACGGATATAAAATGGTCACATTTATGACAGAGGTCGATATCATCAAGTAGGGTCGATATCATCGAGCGTATACTCTCGATTGCATCGACTAGCCGCTCGATGATACAAACTTAAATGTCATACACTTTTGAAACCTTTTGTCAGCTAGTCAAGGGTATCGAAACACGCGTCGATATCATTGAATTTCGAACTCTGATTTTATCGATACCGAAATCGATTCCTCGACATTTGAAAAATGAGAGAGATGGCCTTTAAAATTTTTCAGGTCAAGGATATGATCGAGGTACACTCGATATCATCGGAATTTGAATGTCGATGATATCGATAGTCATGTCGATGCATCATTAAATGAAAAGATTTTATTAGTGAGCTTGTTGGACAGTTTATGTCCTTCGTCGATGCAATCGATCCGGCCTCGATATCATCGATATTTGAATATCAATTCTATCGAGTGACCCTCGATCCAAGATAAAAACAACCTGAAAAAGTGTTGCTGGAAAACTATGTCCAAGACCGATATCATCGAAGACCTTCCGATATCATCGGTTTTTGAATTCTGAGGATATTGAGGAGTACTTCAATATATCGAAGGTCTTCATGATTTTCTTTAGAAAAATAGCGACACAAAAGCTCTGCAGTCGATTTTATCGAGTCAATTTCGATAGACTCGAGATTCAATTATCAATGATATCGATACAGCTATCAATACATCGATAATTCTGTCCAGAAGTATATGTTGTTGTTGGACAACTTGTGTCCTCATTCAATTGTATCAATTGAGCATCGAGGACATCGACAACACTTCTCGATTATATTGATCTTTCTATCAATAAATCGACAGAGGTAGAAAACTTAGGGATTTTCTGAAGTTTTAAAAAAGTTTTCTTACTAAAAAACCCTATGATATTTTAATCAGTTTTAAGGATTTTAATTACCTGGTGTTTTGGGACATGGGATGTGAGGCTTAGATTTACCTGTGGCGAGTTCAGCACACATCCGGTTGAGGCAGATGATTGATTGATCTTCATATGGAGCTTTTTTGTCTACCAACTCAACACTCACATTAATTGACAAACTAGAGCACTTTCAATCTCCCCCTTTGTCAATTACATGACAAAATACCAAAACACCCTAGAATAATTTCTATATTGACACCCTAAATTGTGTGTACATGAACTTTACACAATTGTACAATGCTATCTAGTTCATATACACAATTATTCAGAAGTTGCTCCCCCTAAATGCATTCTCCCCCTATCTTGGTGCAGCTGCTCCCCCTAACACCTGCATCACCATTCAAGTAGATATACAATTTTCCTTTCGAGGTGTGCGATTTGTTCTCCCCCTTTTTGTCAGTCATTGACAAGGGTAAATGTAACATTTAGAAGTGATATTGGCTGAAGTTGAGATAATATGGGAGAACCAACATCCAAAGAGCATACATATAAAAAAAATGTATAATGATCAAAACAATTGATGAGTCAGACATCATTTGCAGAAAGTATGTATGTATAGTAGCCCAAATTGAGCAGTGATATAAGCAGATAGAATAATCATCAAACACATCACATGCATTCCACATATCATAAACTAGAAATTGGGGGATCTTAAAACATAATCATGATAATAAATATTGATGATTTATAGATTGTTATCACCCAAAAGTATCCAAAATATGCACATACTGCCCATGATTGGCAGTAGTATAATCATTCATCCCATATCAAAATGAAATTCAGCCCATCCATGGGCACCCAAAAAGACCAAAAACAACCACCAGTATTAAGTCCATTCATAGGCACATTAAAAAAAAAGAAAAACAGACTTAGTAGGTTAGTAATGAATCACATACACTCATGGAATCGTAAGGCATTCAAAAAGATACCAATGCCCATACGCAGATATAAGATAAGAGTGTATGTGATGGATCCTGGATATCCTCACTAAGGTGGAGGAGCAGAGGAGGACGACACTGTATCATCCCGACGACAGGTCAGCAGATCAACCAATTGCTGAACGGAATGCTACACCCCTTGCACCAGACGTTCCAGTGCATTGAATCGTGCCTGGTTGACTCCTTCAGCTGGACTACATCTCGTTGTATTACACCAATCCGATCCTGGTGTAGTTTGTATCGTTTTGCATGACCAGGGTCAGATGGGGGCGGAGCCTGTTAAGAAGCAATAGGATCACCCTTAGTCGTTCCAGCACCTTCTGTTGGAGCATCCCCTTCCCCACGATCGCCTTCTTCTTGAATCCCTTCCTTGTCTTCGAAAAACTTGTGGAACTTTAAATCCATCCTTCTAATATTGTTCTTGTTGAAGAGTTGAGGGGGAAGTTACGGATCGTTTGTCGTGGAAAAGCCGATCGCATTGCATATAGAGTTGATGATCCACAGATAGGGCAAGTTCACGTCTCGAGACGCATGAATGGCATATACCAGCTGATGAACGATCAGGTTAGGAAGGCAGATTTTGATTCCCATAACCATGGAGTAAACTATCATGGCCATGAACCCGGTGAGATCAGACTGATTGGTACTTCTAGGATATACATTTGAGGTGAAAATACCATGCAAAATATGGTACCAGGGTTCCATGAACTTGGATTTTAGTGCATTTCCTTGATACCAGAGGATGTCACGACCATGATAGAGAAATTTGGTAACCATGGACCGGGTTTCAGGGTTCTCTAGGTCAAAGTCAGTAAGACCAACCGGTGATAGTGTAAGCCCAAGAATGTTTGCAACCGATGCTGGAGTGATCTCTACATCATCACCATCAATAGAAACCGTGATGGACGGAGGATCAGACACTGGGGAGTGACAAGTGGCAAAGAAATGGTAGGTCCGCTCATAGTGACAAGGACCCCCAAAATCGAGTAGAGGTATCCATCTGATTTCGACTAACAGGGGTTCCAGATTATATAGTTGTAGGCATTCCCTGTCAACCCTTCTCTCAAAAATTAACTTCCGGCCAGTGTACTTTGCCAGAGCTGGATTTATTCTAGCAGGAGGAGGGGCTGGAGCTGCGGATTGGGGCTCGCCGCGTGTGGTCGGTCGTGTCTGCTTCCGAGTGGGAGTCCCACGATAAGTTGCTTTTGCTCTTTCCCATGGAGCAAGAACTTTCTGTCAGGATGATCGTGAAGATTCCCCAGGCCCGGACGATTTCCCATTGTCCTTCCCCATTTTTTATTCTCACAGAAAGGGATTTGAAGAGAATGGAGATAGAGAAGCAAAGTTCCTTTTGAGGATTAGGAAATACCCTAATAAGACCAAGATGAAATCTTAATAATGAAGAGGGAATAAAGAATTATTACCTAATTTGAGAAACGTTAGGAACCCACTGATGAACTTCCGGTTGAAGGGGAGAAAAAAAAAACCTTTTTAGGGAGAAAATGTGATTGTTGAGGCATAAAAAATGGTGAGGAAAAAAGGATTGAAGCAAGAGAAGATTGAGGGATAGAAAGAAAATTGAAAAAGAAGAAGAGTGTGAAATAGAAGTGAAGACCGCTTTAGTTGAAGTAGGGATATGCCAATATGTCCTAGAGGGGGGTGAATAGGACTTTCAAAGTTTTTATGATTTATTTAAAATCCTATTTCACTAATCCTAACAACAAGCTCATATTAGGATTTATAAAAAATAACTCTACTGGCTTCCAAGCCTGGTAGAGGATCCAATCACAAACTATTTAATAAGTAAACAGTATGCAAACTAGTTTATGATGGATATGACTGTGTATGTGAGTGAGGTGTGATCTCAGATATTCAGATATGAAAATATTAAAGTAAATCACACAATCAGAAAAATAGCAATCTCAAACACAGTCATTTTTATAGTGGTTTGACGATCAGTCTACTCCACTCCGGGCAAACGCACTCAACCCTTGAGTGTGCCGAATTTCACTAAGGAGGTTTCACCGCAGTTCACCTTAAACATAAAGTTTTAAATCAGGTTCACGTTCAACCTTTACAACCTACACTGAGGCTGACTGTTTATGCTCTCATGAGCAAGAGTCAACACAACGCACCCACTTTTAGGCACACTGGCCAAGGATCTTCCATAAGACCCTAACAGAGGTTTTACGTAGTTTACTGTAACGCCCTGAAAATCGGGAGTCGAGCATAAACTCAACTCCCGAGTTCCAGAACATCACTTATGCAACAAAATGAATGATGATTGAATGTTGACTGTATTCATGCATTGAACATGAGTGAGATTAAGCCAAAACAGCATAGCATACTCCAGAGACAGTTAAATTTGCAAGCGGAAGACTGTGATAGATAGATAAAATATATAAACTATGATGAGTCTCCAGAGTGTGATAGCATTACCAGGTTAAATAATTACAAGTACAGTTCTAAAATATACCAAATGTGAGGGAGTGTAATGTCTCTTATCCCAAGTACCGTAGCCCCGTCAATACAATACCAGGTCTTCAAAGACCTGCCAGAGATTACATGTAGGAGAACTCCTCCTCAACATCATAGTAGTAGTTCGGCTCTGCTTCACAAGCATCGCCATCACCTGAAACTCAACAAATCTGGTTGGTGTGTACAACACTGTCCCGTAACGTGGGAGTGAGTGATCAACTCAGTGGAACAGTAAAGCATAGGTTAACATGTTATCAACTCAGTCAAGCAGTAATGATAAAGCAGTACAATCAAACAATTCTAACTACTCTTATTTAATGCAAGTATGAAATGACATGATGTATGCCCTTGCCAAACCACCCTCATGCAACATCATCTTACATTCGCGAATGCATCCATCCCTCAGTGCTCCACATCTACCAGGCACATGCAGTGCGATGATGAGCATGATTACCGAGTAATTATTAGTTCATTTCAAACAGCAGTATTGGGAAACTAAGGTACCACCCTTGTATCATTCCCAAACATGATCCATTCTAGGGTCGTCAATCCTAGTTAATCTCATACAGTATTATGGTTCGAGAGGCATCGCGAAGGCATCGCAAAAGGCTCATCACCCGTCAGCACGGATACAGATCTCACCGCATGCGGCTCAATTACTGACCGTCAGCTCGAGTACAGGTCTCACCGTACTCGGCTCAATCGCTGGCCGTCAGCTCGAATACAGGTCTCACCGTACTCGGCTCAACTCATACTCTATTTGCTGTGAAGGGCTCGTCGCCAATCACAGACCTTGAGTATACTCGAAGATACTACAGAGGACTCGTCGCCCGTCAGCACGAGTACAGGTCTCACTGTACTCGGCTCTCGCTGTAAGTATCGACAGATCGAATACAGTGTCCCATACCACCGTATTCGGCTCACGAGTTTGGTTGCTCAATGGTCACTACGGGGAGGCACGTGGCCCCAGCATAGGCCGACAGCTCGACCACGGTGTCCCATACCACCATGCCCGGCTCATGAGTCTTAGCGGATCGATGTACCATGGTTAAAAGGGATTTCACTGGTAAGTTTGGTACCCTAGGTTCAAGCAGTACGTCCAAACATGGTGAACATACATAAGACAGATCGGGTTACTTGACGAGCTCGGCTAGCTCGAGCGCACAACAAGTTGAACGACATGAAGTGCATAAGCACTTCGCGTGGCCAACCACTATCGTCAACCGAAGTACGACTCGGGTTCGTCGAACACATCTCACGTGGCAAATGAATCACAGCCATGAATGCAATTCTGGTACCGATTGTCTGGACTATAATCATAGCCCCAAACACAATCAAGTGCAGATAGATAAAGCAGTGGTGGATCAAGATTCAACTCATACAATCAAGGTCTGATATTATCCGTTTAGGGATGTCAGGGCTGTTGCACGCACTCGTTGCTCCATCTCCCACCATCACCCATGATGGATCATACAACGTAAATATAAATTTAAACATATACATTACATAGTTAAAATCATAAAGCAGTTGAGCATGTTATGAAGCACAACACAAGCATGAGTTTGTACATGTTCAATTCCTAATCACACAACTATCCAAGGAGATCATACACATAGTTAAAAGAGGTTGAGAATCATATCTCAACACCCTTATACATTACAATTTGCTAACTACTACTCATTCAGACATTTCAAGAAACACTTAAACAAACATACATCAACGTACATGACATATGTCGATCACATAGCATTAGGCCAAATCCTTTCACTAGGGAGTTGCCCCAATCATAACACGCATACACCCACGACGGATAGTCATGGCAAGCAGGAATCCAAGTTCCATATTCATTCAGTCATTTCCACAAACACTTGGGCCACACATTTTAGCACATATAGTGTATATTGGCCGTGGCGTGATTTAGGGCAAATCCTTTCGTCAAAGGGGTATCGCCAATACAACAATCATGAATCCATGACAATTAGTCATGGTGAGCACGAATGAGAATTCTATACTCATTCAGTCATTTTCACAAACACTTAGAATACACTATTACAACATACATGGTGTATGTTAGCAAAACATGTATTAGGGCTATCCTTTAGCCAAGCGAGTATTTTATCCATGTATAATATATTACTACAACAAATAATCATGATAAATACATCTCCAAAATTTATACGTATACAGTATTTTCTAGAATACGCAATTTCAACATACATAGTGTGTATAAGTAAAACATGTATTTAGGAGAATCCTTTTGCCAAATAAGTATTTTATCCATATATCGTATATCCATATAACAAATAAACATGTCAAACACATTTCCAAAAAATATACGTATACCGTACTTTCTACAAATACCTAGAGTATGTAGAATTCCATATTTTTCATCTTTAATCGAAACGGAAAACAGACAACACTTTGTACATGTGCAATTGCATGCAGATCATGAATCTATCATTATCTGACATTGAAAGCGTTGAAAACCATAACCTATACACCTAAAGTCCTCACCTTGCTCCTTGGAATCTCAACGGATCAGCAAGGTTTGATGAGCTTCCGTATTCGGCAGTTTGGCAACCTATAGAACGAAATAGGTTAGCTATTTCACAACCTACAACTATCTAAACTCCAAAACAGATTAGGGTTAGGGTTCCTTACCTAGAAATGACACCGGAAAACCACCGGGAAAGCGATGAGAATCAGGCGGTAGAGCCCGAATAGCGGCAGGGAAGAGTGGCAGGGAGATTCTCCCACTGCTCCCACACTTTCTCTCTCTTTTCTCTCTCTCAATCTCAAATTCGTATGGCTACCATGAGAGAGGGTTTAAGGTCCTTATATGGCCTAAAAATTCACCGAAATAGACTTATGTTCAAAGTATACTTACATTATAATCAAATCGACATTGTTTCAGCTCAAAAGAGGGTTTCTGGCGGCCCTCCTTGAGCCAAAGGTCAGACTTAAGCTCAATAACGTTGGATCTATGTTCTATTAAGTTTTTGTTTCGGTCGGGATTCCAGATCACGCGTGGCGGACCAGTTTCAGTTCAACGGTCAGCGGATCTCGATCGGAGATTCTGAGTACATGTAAATGTGTATGAAATTTCTCCTGATCCGAAGGTGTAATTTGATCTGATTCTGACGGTCTGGTTGCTTAATACTGATCCGCAAGCGAGAGGTGCCAGATTACTATTCAAGATATTTTATTTTGAAATTATTTCACATTTCTCACACTCTTCACTACGAGCTCAAGCGAATAGCGCTGGGACACTATCTGGATTTGATTTCCGAGATGGTTGTCAAGCCCAGCAAGGCGGTCCTAGTTCCTTAACTTCGTGTTAATCGGACTTCTAACGTGCGGTTCAGATCCGATATGGAGTTTCGAGATGCTCCCGAGAGCAGCCGGGTAATGAGATTGATCCTAGATTTTAGGGTAACCTAGCGTCAATGATTTTACAAGTTTTGGGTCTTGCAGATCATATTTAAAGTGGTTGGTGCTAATTTCACAGGTACTCTAGTTTAACACTGGTTATTCTCGCCTAATTTCTAAAGGATTTAGTCCTGAGCAATTTCTGTCTGAGGTGGTACCTGGGCCTTTATAGTTTGTATATAAAGTGATCCAAGTTATACTACTTAGCTAGTTTAGGATAGTGTCTAGGATGAAAGTGCTTAGAAAAATTTAGAGATCAAGGTGGTGAAGGGTGGGATTTGTGAAGGGAATGGATTCATAAGCAATTTTAAACTGTGGGATTCAGTTCTGCCGAGTTAATAAGGTGTTAGGAGCGACCCATTGCCTAAGGACGTCTAATCCCAGGTTGGCAAAAATCCGGGATGTTACATTTACCTCTAACCCGAGGTTTCACATGGTTCACCTCAAACCTAAGGTTATGACTGGTTCACCTTCAACCAGATGTTTATGCTCTCCACAGAGCAAGGGTCCACACAACGCACCCACTACATACACTCCCGCCGGAGGCCTCCTACACGACTTGAAGGGGTGAGAAACCCCTAAGACCCAATCCTAAAAAGGAATGATCACAAGTGTCATCTGGACTCTAGATACTTACAGATAAGTGGATGAGTCCCATTAAGCACGTTGACAAAGATCTCCTCCTTGTTGATGAAGAGTCTTCAACTTCCTTGATCTGCAACTCAAAAGATGTACCGATACATAACGACGGGTTGGGTCAAGGTTATGATGAAATCCTACTCTCAAAAGATTTTCCTATAAGGAAGATAGAGCGATTTCAATCATCCAAGCATTCAAGGCATCCCAGCTTAATGATTTACCATTAAGGTAGTAGTTGGAAGATCCTTGAATACGGAAGTTCATTCCCCAATCCACTCTATTAAATATCAATGGTGAGGGTGGATTGGAGGATGAACTCCCTTGAGAGAAAGGGCTTTGGGTATATGATCTAAGGTTAAACACTCAAAAACACTCTCTTCTTTCTCTCATAGCAATAATAGAAAAGTCCTCTTTATATAGGCAAAAGGTTCCAACGGATATAAAACGGACACATTTATGACAGAGTTCGATATCATTGAGCAGGTTCGATATCATCGAGCGTATTCTCTCGATAGCATCGATGGTCCGCTCGATGACTCGAACTCAATGTCATACGCTTTTGAAACCTTTTGCCAGCTGGTCGATGAATTGAAACGATTGTCGATGTCATCAGATTTCGAACTCCAATCCATCGATGAGAGGTTCGATCCATCGACATTTGTAAAATGAGAGAGACTTGACTAGAAATATTTTAGGTTTTTATGAATGATCGAGGGACCTTTGAGATCATCAGAATTTGAATGTCGATGATATCGATAGCTGTGTTGATGCATCGATAAATCAAATGGATTTTTCATAAAGCTTGCTGGACAGTTTATGTCCATGTTTGATACAATCGAGACGGCATCAATATCATCGATATTTGAATATCGATTCAATCGAGTGACCCCCGCTCATAGATACACCACCCTGAAATATTTTGCTGGAGAACTTGGCACCCAAGTCCGATACCATCGAAGGCCTTCCGATATCATCAAGGTTTGAATTTCGATGGTATCGAGGAGGATTCGATATATCGATGCATATATGATATTCTTAGGAAAAAACAGGGGGTCGGAATTCTGCCTGTCGATATTATCGAGTCACTTCCGATAGACTCGAGATTTGAATATCGATAGGTGTATCGATACATCGATAATTCCGTCCAGATATGTATGAGGTTGCTGGACATATTTGGTCCTCTTTTCGATGGTATCGATGAAGCATCGAGGACTCGACAGCGCAGCTCAATCATATCGAGATGTGTATCGATAAAATCGACAGGGCAAGAAAACTTAAAAAAAATTTTGATTCTTGAAAATGTTTTCTTACCCTAAAAACCCTAAGATGTTCTAGTTTGTTTTAAGGGTTATAGTATACCTAGTGATTTGGGACAAGGGATGTGAGGCTGAGATTTACCTGTGATGAGCTTGTACACATCTGGTTGAGGTGGACGCTTGAATTTATCTTCCTATCAGGCTCTGTAGTCAAACTGACTCAACCCTCATGCTAATTGACAAACCAAGGCACTTTCAGAGTGATGTGACTTAAAGGTTGATTGCAGGGGTCCGCGTAACGAGTATCCTTTGCGTGGGTCCGCGCAACCAAAATGAGAGCTGCACAGGTTCGCGCAATAAGTTTCAGAATTGGTTCTTTGAGAGAGACATAAAGGATCGAAAGGTGGGCCCCACGGTGCCAAAATCGAGGTGCCACACGTGTGAGGGCCTATAAATACCCCTTCCCCTCCTTCATTTGAGGGGATTGAAGAAATTGGTGAAGAAGTAGAGTAAGGAAGAAGACAGAAGGTAGGAGAGGAGGCTTCGTTGGTTTGCGTGGACCCGCGCAAGCCATATCGGTTGCGCGGGTCCTCGCAACCAGACTGCCCTACAGTCTATATGAAGCTAAAGGGCCGTTATGCTGCCGAAATGGCCAAGTCTCCAGATTTCTTCTCCAGACTTCTTCTGTTCAAGCTTCAAGAGAAGAGACTAGCAAAAAAGATATTTAAGTCATATTCCTCTTAAAGAGATGATCAAATCAAGAGTCAAAATGCTGCCGGATTTGATATCTGACTTGGATATTTGAACTTGGTCAATTTGTACATTCTAAATAATTTATCTTAGAATTAAGGGATGTTCGAGGATGCAAATGAACTCAATATTAATAAAATATGATGATTGTCTTCAACACTATCTCTTTGTTATGTTTGAATAAGATGATATCCCAAACCAAATGCATTTGTTTCTCATTCGAAACAAAATGGCAACTTTGTTGGGGACTATTCTATCTTATTTAGCATTAACATTGAAAAAATTGTAAAGCCTTCATCATAGTTTGGTGTCTTTCTGATGCCAAAATGGTGACTCTCAGTGGGAACATCCTCCCCTTCATTTCTAAGATAGATTATTTGATTCTTCAAATACTAACTATGGTTGTGTTTTATGTTTGAAGGTTTCTGAACTCAACAACAAGTTACAACCAATGGCAACTCCTGCAAGAAAAGTGAACTTTTGTTCACTTTGACCGAATTCACAATAGAGTACGCATCATACCAAGCCCCCGTATACATGACTCGACTTCCTATAAGCAAAAACAACATGACTCGAGCAATACTCAGGGTTGTTTCTGCTTCGCCGCAACCGCTAGAAGGCGATGAAGGTCGGATTGTCATAATGTCTCGCAGAATGAGAGCACGAAATGCGAGAAGCCCCGGGATGGATCTGCCCTCACTAAGAGTTCGGGGGCCGATAACGTGTAATACAGCAAGGAAGAATCCTGAACTCGCTCCTCTTGCGATATATTCTGAGCGAGTGGTTCCGCAATTAGCATCGCGCGACTTCCCAGCTTTGCTTGCACCAAGAGTCAGATGGACGAGAGGGCAGAAAGGTAAAGCATTAATGGCAAGTTCAATTGTATCCGTATCACCTCGGATAAGTTCACTGATGTACGTATCTCCCCAATCAATCGATAGCATTGAAGGCATAAAAAAGTCACATGAAACTCCATCCTCTCCGCTCTCCGTAAGCCCTGTTACGTCAACATACTCCCACCCACTCCAACTATAGCTTCATCCAAGAGTGGAGAAGCTGCGGTACACATGGCCGGGACGAATCAAGACGATGTGCCGACTACAGAAGATTGTGTGAATGCAATGGCAAAAGCACAATGAGCATTAATGGAAGAGTGCAGAAATCTTAGAGAGGCTTTAGCAACCCTTGCACATAATGTAGCCCAGATCGCAGCTCCCCCAATGATAGGCATGGTGAATGGACAAGAAAATCAGCCTGAAGGTTCTCAACCTCAGGTGGTAGGATCAGGAGGGTCTGCTCTGGCCACGAGAATCATAACACAAGATGAAGTGAGACAAGTCGTCGAAGAAGCCGTCAGAATAGAAAGAGAGCGAGAAAATACTAGTCGTTTCATATACCGAACGCCGTATCCAAGAGAAGTAGAAGATATCCCCTTTCCAGCCAATTTCAAGCATCCAGATTTTCAGAAGTTTAATGGGGAAGGATCATCCAAGGAACACTTGATGCACTTCATTACTAGTATGGGAAATTTCTCTACGATACCGCAGTATTGCTTACGACTGTTTGGGTTGTCACTGACGCATAAAACATTCCGATGGTATTCCAGCCTGGCTCCAAGGTTGATACGCACTTGGGAATAAATGCAGGATGCTTTTATTTCAAACTTCTTCTCCTCGGATCGTGATGTTAGTATTACAAAATTGGCCTCCGTACGATAGAGAGAGCGAACCAGTGGAAAAGTTTATAGACAGATGGAAAACGTTGGGAGCCTCATGTAGACAACTGCCAGAAGAAAAAGAACAAGTCAAAATGTGTCTGAATTCTATTGAGACGGGAATCGCGTTTGGACTCACCAGCGCTGACATCAGAACTTTCCTTGACTTGGCTACTAAGGCTCATGCTTTTGAATTAATGACTCGGAAGATGCCGACATTTCACCATGAGGCAGCTAGAAGAGAACCTATTAGAATGTCTGTAAATACCGTCAATTGTGACAGGAAAAGCCAAGGTACAAGAGATCCAGGGATAAGAGGCTGGAATGGAGAGCAGAATCAAGTCAATCAGGGAGAGGTACAATGGAAAGAGGCCCAGGATGCTCAATTCTCACGAGGGGTTCGCGTTCGATAGGGAAAATGTTGTTCCTATGATGAACCAACTGATAAAAGTCGGCACGATAGAATTATCAGAACCCAAACGCCCTGAAGATGTAACAAGAATAAGAGAGAGAGAGAGAGAGAGAGAGAGAGAGAGATTTGTTGCTATCATCGCCTAGTAGGGCATCCAACGGAGAATGTTATACATTGAAATGTATAATACAACGAATGATAGACAGTGACGAGATAATAATTGACAAAGAAAAGGAAAAGGGTATGACGGCGATGGTGAATATACTTAAAATCCAGGAGGAGACCGAGAGTAATGAGTGCTGCGGTAGGTTGACGTCGCAAGATCTCAAAAGATATGGTCCGACAAGCAAGCAAATCATGAGAAACATGGTTTTCAATCACGAAAAGCCCATCAATTTGAATCAGGAAAGAGAAATTCAAATTCCTCTTGGGGTCAGTCAGAAGAAGTGAAGAAGATTTCAAGGGTTGAGAGCAGAATCGTCGGCGAACACGGTTACGGCCTCGTAGTTATCAGAGGATCCCAAGATAATCGAACATCCTGAAATGGCTCCAAAGCAGATGGAAGACGGGGTGCATCCGACGATAGATAGTTTACGGGAGATAACTTGGGTACGAAAGAAGAGCTAAGGAACACGTTCGTCAGCGCCAGTCTTTTTGAACAGGAGTCTGAGAAATATGTCCAACTTCTTAAAGAAAATAAAGATGTCTTCACCTGGATGTATGCAGAAATGCCCGGTTTGGAGCCTGCTTTAGCAACGCACCAATTAAATATTTCTAAAGATAAAAGGCCGGTTAAGCAAGCGCAACAACGATTTCATCTAGACTTGGTTCCTCAAATAGAGGAAGAAGTGAATAAATTGATAAAGGTTAGGTTTACCAGAGAGGTCAAATATCCCAAATGGTATCGAACATTGTCCCCGTAAAGAAGAAAAGCGGACAAGTCAGGGTGTGCGTCGACTTCAGAGATTTAAATGAGGCATGTCTGAGAGATGATTTTCCTCTCCCAGTAATCGATTTATTGATTGACAGCACAACTTAGTACGATATCATGTCCTTCATGGACGGCTATGTGGGGTATAATCAGATCCGAATGACGCCTGAAGATGAAGAAGCAACAGCATTCAGAACATCGCTAGGAATTTATTGTTATAAAGTTATGCCGTTTAGCCTAAAAAATGTCGGGGCAACATATCAAAGGGCAATGCAGAATATCTTCGAAGACATGATGCACAAGCATGTTGAGTGTTATGTCGATGACTTGGTGGTCAGGTCAGGGATCTTCAGGAGCATCGAGAACAATTGGCATCAGTTTTCCGTCGACTCGAAAAGAAACAGCTGAAGATGAATCCAACTAAATGTGCATTTGGGGTGACCTCAGGTAAATTTCTCGATTTTGTCGTTCAACATAGGGGCATCGAGATCGATCCAGGGAAAGTTAAAACTATTCAAAATATACCGTCACAAAAAACATTAAAAGAATTAAAAAGTTTGCAAGGAAAGCTGGCATACATTCGTCGTTTCATATCAAATCTAGTAGGGAGGTGTCGGCCATTTTCCCATCTGATAAAGAAAGGCACAAAATTCGTATGAGATTAAGCTTGTCAGAATGCATTTAACTCAATAAAGGAATTGCTAAAACAGCCGCCGGTACTAACAGCTCCGGTAAAACGGAAGCCACTGATTTTGTATATATCTGCAGCCAAGAATTTTTTAGGAGCCTTGTTGGCTCAGGTGAATGAATCTGGGAAATAAACTGCTCTTTACTATTTAAGCTGAACTCTGATGGGCACGGAGTGTAACTACTCCCCAATCGAGAAAGAATGCCTGGCGCCGATATTTGCGGTGCAGAAATTGAGACATTATTTTCTCTCCCATGACATAACTTTGATCTCAAGCGAAGATCCGATAAAGTTTCTTATGACGAGACTGATGTTGTCTGGGAGATTGGCTAAATGGATGCTATTACTTTTAGAATATACTATTACGTATGAACTAGTGAAAGCGATAAAAGGACAGACAGTGGCAGATTTCCTTACAGCGCACCCTGTAGAAGAATGTGAAACCATCAGTGATGATTTTCTGGATGAGCACATTATGTTGACCGAGTCGCAAAGCCCATGACAGATGTATTTTAATAGTGCTTTTCGAGCATCAGGAGCGGGGGCAGGAGTGATGTTCATTACTCCTCAAGGTGACTTGTTGCCTTACTCCTTCACATTAGGAGCTTTATGCACAAACAACGAGGCCGAATATAAAGCCCTCATCATCGGGATGGAAATAACTTAGGAAATGAGGATAAAGATGCTGCGTATCTTCGGGGATTCTAAATTGGTTATAAACCAATTGACGACTGAATTCGAGATACGAAAGCAAGAGCTTTTACCATACTGTCGAAAAACACAACACTTGCTAGAATAGTTTTGTCATGTCGAAATCAAGCACATACCGCGATCTGAAAATGCGAGAGTAGATGCTTTGGCCAGCCTGGCAGCAGGCCCAAATCGAAGCCCCCTCCAAGTAACTATAGAAGAAAGAAGATTTTTGCCATCTTCAGAGGTCATCGATGAAATCGTGGAGACACTCCCTATCATGTTCAGAGGTAACGAGAAATGATTGGCATCAGTCTTTTATAGATTATCTCAAATACAATATCTTGCCAAAAGACCCCGCGCAGAGACAACAAATCAAGCAAAGGACAAGAAGGTTCATCATATGCAATGAAGTATTGTACAGAAAATCTTACAATGAAATGTTGTTACGTTGCTTAGATGAACAAGTAGCAGGCCAGACATTGTGAGAAGCACACTCTGGAGAATGTGGATCACATCAAGCTAGCTGAAATCTATTCCATAGAATACATCGAATGGGGTATTATTGGCCCACCATGTTCAAAGACGCGATAGATTATGCAAAGCGATGTCATGAGTGTCAGATTCACGGAGATGTTATAGACGTTCCTCCAGAAGACTTACATTAGTCGGTCGCCTCTTAGCCCTTCTCTGCTTGGGGACTTGACGTCATTGGTCCTATAAATCTGCCTTCATCTAAAGGAAAGCAGTAGTAATCTTGGCAGCGACAAATTATTTCTCTAAGTGGACGGAAGCAGTGACATTACGCAATGTTAAGGAAAAGATGTGGTTAATTTCATCCGACATGCGATAATATACCACCATGGTATTCCGAAGAAAATTATTATAAATAATGACACTCCTTTAAAAAACAGAGGTATGGAAAAGATGTGTGAGAAATTCAACATTCATCATTCGTTCTCAACACCTTACTATCCACCGGCCAATGGATTAGCAGAGGCGTTCAATAAAACGATAGTCAAGATACTAAAGAAAACGGTGACTGGGAACAAGCATGATTGGGACGAAAGATTACAAGAAGCATTATGGGCGTACAGGACTACTCACCGGATAGCAACAAGATCGACACCGTATTCACTGGTCTATGGTGTCGAAGCAGTAATCCCAATTGAAATACAAGTAGCATCACTGAGAGTGGCAGTACATCAATCCATCACAGATAATGAAAATGCAAGAATAAGGCTGAAAGAGCTGGATTTGCTCGATGAGAAATGTCTGGTAGCCCAACAGCGATTACAATCGTATCAAGAAAGAATATCAGCCGCTTTTGACAAACGAGTTAAATATCGCTCTTTCAAGAAGGGAGATATGGTACTAATGTTGAAAAGACCTATAGTGGTCACCCGTCGAACAGGGGGCAAATTTGAGCCTAAATGGGATGGGTCGTACATAATAAAAGAAGTATACTCCAATGGTGCGTGTAGAGTCATGGATCAGGATGGACTAGGTATCAATATATCGGTCAATGCTCGCTTCATCAAAAGAAATCGTCCCTGAAGATGCTGTTAATTTTGATCCAGAATATTATCAGGATAATGATTCTGTATCAAAAGGCGGCAAGAATAAACAAGACCACGGCTATGTACAGTCAGATGAATGAATAAAAAGAAGAAATTTGCAAGCATATCAAGGTTAAGTACAAACAAACGTAACAAAAGAAAATGAACGTATCGTCATCGTCAAGCGAGCCCTGTAAAATCCTATTGAAATTGATATCGTCACTCAACTGATATATTATGAATAACCTGAAAAGGCCAAGCTATATGTCCTAGAGGGGGGGGGGTGAATAGGACTATGCCAAATTAAAATAAAATCAGCGAAAATAAAATAAACCAATAGCCTTACAACATGAATCAATTCACAAAGCTAAATTTAAATCACCTTGATAAATAGATATCGAGAGATTGATGTGCAAATTCAGTTCTAAGGACAACCTTACACCATAATCAACAAGGGCTTATGGTAGGACAACCTTATTTCTAGAACCTCTTTTGGATCAAGGACTCAATAAATATAAGTAAATGAAATATCAAGGAATTGAATTTAAATGCAGAAGTAAGATCTAAATTATTACAACAATCCCCACACTTGCTTGAAATGTAAATAGTTACAACATTCACATCCACTTGTACATTCCACACAATCGAATGATAAAAGATATGACAATTAAGCAAGTATTCAAACCACAAGTCAAAGAGTTATAGTGTTCGCTTGTGTGTACACCAACTGTTTTCCAACAGCCACACAAAAAGCTACTCCACTCCTAATATCCTCACACAGGGGATATTAGCGTTCACTAACAAATAGGTTTTCACAGGTTCACCAAAAACCTTTACAATTGTGTCTTTTTCACTTGGGCTTACACAATTCAAAAACCCCTCTTTTCTGAGTTTTCTGGTTTTCCTCAGACAACCAATACAATGAGATTTTTCTGGTTCAACCTCAAACAAAACCAGTACAATGAGATTTTTCTGGCTTAACCTCAAACAAAACCAAAAGTAAATAAATTTTACAGAATTGTAAAATACCTGGATTTCTCCTTTTTCGTAGCAGCCCGGTGGTAGAACCAATCGGAGTAGATGATTTGAATGTCAAAGTTCAATTTCCAATACTCACATTCATAAGGTTCTAAGTTCTAATTGATTTTAGATTTAACTCGTTGGGCGTAGCTAATTTGATTTTGATTCCAAGAAGAAGGAATAAGATAATTCCTCTTTTCAAATAAGATTGGAATATAGAAACAAAATCAAATTAAATAAGCTAGCAAAAAGGAATATTAAATAAGCACAATCTAGCTTAAAATAAACACAAACTTATCTCAGAGTGATCACTTGAAAATTCTTGAATCGTATGAAGTTTAAGTTATGAAAACTCTGAATTTCGTGTTCAATTTATAGAAGCAGCAGAAATCGCTCCTACGACTGGTCTTAGAAACCCACGACTGGTCGTAGCTCTAACAGATTTTTAAAAAAATAAGCGCGATCTTTGAAAGCCGTTCTACGACTGGTCGTGAGTACCCTACGACTGGTCGTGGGTCACCTACGACTGGTCGTAGATCCCTACGACTGGTCGTAGGACCAGTGATTCATTGCTGGACTTTAAGTCGTAGCTCCACGACTGGTCGTGGACGAGTCGAAGCCACACCTACGACCGGTCGAAGGATCTCCAGGACTGGTCGTGGGCGTACCAAAAAATTCTGAAAAATCTTCAACTACTTAGGACTGGTCGTGGAATTTCTTGGACTAGTCGAACCATGCTAGGACTGGTCGAACAAGAGCTAGGACTGGTCGTAGAATAATAGACCAACCTTGTGTAAAATAAATATTTGATTAATGTATCCAAAGTGACCTACTTAAAGGGTCAACCTAAGGTCATTCAAACCAAACCATGTCGTATGGACATTGAACTTCAACCATTCAACGAATGTAGATAATTTGAATCATATCAGGCTTGAGATCTTGAACCATATCATGCTTGAGATCATGAACCATATCATGCTTGAGATCTTGAGCCATATCATGCTTGAGATCTTCATCAACATAGAACTACTTCATGCGTTGTGTTCTTTAGATTTGAACTTCAACATTGTAGCTTCTTGGGCTTCAACATGTAGCTTCTTGAGGTGTGTCAACATGTAGCTTCTTGAGGCTTCAACATGTAGCTTCTTGAGGTGTCAACATGTAGCTTCTTGAGGCTTCAACATGTAGATTCTTCTTGAGGTGTCAACATGTAGCTTCTTGAGGCTTCAACATGTAGCTTCTTGAGGTGTCTTGAATTCCAATAAATGATCATACAAGTACAGAACACAGATAGATGTTTTGGCACACAAAATTGACAACCAAAGGAGCATGAGATCATAACACTTACAATCTCCCCCTTTGTCAAATTTGTTTTGTGACAAAACACCCAAATTATAATACTTCAATTTGAAACGAAGTACTCACTACATATTCACAACAAGTTCAACAATAGAGAAGCATGCACAGATATGTATGATAAGAAATAACTAGCATCATTCTCCCATAACTACCCCTGAGAAGCTTAACTCCCCCTGAGTAATAGGTACCCCTGAGAAGCTTAACTCCCCCTGAGTAATAGATAATAGGAGATAATAGGAGCACATCTCCCAAAACTTCTCCCCCTTTTTGTCACAAAATGACAAAGGAAGAAGGGCTGTAATAATGAATATAGCAGTTAGTATATAGATTCAAGAGAGCTTTAGTGCATAATTCAAAAAGTCAGTGAGTATGTAAAGTTAAAAACAAAATTACAGACTTAGTAAAACATTCAGTCAGAACCAGAGGATGGAGCAGGATTAGAAGGATCAATTTGTGTAAACCCTTAGCAATCCGCCTCATATATTTGCGAAGATAAGAGAATTACGTGTCTTGTGAAACACGAATTTGAGCCACTTACTCTTGAAGGGAATTCAATCTCTCATCAAAATCAGAGGGCTGAAAATCAGGATCATCAGCCGAGTCTGACTCAAGTTCTTCAAATAAATCATCCATATTCACGTCTTCAATAGGATCACCAGCTTGACCAGCATCTCTTTGTAACACCCTGAAATTCGGGGGTCGAGTATGAACTCAACTCCCGAGTTCCAACGCATCACTTATGCAATATACACGATGCCGGTTAAATGTTGTCTGAGTTAGCGCAATAAACATGAATGAGATTAAACCAAAACAGTAATTCATACTCCAGTTCAATTGCATTTAAAGGCAGCGGAAGACTGAAATTTTATATTCAAGTATGTAAAGTAACAAAATTTTCTGAACTCCAGAGTATGAGTACTAGCTGAGCACCAATATACATGTACTGTTTGTAAGTCAAAAACCAAAATACATCCTCAAAAGAGGCCCCGAGAATCCGCGATGCAGCCGGCCTAAGCGTAGCCGTCAGAGTACTGCATGAAGGAGAACTCCTCCTGGTCCTCATCAACGTCGGGCTCTGGCTCCTGAACCAAGGCGCCCTCTAAACCTGCGACAGAGTCTGGTTGGTGTGCAACACCGTCCCGTAACGTGGGAGTGAGTAGCTAACTCAGTGGAACAATAAAGCATAGGTTAACGTGTTATCAACTCAATCAAGCAGTAATGATAAAGCAGTACAAATCAAACAATTCTAACTACTCTTATTAAATGCAAGAATGAAATGACATGATGCTGTATGCCCTTGCCAAACCACCCTCAAGCGACATCATCTTACGTTCGCGAATGCTTACTCCCTCAGTGCGCCACATCTACAAAGCACATGCGGTGCGATGATGCTCATGTTTTCCAAGTTTTTATTAGTCCATGTCAATCAGCAGTATTGAGAAACTAAGGTACCTCCCTTGTATCATCCCAACATGATCCATTCTAGGGTCGTCAATCCTAGTTATTCTCATACGATATTATGGTTTGAGAAGCTTAGTGATGGCATCGCAAAGGGCTCGTCACCCGTCAGCGCGGATACAGATCTCACCGTATGCGGCTCAATTGCTGGCCGTCAGCTCGAGTACAGGTCTCACCGTACTCGGCTCAATCACTAGCCGTCAGCTCAAGTACAGGTCTCACCATACTCGGCTCAACTCGCACTCTAGTTGCTATGAAAGACTCGTGGCCAATCACAGACCCTTGGAGTGTACTTGATGATACCATGGAGGACTCGTCGCCCGTCAGCACGAGCACAGATCTCACCGTACTCGGCTCTCGCCGAAGTATCGACAGCTCGAATACAGTGTCCCATACCACCGTATTCGGCTCACGAGATAGTTGCGCAATGGTCACTACGGGGAGGCACATGGCCCCAGCATAGCCGACAGCTCGACCACGTGTCCCATACCACCATGCCCGGCTCATGCGTCTTAGCGGATCTAGGTACCATGGTTAAACGGGAATCATCACTGGTAAGTTTGGTACCCTAGGTTCAAGCAGTGGCGACCAAACAGGATGAACACACAACTACACTTCGGTTTCATTGGCGAGCCTGACTAGCTCGAGCGCACCACAGTTGAGCGATATGGAGCGCAAAAGCACTCCGTGTGGCCAACCACTATCGCCAACCGAAGTACGACTCGGGTTCGCCGGACCCGTCCTTTGTGGCGACATGAATCTCAGCCACAATCACAAGTTAGTACCGAGTGTTTGGACTATAAACATAGTCCCAAACTCAAACAGCTTCATCGTTAGCATGTGAAGTAAAGCATGATAAACAAGCAATACAAGCATGTTAGTAGGCATGTTATAAAGCATGAAGTAAAACATGAAGTAAAGCATGTTACAAAGCATGTTGTGAGGCATGTTGTGAAGCATGTAGTCAGGCACTATCCACATAGGGATACCATTACATACACATTACAGGTGAGTGGTTCTAGCGAACCACTGCACGGAGGGAAGCCTACTTGTCTCTAAGGGAGTCGGAAACCCCACATCAGCACCTCTCTAAGGCACTAATACATGAGTATTTGCGCACACGAGTGTTTACACTTACTTAGAATACACTATTTCAACATACGCGACGTATGTTAACGAAACTTGTGTTAGGGCTGTCCCTTCGCCCCGGGAGTATTTTTCCCGTGTATATCGTATTCATACAGCAAATAATCATTACAATTACATTTCCAAAATCCGCACGTATGGATTTCTAGAATACGCAATTTCAACATACATGACATTTACACATGAACATGTATTTTTGCGATCCCTTTCGCCAAACTAGCATTTTATCCACACATGATATAATCAAACATTAATAAACATGTCAAATATTTTCTCAACAAAATACGTATACGGTATTTCTACGTATATCAAGAGTATGTAAAATTCCATAATCTTTATCGCTAATCGAAACAGGAAACGGAAAGCACTTTGTACATGTGCATTTGCATGCAGATCATGAATCTATCATTATCTGACATTGAAAGCGTTGAAAACCGTAACTTATACTCTTAAAGTCCTCACCTCAGCCCTTGGAATTTCAACGAATCAGCAAGGGTGTTGGAGCTTCCGTATACGGGAATTTCCTAGCCTAAAGAGCGCATTCGATTAGTCTTTCCATAACCTATCACTAATCAAGCTCAAATCAGACCTAGGGTTAGGGTTTCTTACCTTCAAATGGGGTGGAAACCGCCGGAAAATCCCCTGGAATAGGGCGGTGTAGGCTGTTGGTGTGGAAAGTGAGCAGCAGGAGGAAGATCGGCCTCGATCTCCACAACTTTCTCTCTCTTTTCTCTCTTTTCTCTCTAAGGGTTTGGACCCAAATTCGTATGGCTGTGAGAGGGGCTGTTCTAAGCCCCTTTTATAGCCTAGAACATGTCCAAAATAGACTCAGGTTCAAGGGTGGCTGCATATATAGGCAGTTCGCCACTTCCAAGCTCAAAAGGGGTGTTCTGGTAGCCCTCTTTGAGCCAAACGTCAGACTTAAGCTCACCCTCTGTGGATCTACGTGGGATTACGTTTTCGACTCGATCGGAATCCCAGATCGCACGTGGCGGACCACTTTCAGTTCAACGGTCCGTGGCCACGATCAGAATTTCGAGTACATGTAAATGTTCCTGAAATTTTTCTTAATCTGAGGGTGTAATTTGGTCTGATTCCGACGGTCAGGTTGCTTAATACTGACGCGCAACCGAAAGTGCCAGATCACTATTCCAGATATTTTCATTTGGATGGAAATAGTGTTTTTCACACTCCCTCGCTCCGGAGTGAAAACAATGGCCGTGGGACATCGGAATCATCTGATTTTTGAGATGATTGTCAAGCCCAGTGGGGCGGTCCTGGTTCCTTAGCTTCGTGTTAATCGGACTCCCGATGTGCAATCTAGACCTCATACGAAGTTTCGTTTCAGTCCCGAGAGCAGACGGGTAATGAGTTTGGCTCTAGACTTTAGGGTAACCCAGAGTCACCAATTCTGCAAGTTTTGGGTCTTGCAGATCGTATTTAAAGCGATCCCAACGGATTTCATGATTAACCGAGTTTAGTACTTAGTTAACTTTGTTAAATTTCTAAAGGATTTAATCCTATGTGATTTCTGGTCGAGGTGGTACTCGGCCCAATGTACGGAAATTTCCAGGTCGTTACACTCTTGCTTCAGCACCACCGTCACCATCCTCCACTTGGCCATCAGCCAATTCTAAAGTCATCTTGTTAAGATTTGAATTATTAAGGGAGATGATGGATGGTTTTTTCTCTAGTAGGCATAGCAACAAGCATATGATTTGCAGCATAGTCAACAAATACCAAAGGTATATCACTATGTCCAGGATTTGACGAGATAGAATAATGGAATGACAATTAAGGAAGGTAAACATATTTTTGCACCAGAGATGACAGAATGCAAAACACGAACCATAAAAGCAGTGAGTTCGGTTTTATTGCCAGCACGAGGATAAAGATTAGAGATGAAAATCCTATGTAGTACTCTATGTCTGGGTAACAAAAATCTTGAGGGAAGTGCATGACCTTTATGAGTCCAATGAACATCCAAATTACATAAATCTCTAGTAAGCATTCTACGTTCAGATTCAGAGAGACTGTCATGTAAAATATTAATTGGAATGCTCTCATCATTGACAGGTATTTCCATAATATCAGCAATCAAATGTCGATCCACTACAAACAATCCTTCTTGAGTATCAACTTTAAAAATTAAATTCTCAAGAGAAAAATCACAGATACATGCAACATGGATTGGGCAATGGACTGGTATGCAGGTCCACCCCAATGCAAGATGTTATCCCATCTCACAGATTCCAACAGAGGAGGGATACCAAATGAAGCAATGTGATTAACATTCACAGGACGTTCAACAATAATATTTCGCATACGCAAATCCCAAGACATTTGGAGGATCATTTTCGGGAGACCGAAGATGACGTTGTACAATAGAAGTTGATCTAGAAGAAGAGGGACCTCTAGTAGTTTTCTTTTTACCTCTAGCATCCATTTTTAATGGAGGATTTCAATGAAACAACAAGATGCAAGATAGAAGAGATGAGGTTTTAATAGATCAGATTTTTCAAGATAAAACCCCAATCTTGCAATGAACGACCCAATAGATTCAACAAGAAAGTGATTTGAAACACTAATATCAAGAATCTATAATAAAAATGCAAAGGACCACTAACCTTGAAGAACTAAGAAGGTGGGTTCGACCGGTCGTAGCTAGAGCCGTTGGTGGGAAAAAAGAAATGAGGAAGAAGAGTCAAAATCCCCAAAATAAAGTGAAATCCCGAGTTTCACGACCGGTCGTGTAAGTGTTCGACCGGTCGTAGCACGACCGGTCGTGTACACTCACGACTGGTCGAGTACGACTCAAAATTTGCAAAATTTTCAAATAATTTTTAATTTAAGTAAATAACTCATCAAACTTATGTACATTATGATACACCAAATCATGCAAATTCAATTTAAATTGCACATACCGAGATCAAACCTTAATTTATTAAACCTGCTTTTGTCGAGCGGTTTAGTGAAAATGTCCGCAAGTTGAGTCTCGGTTGGAATGTAATCCAAACATATTACCTTTTCTTCCACTAATTCACGAATGTAATGAAATCTAATATCAATATGCTTAGTACGTGAATGCTGAACTGGATTTTTAGAGATATTTATTGCACTGGAATTATCGCAAAATAAAATCATAGAATCCTGAGTAATTCCATAATCGCTTAACATTCGTTTCATCCAAACAAGTTGAGTACATGCATTTCCAGCAGCAATGTATTCAGCCTCAGTTGTGATAGCGATATAGAACTTTGCTTCTTACTAAACCAAGAAACAAGACAATTTCCAATGTAGAAACAACCACCACTGGTTGATTTCCTATCATCAATGTTTCCAGCCCAGTCAGCATCTGCATACCCGGCTAATTGAACATTAGTCTCATGTGGATACCAGAGACCTAGTTTAGTAGAACTTGCGACATATCGCATAATCCGCTTAACAGCAGTTAAGTGAGATTCTTTAGGATTTGATTGATAACGAGCACAAATACCAACACTCAAGGCGATATCTGGTCTACTAGGCAGTCAGATAAAGTAAACTACCAATCAAACTACGATATAATTTAGGATCCACCATCATTACCTGCAGAGTCTTTAGAGAGTCTCAAAGTTGTACTCATAGGAGTATCAAAATTTTTACCTTTCTCAAATCCAAATTTCTTGATTAAGCACTAAGCATATTTGGTTTGAGAGATAAAAATTCCATCAGGTGTTGTTGTTACTTGCAACCCTAGGAAAGTTTTAATTCACCAACCATGCTCATTTCGAATTTAGACTTTATCAAATCTGCAAACTCAACAGTCATATTAGTACAGGTTGATCCATAAATAATATCGTCAACATATATTTGAACCATTAGAATATCATCGTTATACTTCTTAACAAAGAGTGTCTTATCAACACATCCCATCTGAAAATTATGACTTAGTAAAAACTTAGTCAGTTTTTCGTACCATGCTCTGGGAGCTTGTTTCAGACCATAGAGAGCCTTCTTAAGACGATACACATGATCAGTAAATTTAGGATCTTCAAACCCTGTTGGTTGTTCAACATATACCTCTTCATGTAAATCACCATTCAGAAAGGCACTCTTTACATCCATTTGATAAATTTTAATCTTTCTAAAACATGCAATGGAGATAAAAAGTCTGATTGATTCAAGACGGCTACAGGGGCAAATGTCTCATTATAGTCAATACCTTCAATTTGCGTATATCCCTGTACAACTAGTCTTGCTTTGCAGTATCACAGGATATGATTCTTTTGAACTCATCCGGTGATAGTGCGCAAGTGATTGCATTTAGTGCTTTAGCATTAGCACTACTCTCATTTTTCTGAAGTGAGGTCCATTGATAATACGGTGTAATTTTCATAGATTTTGAACCATCAACACCAGTTACTTCCATGATAGGAGGTTTCCATTCAGTCACTGTGGCTTGCCACACACTTTCATCCATTGATTTGAGGAAGATCCTCATTTTGGCTTTCCAATAGGCATAGTTGGAGCCATCAAATGGAGGAGGTCTAGTAACTGAAAGGCTATCAAAATTTGACATCTTTTTATATGCTTAGATCGTTAGCTTAGGAAATAAATCCAAATAAAAAGCAACAAAATGAGCTATTAGGCTTTGATACCACTGAAAAGGCCAAGCTATATGTCCTAGAGGGGGGGGGGGGGTGAATAGGACTATGCCAAATTAAAATAAAATCAGCGGAAATAAAATAACCAATAGCCTTACAACATGAATCAATTCACAAAGCTAAATTTAAATCACCTTGATAAATAGATATCGAGAGATTGATGCAAATTCAGTTCTAAGGACAACCTTACACCATAATCAACAAGGGCTTATGGTAGGACAACCTTATTTCTAGAACCTCTTTTGGATCAAGGACTCAATATTAATATAAGTAAATGAAATATCAAGGAATTGAATTTAAATGCAGAAGTAAGATCTAAATTATTACAACAATCCCCACACTTGCTTGAAATGTAAATAGTTACAACATTCACATCCACTTGTACATTCCACACAATCGAATGATAAAAGATATGAAAATTAAGCAAGTATTCAAACCACAAGTCAAAGAGTTATAGTGGTTTCTTGTGTGTACACCAACTGTTTTCCAACAGCCACACAAAAAACTACTCCACTCCTAATATCCTCACACAGGGGATATTAGCGTTCACTAACAAATAGGTTTTCACAGGTTCACCAAAAACCTTTACAATTGTGTCTTTTTCACTTGGGCTTACACAATTCAAAAACCCCTCTTTTCTGAGTTTTCTGGTTTTCCTCAGACAACCAATACAATGAGATTTTTCTGGTTCAACTCAACAACCAGTACAATGAGATTTTTCTGGCTTACCTCAAACAAAACCAAAAGTAAATGAATTTTACAGAATTGTAAAATACCTGGATTTCTCCTTTTTCGTAGCAGCCCGGTAGAACCAATCGGAGTAGATGATTTGAATGTCAAAGTTCAATTTCCAATACTCACATTCATAAGGTTCTAAGTTCTAATTGATTTTAGATTTAACTCGTTGGGCGTAGCTAAATTTGATTTTGATTCCAAGAAGAAGGAATAAGATAATTCCTCTTTTCAAATAAGATTGGAATATAGAAACAAAATCAAATTAAATAAGCTAGCAAAAAGGAATATTAAATAAGCACAATCTAGCTTAAAATAAACACAAAACTTATCTCAGAGTGATCACTTGAAAATTCTTGAATCGAATGAAGTTAAGTTATGAAAACTCTGAATTTCGTGTTCAATTTATAGAAGCAGAAATCGCTCCTACGACTGGTCTTAGAAACCTACGACTGGTCGTAGCTCTAACAGATTTTTAAAAAAATAAGCGCGATCTTTGAAAGCCGTTCTACGACTGGTCGTGAGTACCCTACGACTGGTCGTGGGTCACCTACGACTGGTCGTAGATTCCTACGACTGGTCGTAGGACCAGTGATTTCGTTGCTGGACTTTAAGTCGTAGCTCCACGACTGGTCGTGGACGAGTCGAAGCCACACCTACGACCGGTCGAAGGACTCCAGGACTGGTCGTGGGCGTACCAAAAAATTCTGAAAAATCTTCAACTACTTAGGACTGGTCGTGGAATTTCTTGGACTAGTCGAACCAATGCTAGGACTGGTCGAACAAGAGCTAGGACTGGTCGTAGAATAGACCAACCTGTTGTAAAATAAATATTTGATTAATGTATCCAAGTGACCTACTTAAAGGGTCAACCTAAGGTCATTCAAACCTGAACCATGTCGTATGGACATTGAACTTCAACCATTCAACGAATGTAGATAATTTGAATCATATCAGGCTTGAGATCTTGAACCATATCATGCTTGAGATCTTGAACCATATCATGCTTGAGATCTTGAACCATATCATGCTTGAGATCTTCATCAACATAGACTACTTCATGCGTTGTTTCTTTAGATTTGAACTTCAACATTGTAGCTTCTTGAGGCTTCAACATGTAGCTTCTTGAGGTGTCAACATGTAGCTTCTTAGCTTCTTGGGCTTCAACATGTAGCTTCTTGAGGTGTCAACATGTAGCTTCTTGAGGCTTCAACATGTAGCTTCTTGAGGTGTCTTGAATTCCAATAAATGATCATACAAGTACAGAACACAGATAGATGTTTTGGCACACAAAATTTGACAACCAAAGGAGCATGAGATCATAACACTTACATAACCCCAAGCTGATATATTATGAACAACACAGATAGACGCCGCTGAAGATATTAGCAAAAGCGATGACGTATCAATCTCAGTCAGAGATGTCTATCATTCTCGCAGTAACGATGATCACACCTACTATTGTCTTTTAAGACAATGTAGCGTAGCCTAGCCGAGCCCTAAAAGGGCCAACTAAGCATAATACCTATCATTTTCACCATTCGGGCAGCAATGAGAAGCCAATGGCCCTAAAAAGCCCGTGAAGGCCATCATATGCATACCCATGCGGGCAGCTGACGGAGCCAGTGACCTATGCCTAAAAGGCCAAAAGTCATCAACGGCCAGTCAACACGTAAGACCGATGTAATCTGTATAGCTTTCCTGCAGCGTCACGGGGAACGGAGGAAAATGCCCTCCCGTGAATGAGCTAGACCTTAAGATGAAGGAAAAGCGGGCCACAATGTGAGCTCTTTGGCTATGTCCATTGATAGGCCAACCATACGTAAGACCCCCAAGATCTTTGGTTTAATTTCAGTACTAACTCATGAGGAAAGGCTTAAACCTACTCATTGACGGACGGCGGCCCTAGATTTGGTACCCCAAAGGTCGCTTTGCGAGCTCTGTGAACTTTAGAGAGTTACCGCAGCCAACCCTGTGCGTAATTCCAATCGAATTCATAACCCCGGTAGCTTCACTGGGCCCCTCTGATGGATCGCAATTTGTGAACTCCCTAGGCTATTAGAAGTCCAGTGAACTCCTAAGAGTTACAGAGACCATCATGTGAGACCCGACTCTACTACTTAAGAGTCTAAAAAATTGTGTGGGCTCCATTACTCAAGAGCTTAAACTATGTGTAACTGACTAAATTAAAACTTAGTACCGCCAATTAAAATAGATCGTATAGGAAGTCCCGCACTAACAAGCATAAAATATTGATGTCTGATAATTAGTTCTTCATCAAATATCATGTTAAAATTGCATAAATGAATATGCTTGAATTGAATAAGTACATATGCAAGAATATGAATATTGGGATGATGTGAGAATGTACGAACATATATATATATATATATATATTATATATATATATATATATATATATATATATATATATATATATATATATTCATCTGAAAAGTACCAAAATATGTTGATTGTTTGATAAATGACATAAACCACAAGATCTCACATGTTAAACGCGTCTCTTCTAAAGTAAATGAAATCACAATTATACTAAGTTAAATCAAGACATCCAATGTTTGAAATCTTTTTACTTTGAAGTTAAATGTTTCAAAATATGTTTACTCTTCTGAAGAGGACAAGTCTCCAATGATAATATGTTTGTCCTTTCGAGGTGGATGACGACGCTCTGGCATCTCTTACCTTTCCGACGATAAAGGGGAATCATCTCATGATATCTGCAAAGATGGAGGAGGATAGAACTGTAACAAATTGTCATTTTAAGAAGTATTCGTCAGGGGAATGCTGAAAGCTATCCATCCTTCAAGGACATTAGCAATCTTCGCTTCATTAACAACATTTTCTAAAGAGATCCTCGTATCAAGTTGGTCTATCAAAGGGGGAGGGTCCGTCTCTGCAAAGTAGTCGATGCCCTGGTCTTTATGATAATCTCTAAGGAAAGGAGGAGGAATCCACATGACATGATCTACTGGAAGATAATTATCTACCAAGTAATGTTGGATGAGCCCACCATCGCATCTAGTAGTAAGAGGCACTAACTGGATAATTATGGCCAGGAATTATGAAGTGCGATCCAGTTTGAACGATCAAGAGCTTCCTCCATATCAGGGACCAATTATACAGCCCGATGTCATAGCTCCTTAACAATATCACGAGTCTCAGGTATGATTTGATCAAAGCCAAATTGGCGAGCAAACCGACAAGGGTAATACGGTTTACGCCAGAATATGCTACCTTCTCTCCATGGAAGAGTACTGGATCTGATAAAAACAAGGAAGGAATGCTCACCAAATGAGATAGAATCATCATCAATCGCGTCTACATCTTCAGGATGGTTAAACAATGGAAAGTGATGAAAGTCAATGGGATCATCGCTTTTTAGTCTCCTAGAAATCCATCCAGTTGATTCCTTGATCATATCTCTTAATTGAAAATGTTGGAGAGGAAGTCGATGAGGGTTTGAGTATGCCCTTTCGGAGTCAGCAAATGTCCAAGGAAAGTATACCCCTAACCAGCCTACGAAGAAATGCCAAGGAGCACAGACCGGAAAGGCTTCAGGAACAGGATGTTTTGAACCATAAATAACGTCTCCAAAGGCGCGATAAAGAGAGCACAGAACTGGAGGAGCTAGCGAATATTTCTGACCTTCCTCCATTGATCCTGCGACTACGAAGAATGAGGGCCTGATAGTTTCTGCTTGATCAGGATCAGGGAAAATCACTAAGCTTAACCAGTAAGCAAGAAAGCCGGCTAATTCACAAGAAGGACTGTATTCTGTAGAATGTTATATTTTCTTACGAATGTCCTTCAGTTCTGACTGGTTGTGGCCTGCAAAGCTGTCAAGATGAAGATACAATACTTCAGTAAAATTGTTTGAGAAAAGGATTAATGAAAATATAAGATAAGAGGAAAGAAATATACCGCAATTTTTGAGAAAAGTGAGCCAGCCATTCAAGAGAAGTGATGCGATCAGGATGAGGGAATGCGGCCAGTGCACTGAAAAGTTTGAGAGTTGTCCTAAAAATTCTGGATACACCTCCTTTCACAAATGCAGAAGCAAGCTCTTCATTGGAGGGTATATATGCATCAAAAATATCACCTCTGATAGGAAGACCTGCTATGCAAAATAGATCCCATAAAGTAATGCTCATTTCACCTAGGGGAAGATGAAATGAATTAGTAATTGGAGACCAATGATTAAGAAAGCATCTGAGGATAGTAGTATCTGCATAAAAGTGTTCCGATATGGTTATAATTGCGTCAGAGAGTGAAATCTGCTCCAGTATAACCGAATGTCTTCGAACGACAGCGCGAGCCCAAGCACTATAAAAATCACGGATAGGCAACAGGTCTGTGGTTGTGAATTTCCCTGTACTCTTAGGCAATTTCTCAAGAAAGAAAAGTTGTTGAGTTGTTTTGAAATAGTGGAAAGGAGAAGGATGCTGAGGATCATAGTGTGGACGTAAGAATCTCATCCTGTGAATTCTACCCGCTCTTTAACAGAGCCCGTTCTCTCCCAAATATCCTGTCAAGATTCTCGGCTGTATCGTAACCTAGTCGTCTATTGAGACAAATGTATTCTGTTGGTCAAAGGGTTCGTTGTGTAAGATCGACCAGTGATGTGGCAAACTGACAGGAATAATGGTTCGATTACTGGTGAAAGAGTTATGGAGATCCAAAGTTTTTTCAGTTATCTCCACATGTTTCCAAGAGTAATAGAGAGGCTACTTCAATCTAGAAGTGGACGAGTGAATCTTTCTTCTAGAAGAGGAAGCTCCAGAACGAGCCATAATAAAAAAGGGAGTGAAGGACTTGAAAATTTGAAGGTATTTGAAGAAAGTTCACAGAAGGCAGAAAATTCTCCAAAGCTCTGATTGTGCGGTACCGCACAAACAATGTCAGATGCGCAGGACAGCGCAGAGGCTGGAATTCATTGTACGAATAGAAGACTATTGCGCGGGTCCGCGCAAATGAAAGTCATTGCGCGGGGTAAATCACCGGGACAAAGTTTTACTATAGTAGATGAAAAGTGAAGAATGACCAAACGGTTGGGGTATTTATAGGGGACACGGTCCAGTTCGGAATGCGAGTTTACATTGCGCCCGTGCAAACCCTATTAGGGTGATTGTTTTTTATTATTTTCTTTGATTTTGGGGAAAACAAAGAAAGGATCGAGGGGGCATCTATTGAGGCATAAAAAATGGTGAGGAAAAAAGGATTGAAGTAAGAGAAGATTGAGGGATAGAAAGAAAATTGAAAGCAAAGAAGAGTGATGTGACTTAAAGGTTGATTGCGCAAGTCCGCACAATGAGTATCCTTTGCCCGGGTCGGCGCAACCAAAATGAGAGTTACGCAGGTTGGCGCAACAAGTTTCAGAATCAGTTCTTTGAGAGAGACATAAAGGATCGAAAGGTGGGCCCCACGGCACCAAAATCGAGGTGTCACACATGCGAGGGCCTATAAATACCCTTTCCCCTCCTTCATTTGAGGGGATTGAAGAAATTGGTGAAGAAGCAAAGGAAGAAGACAGAAGGTAGGAGAGGAGGCTTCGGTGGTTTGCGCGGACTGGCGCAAGCCATATCAGTTGCACGGGTCCGCGCAACTAGACTGCCCTGCAGTCTATATGAAGCTAAAGGGCCGTTATGCTACCGAAATGGCCAAGTCTCCAGACTTCTTCTGTTCAAGCTTCAAGAGAAGAGACTAGCAAAAAAGATATTAAAGTCATATTCCTCTTAATGAGATGATCAAATCAAGAGTCGAAATGCTGTCGGATTGGATATCTGACTTGGATATTTGAACTTGGTCAATTTGTACATTCTAAATAATCTATCTAAGAATCAAGGGATGTTCGAGGATGCAAATGAACTCAATATTAATAAAATATGATGATTGTCTTCAACACTATCTCTTTGTTATGTTTGAATAAGATGATATCCCAAACCAAATGCATTTGTTTCTCATTCGAAACAGTGATTTTTCCCGCTCAACCACTTTTTATCGGGCTGCATTCTTCGATATCATCGAGAGTCACTTCGATGATATCGATTGACCCCATTCGATGTTATTAAGATTGCCTTCGATAACATTCTCGATTATACGACTTCTTATATTTCAATGAGACGCCAATGATATCGATCCTTGGTCAATTTAATCGAGAGAGCCCGTAAATTCTTGATAAAGTCGAAGGTGTATATGTATCATTTATCAGCATATCGACAATCTTTTATGTGTAGTAAGGTATTTCTTTATATCAACTAGTATACACAGCAAAAATTCTTGTACAAGCATTGTACAACCAAAAGTTATAAACATCAAGATGTTTATATACAAAAGACGAGGTGAGAGACCTCAGATATAACATTAAGAGTTCGACAAAATAGCATCATTTTAGCAACTATCCAGATCTAGATGCAAGACCTGGTCATGTTTTTCCATACCCAATTATCTCTAAGCGTATGGATCAGCCTTTCCTTTTATTGTAATAACATAGCAATAGTTGTTTGTGTGAGAACCTTTCATCACTGATTTTCCTGAAAGGTCTAGGATCTCTCATTTTTCTTTGTTAAATGTAACCACATGTTTATTGCCACATATTTGAGAAATGCTTATGCGTTAATCCTTTAATGCAAAAGGCATTCTCATTTCTGAGTAAATTTATTCCTTTAATAATTCCCTGTCCAATTACCTTAGCGGTGCTACTATCTCCATAAGTGACTATCCCATTATTAAGATCTGAGTAATTTGAAAGGAGGGATTTGTCACCTGTGACATGTCGTGAACAACCGCTATCCAGGTACCACTCAGTATCATTGCCTGTTATATGATTTGAATGAGTGACAAGGCAATTTTTCTTTTCTTTTATTACCCATTTTGTGACAGGATTCTTGACTGTAGTAGGTTTAGTTTTCTTGTTTAACATAGCCACTTGTCTCAATAACTCCTTCATTCTGTCATTCATTTTCGGTGGTGATGGGTCTGTTTTATCCATATTCCTAGGTGGACCCCTGACGTCTTGTATTTTTTTGGTTGGTTTGATTTTACCAAAATAGTTTTGACCAGACTTCTGTTGTGTCCTCCTAGGTGTTAGGCATTCAAACTTATATTGACTCGAATCACCACATAAATGACAGACGGAGTAGTTCTTGTGTTACTTCCTGAAGTAGCAGATTTATCATCCATTGGTGTTGCATTTCTAGTTTTTGTTTTAAATTTATCATATCCTAAGTCGCTTTTGTCCTTCCCAGGTCTTCCCATACCTAAAAGTTTTTCTAACTTCTCACCACTTTGGGAGAAGTTATAGTTTAGCTTAGCGATTTTTTTTGGATTCTTCTAAATCAAACAGGAGTGTATAATTTTCGTTTTGAAGAAGCATGTTTTTGTTTTTTAATTGCTCTACCTGTTTGTTCAGTTTTTCAGACTCGGATTTAAGGAAGGTATTAATTCTCTCTAATCTATCATTATCTGAATCATATTGCTGTAAATCATTGATTAGATGTGTATTAATTTCCAGAGTTCTATCCAGATCTTTTTGTAGCAATTCCCTTTTGTTTTTAGATATTCCAAGTCTTCTAACTATGTTGATGCTATGGATGTAAAGTTGATTGTAGGCATCTTGTAGTTTGTTTTGTTCTTCCTCTCCCTCTCTTTCAAATTCCTCATTATCTGATGGAAATGATTCAGTGGCTTGCGGTTCTGGTTCGTTCTTAGTTTCAATGGGAATGGTTGAGGTAGTGGAGACCATAAGGATTTTCATGGATTTTCGGTCTCCATCACTCTCTGAGTCGCTGGATTCTGAGTTTGACTCATCTGTATCATCTCATGTGGCAGCCATAGCCTTACCCTTAGCTTTTCTATTTGGGCATTCTGTAGATAGATGTCCAAACTTCTAACAGGCATAACATTGTGGCTCTTTGGTCTTTTTACCAAACTTTTCTGCAGAAGGTTTGTTGTCCACCTTTCTTCCTCTGAAGGGACGGCCACGGTTTTTCTGGAAGAATTTTCTGAACCGTTGAGCCAACAAAGCCACTTCCTCATCTTCATCTTCTCTTTCACTTTCACTGACCTCATTTGTTGTTTTCTTTAAAGTTTTGAGGACAGTAGTTTTAGATTTCTGGGTTTGTTTGAAGTGTAGTTCAAAAGTTTGTAGGGAACCTACCCATTCTTCTACTTTCATTTCATCAATATTCCTACACTCTTCAATGGTTGTTACTTTAGGGTTGAACCGTTCCGGCAGTGATCTTAATATTTTTCTACAAATTTTCGGGACTAGAACTTTCTCACCGAATCTACCCATGGAATTGTAAATGATATTTAGTTTTGTGGAAAACTCCATGAAGGTCTCATGTTCTTCCATTTTGAGACTTTCGAACTGTGAGGTCAGTAGTTGTAGTTTGGATCTCTTCACAGTGCTTGTGCCTTCATGGGTTGTTTTCAATAGATCCCATGCTTCTTTAGCTGTCCTACACATACTTATTTGATTGAAAATATCCTGGGACACGGCATGGTAGATAGCGTTCATAGCTTTAGCTTCCGCAGTCTGGTTTTCTTTATCGAACGCTGTCCACTTTTCTTTAGATTTTGGCTTTGTGATAGTTGTGCCATTGTCAAGTACTATTTGTTCAGATGGTGGCACATATCCTCTTTCAACTATATCCCAAACATCATTATCCAAAGATCTCAAAAAGTAGTGCATCTTAGCCTTCCAGTATGCATAGTTTGATCCGTCAAATACTAGAGGTCTAGTGACCAATGAGCCCTCTCCTTTGGCCATATTCCCTACTTTATTCAAGATCACTCTCTAAGCGGTGAAGCCCTTAAAGAGAGACCCGCTCTGATACCAATTCAAATTACGGTAATGACTGCTTAAGTTGAAGTAGGAATATGTCAATATGTCCTAGAGGGGGGTGAATAGGACTTTTTAAAATGTTTTATGATTATTTAAAATCCTATCAAACCTATCCTGAGAAAGTATGAATAAATCAGGATTTCATCAGAGTAACTCTAATGGCTTCCAAGCCAACTAAAGGATCCAATCATAGAACTGCTCAAAATAAATAAGATATAAATTAGGGTTTATGATGGATGTGACTGTTTATGAGGTGTGATTAAATATAAAAGCATTTAGAGAAATCACACAAGTAATCAAAGACAAATATCAATCACAAACGCAGTCATTTTTATAGTGGTTCGACTACTTGCCTACTCCACTCCCGGCAGACGCACTCAACCCTTGAGTGTGCCAAATTTCACTAAGGAGGTTTCACACGGTTCACCCCAAACCCAAGGTTTTAAATCAGGTTCACCTTTAACCTCTACAACCTACACCTAGGCAGTTCACCTTTAACCTTTACAACCTACACCTAGGCTGACTGTTTATGCTCCCATAAGCAAGGGTCAACACATAGCACCCGATTTTAGGCACACTAGCCAAGGATCCACACAAGGAACCTAACTGTTTATGCTCTCCATAGAGCAAGGGTCAACAAAATGCACCCACCACATATAATCCCGCCGGAGGCCTCCTACGAGGGCTTGCATGGGGTGAGAAACACCTTAGACCGAATTCTATAGAAAGAATGATCTTAAGGGTCCTCTGGACTCTAATAACTTACATATAAGCAGATGAGTCCCTTTCAGCGCATTAGTGAAGATCTCCTCCATTGATGAAGAACTTCAGCTTCCTTGATCCGCAACTTAGGAGATGTACCAATACATGGTGACGGGTTGGGTCAAGGTTATAAAGGAATCCTACTCTATTGAATATTTTCCTATGAGGGAAATAGAGCGATTCCAATCATCTATGCATTTAAGGCATCCCAACTTAATGATTTGCCATTAAGGTGGTAGCTAGAGGATCCTTGAATGTGGAAGTTCATTTCCCAATCCACTCTATTGAATGCCAATGATGAGGGTGGATTGGAGGATGAACTCCTATGAGAGAAAGGGCTTTGAGTATATGACCTAAGGTTTAAACACTCAAAAGCACTCTCTTCTTTCTCTACCAGCAACTAAAGACAAGCTCTCTATATATAGGCAAAAAGTTCCAACAGATATAAAACGGTCACATTTATGATAGAGTTCGATATCATCGAGCAAGGTCAATATCATCGAGCGTATACTCTCGATTGCATCGACTGACCGCTCGATAATGCAAACTTAAATGCCATATGCTTTTGAAACCTTTTCTCAGCTGGTCGAGGGTATCGAAACACGCATCGATATCATCATATTTTGAACTCCGATTTTATCGATACGGGAATCGATTCCTCGACATTTGAAAAATGAGAGAGATGGCCTTTGAAATTTTTCAGGTCAAGGATATGATTGAGGTACACTCAATATCATCAGAATTTGAATGTCGATGATATCGATAGTCATGTCGATGCATCGATAAATCTAAAGATTTTATCAATGAGCTTACTGACAGTTTATGTCCTTTCTCGATGTAATCGATCTAGCCTCGATATCATCGATATTTGAATATCAATTTTATTGAGTGACCCTCGATCTAAGATAAAAACAACCTGAAAAGGTGTTGCTGGAAAACTGTGTCCAAGACTGATATCATCGAAGACCTTCTGATATCATCGGTTTTTGAATTCCGAGGATATCGAGGAGTACTTCGATATATTAAAGGTCTTCATGATTTTCTTTAGAAAAACAGGGACACAAAAGCTCTACACTCGATTTTATCGAGTCAATTTCGATAGACACGAGATTCAATTATCGATGATATCGATACAGCTATCGATACATTGATAATTCCATGCAGAAGTTTATGCAATTGTTGGACAACTTATGTCCTCATTCGATTGTATCGATTGAGCGTCGAGGACATCGACAGCACTTCTCGATTATATCAATCTGTCTATCGATAAATCGATCAAGGTAGAAAACTTAGGGATTTTCTGAAGTTTTGAAAATGTTTTCTTACTAAAAAACCCTATGATATTTTAATCAATTTTAAGGGTTTTAATTACCTGGTGTTTTGGGACATGGGATGTGAGATTTAGATTTACCTGTGGTGAGTTCGACACACATCCGGTTGAGGCAGACGGTTGATTGATCTTTTTATGGAGCTTTTTTGTCTAGCCAACTCAACACTCACGTTAATTGACAAACCAGGGCACTTTCAAGGCCCATAGGGGCCCTTATAGGTGGTTGAAGGGCCACCTTGGACCTTGTTAGGCTCGTTTCCTCCTTGAGGTTTTAGGACTCCCCTAGCTTGTGGGTCATCCCAAATTGTTGAGCCTCCACCAAGAGAACTTCAGTTTCCTTAGAGTACTTGTCTATATATATATATATATATATATATATTATATATATATATATATATATATATATATATATCTTGTCCTTGTCCCTCCTTGGGAAGGAGGAATATATTCTACAGGTAGCACACTTACGTCATTGTGACCCATACGCATCATTTGTGTGAATTGATTGCATTGTATGGTGGTCATAGAGGGACGGAGTTTCTCTCCTTGTGCACGTTGAGTGCCTGAAGCTTGTGCATGATCTGTATGTGTGACCCATGCATTGGCATCGCATTTCATGATGATACTGCCCTTGCTTCATTAGGGCCCTGCCTCCATAGGGATGTTCGTGAATAGTCGTATGTGTGGACACTGTAAATATTACTTGAGCATACCGGGTGCATAAGATGCCCATCGGTGAAATTCTCAAAAATTCCATGATACTAATGATTTGCCCCAACACCGTGACCGAGTAGAAACTATGAGCGCATGAGGGCCTTATACCGCTAGGCCACGACTCCCACTGTCGTGTAGTCGGTTGGGTAGGGGTGTGGCCTTACCTCCTTGGTGTGAGGTGGCATTGCTAGGATGAGTCTGACCAGCTCGTAAATGGGTCAGCTACCGTTAGGCCTTGCTGGTGATTGGCTGTTTACAGGTGGGTAGTGAGGTCTCTTACGATCGTTTGACTGTGCGGGGTCTATAGAGCGGCAGTCATCAAGCAGTGTAATGGACCCCGGTGATTTCCTTATGATTGGAAATGTACTTGATATGTGAATTGGATATGAGCACTGACATTACTTGCATCACATTCGCATTAGTTGTATAAGCCCCTTCATGCATCGCCTTGGTATGGTGCCAGTACTCATTGCATCGTATTCATGATAAGCCTCGGTAAGACTAGTGATATTGTCATTGAGCATGTTCCTCTTCCTGTTCTTCTGTGCACCATTATCACACACTGTCACCACCCTCTAAGCTTCTATAAGCTTATGCACGATTGATGCGTGCAGGTGATCCTAGGAGGGTGTCATAGCGGAAGAGCTTAGAGTAGAGTTGAGCTTAAGGACTCCAGTGTTACTGACTCCAGTGTTGCTGACTTTTTTCCCTTTCTATTATCTTATGTATGTCCTTGTGGACCTTATGAAAGTGGTAAAAGTTTAAATTTATAGTGATTTTTGTGATGTGTGCCTTGTTATTCTCAGATATACTTGTTGTGATCTTGCGTATGCTCGTATTGAAAATGATTATATTGTTATGGAAATCCTCCTTGTAGGATCCCAAGATCGGAACCTGCCTTAGGAGGCAAGAATGGGGTACCGAGGCTGTGGCGGCCAGAACCGCCATCGGGTTCCTGTGAGTCCGATACGTTCGCAGAGTCAGATTATCCATAGTATAAGTCTATAGCATGACGTGGTACAGAGCATAACAAGTAATCCCAGAATAACTCGAGATAATATCGCATGTCTGGTAAGGGCATAGGATAAGCAGTGTCCCGAGACCCTCCTTTCGTTATTGAGCCTGTAATTGTCCTGATTCCTTGTGCCGTCGTTATTTTGTAGACGATGCTGCCTTGACGTGGCACCCGTGGATGTGGCACCCGAGGTTGTGGTACCCGTGGATGAGGTGCTCGAGATACCCGTCCTACTCGAGCACATCCTGCTCCCGTTGTTGAGGATCAAATTCAAGAGGTCCCGATCCAACCTGTTCCTCCGGTTGAGCCTGTAGCGCCTGCTCCTCCAGTTGCTTCGGTTCCCTCACCTGTTCCCCCTCCTCAACCTGTTGTTCGGGTTACAGAGGGTCCTACTCCGACCAGCTGCACTTGTGCCTCCGCCTGAGGCGAGTGTCGCCCTTACTTTTTCGACGGTACCTATAGGAGCCGAGCATTTCCAGCAGTAGATGCAACTTGTTGCTACTGTATTACAGACCCGTCAGCCTACTACCGCCGAGGTTTCTCGGCAATCTAACCTGCCACATGTGAGCGTGATATCTCGAGAGTTTCGACAGCATGATCCCTCGAGGTTTCGCGGTGACCCTGATCCTTCTCCCGCCGAGGCATGATGCACTAAATTGCGAGGTGTCCTGTAGATCAGAGAGTCTCCCTTGCAACCTATCTTCTCAGGGCGAGGCCCGTCATTGGTGGTCATTCGTATCCCGGTGGTCGGCCCCCAGTTTGTTTGGACCTAGGAGGAATTTATGGTCCGTTTTTACTAGAAATTCTTCCCCGAGCATGTTCAGATCCAGAGGGCGATCGAGTTTAAGACCGTGGTTCAGGGAGATTTAACCATATCTTAGTATGAGGCCCGTTTCTTGGCTTTGTCTAGATTTGTTCCTCATCTCACCAACAATGAGAAGATGAGGGCTCGTCTTTTTGTGACTGGCTTGTGTCCTGCCCTTCGCAGTCGTGTGGTAGGGCATTGTTTGGAGACGTTCGACCAGGTCGTTCATCAGGCACTGGTTTATGAGGAGGACTGGGCTATGACCCAGAGATCGAGAGAGCAGAGTTCCGGTGGAGATCAGAAGAGGAGAGCACCGGCCGGCAGTTCCAGGCAGCATCGTCAGAAGAGATGGAGGAGCAGATCAGGGTTTCGGCAGCCTGCGGCTCAGACAGTAGCTTCATCATCATCAACAGCACCACAAGCCGCTCCATCATCAGACCCCTTTTTCGTTGTTTGCTTTGGTTGTGGACAGGCCAGGCATCCGAGGCATGAGTGCCCTCTCCCCATATAGCAGCAGAGGCCACCGCAGTTGCCTCCTCCTTGTCCTCCTCAGCAGTAGAAGAGAGCACAACCTCCACCCGCTGCTCCTAGGGCTCCTCCTCAGCAGCAGAGGCAGCCAGGCAGACCTCCTTAGCAGAGACAATAGCAGCAGAGGCAGCAGCACAGTAGAGGGAATATCCATATGTTCAGTCCTTGGGTCGAGTGTGTATTGCAGCCTAGCAGGCACTGACTCAAGACCCCCAGTCTTCCTGTTTACTTCCCCTATCAGCTCAGGGCCACTTTTATTCTTCACATCAGGAGCCAGGACAGGACCCGCAGTCTTCTTATTTCTGCTTGCAATGCTCATATTTTGTTTGATTCTGGTGCCTCCCATTTGTTTATGGCCGAGCAACTTTGTCGATCGATCGGTATTCCATCGGAGTCCGTGTCTAAGGCATTGACAGTTTCGACTCCCATGGGGAAGTCTGTTGTATTGACCTGTCGCTGACCTTCTTGCCCGGTGTTAGTGGGTGAGATGTTTCTTCCCGTCAATCTGCTTGTGATGCTGATGTCGGGCTTTGATGTTATTCTGGGTATGGATTGGCTTGCCGAGTATCATGCCATCTTGGACTGTGCCATGAGGACAGTCACATTCCACATTCCAGGATTGCTAGTATTCCAGTTTGTTGCAGATCCCAGGGGAGAGCCGTTATCTAGTTTTTTGGCTTCTGTCATTGAGGATTCTATGACAAGTGTATTGAGTAGCTACCAGTTGTTTGCGAGTACCGGGATGTGTTTCAGGAGATACTGGGTTTGCCGCTGCGTCGGCAGGTAGAGTTTCAGATTGATCTGGTGCCTGGTACCACGCCTATCTCGAAGGCCCTCTACCGAATGGCACCGTTGGAGTTGAGGGAACTGCAGGAGTATTTGGATGAGGTCCGAGAGTTAGGTTTCATTCGTCCCAGCAGTTCGCCTTGGGGAGCCCCGTTATTGTTTGTGAAGAAGAAAGATGGTTCGTGGCGGATCTGTGTGGACTATTGTGAGCTTAACAGAGTCACCATCAAGAACCGATACTCGCTTCCCTGTATTGATGATTTGTTTGATCAGTTGCAGGGTGCACGGTATTTTTCCAAGATAGACTTGCGTTCCGGTTACCATCAGATTCGGGTCCGAGAGGAGGACATTCCGAAGATGGCTTTCCGGACACGCTATGGTCACTTCGAGTTTCTGGTCATGTCGTTCGGACTAACCAATGCGTCTGCTGTATTCATGTAGCTGATGAACGAGGTCTTCTAGGCGTTCTTCGATCAGTTTGTAGTAGTATTCATTGATGATATTCTTGTATATTCGAGAACCCGGGAGGACAATGTTGAGCACTTGCAGAGTGTGTTGGAGACCCTCCATGCCCACCAGCTGTATGCGAAGTTAGAGAAGTGTGAGTTTTGGCAGGAGGAGGTGAAGTTTCTCGGTCACGTAGTGATGAGGGAGGGTGTCGTTGTGGACCCCTAGAAGGTTAATGCAGTGCGTCAGTGGGGCCAGCCCACGAACGTGTCCGAAATCCGTAGTTTCCTTGGTTTAGCGGGGTATTATTGACGGTTTATCGAGGGTTTCTCCCGTATTACAGCACCGCCGACCCGGCTGACGCAGAAGGGCGTCGAGTTCGTCTGTAGTGACGCCTACGAGGAGGCATTTACGGAGTTGAAGGACTGCCTCACGTCTGCTCCAGTTCTCACTCTTCCTGATGGGAGTGAGGGTTTTGTTGTTTTCACCGATGCCTCTAGAGTTGGCTTGGGTACTGTACTGATGCAGCACGAGAAGCCAGTGGCGTATGCCTCGCGCCAGCTCAAGGTCTATATGCTGAACTACCACACCCATGATTTGGAGCTTGCAGCTATCGTCTTCGCACTAAAGGTATGGAGGCATTATCTATATGGGGTCAGGTTCGAGCTCTTCTCGGATCATAAGAGCTTGAAGTATCTATTTTCGCAGTCCAAGTTGAACCTGCGTTAGAGGTGATGGATGGAGCTATTGAAGGACTATGATTTCGACCTTCAGTACCACCAGGGCAAGACAAATGTGGTGGTGGACACGCTCAGCTGTCAGCCATGAGGCCTGGTGGCACAAATGATAGTGCGTGAGTGGCAGATGCTCGAGGATGTTTCAGAGTTTGACTTTGAGTTCGGTCTTCAGTCTTCCATTGTTCAGCTTTCGAGCTTGTCGATTCAACCCTCTTTGGTGGCTAAGGTGATCGAGGCTCAGTAGACGGACGAGTCACTTCAGGAGTACCGAGCAGAGGCCGTATCCATGGAACAGTCAGATTGGTAGATTGGTTCTGATGGTGGATTACGCTTTAGAGGCTGATTGTGTGTCCTATAAATAATCTACCTAATGACATATGCTATGATCAGTCACTACTCATATCAAGTATACATATGATGCGTATAGCATGAGTCATGGAATTAGACTAAGCATGTTATAAAGTGATGAACTATCCTCACAACGAAGATGGGCCTAGATGGCCTACACACAACAAGTATGGGCCTATCAATGGGCCCTAGGGAAAGTTACAATGCGGACATTTTCCCAACATTATCCTTACAATGTGGACGTCAAACCATCATTGCTCCCAAGGCATAGCCCGCCATAAACATCATTACATACCATGGTGGAATCACACATTGCAATGGACCTTATGACGCATGGGCCTCAAATACATTAAATGGGCCACATCACATGGGCTTCATATATATCAAGGTGGGCCTCGACAACGGGCCTTGTACACATCAAGGTGGGCCTCAACAATGGGTCTCATATATCACATCGGGCCTTATCAAATGGGCCCCAAGTACATCACACCGGGCCTTACCAAATGGGCCCCAAATACATCACATTGGGCCTTATCAAATGGGCCAACCAAATGAGCCAAGTCGAATGGGCAAAGTTGAATGGGCCAATTCAAATGGGCCGAACACAATATATTTTTAGAGAGTATTATATAAAAATGAATCATATCGAAAGATCAACTAGACCATACCATGTCTAATAGTGGAGATAGTGATTTTCCACTGTTAAAACCTCAATGGGCCCATCATAGCAATTATATCCTAGCCAGCCAGTTCGTAAGGTCACAAGGACGTGAACTGAGAGGAACAACAAATATCATATTGGTCCAAAACTACTGGAATCCAAAGGGTTTCAATGGTAGATGTTCAATCCTACTGTTTCTACAGTGTGGTCCACGTGATACTAGATCTGTCTTATTTTTTATCTCAAGCCTTAAAATTATCTTTCAAAATGGTTGGACGTTATGGATACAACACATGCATCATGGTGAGTCCCACTGTCCAAGATCTAGACGGTGTGGATTGGACCCACACATGCATCACGTAAGCGGGGGAGGGGGCACACGGATGGACGGATGGATGGACTGCACGTACATCATGGGGCCTACGGCTGGGACCCACGGTCCCTGCCCTCTCCAGTAGTGAAGCAGGACGCCACTGCAACGTCCTCTGGACGGCAACAACAGTAGCACCGCGGATATATATATATATATATATATATATTATATATATATATATATGTGTGTGTGTGTGTGTGTGTGTGTGTGTGTGTGTGTGTGTGTGTGTTTGTGTGTGTGTGTTTTTCTGGAGTTTTTTCTAGGTGGGGCCCATATCAGGAGGATCCACTCTATCCATTGGATTCTATGGCTCAAGACAGACCAAACAAGCCCAATATTCAGCATGTTTTGGTGTGTAGAAAAATTAAAGTGGCCCCTAATAGATTTTAATGGTAAAAATCACTGTTTTCTATGCTATGGCCCGCCAGACAATCGAATTGGCTTCATTTTTCAGTTCAACGCCTAAAATGAGCTGAGAGATAGGATGGACGATGTGCATTAGATCCATACATCAAGGTGGGACCTGAATCAAGCTAATATTTCTGTTTTTCTTTCCAATGTCCAAACCCTGCTGGATGGTCTGGATAGTAGACGTCCAACAGGTTCTGGGGGCCCATCTAGCCACGTCGGGTCCACCTAATATTTGTATTTTCCCATCATCCAAACCCTAAAAAAAGGGGGTAGCAAGGTGGGTTGGTCCCCATGTTTGGACAACCATGTGGTCCATTGGATGGACGGTCTGGATATCACATACACTCTTCAAGTGGGCCACAAAATATGGGAAGTAGAGAGAGAGAGAGAGACGTGCGATGGAGGGCTCCGCCACTATGAACCCTCCCTTTCCATGTATTTCAATCATACATCAAGTGGGTCCCAATACATGTGGGCCCACCAAATCAAAATCAATTGTAGAGATTCATTCTCCATCAAAATGGAAGGTCTAGATGACCCCTTTCAAACTAGAAAAGTAAACATCATGATGGGGTCCATGGAGAATAGCCCCATCATGGAATGATCATGTGAATCATGGTGGGCCATCGACCACATCTAGGGTTCAAAGTGAGATCCATACCATCAATCGGTAGGCCCCACTTGGCCCATCGTCAAAACAGGAAATCTAGGCCTATAAAACACCCACCGTTCGATCTTCTTGGTCAGATGGAACGTCATACTCCTTGTGCCTCACTTTGATGGAAGATGATGAGAATTGAAGGGCTAGGATGATGGATCTTGGGATAGGAAGTGGGCCACACACAATACACTTTTCTCTCCTTGGAAGTTCTTGGACGTGTACCTCTTTTTTTGGTTGCTTGGTAAATGTGAAGAGAAAGAGAGAGAGAGAGAAAGGATGGTTGTAAGAGAGAGGTGATGGGTGTGAGTGATGGATGTGAGTGATAGATGTACTTGACTTGAGAGTTGACTTAGGGTAGGTTGCTTGTCTTGGGGAGAAAGAAAGCATGGGTTGTGTACTTTGATTGATTGATTGATTAATTGATGGGATGGGTTGTAGAGATTCTTTTGGGTTCGCAAATGCGCGACATTTCTTCAAGATAAACGCGGGCCCACATCTCCTTGCTAGGGTATCGAATTGGTGTGCAAGACGCGGCATTGGAACAGCGGCGACGGCACAGTCGCAATGGTACAAGTCTCGAATTAAGTAGACTCAAATCTACAGGATACGACTTAAGGTCGCGTGCAAACGTCGATTATAGATCACGGGTTGCCGGAATTCGATGGGAATGATCGTGGGAGTCTATAGAACGGTATGGACTAGGATACGGGCCTTACACAAAGGACATCAAAAAATCGTTGGCTGAGAGACAAACTCCTCTTCTCACATAAAAGTGTTTACTTTACAGCCATGGTAAGGGAATGAACTTAAAAGAGACAGTGGTTACTGATGTTCAATGCCACCATGTGTTGACATTATCTCCCTAAATGTAGGTTTTGAATATTCTGCTGAGATTTGCTTGGGTGCAATCAGTTTTCGATTTTCAAGTGTCTTTCATGCATAGAAACGCCTTAATTACAACTATTGCCTGCCTGGAGATCCTTAAACGTGGCATGTGGAACTTCTTCAGGTCAGTTCTGATTCTTTTCTTTAATTTCTAATCCATCTTTGATAGTTGAAACTCACTAGTTCTAACTGGGAAAGCTCTAAGTACAAGGTCAACACTATGGATTTTTACAAAATCTTCTTCTTTTATTAGGTCAACCAAGTTGTCAAGGATTGACTCGTCTCACATCAACAATTTAAGGATACTTAAACTTGAAAACATCTTTTCCCAAATTAAAAGTAATAAGCAGAAAATGAATAAGAAACAAGGAAAATATACATGATATTCAGAGAATCACTTTATAGCAACACAAAAGAATCCTCAAGTATATATGGTTGTTAAATGCAAGATGATGTAGATTCTTCTCACAGAAGAGTCAAAGCTTTTGGGTATTTCCGTATGCAAAAAAAGATATCAGATATGCATAATGTTGTTGAAACTTGAGTCTGTACAAGTGTGCCTGTAGTTCTATCGGCTGTTTAAATAATTGATATTCCTGATGTTAGGTTATCAAAACCAACATTAACAAGTTCAAATCACAAGACCAATTCTAATAAACAGAGTTACAATTGAAACCTCATTTAAACAAATAAGTATATTAACTATAAATGGAAAATGAGAAATATTCAAATGTGTTTATCAAAACAACTCTCACACAACCTACCAAGAAAGATACTCTTCACTGTGGTGCACCCTAAGATTTGATTCCTTCTTTTCATTTTCTTGTTGGATCTGGTTAATTTGCACAATACAAAGTGATTAATGAAGGTAATGTCAATAATGGATTGGAAAGCTTCAACCCAAAAAGGCAGACTTGGTATTTGGATTCTGTAACAGTCCGGATTTTTCCCAACCTGGAATTAGACGTTCTTAGGCGATGGGTCAATCCTAACACAGATTTAACTTCTCAAACACTCAATTAAAGCCTCAAATCCCTTTTCAAACCATTTTCTTCACAAATCCCACCCTTCACCACCTTGATCTTTCATTTTATAAGTACTTTCACCCTACACACTATCGTAAACTAGCTAAGTAGTATAACTTGGATCACTTTATATACAAACTACAAAGGACTAAGTACCACCTCAGACAGAAATCTTATAAGACTAAATCCTTTAGAAATGAGACAAAGTACTAAGTACAAAACTAGATTAGCTACGAAATCCGCTAGAATCGCTTTAAATACGATCTGCAAGACCTAAAACTTGTAGAATCATTGACGCTAGGTTACCCTAAAATCTTTGATCAAACTCATTACCCGACTGCTCTTGGGAGCACGTTGAAACTCCGTATCAGATCTGGACCGCACATCGAGAGTTCGAATAATATGAGGTTAAGGAATTAGGACAGCTTTGCTGGGCATGATAACCATCTCGGAAATCAAATCCAGATAGTGTCCCAGCGCTATTCTCTTGAGCTCGTGAGTGAAGAGTGTGAGAAATGTGAAATTAATTTAAAATAAAATATCTCAAATAGTAATCTGGCACCTCTTGCTTGCGGATCAGTTTTAAGCAACCAGACCGTCAGAATCAGACCAAATTACACCCTCGGATCAGGAGAAATTTCATACACATATCCATGTACTCGGAATCTCCGATCGAGATCCGCTGACCGTTGAACTGAAACTGGTCCGCCACGTGTGATCTGGAATCCCGACCGAAACGAAAACTTAACTAAACGTAGATCCGGTGTTAATGAGCTTAAGTTAGACCTTTGGCTCAAGGAGGCCCGCCAGAAGTCCTCCGTTGAGCTGAAACTGACCCGCTTTGGTTATAACCTAAGTATACTTTGACCTGGAGTCTATTTCGGTGAGTTTTTAGGCTATATAAGGACCTTAAACCCTCTCTCATTGTAGCCATACGAATTTGAGAGAAACCCTAGAGAGAGAAGAGAGAAAAGAGAGAGAAAGTGTGGGAGATGTGGGAGAATCTCCCTGCTGCTATCCACGCTTAACCGCTCCATTCTCATCGCTTTCCCGGTGATTTCGGCGTCATTTCTAGGTAAGAAACCCTAACCCTAATCTGATTTGGGGCTTTGGTGGTTGTAGGTTATAAAATAGCTAACCTACTTTGTTCTATAGGTGGCCAAACTGCCGAATGCAAAAGCTTAGCAAACCTATCGACTCCGTTACGATTCTACGACAAAAGGTGCGGACTTTAGGTGTATAGGTTATGGTTTTCAACGCTTTCAATGTCAGATAATGATAGATTCATGATCTGCATGCAATTGCACATGTACAAAGTGTTATCTGTTTTCTGTTTCGATTAACGATGAAAAATATAGAATTCTACATACTCTAGGTATTTGTAGAAAGTACCGTATACGTACAAATTTTGGAAATGTGTTTGACATGATTAATTGTTGTATGAATATATTATATGTGGATAAATTACTTGTTTGGTGAAAGGACTCGCCCTATACATGTTTTGCTTATATACACTATGTATGTTGAAATTGTGTATTCTAGAAAGTACCGTATACGTATAAATTTTGGAGATGTATTTGCCATGATTATTTGCTATATGAATATATTATACATGGATAAAATACTTGCTTGGGCGAAGGGATAGCCCTAATACATGTTTTGCTAACGTACACTATGTATGTTGTAATGGTGTATTCTAAGTGTTTGTGAATATGACTGAATGAGTATAGAATTCTCATTCGTGCTCGCCATGACTAATTGTCATGGATATATGATTGTTGTATTGGCGATACCCCTTTGACGAAAGGATTTGCCCTGAATCACGCCACGGCCACTATACGCTATATATGTTGAAATGTGTAGCCCAAGTGTTTGTGAAAATGTTCAAATGAATATGGAACTTGGATTCCTACTCTCCATGACTATCCATCGTGGGTGTACGCGTGTTATGATTGGGGCAACTCCCTAGTGAAAGAATTTGGCCTAATGCCTATGTGATCAACATATGTCATGTATGTTGATGTATGTATTCTAAAGTGTTTGTTGAAATGTCTGAATGAGTAGTAGTTAGTAAATTGTAATGTATAAGGGTGTTGAGATATGATTCTCAACTCCTTTAACAATGTGTATAATTTCCTTAGATAGCTGTGTGATTAGGAATTGAATATGTACAAACTCATGCTTGTGTTGTGCTTCATAACATGCTCAATTGATTGTATGATTTTATCTATGTGATGCATATATTTAAATTCATGTTACGTTGTATGATCCGTCATGGGTGATGGGGGAGTGGAGCAACGAGTGCGTGCAACAGCCCTGGCTGCCCTAAACGGATAATTCCAAACCTTGATTGTATGAGTTGAATCTTGATCCACTACTGCTTTATCTATCTGCAATTGATTGTGTTTGGGGCTATGATTATAGTCCAGACAATCGGTACCAGAATTGAATTCGTGGCTGTGATTCATTTGCCACGTGAGATGTGTTCGACGAACTCGAGTCGTACTTCGGTTGGCGATAGTGGTTGGCCACGTGAAGTGCTTATGCACTTCATGTCGTTCAACTTGTTGTGCGCTCGAGCTAGCCGAGCTCGTCAAGTAACCCGATCTGTCTAATGTATGTTCACCATGTTTGGACGCTACTGCCTGAACCTAGGGTACGAAACTTACTAGTGAAATCCCTTTTAACCATGGTACCTCGATCCGCTAAGACTCATGAGCCGGGCATGGTGGTATGGGACACCGTGGTCGAGCTGTCGGCCTACGCTGGGGCCACGTGCCTCCCCATAGTGACCAGTGAACAACCAGTCTCGTGAGCCGATTATGGTGGTATGAGACACTATATTCATGTTGTCGGCCTACATTGATAAGGTGATGGGGGAGTGGTGTAACCTTTGTGCGTAACAGCCCTGGCAGCCCTTGTAGTGACCTCGAGCATACTCTGAAATTGCGGTGAGCCTTAGAGTTTTGCCGCGGTGTATAGAGTATGAACTAGGCCTGTTTCTGTATAGTGATGAATCGTTAAAGAGGTGATGGGGGAGTGGTGTAACCTTTGTGCATAACAGCCCTGGTAGCCTTTGCAGTGACCTAGAAAACACACCATTGTCTGAGATTAACTAGGACTGACGACCCTAGAATGGATCATGTTTGGGAATGATACAAGGGAGGTACCTTAGTTTCCCAATCCCGCTGTTTGAAATGGACTAATAAATACTGGATAATCATACTCATCATGCATTGCATGTGCCTGGAAGATGTGGAGCACTGAGGGATGAAAGCATGCCGCGAACGTAAGATGGTGTCGCACGAGGGAGGGTGTGGTGAGGGCATACATCATAACTGCATTCATACTTGCATTAATAAGAGTAGTTAGGAGTGTTTGATTTTACTGCTTTATCATTACTGCTTGACTGAATTGATAACATGTTAACCTATGCTTTATTGTTCCACTGAGTTGATCACTCACTCCCACGTTACGGGATGGTGTTGTACACACCAACCAGATTTGTTGAGTTTCAGGTGATGACGATGCTTATGAAGCAAAGCTGGACTATTGTGATGTGGAGGAGGAATTCTCCTATATGTAGTTCTCTGTCAGGTTTATAAAGACCTGGTATTGTATTGACGGGGCTATGTGTTTGGGATAGAAGACATTACACTTCCACGACTAGGTATATTTTAGAATTATACTTGTAATTCGTTAACCTAGTAACATTATCATACTCTGGAGACTCACCGTAGTTTATATATTTTATATATCTATCACAGTCTTCCGCTTGCAATTTAACTGTCTCTAGAGTATGATATGCTGTTTTGTCTTAATCTCACTCATGTTCACTACATTAATGCAGACAACATTTAATCATCATTATCTATGTTGCATAAGTGATGTTCTGGAACTCGAGAGTTGAGTTACTACTCGACCCCCGATTTTCAGGGCGTTACAGATTCATATTCAAATCAAACTAACTAGAAATTTAATGTTTGCCTGCCTGCATGACCACTCCAAAAACCACACAACAATGTAAGATAAAGAAAAGGAGCGGACAAGTGCACAAGTGTATAACAAGGATAAACCTAATAGCTGGTGAAGGAATAACTTCAATCACACCACCAAAATCACAAAAATATAGTTTTTTAACCACAAAGGTAAGAAGAACAGAAGACTGCATGCATTTGGTCATTTGAAGAAGATATATTACACAAATGTCCATCTGAAGGTTCCATGGTGCACATACCTTGCTAGACAACTCCTCTAATGGGTAAGTTTCTGGGCTATCATTCATTTCTAAGACATCATGTATCTTCTTCGAATTGTCTGTAATTCAATTAGAAAGGGAAGTAGCAGATGTATTAAGTTTCGTTTGAATGTGGTCAATATTAGTCTGGACATTAATAGGCAAAAAATTCTGATTCACACCAACCCGTTTGGCCGCAGCTAAATCATTTGAAACTTCCATGAAACTTCCCCTGCCCTAAGTATAAAATAAAGCATCTGACACTGACACAAACAAATCATAAATGGGTCACACATCAATAACCGAAACAATCATAAACCAATCAAAATACAATAATAGAACAGAAATACAAGAAATTTACATTGCAGCTATGGTTAAAAGTATGACGAAGATAAGTGAAAGTGCATAAGTGGTTCGAGAATACAAATAACTCCATCATCGGCAACAACAATAATAGCAACAGATAAGCAATAAGGTCAACCTAAAGACCAAAAACCAGATTAAGGCTATCACAAATAGAGGCACACAAGTAAAACCAACAAAATCTAAGTTCGAAATGAGCATGGTTGGGGAATTGAATTATTTCCTAGGGTTGCAAGTAAAAAAATAACCTAATGGTATTTTTATTTCTCAAACCAAATATGCTTTGAACTTAATAAAAAAAAACTTAGATTTAAGAATGGTAAGAATTTTGATACTCCTATGAGTACAACCTTAAGACTCTCAATGGACTCTACAAGTAAAAATGTGGATCCTAAATTATATCGCAGTATGACTGGCAGTTTACTTTATTTAACTGCTAGTAGACCTGATATTGCTTTGAGTGTTGGTATTTGCGCTAGATATCAGTCTGATCCTAAAGGGTCACATTTAACTTCTGTTAAGCGGATTATGCGATATGTCGCAAGTACACAGCAAAATTGGGTTTCTGGTATTCACATGAGACTAGTGTTCACTTGGCTGGGTACTCAGATGTTGATTGGGCTAGTAATATCGATGATAGAAAATTAACCAGTGGTAGTTATTTCTATATTGGAAATTGTTTAGTTTCTTGGTTTATCGAGAAGAAAAGTTCTATATCGCTCTCTACTACTGAGGGTGAATACATCGCAGTTGGAAATGCATGTACTCAGCTTGTTTGGATGAAACGTATGTTAAGCGATTATGAAATTGCACAGGATTTAATGGTTTTATATTGTGATACTTCCAGTGCAATAAATATTTCAAAAAATTCAATCTAACATTCACGTACCAAGCACATTGACATTAGGTTTCATTACATTCATGAATTAGTGGAAGAAAAGTTGATATCTTTGAAATACATTCCGACCGAGACTCAACTTGCTGACATTTTCACTAAACTGCTCGACAAAAGTAGGTTTCATAAATTAAAATTTGATCTTGGTATGTGCATTCTAAATTGATTATTCATGCATGTTTGTATCATAATGTATATATATTTGATAACTTTTTGGTTTAAATTTCAATTTTTTATGAAAAATGCATGTTTTTGTTGGTACACGACCAGTCGAGGACGTGCTCGACCAGTCGTGGCACGACCGGTTAAGGACATCCCACGACTAGTCGTGTAGCGCGCTGGATCTTTTAATTTGGGGAAAAACCCTTTCTTCCTCATTTCCTTTTCTTCTCCTACGGGCTGTAGCACGACCAATCGTACCCAACTATTTGATTCGTCAAGGTTAGTACATTATTTTAGTTATTCTTGTAGATTCAAGCTCTAATCTCTTCATTTTCTTCCTTGGAGTGCTTGATTTCACGTGTCCTTGAAGATTGTGAGGTTTTCTTCTCCAAAATCTGTTTTTGAGAAAACCCTTTCCACATCTTTTGCAACTCCTTGCTTCTTTATTTTTCTAGTTGCAAATGGATGCTAGAGGGAAAAAGAAAACTTCCCGGGGTGCTTCCTCTTCTAAATCGACTCCTTTAACAAGGTGTCATCTTCGGTCACCCGAAGCTGATCCCTCTCATATACAGTATTTAAGAATGCACAATAATATTGTTGAGAGACCTGTTGATCTTGATCACATTGCTCCTTTTAGTCTCCTTCCTCTTCTCCAAGCTGTAGCATGAGCTAACATTCTACATTGGGGTGGGCTGGCATACCAGCCTATTGTGCAGGCTATGTTTGCCTGTATTTTTGAATTTTCGACTGAGAATTTAACGTTTCAAATTGCAACTAGAGAAAGTCCATTTGATATAGACCGTCATCTAATTTCGACTCTAATGGACATACCTGTTAATGACGAGGGTATTCTTATTCATACTCTAGTTGAAAAACCGTCGGAATCAGAAAAACGTATGTTAACTAGAGATTTGTGTAATATAGATGCTCGATGGACTCATAAAGGAAATATGTTTGCTTCCAAGTACTTGTTACCTAGATATAGGGTTCTTCATCGAATATTTATTTCAAATCTGTATCCACGTTCTGGAAACAAAACAGAACTGACTTCCTTTATGGTTCGAGTTTTGCATTCCATCATCTCTGGTACTTAAGTTTGTCTTCCATCTTTGATCTGTCATTCTATCATTCAATTTCGTCTCCATCCTGGATACAGTGATATTCCATTTGCCTATCTTATGACTGTGTTAGCTACTCATATGCTAGTTGTTATGCTTGTTGAAGAGGCTCCTATTCATCACCTTATTTTCAACAATTCAAATATAAATAAGATGAAATTGGAACTGGCTCCTTGCCAAATGGATGTGGGTGGTGGTGGAGCTGAAGCAGGGAATGAAAAAGAAGGTGAAGATCTTTCTCTTGATGATATCAATATGGACGACATTTTTTATGAAATTGAATCAGACTCTACAAATGATCCTAATTATGAGCCATCCGATTTTGATGCTCATCTTCATGCACTTGAGGAGAAGGTAGAGAACATGCATGTTGCCCATGATTTACAACTTAAATATATGCGTAAGTATCTTAGGCGTTTAAACAAGGGCCTTCATCAACTTGATCCTACCATACCTGCTCCTTCTTCAGGATCTGATTAGGTGTTTTTATTCTATAGTTGCAATAACTCTTATACAATTATGCTTTCTTTCAGTTTTTGAGACTGACTTTGGTTGACTTTGGTTTAAGCTGGTAAATGATATGTGAACTTTGAATTTGCTTATATATCTTTCATATCTTACCTAGTTAACTCCTTTATTACTCTCTTGTTAGTCTTCCTCTTCCATTTCTTATTTGCTTCCTTTGTCATATTGTGATAAAACGGGGGAGAATATTTCAAGTTTTGGATTTATTGCTTATGGATATGGAATGGATATGGATTGTGGGATAGTAGCATTATTTTTATGGATATATGTGTGCTACTCAGGGGGAGTATGTAAGGAGGTGTTTTGCCTACTTCATGATGATGTGTGCTAGTTTATGATAACTGGTGCATGATTCTTTATTGAGATGCTTCTCTTATTTTTATTGGGTATGTTTTGTCTCAAATTTGACAAAGGGGGAGATTGTAAGTGTTATGGTTTCATGCTCCTTTGGTTGTCAAATTTTGTAGTGCCAAAACTTCAATCTGTGTCTTTTGTAGCACGATGATATATATGTTCAAGGCAATGCATGCATCTCATGCATAAGGACAATGCTTCAAGTCAAGTACAAGGATCTACTTCAAGAAATGCAAGATCAAGTACGTTGTTCTCTTCTATAAGCTTCAAAGTTTTTAGAACTACGTTGAAAGACGAGATCTTGTTCAAGACTCAAGGTGTAGTACAACTCAAGAACTACAAGTTCAAGGTTCCAAAGAACTCAAGTTAAAGCTTCATCATGTGTTAAGATCTCAAGCTTCATGAACTTCAAAGATCACTAATCATCTGAAGAAAAGAATGTTCAATGTTTATACTTCATGTCTCAGGTATGAATGACCTTAGATTGACCTTAGGGTAGGTCATTTTGAACACATAATTCAAATTAAATCACTATATATGTGTTTAATCTGTTCTTCGACTAGTCCTAGCACTGGCTCGACCAGTCCAAGAAATTCCACGACCAGTCCTAAGTTGTTGTAAAATTTTAAAATTTTTTGGTTGAGCTACGACCAGTCCTGGAGACTGTTCGACCAGTCGTGTGAACAGTGCCGACTCGTTCACAACTAGTCCAGCAGACATGACTCAAACTATAACAACGAATTCTGGTTTCTCACGACCAGTCGTGGGAAGGTCACGACCAGTCGTGGAGGACTCATGACCGTTCGTGAAGTGCCTACGACTAGTCATGGAACGATTTTATCCGATCGCGCTTAAAATTTCAAAATGCAGTTCGTCTTACGACCAGTCGTGGTGACCACACGACCAGTCATTGACGTGATTTCTGCAACTATAAATAGACGACGAATTTCAGAGTTTGATAATCCAATCGAAGTAAAATCAAGGCATCCCTCTAAGAGATAAGTTAGTTTCTTTTTAAGCTACATTGTGCATATTTAATATTCTCTTTTGTTAGCTTTGTCAAATTGATTTTGTTTTTATATTCCAATCTAATTTGAAAGAGGAATTGTTGTATTCCTTCTTCTTAGAATCAAAATCAAATAGAGTTAGCCCAACTGGTTTAATTTAAAATCAATCTAGAACCTAGAACCATTTCAAAGTGAGTGTGGACATTGAACTTCTATATTCAAACTTCAACTCTGACTTGGTTCTTCCGGCTGCAACAAAAGGAGAATCTAGGTATTTTACATTGTTGTAAATTTCCTTCTTTTAGTTTTATTTGAGATTAAGCCAAAAAAATCTCAATCTATTGATTATCTGAGGAGAGCTAGAAAACTTAGAAGTGGGGTTTTTTTAATTGTGTAAGCCCACTGAAAGACATAATTGTGAGGGTTTTAGGTGAACTTGAGCAAAAACTATTTCATAGTGAACACTAATATCTACTGTGTGAGGATATAAGGAGTAGAGTAGCAAGTTGTGTGGCTGTTGTTTAATAGTTGGTGTACACACAGGCGAACCACTATAACTCTTTGTGTTTTGTTGATGTGTGATTTATTTTTCCTATCTTTTATCATTCAAAATTGTGGGATGTATGTGTGGATGTGAATGTTGTAATATTTATATTTCAAGCATTGTGGGAATGTTGTAATAGTGTAGATTTCAATTCTTGTTATTTCCTTTTATTTTCCTCTTCAGTTTGAGAATTTGATACTCATCATTTTAGTAAGGTTGTCCTACCATAAACCCTTGGTTTTATGGTGTAAGGTTGTCCTTAGAACAACATTTGTATCAGCCTCTCAATACTTGATTATTGAGGTTGCTTTTCATTCTTGCATTGTGAATTTCTTTCCTTTATTTGGCTATCATATTCTTTAATTCCTACGATTTTTTTAATTTAACGTAGTCCTATCCCCCCCCCCCCCCCCCTAGGACATATAGCATGGCCTTTTCACTAAGGAGTTCACTTTCTTGTGACTACTCTAATTTGCTTGCCTATTTGACAGGCACCACATACTTTGTTTTCTATATTTTTCAATTTCGGTAAGCCACATAAGTGATCTTTTTTGCTCAATTGATATAGATCTCTATAGTTTATATGTCCTAGACGTTGAATGATTTGTTGAGCAAGAATCATCAATTATATAACAAGACTTCTATATGGGTAAGCCACATATTTCAGTCTGGTCTATTTGGACCATGTAGCATGAATGATTTGTTGAACAAGAATCATCAATTATATAGCAATTTTCAGACATTATGCGACCATTTAATATCACATGTCCTTTATTATTAATTATCTCATATCCATGATTCGAAAATTTCACACTATGTTTATTATCACAGATTTGAGATATGCTAAGAAGATTATGTTTTAAGCCTACAACATATAAAATATTTTCGAAGATAGGTAAGTTGGGAAGTTGTACACTACCTTTGCCAATAATCTTGCAATTGCTACCATCTCCAAATGTAACTAAGACGCCATCGATTTGGTTAATGTTTGATAGAATAGCTTGATCACCTTTCATGTGTGTAGAACATCTACTATTCAAGTTCCATCTTGAATGGCTATAAGCTTTAAAATATGTGTGGATAACAAGACATTTAACCTTTGGAACCCATTTTATTATGGTTCTAGGTTTAGGAAGGTCTCTTACCTTTCGCTGTGTTTGGGAGTTAGGATTTCTCATGTTTCTGTTTACTCCTTTCTTACCTGAGTTGGATTTCAATAGCTCTTTGAGCAAGTCCACAATTTTATCAACTAAAGGAGGATTCCTATTATTATTCTTTTGATATTTGTGGTAGTTGGCACAATTTTTTACATTAGAGACTTGAAAGGGTTTTGTATTTCTGAAGTTATTATTTTCACAGTTTAACTCTTTTAGAGTTTTTGCTTTGAGTTCGAGGACTCTCCTTTTACAAAAGTAAGAGCAGAATCCTTAGATTTCAAAATATTATTTTTAATATAACCTAGTCCTGATACGTCACCACATCGCCGAGATGAGGTTAACAACCTTTCAAGTTTCTGGTCATCTTGGTATTTTTCCATGTATCCTTTAAACTCTAAAGGTAGGAAACTACAAGTTTTAATATCTCATTTTCAGATTTAAGTTTTTGCAATTCAGAAATTTTCAGACTTAAATCTAATTTAGTTTTTTCAAACAATAAACAAAATGAGATTTTTCAAAAACAACCTTTTTAAGTTTTAATTGAAATTTTGAACAATTTTCTTTTTGAATTTTCAATTCGGCTGCAATCTTACAACTTTCTCTTGATATGGTATCATATGTAGCTTGAAGATCATCTTCATCTTCAGAGTCACTTCTTGGAGTTTCATAATTAGATGTTTCGCAATCATCTAGGGAAGTTATTTTGGTTATAGTCATAAAGGCTTTCAGATCATTTGCAGTTTCCTGGTTTGATTCGTCAATTTCTGAATTAGTTCAGACTCTGATGATTCATCCTAAGTAGTTATCATGCCTTTTCTTCTTGATTTATCCTTTTTATGAAGTTTAGAGGCAAGATGCCCATATTCAAAACAGTTGAAGAATTAGGTGTCTTTAGTTTTAGTTTTCTAATAGTTTGAATTTCCCTTTCTTTTGTCAAATGGTTTCTGAAAATCTGTTCTTTTTTATTTTTAAAAATTCTATAAAATTTCTTTGCTAACATAGCCATATCGTCCTCATTTTCCTCAATATTTGAATTTACATTAGAATTCTTTGATTTAGATTTATAGGATTTGAGGGCAATGGACTTGATCTTAAGAGCTTTGAAATTCAGCTCGTAAGTTTGAAGAGATCCAACTCCTCAACCTTCATTGTATCAATATCCATCAATTCCTGTATATTAGTAACTTTTGAATTAAACCTATCAAGAACTGATCACAATATTTTTTCACAAACCTTACTTTCAAGGATTCTATCTCCTAGACCCCACTTAGAATTGACTATGTCATTCAGTTTCGTATAGAAGTCCATAAAAGACTCATTTTTTCCATATGAATTTCCTCAAATTTGGTTGCGAGGATTTAGATCGTAGACTTTTTGATAATGTTAGTTCTTTCACGTGCAATTTCAAGAATATCCCATGCTTATTTAGCTATATCACATTAAATAATTCTTTTGAATTCATCTAGTGATAGAGCATAAGTTATTGTATTTAAGGCTTTTACATTGGCGCTACTTTCACTTTTCTGATCAGTCATCCAAAAAGTATAATATATTTCTTTCATGAACGTGCTTTAATTCTTAGTTACTACTTCTATCATAGGAGGGATCCATTGTGTTACAGTGGCTTGCCACACAATTTCATCAATAGATTTGAAAAAAATCCTCATACAAGCTTTCCAATAAGAATAGTTTGAGTCATCAAAGGGAGGTGACTTGGGAATGGATAAACTTTTGAAATTTGAAATCTTATAAATCTGGATCTAACTCTAGGTGGTAAATCCCAAAAAGAGCAACCTCTTTCTGATACCACTTAAAAGATGAGTTATCGATGTCCTACAGAGGGGGTGGTGGGGTGAATAGTACAATACCAAATTCTTCGAGATATTGCGGAATAAATAAACAAATAATCTCAATCACCAAAAGTATTGAAACCTTAATTCAAAATAATTCTTAGGACAACTTTCCCCTAAAATTTTAGGCAGGACAACCTTATTTCACGACCTCTTCGAAATCAAACTTTCAAACTAGCAAGAGACAATGAAATAAATATAGCGTTCACTACAAAGAATGAAATAAACAATCACCACATAGGCACAAGGGGTTATAATGGATCGGTGCTTAAATCTACACCTACTCCACTCTCAAAATTAGTACCCTCGTAATTTTGGCTTTCAATATACCAAGGTTTTCACAGGTTCACCTTAACAAACTCTTACTGTTCTTATGATTTTCATGGGCTATTACAACAAAACCCCATTGTGATTTTCACGGGTTATCACAAATCAACCCATTTTGTGAACCTAAATGAAATTTTTGGGCTATCTCAGAAAAACCCAAATAAAGAATATAATTGATAGTTTGTACTTATCGTTGAATGAAGATTCGAAGCTATGGTCGAAGCTTGAAGCAACGATCTTCTTTTTTGAATGTAGAGGAGGTAATATGTGCTCAAGTAGAAAGAATATAGGGATCTAATATATTTCAATGAATGTAAACCCTAATGCTAAAGATTCAATTCTCTATTTCTCAAGTGGAGTATAGATTACTCTTTAAAATGTATCAGAGATCATCTTAAGAAAGGGAATTGAATAAGTTAAATAAAAATTACAAATACCACAAAAATAATTCGATGAGGACCTGAGCTTCTCTCTTACTTGCAAAGGTTTTTGAGTGAATTTCGTTATTAAATAGAATGAGAGAAGGTCCCTATTTATATAAAAAAATATTTAGAAATTCGGTCAGCATAACATTAAATTTGGCTAGCCGGATTCTAACAAATCCGTTCTAATGGCTATTAGATTCGTCGGAGAAGATTTATCAAAAATTCGGCTTGCCCAAGCCAAAATTTGGCTGGCAAAATCTCCAATTCGACTGGCTAAATTCCCTTGAAAATTCGAGAATCCTTTGTAACTGATTTTTCAGATTTTTTTCGATGCCCTAAACCTGGAAATCGGGCACAAAGAATTCCTGATCGCCAAATCTGATGCCGACAGCCTTCGTAGTATCCCATTCACGGCTCCCGACACCCATATGCCTGTAACGCCCCGGATTTCGAGGGTCGAGCAAAGCTCAACTCCCGAGATCCAACGCATCACTTATGCAACATACATAATGATGTTTAAATGTTGTCCATATTAATGTATTAAACATGAGTGAGATTACACTAAAACAGCATATCATACTCCAGAGATAATTAAATTAAGCAAGCGGAAGACTGAGATAGGTATATAAAGTATATAAGTGTTTCTCAATCCTCAGAGTATGAGTATGTTACCCGGCTAAATATATACATGTATTGTTCCAAAATTTACAAAATGTCAAAATCTAATATCCAACTAATCCATAACCCTGTAATCCCGGTGATGCAGTTCTAGATCTACACAGACCCGCCAGAGAGCTGCGCGTAGGAGAACTCCTCCTCCTCGTCTAAGAAATCTGGCTCCGTCGCGTAAGCCACATCGTCGTCTGCAACTAAAACAGAGTCTGGTTGGTGTTTTAAAACACCGTCCCAGAGTGGGAGTGAGTGATCAACTCAGTGGTACTATAGGGCAAAGGTTAACATGTTATCAATTCAATCAAGCAGTAATGATGAAGTAATACAACAAGCATTTCCTAGCTACTCTGGTTAATGCAGGGAGATGTACGGTAATGATGTATGCCCTCATCTGCACTCCCTCAACGACTTCATCTTATGATCGCGCATGGCAAACTCCCTAAACATGCGCTTCCTCACCAAAGCACATGCAATGCGGTGCATGGTGGTGTTAGCTAAGTTCTTAATTAGGCTTATTCATGCAGCAGATTCAGGAAGCTAAGGTACCTCCCTTTATATCATTAACCCAAGCGGGGATCCATCTAGGGTCGTCAATCCTAGTTAATCACATACGTTAGGCAAGTTGTAGGGTATCACCCCTAATGAAAGCAGTGGATAGGTAAATTCAAGTGTTTATACTTGAGGTCACTACAAGAGGATCGTCACCTGAACGTAGGCCGACAACTCGAATACAGTGTCCTATACCACTGTATTCGGCTTACGAGTTTGGGTTGCTCACTGGTCACTACCAGGAGACTCGTCACCCCAGCGTAGGCCGACAGCTCAACCACGATGTCTCATACCACCATGCTTGGCTCCTGAGTCTTAGTGGATCGTGGTACCATGGTTGAAACGGGCTTTACATTGGTAAGTCGTACCTTAGATTCAAGCAGGAATGTCCATACATGGTAAACACACAATACGCCAATTGGGTTATTTGACAAGTTCGATTGGTACGAGCGCACGCTGGATTAATCGACATGGAGTGCACAAGAAATCCATGTGGCCTAAACAATATCAATAATCACCGTACGGCTGGGATTCATCGAACGTATCCAATGTGGCGAGACTGTTCGGCCACTCAATCAGGAACCATTACCAATTGCCTGTACTGCGTAGTAGTCCCAATCATACTCAAATGTAATAGGTAGTCACATGTGATAATCATAACAACATTTAACAAACGATTCAAGTGAATCTTTCATTTAAGCATTTTATCAAACACAATGAACATGTTATTATACATATGTATTTCATCCATAAATCACGTAATAAAAATTAAGATTACACGAAGGAAACTATAAATATGGATAAGGTAGTTGAAAATCCTATCTCAATACCCTAAGTAAATACAATTCACCAACAATATTTCATTCAAACATTTTATCAAACACTTAGCCTACACATTTCTACATACGTGAACTAAATTAGTTATAGCATATATTATGGCAAATCCTTTCGCAAAGCAGTTGTCATACATAAACCAAACATGGATTCTATGTTAATAGTCATGGCAAGCACAAATCATAATCGCAAGTTGATTCAAACATTTCAACAAACACATGGAATGCATATTTGTTCAACATAGTTCATACATGTGTAATATATGGAAAACGTCGTAACTAAGATCATATGGCAGCAATCAAGTCAGACATAACTCATTAGCTGACATTGAAAGCCTTGAAAACCATAACCTAAATGTTTATAGTCTGCACATTTCATTGGTATACTCGTTTCGAACTCAGTTCGAACACTATACTCCCGTAAACCGAACGTTGGACACCTAAGCAATGAAATAGGTTAGCTATTTCGTAGATTCTTTTATTTAGATTCCTAAATCAAGATTAGGGTTAGGATTTCTTACCCAAATCGTCGTCGGAACGAGTCGTGTAGTGTAATGGAGAGGCGATCTAGTACGTGTAGTCATTGGAGAGAAACACCGCCACGATCTTCCAAACTCTCACTCTTCTCCTCACTCTTTTCTCCTCTTTTCTCTCTTCTCTCACCTAGGGTTTGAGCAAATTCGTATGTGAGAGGGGTGGGGTGGTTTAAGGGCCTTATATAGGCTCAAAATTGATGTCAATGGCCCCAGACCCATGATATACTTAGGTTATAGCCAAAGGGCGTCTGTTTCGGGCAAACGGGGCTCTTCTGGTGGTCCATTACTCACGGCACGGAGTAAATTCCCTGACAATGGATCTTGGCCATGTTGTAATTTCGGTCCGATCGGATTAGCGGATCGACCGTGGAGGACCTGTATCAGTTCAACGATCATACATACACGATCAGGGCCATAAGTTTACAGATATGTGCAGGGAAATTTCTCTGATCCATAGGTGAAGTTTGGTTAGAAACTGACGGTCTAAAATCTTCAATTTTGTCTCCAAGCGAACGGCCCAATTTACTTAAGTTCTGGTTCATTTTCTAAAAATATTCGCGTTTCTCACACACTTTGTTCAGGGCTCAAGTTTTGCGTTTTACGATACTATTCGGGCTCGATTCTCGCGATGGTTGCCAAGCCCAATAAGGTGGTCATAACCTTATAATTTTGCGATCATCGGACTCTCGACGCGCAGTCTAGGTCCGATATGGAGTTTTAATGTGCTCCTGAGAAGATTTCTCCTAGGTTTTCAAGTAATGTCGAGTTAGTGATTTTAATGGTTTTGGGTCTTGCCATTTGTATAGATAGTCGTTTGAGCTAATTTCACCGATTAATTTAGTTTAGTACTTAATTAATTTTCGCCTAAATTTCTACAGAGTACGGTCCTTAAGTATTTCTGCTTGAGGTGGTACTAGGGCCTTTGTACGGATTTTTTCGAGATGTTACAATCTACCCCCCTTAAAGAAAAATTTCATCCCCGAAATTAGTACATTTTCGTACTCCTCGAGGATCTGATGGTAGTTCTTACGGACTTCAGCTTCTATTTCCCAAAAAACCTCTTCCTCAGTGTGCTGAGTCCATAATACCTTCACAAGCGGGATAACCTTACTGCGTAACACTTGTTCCTTCCTATCTAGAATACGTGTTGGTCGCAGTACATAGGTAGCATCTTCACTCAACTGTACTTGCTCCCATTTGATAATATGGGAAGAGTCAGGAACATATTTCTTCAACATCGATACGTGAAACATGTTGTGCACGCCTGCGAATGGTGTGGGCAAAGTAAGGCGGTTGGCTACTACACCCACTAGGTCTAAAATCTGAAACAGACTAATGAATCTCGGCGTAAGCTTTCCTTTCTTTTCAAATCAAAAGACTCCCTTCATGGGGGAAACCTTAAGAAATACATGGTCCCCAACTTCAAATTCCAACTGTCGCCGTCTTGTATCGGTGTAACTCTTATGTTTACTCTCTGCTGCAAAAAGTCGACGCCTGATAATGTCGATCTTCTCTAAGGTCGCCTGTACTAAATTTAGGCCAATTAAACTCTTCTCCCCAACTTTTGCCCAACAATGCAGTGCTCAACATGGACGCCCATACGAGGCCTCGTAGGGAGCCATGCCAATGCTCGTTTGAAAGTTGTTGTTATAAGCGAACTCAGCATAGGGAACACAGTCATCCCAACTGTCTTTAAAATTGAGCACACACGTTCGCAACATATCTTCTAATACCTGATTCACCCATTCCGTCAACCATCTGTCTGTGGGTGGAACGCAGTACTGAACTTCAGTTTCACACCCATTGCTTCCTGGATTCGAGTCCAGAAAATGGACGTGAATCACGTGTCTCGATCCGACACAATCTCCATAGGCACTCCATGCAGCCGTACAATCTCCTTGATGTATAGCTTTGCTAAATCATCTGCTGAGTTTGAAACTCTGATCGGGAGAAAATGGGTTGATTTCATCAATCGGTCCACAATCACCCAAATGGAGTCATGTCCCTTCCCCGTCTTTGGTAATCCGGAAATGAAATCCATAGATATAAAATTCCATTTCCATTTAGCTATGGGCATAGGCTGAAGTAAACCAAGAGGTCGACGATGCTCGGCCTTGACCTACTGGCACATGAGACAACAGGATACATAATCTGCTATGTGGGCCTTCCTGTTGTCCCACCAATATGAACAATTCAAATCCCGATACATCTTTGTACTACTGGGATGCATTGCCAATTTTGAATTATGTACGGCCTTCAGAACCTCTCTCCTCAAGTCATGGAGGTTCGGGACGCATAGGCGGCCACGATACCTTAAACCTCCATCCAAGCCAACTCTCCACTTGGATTCTTCACTGTCACTTGCTCGCTCTCTCATTTTTGCAAACAGTTCATCTTCTTCTTGTACCGCAATGATTTTGTCATCAACAAGTGGCTGCACGCGGATATGTGCGACGCTTTCGAACGGCTCCTCTACTGTAAGCTTCTGTTCGAAGTACCGCACAAACTCTACCATATTCCATTCTTCTATCTTCAGCGGAATTGCAAATTCTATTGTCTTCTTGCGGCTCAATGCATCAGCCATAAGGTTGGCCTTGCTAGGATGGTAAGATACCTCAAACTTGAAGTCTTTCAAGGTCTCCATCCAACGTCGTTGCCTCATATTCAGGTCTCTCTGCGTGAATATGTACTTGAGGCTCTTGTGGTTGCAAAAGAGCTCGAACTCCTCTCCGTATACGTAATGTCTCCAGAGCTTTAATGTAAAGATAACTGCTGCCAATTCTAGGTCATGCGTGGGGTAGTTTTCTTCATGTTTCCTCAACTATCGCGACGCATAGGCAATCACTCTGTCCCTTTGCATAAGCACACAACTCAAACCAACACGAGACGCGTCGGTGTATATAGTATATCTGACCCCTTGCTTTGGCAATACTAGCACAAGTGCAGACGTCAGCTTGTCCTTTAATTCCAAAAAGGCTGCTTCTCCCTTCTTATTCCAAGCAAACTTAAGATCTTTCTGAGTAAGCTGAGATAACGGTCTGGCTATCTTGAAAAAATCTTTAATGAATCGGCGATAGTAGCCAGCAAGTCCAAGGAATCTCCTCACTTCTATAACTGAACTGGGATGCTCCCAGTCTTGTACTGCTGTCACCTTAGCAAGGTCGACGACAATACCTTCCTTGGACACTACGTGTCCTAGAAACTTGACCTCTTCCTTCCAGAAGTCGCATTTCCGGTACTGAGTAAATAACTGATTCTTCCTGAGAGTATCGAAGACTGCTCGCAGGTGCTTTTTGTGATCTTTCAGACTCTTGGAGTATATCAGAATGTCATCTATAAATACGATGACGAATCGGTATAGATACGGCCGAAATACTTTGTTCATGAGGTCCATGAATACGGCCGGTGCGTTTGTAAGTCCAAACGACATCATAAGAAATTCATAGTGCCTAAAACTAGTTCTGAATGTTGTTTTCTACACGTCTTCATCCCTAACACGCAACTAATGATACCCGGACTGTAGGTCGATTTTTGAGAAATATTGTGCCCCTTTCAACCCGTCGAACAGATCATCTATCCTGGGCAAAGGATACTTGTTCTTCACTGTCACTTAGTTCAACCTGCAATAATCAATACACAACCGCAATGATCCGTCCTTCTTCTTTACAAACAACATAGGTGCTCCCCAAGGAGATACGCTAGGCCGTATAAAACCTGAATCCAACAGATCATCAATCTATCTCCTCAACTCCTCCATTTCATATGGAAGCATGCAATACGTCGGTAGAGAAATGGGTGTCACACCAGGCACAAGGTCGATAGTAAAGTCGATCTCGTGCCGAGGAGGTAGTTTAGGTATCATCCTGAACACATCCATAAAATCTTGGACTATAGGCGTGTCTCAAAGTGATGGAACATCAAAATTTTCTAGCAAGGTAGCATAACAACTAATGCGGTAGTGTCAACTGACCTGAACTGGGAAAGTAAAGGTTATGTTTTCAAGCCCGTAGGCTGTCACCAATCTAGTCTCGTAGTCGATTTATGCCTTCATCACAGTGAGCCAATCCATACCGAGGATGACATCGTAATGACATAGTGGGGCAACAATCAGGTCAATGAGCACTGTTCTGCTTCCTAAGTCTATCGAGCAATCCTTACAAATCTTGATAGCGTCTGAGAAGGTCCTTGTGGTGGTAAGGATTCTCACCCCCATCATAGGAGTAGTTTTCAACACTAGTCGCTTGATTGCAGCGCATTATATTATTGAAATGGTGGACCCGGTATCCACCAACAGAAATACGGGTGTACCTTGGATATGTGATGTGACTTTGAAAGCTAATGGTATTGCGGTTGCTGACTCGGATGCTTCAGTTGTAAGCGCATGTACACGTGTTTATTGTGAACGATTCAGTTGCGCTGCCATAGGTCGTTAAGGCGGCCTACTTTGAGGTACAGGTGGTCGGTAGAATGGATGTACTAGAGGTGTCGATCGTTGAGGTGGGGCTAATATAGCTTGTGGTAACTAACAGTTGATCTTCTGAGGTGGTGTAAAGCTGTTGTCCCTCATCTTGGTAAATCAATAGGTGTCTGTATGACCCATCCTCTTACAGTAGGTGCACCACAGATTGATCGCCTCGGCTGGGTCGGTGGAACCATAAGCCTAGGAGGCGAATCTGCACATGGCCTCTTGCCGAGGAATGGTCGGTTCAGTAAATCAGGTCGAGGCCTTGGGCCCATGGGCATCTGTGTCCGGGTCAATCTGTCTCCTTCCTGCTCAGCTCGCAGGGACATGTTCACTAGCTCAGCATAGTTGGGAATTCTAGCGCAACACATCTTGGTATAGATATCAGGCCGCAGACCCTCTAAAAATTGTCGCATCTTCATCGGCTCGTCCGCTAGGATCAAAGGATCGTATTGGCTAGCTCCGTAAACCTGTTTTCGTACTCTAACACGGTCATTCCTCCCTGTCGGAGGTAAAGAAACTCACCTTCCTTTTCATTACGGTAAGTGAGGGGGAAGTACTTCCCATGGAAGCGAGTCTCAAATGCGTCTCAGGTCCATATGTGTCCTGTGGGAACTGCTCGTATGATGCTATCCCACCATAAACTAGCCTCCTTCTCGAACATATACGTAACCAACTCAAATTGCCTTGCCTTAGTATAGTGCAATGGTTTCAACATCTTAGATATACGATCCAACCAGTATTCAGCCTCCTCGGGTCTGTGAGTACCCACAAAAGTGGGAGGACGGAAACACTGAAAGCGCTCCAAAAGACCGTTGGTATTCAAATTCCCAGCCGGCTGCACAGGTGGTGTGGGCAGGACCATATTCATGTTCTAGGCAATGGCCCCTGCAATAGTGGCCAAAAACTGTTGTTGCTGATGCATTAAGAACATCATCTGTTCCAACCTATCAGGAGGAGGAGCTGACTGAGGTATGTGTGGCGTGGATGTAGACACACGGTTCTGTCCTAAAACTGGTGGTGCATTCTGTGTTGGCCCATTGGTGGGGCCAGTGGCTGGCTGTGAATCCAGCATTGTGTCACTATCCGGGCCCAAACTGGGGTTCATATGGCAATCGCTTAGGGGAGATGCCCCATCGATCGATCCGCCAAGTGCAAGACGTGTCATATTCCGAGTGGTTTTCGGAGGCATTCCCTATATACAACATAGGTGCAACACGTGTAAGATTTAGAATAATATTACTCAATTTCCCAAACATTCTATACATTCCAATTCAGAAGAGCTTCATGCATTTTATTTAACAAAAAATTATCACAATACATGAGATGTAGTATTACATGAATCATGACAGAAGATGCATATGAGCTAATCTAGTAAAAGTTTCACACCAACTACTCTAACATATAACTAAGCCTACCAAGGCTATTACATAGGAAGCAAGAAACAAGGAAAACCAAAAGACGACTGCAACATACAACTAGTTTGCTGACTCTGGCGATGGTGGAGGCGCACCCATATCCTGCATACAACACAGGAGGGCCTTCAAGGTGTGCGACATTCTCTTGAATTTTTGTTTTATATATGCCTGGTTCTCCCTGACCTCTTGTCTCAGGTCGGCCTGGTCCTCTTCAATCTGAGCCATGTGGGCTTCTAAGGCAGCCCGATCATGGCGGTCCTCACGAGTAGCAGTAAAAGGTCCCCCATCTGAATCCTGGGCCTCCTCTTCTTCCTCACTGCTTTCCTCATCATTGCCTTCTTCATCATTTTCCTCCTCATTTTCACTTCCTTCTTCCTCTTCACTTTCTTCTTCAGTTTCATCCCTGGACTCATCCAGCTTTGCTTGTCGCTACCTGGGGCCTATGCCGATATTGTTGAGCGTAGTGTCACTGATGATATGGATCGAGGCATGGTTATCCATATGGAGTTGAAAGCCAAAGTTTCAGGCGATCTTACAAATAAGTCGACCGAATGGAAGTGAAGCATCACCTCGTGTAGATCGTGCAGTACCCACAATCTGAGACAAGACAAATGTAGGCAGACAAAGCTTATCTCCCTGACTAGCTCTGTATAAGAAATCCCCCATGAGCCGCGTACATTCCGTGCGGTTACTCTACCCCAACTTGTAACTCCCCGGATTTCGAGGGTCGAGCAAAGCTCAACTCCCGAGATCCAATGCATCACTTATGCAACATAGATAATGATGTTTAAATGTTGTCCATATTAATGTATAAACATGATTGGGATTACACTAAAATGGCATATCATACTCCAGAGATAATTAAATTAAATAAGCGGAAGACTGAGTTAGTATATAAAATATATAAGTGTTTCTCAATCCCCAGAGTATGAGTATGTTACCAGGCTGAATATATACATGTATTATTCCAAAATTTACAAAATGTCAAAGTGTAATGTCCAACTAATCCATAACCCTGTAATCCCGGCGACGTAGCTCTAGGTCTACACGGACCTGCCAGAGAGCTGCACGTGGGGGAACTCCTCTTCCTCGTCTAATAAATTCGGCTTCATTACGTAAGCCACATCGTCATCTGTAACTAAATCAGAGTCTGGTTGGTGTTTTAAAACACCATCCCAGAGTGGGAGTGAGCTATCAACTCAGTGGTACTATAAGGCAAAGGTTAACAGGTTATCAATTCAATCAAGCAGTAATGATGAAGTAATACAACAAGCATTTCCTAGCTACTCTGGTTAATGCAGGGATGATGTGCAGTAATGATGCATGCCCTGGCCTGCACTACCTCTGCGACTTCATCTTACGATCATGCATGACAAACTCCCTAAACGTACGCTTCCTCACCAAAGCACATGCAATACGGTGCATGGTCGTGTTAGCCAAGTTCTTAATTAGGCTTATTCATATAGCAAATTCGGGAAGTTAAGGTACCTCCCTTTATATCATTAACCCAAGCGAGGATCCATCTAGAGTCGTCAATCCTAGTTAATCACATACGTTAGGCAAGTTGTAGGACATCACCCCTAATGAAAGTAGTGGATAGGTAAATTCAAGTGTTTATACTCGAGGTCACTATGGGAGGCTTGTCACCTGAACATAGGCCGACAGCTCGAATACAGTGTCTCATACCACCCTATTCAGCTCACGAGTTTGGGTTGCTCACTGGTCACTACGGGGAGGCTCGTCACCCCAGCGTAGGTTGACTGCTCGACCACGGTGTCCCATACCACCATGTCAAGCTCATGAGTCTTAGCGGATCGTGGTACCATGGTTGAAACGGACTTTCCAATGGTAAGTGGTACCTTAGATTCAAGCAGGAATGTTCATACATGGTAAACACACAATAGGTCAATCGAGTTATTTGACAAATTCGATTGGTACAAGCGCACGCTGTATTAATCGACCTGAAGTGCCCAAGCATTCCATGTGGCCTAACCACTGTCGACAATCACCGTACTGCTCGAATTCATCGAATGTATCCAATGTGGCGAGACTAGTTCGGCCACTCAATTGGGAATCATTACTGATTGCTTGGACTACGTAGTAGTCTCAATCATACTCAAATGCAATAGGTAGTCACATGTGATAATCATAACAACATTTAACAAACGATTCAAGTGAATCTTTCATTTAAGCATTTTATTAAACACAATGAATATGTTATTATACATATGTATTTCATCCATAAATCACGTAGTAGAAATTAAGATTACATGAAGGAAACTATAAATATAGATAAGGTAGTTGAGAATCCTATCTCAATACCCTAAGCAAATACCAATCACCAACAATTTTTGATTCAAACATTTTATCAAAAGCTTAGCCTACACATTTCTACATACGTGAACTAAATTAGTTCTAACATATATTATGGCAAATCCTTTCGCAAAGGAGTTGTCATACATACAACAAACATGGATTCTATGTTAATATTCATGGCAAGCACAAATCATATTCGCTAGTTCATTCAAACATTTCAACAAACACATGGAATGCATATTTGTTCAACATAGTTCATACATGTGTAATATATGAAAAATGTCGTAACTAAGAACATATGGCAACAATCAAGCACACATAAATCATTAGCTGATATTGAAAGCCTTGAAAACCATAACCTAAAGGTTTATAGTCCGCACCTTTCGTTGGTATACTCGTTTCGAATTCGGTTCGAACACTATATTCCCATAAACCGAACGTTGGATACCTAAGCAATGAAATAGGTTAGCTATTTCATAGATTCCTCTATTTGGATTCCTAAATCAAGATTAGGGTTAAGATTCCTTACCTAAATCATCGTCGGAACGAGTCGTGTAGGGTAATAGAGAGGCGATCTAGTGCGTGTAGTCGTGGGTGAGAAACACTGCCACGATCTTCCAAACTCTCACTCTTCTCCCCACTCTTTTCTCCACTTTTCTCTCTTCTCTCACCTAGGGTTTGAACAAATTCGTATAAGAGAGGGGTGGGGTGGTTTAAGGGCCTTATATAGGCTCAAAACTAATGTCAATGGCCCCAGAGCCATGGTATACTTAGGTTATAGCCAAAGGGCATCTGTTTCAGGGAAACTGGGCTTATCTGGAGGTCCATTACTCACTTACGGCATGGAGTAAGTTCCTTGACAATGGATCTAGGCCAGGTTCTGATTTCGGTCCGATCGGATTAGCGAATCGATCATGGAGGACCTGTATCAGTTCAATGGTCATACATACACGATCAGGGCCACAAGTATACTGATATGGGTAGGGAAATTTCCATGATCCATGATGAAGTTTGATCAGAAATTGACCGTCTAAAATCTTCAATTTTTCCTGCAAGCGAACGGTTCAATTTACTTAAGTTCTAGTTCATTTTCTAAAGATATTCGTATTCCTCACACACTTTGCTCAGGGCTCAAGTTATGCATTTTTGGATACTATTCAGGCTCGATTCCCACGATGGTTGTCAAGCCTAATAAGGTGGTCATAACCTTATAGTTTCGCGATCATTGGACTCTCGACGCACGGTCCAGGTCCGATACGGAGTTTCAATGTGCTCCCGAGAGCAACTGGGTTTTGGGATTTCTCCTAGGTTTTCAAGTAATGTTGAGTTAGTGATTTAAATGGTTTTGGGTCTTGCCAGTTATATAGATAGTGGTTTGAGCTAATTCCACTGATTAATTTAGTTTAGTACTTAATTAATTTTTGCCTAAATTTCTATAGAGTATGGTCCTTAGGTATTTTTACCTGAGGTGGTACTCGGGCCTTTGTACAGATTTTTTCGAGACGTTACAATGCCTGATTCCGATCCTGGGATGCTTCAAGCAGGATTTTTAGTATGATTTTTTTTGAACGGTTGATTTATTTAGGTGATTACACATTTTGTACATGGTATCAACGTATATCGAAGAGACGAACCTGTTTGATATATCACACATACTATGGTGCACCAACTCAATAGTAATGAGGGAAACAATAGCAACTCCAACAGCTCTTGCATGCATCCTGAAAAAGTGTAAGTCATCTATATGAGCAAACCACAGCTCGTGAGTCTACTGCATGCTGGGAGTAAAACATGGCTTATCAGTGCGCTCCCGTAAAGACATCCAAAACAACCAGAGGCATGTTATCAACCGAGCATGTTATCATATATGAGCAGGCTGTCAATTAAGCATGTCGTATAACTGCATAGGTTATTATGAACATGACATCAATAATAGGCATGTTACTCGACAAGCGACCATAAGTCATTAAAATAGTCAATCATTATAAATAAGATAATCAAATTACATTTTCTACTCTATGGCGTACGATGGAAAGGCAATGACAGAGCTAGCATGTGGAGTCATAGTAAGCCAAATGTCATATGCTGAGGATGCAATACAATATGTAAATCAAACGAACTAACAAACTGGAGTGTGTAATCGGGATGATAATACGTGGTATCGCAAGTTGTGGGGTTCATCACAAGGGACTTTTATCCAAACCAGTCTCATACCTAAATTTGGATAGCTAGACTCAATGTGGCAAACTCCTGATCTTATGTTGATCGCGCGCCCCAACCGAAATCCTGGCCATTGCGAAGATACACATAATGATTTGGTTGCGTACCACCAGCCCGAGTGGATAGTGGATGGATGAATGAATGAGTTAAGTACTGAGTATGCAACTACTGCATAGTAGCCTGCCAGCACAGTAGCCTACCAACCACTTGTAGCTCGCCCAGGCTCGTAGGCCCCGCCCACATTAGTGTCCGTCCACATGTACCCCCCCACGTGAGCAATAGTGACAGGATATTTCATATAAATATCGTACATCTCTGGGATCATCACCGGGGTCTAGTACAATGTTGTCAGCTATACCAAGGCTATGCGATGCAAGGCATGAATGCTATCTGCAGTATCAAGGCTATGCGATGTAAGGCATAAATACTATCTGTCATACCAAGGCTATGCGATGCAAGACATAAATGTTATCAGCCACACCAAGGCCATACGATACGATGCAAGGCCTACATAGTCAATGTCATACACAAGATACAGCTCAAGCATACCAATCCACATATCAATCCAGCTCATCTCTGGAGCATCATATATCAGTACAGTTCTCTCTGGATAATCACTGGGGTCTAATACACTATACACCACATTGTCGCCCTACACTAGACGAATAATCGTGCAAGCAGAAGAGACCTCACTACCCGCCTGACTAGTAGTCTATCAATATCTACCCAGCACATCGATAGAGGACCCATTTACGAGCTAGTCAGACTCAGCTTAGCAATTGCCCCTACTCTTGGGTGGGTAAGGCCCCACCCCCTTCCAACTGACCACGACATAGTGGGAGACACGGCCTCCTGGTATTCGGCCCTTATGCACTCATGCATCCACTCGGTCTAGGCATTGGAGCATCCTCTATGGTACCATAAGGGTTTAAGGACTTTCACCCTGGGACATCCTTCGCACCCCCGTGCTTAACAAGAATTTTCGGTCTCCAATCCTGCCATTCATGCTATATCGGCAGAGGCTACAACCCTGATGTCACTAGGGCGTACAGTAATCATAATCACACAATGCATGATACATGAGTCACTCAGTCCAATCATGCATCAATCCTACACATACCGTGCGCTCATATAAGACAATTCCACCTATCAGGGAGTCCCATAACAACCTGCCTAATGGCATATGCAATGGTCAACCACATCTCATATCAAGCATGCAGATGATGCTTATGGGTATGAATCATGGTAATGATGTACTCTCCTCATATCAAGGATGGGCCTAGACGGCCTACTCATATCAAGAATGTGCCTAATAATTATGAGGGCCCAATGATTTGGGTTAACCCACTAAAAGGAGATGAGAATAGGCCTAACAATGGGCCTTAGAGAGGGTTACAATGTAGACATTTAACCACCATTGCCCTTACAATGTGGACATTTAACCATCATTGCTCCCAAGGCATGACCCATTTTAATACCAACTAGGAAGACGAATGGGCATCATAAATATCTTTACATACATCATGGTGTAATCACACATCATAATTGGGCCTCATATACATCACCTTAGGCCTCACACAAGGGCCTCACATACATCACATTGGGTCTCGCTCATGGGCCTCTATACATCACTTTGGGCCTTGCTCATGGGCCTCATATACATCACTTTGGGCCTCACACAAGGGCCTCATATACATCACATTGGGCCTCACTCATGAGCCTCATATACATCACTTTAGGCCTCACACAAGGGCCTCATATACACCAATATCAAGCATGGTGGTCAACTAGCATGTTTTGTCATCATGCATATATATATATATATATATATTATAATATATATATATAATATATATATATAATATATATATATATATATATATATAATCATCATCATCATTACTATGAGGATCATTTTCGCTTCATGATTAACATAAACAATGTCATAAGTGTTATAAATAATTACTCATCCATCATCAATGCATATGTTATAATTCACCATCCATTAAATCATATCTATCATTTCAACCAACAACTCACAATCATCATTATCATGTTACCATACATGTATCATCATCTCACCCATCACTAGGTGCATCGTACCTAGTGTGACTTCCACACTGGACTTGAACTACATGCAAGGCATGGGGTCGTATAGGTCAACTGTGAGTCCCACTTGGTGAACCAATAGGCCAACCTAAGGGCATAAATGTCCAACCACAACGCTTTCAATGGTGTGAATCTAATTCCACAACTAAGTGGTCTCCACACATTCCACCAACTAGAAACAATACACACTTTCAAACACAAAGGATAACATGCTAACATCTTTCATGTCATATATCATATTGGGCCTACTAGCCACATACACAACAACTAAGAAAAAGCCCAATTATCCAGTTTATACATTATAAAATAGGCCTCTCTAAGCGTGGTCTACTTGACTAGAGGTAGTATACAAGACACGCTGCCCAGTAGGCAATGGGCCTGCCTAACGGGCTCAAGGAAGGTTACCTTAGTGGGTTTTTCATTCCCCAACAATTTCTCCTAGTGTTGAGCCTGCTTGGGCCTTAGGGTTACATCATTTAGATGGGCCCAAGGCCACCTATGTCTTAATAGAACATTTGGACAGCAAGATCTGTCCACTAAATATTTTACAAGTTATACAACACCCATTTACAAAACATGTCAGGTGGACCTGATTACATGAAAGGTAAGGCTCATACAAGACAACCCATACTAGATGGCTCACATAAGGTTTTTAAGCCTAACAATATCTAAGAGTTATTTTTTAGAGTTTATATGCTGTATTAAATGCTTTGGGAAGGTGGTAGACCCCAGTGACGTGGCCCCACATAAATTTTACATCAATCAGATTTTTGTGCAATGTTAGTTCTGGGCCATTTTAAAGTTAGATTCATGATCACATGGGGCCTACATATGGTGAAAGAGAATAACCACCTAGTAGATCTATGTATGGGATTTACAAATTATAAGGCAAGCCTCATTGGTTGGGTGAGTACAATTTACGGTGATGGCCCAAACATGGGTACTTGGAGAAACTGTGCATGAAATATAGTGCAGAATTAGTTTTGGCCCAATTTTAAGTATGTCCCATGATCACAAGGGACCACATTTTCATGTGCCATCAGGTGCCCTTGGTTGTACTATATATGCACTTTAAAAATTGTAAGTTGGGACCAACTGGTTGTGCACACGTAATACTTGGTATAGGGCCAAACATAGGCACTTTGATTTTCTGCACATAATTTTTCTACACAACCATGCTTGACCACATTTTGGGATCCACTCCCTGATCATGTGGGGTATGATTTGGCCCAATTAAAATATTATTTATCTATTCATTAGTGTAGGTTAGAGGTTCCAAGTGGTGGCCTACTCAGACCTCTAGCGTGTGGTCCACTACAGAGGCCCAAAGTTGGTACAAAACACAAATAATCAAACAATTTTCAGAAATGGAGTCTGTCACAACTTAGGGCCCAATTTTCAAACACTTAGGGATCAGTCCTGACAAAAAGGTGGGACATCCCAACTCACTTATATAAGGATTAAACATCCCCCAAAGTAAGACCCTTAACTACAGAGTGTGGGTTCCAGTACAAGGTGCCAAAGAGGCCTACATGTAATATAGTTAAGTACTTAGAAAATTTTCAGCAAACAAAGTGTAAAGGGAATGAAATAGATCCAATGGCAAGTGGGGCCCACATACTAGCAAACCATAAATAAGAGACACACAGAAATATACAAGGGTTCCCAGATTGGATGAACTAATAAAATGCATAAATCACAAGTGATCCCACACCCATGTGGGTCAATGAGAGAATAATTGTTATGTATAACATAGATCCAACAAATTCATCAAGTAACACATGAAATATATATTGATGAAATATCAATGATCAGATTCTCTATTGGAATATCTGATCCAATGGATGGTTTGGGAACAAGTCATTCAGGTCGTTTATAGGTTTCCAACCATACAGAGCCTTGGATCCATCTGGACCACACATAGAAATTCAAGATTTGTCCTTACAGAAGTATCTATCGGTCCAGAATTCTCTAAAATTATCATGAAAGAATCTGACCATAGGGATCATAAATATGATTATTAACTATCTCAAGTAAGTTAAGAGCAAATATCAAATATATCTGACCGTTGGAATCACGGATATGGCCCAAACAAGAATGGTCATAATAAGCTCCCAATGCATATTTCGTATAAGGCCAAGATCTCAGTCGTACGAACTCCGATTGAGGCTTATTATATACCGTTGGAAAGCTGATTTGATTTTCTACGAATCCAATAAGACATATATTTTTAATACATTCATTAAAAGAGTTTAAAAATGGGTCCATTTAAGAAAATCAGAATCCTGCATGTGCTGCTGGACAGCAGCCAAGTAAACTTGATGTTACGGATGATTGGACCGTTGGATGGCTAGAAATGTGGTCCAGAGTTAGTCCATATTATGATTCATAATATCCTCAAGTTTCAACTCTGCTCTTAGCATGGTTGATTTTATATGATTTTTAAAACTTGCTGTCTAGAAACAAAAACAGGATTACAAATGAAGGGTGTAGATATGATGTTCATCATGGTGGATCATACTGACATGGGCCACTTTGCTGACCACCATAGATATAAATACATGTACACAAGAACTCCACACTAGTGGGGCCCACACATATCAAGAAAATAAAATGAGGAAGAAAGAGGAGGATGAGGAGGATGGGAGGAAGGTTGTAGACTCACCTCAATGGATGGATGGTTGGATGATGATGTGTAGTCCACTCCCTCTAGGTTAGATGATAGGCCACACCTTGGCCCCACTCTCTCTTAAAATCTTAGAATTTTTCTAAGTATAGGAAAAGAATAAGTGCAAGAGATCTCCTACTCTTATATAGGGAATTAGGGGTTGAGGTGGTAAGATGATGTGGCAAGTTTATGGGATATTATTGGTGCTAAAAGTGAGGTGGAAGGTGGTGTATAGCATGGGTAGTAGATAGATGAGGTGGATGGTGCTAAGCATGCATTGGCCAAGGTAGAATAAATCTAGACATGCATTGGCTAATGGATGGGTAAGGGTTATGGGTTGTAGGTGATGCATGGCGGATGATGAAATGGAGTGTTGCAATTGGTTGGTTGAAGTGATGTGGTAAAAATCAAGACATGCATTGGATGCATGTATAGGATGAGGTGGACATGGGTCATGATTAGTTTCTAAGGCATGGGAAAAGAGTTAATGATGAGTTTTTGGAGAGAATTAAATTTTATCTTATAGTGCTTGTCTTATATTTGCTAGCTTCTTATTTTGTCATGTAGCAATTGTCCAATTTGTTGGTAATTTCCATGTTCTAAAAGTGGGCTTTAGGCCCACATGGGCTCAAGTTCAATGGGCTTAGCCTAATAAAGGTTTCTTGTGTTACTGGATACATAATTTGGGCCTTACATTCGATGAGTCATATCTCACTAACGGAGCGTCGGATTGACACACAGTTTTCACCATTGCGACCGCAACGACGATGCAGTCCACAAGATAGAGTCTCAAGGTCTATACAGAACAAATCACTTTGGTGAGTTTTTTTGGTGCACTAGGGTGCAGTGTATGGTCTATCAACGAAGCGAGTTGGGACACGTGTGCACACGAGCGATGTTGCAAAAGACCGGTATCACACATTTTTCAAATCTAAAAAATTGTCCTAACCTTAAGTTAGGTTAGCCAAAGTAAGTTGGGCTACCCGAACCTAAAGTTAGGTTGGTCGAACTTTAGTGAATTTACACTGTACTTTACCTATTTTAATAATTTTTCAAAAGCACCTTATCTAGGGTCTTTCTAGGGTCATTATACTTAGTGGTTGGCCTATATAGAGATCTTCTAATCTTAATAAACTTGAAACTGAACGACGTCGTTTAAATCTTGAGAAGTTGAGCCAATCTTCACGAGTTGCCATAGACTATTGTAGTGTACTTGCGATCTGAACGGTATCTATCTATGAAATTTGACAACTTCATGTGTGTCATAAATGTAAGTAATTACAAGTTCCAACGATCATAAGACAGATAGAAATGGCTAGTCTTTGGTCCGACTGAAATTGGTTTCGGTCGCACCGGATTAGCTCATGAAAAAACCAATAAAGCTGCTTTGACAATTTTTGGCACCTTTGGTTGGAACAAATATAGTCTTCGGTCGCACTAAAGTTAACTGAAGGATTCTCAAATTGGAGCCAAATTTCATGAATTCAGTGCTTTGTTGTTGTTCTATTTTAAGTACTTTCGGTGGGACCGAATGAGGGTTCTGTGGGACTGAAGGTAGCATGAAATTGTACTTTTGTTTTCCAGCAACTTGGGACCTCTAAAGGCAATCTAAGCATGTAAAATTAAGGCTCCTAAGGCTAAGGGATAGTCAATAAAAGGTTTACATATTAGGGTTAGGATCATTTAGAAGTTTAAGTTGTTTTGGGTTAAAAGTTAGGGTCACCAAGGCACCTCATATACTTGTTCTTTATTTCTTGACGCTCCACGTCCTCTTATGTATTCAGTTTACAGCTTCCAATGGCTCAACCGACTACATGACACATGGACATACGTGATTGATAAATAAGTTTCACAAATCAGTGCTCTAAAATAAGAGATATCGGATTCTTCTTTATATCAGGAACGTGTCTCACATCTATCAATGTATGTTCCATGATCGAACCCAAGGGTTGACAACCCCAAGTACAGGGCTATGATGTAGTAATAACTCGGTATGACCGAGGTCCATCCATAGGAAATTTAGTGAGAATATAATAAGATTTTAATCTAAGAAAAATAGTTGGTCTAGGTTTTTAATCCAACATATTGGAGTTGTAAAAAGAATGATAAATAAGGACTAAGGATTCAGGAATCCCCAATAAATAGACTTCGAATTAAATTTGTCTTATCGAGTTGATAACTTAACTGGAACCAGATTCTAATCCGTTCTAATCGGAAGATAACACATTAATATTAATTAAAAACATCCAACATAGATTAGAATCACTATAGGCTTGATCTCTCATGAAGATCTAAATAATCACATCGCAGGAAATTGAAAGCATCTAATGTAGCCAGAGGCAACAATAGATCAAACAACTTTACAGATTGATTCTTTCCCCAATCTAGTAATTCAATCGCATCCAATCATAATTCAACATAAAAATCTTAACTTTCATTGAAGAAATAAATTAAACATCAAATATCCATTAAAAACTTCATCCCTTAGCCTTAACTGAGAGATTATGTAACATCCCGAATTTTCACGGCCAGAGTTTATACTCGTGCCCGAGAAAATCGGGTATTAATAATGTATAAATTGGATGCCTTAAAAATCGCACTTTATTATTATTATTATTATTATTATTATTATTATTATTATTATTATTATTATTATATTATTATTATTATTATTATTATTTTCATTTAGATCACATCCAGATACATTCATGAAGGTAACATTCACGAGAATAAAATCGACTGTATTGATTATTTTATCCGAGCAAAATAATTTAGTAAATAATCAAATGCTCTCTCAATGGGAGCTTATTACATTTATTGAGTTTGCAGTAGAAGTATAAAACTAGATCATAAAACTATCTTCTTTTACTTTCAGTATTATCTTCCATAGGGAGATGATCCTCTAAGTCTTCAATATGTACATCACCTACATCATTTGTACGGTTGGAGAGGGTCAACGCCTTACTCATGGTGATGGTTATCCTTTAAGATTAACAATAATTCAAGAGATTCAGAAAATAATGTAAGGGTTTTGATACGTCACGTACTCCACTACTACGAGAAATATTAGTATACGCAAACATCCCACATGAGATGCATGCCTAGCAAAGTGTGTGCGGCTCATCATACGTAGTGATCATCACAATATGGAATATAATTCATAGAAAACCTGACTACCCCGCATCCTATAAATACGAAGATTCGCCGACGTTTCCAACGTTAACGCAGATTTATGCGAACATCTCAAGGCGACACAACAATGCGATTGGGGGATTTACGTAACACGGTGTGTTCATGGAGCAACTATTTGTGACATCCAATCCTGAGAAGTGATGTAACACACATGGCGTTTTACTTACATTGATTGTGCACCACGCCAACCAACCCACGGAATTACGTGCTGACCAAGATGGTCGTTACCCATAACGCATTACGTCCACGATAAATATTGAATCACTAGTTATGATACCTCTAACACATCACTTGCATTGATAAAGAGATAATTCAAATTACGAAGGCTTTAGATTTTCAAGGCACCTGCCCAAGCCATAAAGTTAAATAGCATATGGCTAATAAATTAAGGAGGAGAGTAGCAATGACTAACTCAACCAAGAGGAGAGTGGCAATGGTCAACTCAACAAAGAAGAGAGTAGTAATGGCTAACTCAACAAAGAGGAGAGTGGCAAGGGCCAACTCAACCAAGAGCTTAACAGCAAGGGCTAACTCAAAAAAATATATGGTAAAGGTAAGGGCAAGACTTGTATCCATCGCCTCACATAAATTCATAAAGATCATGCATAATACCATAATTTCCAAAGGGTAAATAAATGATGGTGGTAAATCAAACAATTGCAAGGAGAATTTATAGTAATATGGAAACATATAAGAGGCAGGATAATCAACTCAAATCAAAGTAGTCTTTAAAGGATAAAAACCTCACCTTTGATGTCAGATCGCCCTCAAGTGTTGCTGTCGCTTTGTGTATACGCCATATGATTGAATTCTAACATTATTTTAGACATTTCATGAGATTAGATCGCCACATTAGATGACTCTATTATGTAAGATCAAGGCTAGGATTTTGCTTAAGATCTAAGTTTAGGCTAAAGAGTGTTAATGATTTTAAACATGAACCTAGTATAGGGTTATTACCAGATGAGTAATTTACCCTAACCTCAGTCAGTAAAACTCGAAATTAAGCAAAATTCACCTGTTGAGTCCACCCAAATCAGCCAGTCGACTCGCTGAGTCACCTCGAGTCATCTTGGTTCGACTCTCCGTCTTTTCTTCTTCTTTTCCCTTCTTTCTTCTCTTATTTTCTTCCTTTCTTTCTTTCTTCTTTCCTTCTCCAGAATACGTCCAGCAGGGGATTGGAACTCGGCACAACCCAGTTTGACTCAGTGAGTCACACCGTCCTCTCAACTTTCCTCTCGATCTTTCTCTCCTTTCTTTCTTTCTTATTTCTTTCTCTCTTTCTCTCTCCTTTCTTCTTGGCGTGAATGGTGCTTCTTCCTCTACCCATACACAGGCCTTTTATAAGTCTTTCTGTCATATTTCTAGTCAGAGGAAGAGTCCAACTCAGGTAAGATCGTACGTCTGTTTCTTACACTCTGTTTACACATCAAAGTTTTCGCAGTCGGCCTGTGTGTAGGCCCCGAATCTTAGAGTAATTGTAATGTTAAATCCCATTTGTTTACTGAGGTAGATTTCTCTGAAGACAGGCCACCCAATGGACATCTTTTACTTGATCTTTATCAACCATCATTTAATCGGTAGTTGGTCACTGTTTTAATGGTTGATTGATTCATGATTGCCCTTGGTTTGAATCTTTCTTTTCGGGTGGTCTACAGTGGCCTTCCGATGATCCATGGCCCACATGGCTCGTAATATGATCACGTCCCTTGCAGTTTTCGGGGATCTTGCAAACGAAACTCCTAGTTTTAGAGATCTTGCGAATGAGGTTTCCGCGCATTGCAGTTCATCCCCGAGGAAAGCGGCGGGCGCTATATTCCTTTCACTTCCTTTCTGCTAATGTGGAAGGAGTCGGAGATGGAAGGAGGGATGCAGGGGAGTCCAGTTGGAAGGAAGATCCAAGATTTCGCCTTTCTCGGGTGTCTGTTACAGCGCAGGAGGTTTCCGACTCTCTCTCTCATGTATGCACACATGCTTCAGCTTGCGTGAGGGGTGAGGATTTGGATGGATTTGGATGGTCAACGAGATGGACAGTTTTGATCTTCCAGTCGGCTGATCGTAGTGGGCCACTAGAGTCGCAATCGGACACTATCCATTCGAATCATTGTTAGCAGGAGAGGAATTTGAAAGGAAGAAGGATTTCCTTCTTTTTTTAACAGGTCAAGGTAACTTGACCGGGTTTATTGCCTAGTGCGATGCCACCTCTTGGTGCACCTGCGTGGTTAAAATGGGCCCCACAGTGATGATCTCGATGGATCTGCCCCGTCCTTCTGATTTTTTGGGTCCAAATGGAACCCCTGACCAACGATCGGGCAGATCCAAAGTTCAGGTGGGCTGTATTTTAAATTTTGATTTCTAATTGTGGATTTTCATTGACCTGATGGTCGGATCATTTTGAATATGAACATCAATGGTGGCAAAAGCCCTACGGTCAGTTTAAATAAAATCTAAGGATTGAATTAGTGGTCGGATGGCCTAAATGTTATAATCAGGTGGTTACCCATTAAATTGGATGGTCTTGTCTTAAGATCAACAGTCAGATGGCTTGATCTATGAATGGAGACTATTCCCAATGGTCAGATTCATGTTGGAGAATGGATGTAAGGTTAGGATAACTAGATTGGTATCGTACACATGTACATAATAAGTTAATTTTTATGGTAACACTCGAGAACTTTCAATACTCGGGTATCGAAAAGTTTAGGGTGATACAAATTAGCCAATCAAAGACATGATTGAACTAATATTCAAAAAAAAAAACATAAAAACCAACTAAAACTGAATGATTGGGGGATGACTCATTAGAGGCTCTGTAACTCCTTGCTCTATCCCTTTTACCATAATTTGTACATAAGAAAGCCTAAAACATCCTTTTAAATAGAAAAATTCCACACCGTCTTGAAACTGACTTCGATTTATGCACTTTTGTTACGCTTTAGCTACAGTAGACGATAGGTTTCGGTCGCACCAAACATAGCCTTCGGTCACACTAAATTAAATCTTAGTTGCATCCGAATTTCCTTGATTTACATCTGAAGTCTCTATCTTCCTTAGGTCGCACCGACCATCACTTCGGTGGTACTGAACCTGGCTTTGGTCGGAACAAATGTCTAGCCGAATTATCTCTGAAAATCCTATCTTGTTGCTGGACTATTTTGTGCACATTCACTCGGACCGAACCAACCTTAGGTGGCACCGAACAATCTGTTATTTTGTTGTCGAGCTTTGTGATATCACCTGTCTTTTCTCTCTCCTTTACACTTGGTTTTCTTGGATCGTTGACACTTGAATTCTTCATTAATGACTTTCAAATCTCCAAGTGTTCTCCTAATTAATCTTTTTATCTTTTATCCTGCTTCTTACATATTTTTTTCATCTTTGTTTCCTGTATTACCATGCATTTGCAACTAGATGTTAGTTAATCAATTAATCACTTTAAATGTATGGAAACGAATGCAATTGAGAAGATAAATATGCAATATTTAGATGTTATAATACCCCCCCCCCCCCCCCCCCCCCCCCCCCCCCCCATTAGTATTTTACTAGTCCCGAGCAAAACATGCGTGAAATTATGAATTGAAAATAATTCCGAAATGGAACCAATTCTGACCTTAAATGATTTCTACATAATCTGATCCAAAGAGAACCTAATCAAATATATTATTTACCTAAATTCCAGTACCTTGATAAATATTTCGAATAAACTCCAATAATGATCATCTAATTGAATAATTCCCAACATTGAGTTTCATGAATGTATATTATGTACTCTAGACTTAACAACACCCTAGATCCAATTTTTCTTCCTTCTTGCAATAATGATAATAAAATAAATGAACAAATCAAACAAAACCCAAAGAATAACTTGTTTTATATTTTAACAATTCACTCATCCAACACTTGATTTTTCCATTGACGACTTTCACATTATTACTTTTTTTTTTCTTTCATGAACTTGAATAGGTAGCCCTTTTTTACAACAACTATTTTTTTTAGCTAGGTAATACTCTTCTTTTTTCCATTTTTTTTTTTAAATAAACATGATAGACAAATTCCCCAGACTTGGTTCCCATCATTTTTAATAATCATCATTTCAACAATTCAGTGTCCAAACTAAGGTCTAATGTGTAAGTTAGATGTGGCACATGAATTCATAACTCAATTTGTAACACCCTAGTTCCTGAAACCCGAGTATACTACTCGTTTTTTGAAAACCTGAGTGTTAACCTTCAAAGATAGCCCAAATTTCACATTTTCATTTTCTTTTTCAGAGTTAGTAGTTTAGCAGAATAGAAACAAATCAAGCATAAAGGAAAGTTCAAATATACATATTAATATATTCAAGTGGTTGCCCGAAAGTTTATACAAACCAATGTCCTAAGTCTTTACAAATACATGAAAATAAAAATTCAACATAAATGAAAACTGTAATATAGAACTGTAAGGTCATCTACCTCCTCATACTCCACATGAGCGCCAACATGTGCGTCAATTATATCTCCTATACATTGAATGTGGTTTAATAGCGTCAATGACTATTGCAGTGAAGTATAACCCCCAAGATTTATCAAACACCATGATAATTAAGCATAAGTGTCAGAAGAGTCTAAACTAAATATATAACAATGACCATTATAGTAATAAGATACAGTTCATCAGATGCACGAACGTTAAATAAATTTCATAATGATATTCTTGTTTAAATGCATAAATGCATGCACATGCTCACAGACCTGGGGATGCCCATCCATCTGACAAAGAGTTCGCCTAAGGAGAACTAGATATTCGGAAAAGTACTTAAGGTACGTTCAAGGGGCACTAGTCAACCGGAAAGACTATACAATGAGGACACTCAAGGTGATCTAGCCTCCCGAAAGAGTACTCTATGATACATCTAAGGAGAACTAGGCACCTGGAAAAGTCCATGCGAAAAGGACAACCCATGGCAGTCGAATGCACGAGATGATGACTTAGGATCACTTGGTAAAGTACTTTACGGTATAGTCCATAGTGACCCAAGAAAACCCCGCATCTTATATCTGTTACCCAGTAAAGTCTGCATGCCATGAAATACATGATTAGCCCAACCATTATTATAATAATTACAACCAGCCAATTTACGAAAGCTTAAAGATCACAATGAGGGTTCATCACCCAGCATGGGCCAACAACTCGACATAGTATCCCATTTCACCATCCTCGACTCATGGGGCTAACAAATAGGATGTTTTAAAGGTAATCTCTTCAACTAGTAGCCAATCATAGTTCAACAAGTGGAACTTACCATCACAAGGTTATATGAAAATAGTCCATCATAGCCACATAAGGCAAATATTCCATCAAAGCCACATAAGGCAAATAGTCCATCCAAGGATGCGACAAAATGGATTAACTCAAAAGCCTCTCAGGTACAAATGATCCACAAGATGGTGAGTCCACCATATAATTTCATTTAATCCATTACACAAATGGTCACTAGTTCGAGGACCTCCAGAAACACCATAAAGTAATCACAAGTGGTAAAACAAGCCACATACAATATCGATAACACTTACACATATAAAGTGTTTAATTTAAACTAGAATAGGAATATTTGAGATCCATAGCATGTTTAAATACTTGAATTTAAGTCCAACTATCAATCATTTATGAAGAGTCACTCAAATAGAAACTATCATCTATCATCATTTCCACTGCATGTTATATTAGGCAATCAATGAAATAAATGAACTAAGTTAACTATCATGATGTAGAAAAGCTTAAAAGGTGATCCTCACCTCTCATGTCGTGTTCACTTTTCAGCATTTGTTGGAATACGTGTGCACACTTCAAGATTGATTCGTTGTTGCGAAATTCGATCCGACTCAAATTTGAACTCGATTGCGAACTGACGACACCTAACCTGGGCTCACACCATGAGTGGCAAAACAATATTTTCCAGATGTTAAACACGACTGGCTCCGATCTGCTGGGCAAGACCACTCATCATAAGGGATATTCCGCCACTATTGAGTCGTCTCTGTTAAACTCTGTCGATTCCACTCGTGTTGACCCGAGCACCCGCCTGAATCTGCCCCCAAGCAAACCCCAGAAGTTGCTGGACTAACTCGACCAGCAACATAGCCCGACAGTCGAGCCCAAATCAGATCTAGACTTTGTGAGTCACCAAATTAACTCGGTAAGGTCACTAGACCTTCTTGCCCTATCCTTTCTTCACCCATTCTTCTTCCTTTCTTCTATCTTCTTTTCCTGTACTTCACTTCTCTCTTCCTTCTTTGTAACTCCTAGAATTTGGACCCCATCAGGCATATCAATAGCTTATAACCCGACTCAGTGACTCAGACGAGTCAAAATGGTGTGGCACCACCTACTGGACTTGACTCTCTCTCTCTCTCTCTCTCTCTCTCTCTCTCTCTCTCTCTCTCTCTCTCTCTCTCTCTCTCTCTCTCTCTCCTCCTTTCTCCTCTCATTTTCTTTCATGGCTAGACATGGCCTGGACTCGGCCCAATCACACAACTCGCACCGAGTAACAATCCAAACAAGACTAAAGTCGGTCCAGACTCGACTCTTCAATTCGCTCGGGTCGAGCTAATGCGGCGGACAACACTACGCTTCTCTCTTCTTTTATTTCTTCTTTCTTTTTCCTTTCCTTCTTCCTGCTGGAAAACATCTAGCAACGTATGCCGGAGCTGACCTGACTCAATTCCAGTCGAGCTGAGTAGACACAGTGGGCGCACGAGTACTGCATCACAGACCCGACTCGATCTCAGCGTGTAAAATTGACTCGATGGCATTATGAGAAATGGACCAGTGTACTCTCCCTTCCTTTCTTCTCTACCTTCTTTCCTTCTTCTGCTTATGTTCAAAAGTTGGACTCGCTAAAACTCGTCCCGACTAGCAGTGACTCGAACTGAGTCGACTCAATTCAAGATGGTAATCACGGCGGCGCACCTGACCTCTCTCTTTTCACTTCCTATTTTTAGAAAGTGCGGCCCCAAAAATGGCCTTTAATAGGCTCTACTAATCCTCTTCGAGAGGGTTTGAAACCAACTAATTGTTGGATTAGTTAAAATTTTAGTTGTTTAATCCGTTAAGTTTTTATGATGATATAACTGAATATAGCTTACGTGGTTGTAATCCAAGGTTAAAATGAACTTCTGGCACTATGGCCCACTAAATGTACACTTCAGATCAGCATAAGTGGCCCCTAACCAGGTGGTGGGTTTTTTAGCTATACGGAGAATGGTGATCTAGTCGTTAATGGCGGATCATCAATGAATGGCTATTCTTTGGATTTCTTTCGTGTGGATGGTGTGGATTTGATCAGAGGACACTATGGGACCCACCATTTGGAGATACTTGTACGAAAACTCGGTGGGTTCTGATATTTTCGACCGTGACTATTGACTCATGCACCCACGAGTTTCTTGTGAGAACTCCAAATCAATCGAGGTGGTCTTGCTAGTTGTTACAGAATCAACCACTAGGATACCTCACATGGCTTCCAGAAGCAAATGAGAGGCTAAGATTCTTTTTAGGGTAACCGTATTTAATAGAAAGTGCTTCAAGCCATGCCTCTTTTGTTAAAAAAAAAAAAAAACCCTAAACCTATGAAGGGTTGAGATGCTTTACATCTAACGGTCTTAAAGGTAGGAGGATAGCGCACCTGTATTTCCAGTAAGGAAACAAAGTTTCCATTTTTGGAATGACACTCGTACGCAACCCTACTTGTGCTCGTGTTTGTGTGTATGCACTTGCGCAAAAATCGAGTGACAAGGTTGGGGTTAGGTTGGAATCAGATGTTGCATCCGATGGATGATTCGGATCATTCAGATGATCCGTGATGGTGGGCCACATTTCAAAAGACGCACGTCATTTGTTTGTTGGTGGGAAAACAAGAAATGAGAGAAATCTCCTCCTATATCGGGTCAATGCTACTTGACCAAGCTAGCCGATCCCATGAGTTGCGAGTGTACATGTTCTCGGTGCACATGCACCAATAGTGTCACGCCCCAAACCCGGATATCGGACTCACAAGAATCCCGATCGCCGAATCCGGTGCCGACAGCCTCCGTAGTACCCCCATTATCGGCTCTCAGCGCCCATACGCCAGATTCCGATCTGGGATCCTACAAGGAGGATTTTTTTTCCAATATACATTTATCTCGTAATAAGCATAACCACAAGTTTACCAAAATCACAAAGGCAACATCATCATCACATATCCACTAATATAAACATTTAAATACAGTGCTGAAAGGGAAATACATATAACGAAAATTAAAGCTCCAGAAGACCGCTGCACGCTCCATGCTCAATGCTGCTGCAACCTAACACCACCTGCACGCATCTATCGTGCATAAGCTTATAGAAAGCTTAGAGGGTGGTGTAAGTGTGTGAGCAATATATGCGTGCTCAGAATGTAATATCAGAGTAAACAGAAATACTGGTAAGTCCACAAACCATACAATATCAGAGTAAGCAGAAATACTGACAAGTACATAAAATATCATCAACCTCATCCAGGATATACGATGTAAAGTCAAAGCAAGCCAACGTCATATACTGAGAAACTAAGGTAAATCGGCTATGTAATGCGGAAACTTAATGAACCAGATATCAGATATCGAGGGCACAATACAATATGCAATTCGGAAGAGTTACGAATACCATCAGCCTCATCTATATCATATAAAGGCAGAAACATAGCAACCCAAAATGCCATATGCCGAGGATGTAATGCAATATGCAATATATGATTCGAATGAAATAACCATGCTACAGTGTGAAGTCGGGATGATAGTACGTAGTATCGCAGGCTATGGGGTCCATCACAAGGGACTTCTATCCAAACCAGTCTCATACCTAATTTGGATAGTCAAACTCAATGTGGTAAACTCCTGATCTCAGGTTAGTCGCGCGCTCCAACCGAAATCCTGGCCATTGCGAAGTAAACGTAACAAATAGTTGCGTACCACCAGCCTGAGTGGATAGTGAATGAATGAATGAATAAGTATGCAACTCCTGCTCCACAAATCGTTACTGTACATCTCTGGGATCATCATTGGGGCCTAGTACACTCCAAGCTGGCTACCGCCCTTACAGGCCCCGTAGCCTAGCGAGTGGAAAAGACCTCACTACCCGCCTGCCAGCAGTATACCAATGCCTACCCGGCTCGTCGATAGCGGACTCATTTAGGAGTTGGTCAGACTCAGCCTAGCTATGCCTACTCCCTCTGGCAAGTAAGGCCACACCCCCTCCCAACTGACCACGACACAGTGGGATACACGGCCTCCTGGTATTCAGCACTCAAGCGCTCAAGTATCCACTCGGTCTCGACGTTGGGGCGTCCTTTGGTACCTAGAGAGTTTAGGGATTTTCACCCAAGGCCATCTATGGCAGCCCAATGCTAATAACATATTTCCGGTGTCCCATCTGTCTATCCACGATATGCCTATGGAGGTTACGGCCCTGATGTCGCTAGGGCGTATAGTAATCACAACACCTAATGTAAGATGCATGAGTCATACAATCCAGTCATGCATCAATCCTGCGCATACCGTGGGCTCATGTGAGATAACTTTCGCCTATCAGAGAGTCTCATAACAACATGCCTAATGACATATGAAATGGTCAACCACACCATGTAACAATTTGCAGATGATGCATATGGGCATGTATCATAATGCTATGTTGTCACATACTCATAATCGGCATTGATAATCGGCCTCGACAAACAGTATCGGCCTTGACAATCGGAATCGACCTCAACAATCGACCTCGACAATCGGTATCAGCCTCGATAAACGGAATCAGACTCAATAATCGGCTTTGACAATCGGTATCGGCCTGGATAAACGGAATCGGCCTTGACAATCGGAATCGGCCTCGACAATCGGAATCGGCCTCGACAATCGGAATCGGCCTCGACAAACGGAAACAGCCTCGACAATCGGGATCGACCTCAACAATCGACCTCGACAATTGGTATCGGCCTCGATAAACGGATTTGGCCTCAACAATCGGCCTTGACAATTGGAATCGGCTTCGACAATTGGTATCGGCCTCGATGAACGGAATCGGCCTCGACAATCGAAATCAGCCTCAACAATCAGAATCGACCTCAAAATCAGAATCGGCCTCGACAATCGGTATAGGCCTCGATAAACGGAATCGGCCTCGACAATCAGAATCGGCCTCGATAATTGGAATTAGCCTCGATTATCGGTATCGGCCTCAATAAACGGAATCGGCCACAACAATCGGCCTAAGGGAAGGTCACAATGTGGACATTTAACCATCATCGCCCATCAATGTGGACATTTAACCATCATTGCGCCTAAGGAGTGGCCCACATAGAGCCAAATGTATCGTGGGCCCATGGCCTCACACAAGGACCTAATACACATCACTATGGGCCTCACCAAGGGTCGCATATACATCACATTGGGCCTCGAATACATCACATTGGGCCTCACCCATTGGCCTCGAATACATCACATTGGGCCTCACCCGTGGGCCTCGAATACATCACATTGGGCCTCGCCCATGGGCCTCAAATACATCACATTAGGCCTCGAATATACTTCACAGGTAGGCCACATACCTGGGCCTAATATACATCACTATAGGCCGCATCACATGAGCCTTATACATTGAGTGAGCCGCATCAATGGGTCGTACCAATGGCCCACAAATACATCCGGGTGGGCCCCATGGATGGCCATAAATACATCAAGGTAGGGCCCACCATATTTTTCCATACAATCTAGTCATAAGGTCACAAAGACTTGAATTAAGAGGGAAAACAAATTTCACATAGATTCAAAACTTCTATAACCCCAAAAAGGGTTTCAATGGTAGGCGTTCAATCTCCGCTATTTTCTGTTGTGGTCCACCTAATAGACAGCGTGGATATAGAATAAATACATCAATGATGGGTCCCACACAGCACACTAATGATGATATCAATGGTGGGTCCCACACAACACACTAATAATGATCAACACTGTCGAAACATCATCTATGTAAATCAGCACGGCCCAAACATTGACCGAGTAAATCAACACCATCTGAACACTGTCCAGTTCATCAGCACCGTCCAAATATTGTCCAGCAATTCAGCACCGTCCAAGCTTTGGACAGTGCAGATAAGGCACATACAACAAGGTGGATCTCACCGTCCAGGTGAATGGATGGTGAGATAGAACATATACATCAGGTATGCCCCACAGCTGGTGGCAGCGTGGATGTAACACATATACACATGGGGTCCACAACTGCTGGCAACGTGAACAAGACATACATCACGGTGGACACCACCTCTGCGCGGTGTGGATCCAAAACACGTACATCAGGGTGGGGTCCACGTGCTGGATAGCATGGTAATACAACACATACTTCATGGTGTGGTCCACGCGGTGGACAGATGGACGGCATGGATATACGGCACATGCATCAAGGCAGCCCACATCCATGTAATGGACAGTGTTAATAAAATACATACATCTTGGTGGTGTCCCACGTCCAAGGACTGGACGTGAGGTGTCCCCATCCACCATCCAGATTATGGACGGTCTGGATGGCGTAGATATAAAACATACCTCATGTTGGTACCATATAGATGGACAGTCTGATCCAAACAGGTGCACCATGTGATGTCCACATGTGTGTGGGTCCCACATAGGCCACCATATAATATATATGTTATTATTTTATTTCATTTTATTATTATTATTATTATTATTATTATTATTATTATTATTATATATTTATATATAATGGGAGGTAGCGTCCAGGCCATGACGGCCTAGATGATACATCATGGTGGGGTCCACATGGACCAGGCTGATTTTTGTTTTCTCCCATTGTCCAAACCCGCTAGACGCTGGACAGCGATACACATCAGGGGTGGGGTCCACGTGGTGTGGCCCTAACAGCTTTGAATCAAGGTGATATTTGTATTTTCCCTACATTAGGGTCTGTCCAAGCCAGCAGTAAGGGTGGGCCCTGGTTGGACAGTGGGGATGGCCCTTTGGATGGATGGTCCAGGTACATTGTACATCAAGGTGGCCCACAACAAGGAGAGGAGAGAGATGCCCAGACAAGGAGAGGAGGAGAGAGAGAGAGAGAGAGAGAGAGAGAGAGAGAGAGAGAGAGAGAGAGAGAGATCGGTCGGACGAGGTTGGAGGAGCTCCACCTCTTTGAGCTCCTTCATGCAATGCATACATCAAGATGGGTCCCACCATATGTGGGCCCTCAATTATCAAAATCACACAATCAACTTTAAAAAAAAAAAAAACCCAACCTTTGATCTTCTTGGACCTCTTCTTCCATCAACGCATCCTAAAGCTCCGAGGGATGCATTTCAACGGTCGAGATGATCTTTGGAGGGTGGGATTGGGTGGTAGGAAGGTGGGAAACACAAGCTCTATCCATGAAGCTTAGAGATTGGACGTTAGGCTTTCATGGGTTGCTTGAGAGTAATGAGAGAGAGATGAGAGAGAGAGAGGGTGTAAGAGAGAGAGGGATGGGTGAGTGATGGGATGTGATGGGTGAGTGAGTGATGGACGTGTACTTGTACTTGGGAGGGTGGTTGTACTTGGGGATGGGATGGAGTGATGGGTTGTACTTTGATTGATTGATGTGACGTGTCGTAGAGATTCTCTCAGAATTGCAACGTGCGATGTTTTCCTCGAACTGAATGCAGGCCCATATCTCCGGGCCCAGGTATCCCCTCAGCGCGCAGATGCGCGGCCAGAATCCTGGCCACAACGCGGTAGCACTGGTACAAGTCTCGAGTCAAGTCGACTTAGATTTGTAGGACTCGGCTTAGGATCGCGCGCAAATGTCGATTACAGGTCGTGAGTTGCGGAATTCGACTGGGAGGACCGCAGGAGTATACGGAACGGTACGAACTATGATATGGGTCTTACAACTCTCCCCTCCTAATAAAAATTTTATCCTCGAAATTTAAACCACAACACAACTAATACAGAGCTCACTAAGGGAGGAAAATCTTATCTCTATAGATATACTTAGAACCACCATATACAACCAAGCATTAAAGAGATGGGGATAACGCTCACGAATCACAGCCTCGCGCTTCCAAGATGTCTCATCAACACTAAGATGACCTCACTGATCCTCGGATCCCGATAAAAAATGATTGAGACTAGACTACTAAGCCGCTTCACAATCTCAACAGTAGGGAGTTATATCAAAAAATCTCTAAGTTATTCGAATTCGGGGGTCTAATCATTCTAAGTCCTCAACAACCATAGAGTGAAGGGTAGCTATCAGCAAATATGTGATGCTATCTTTAGGTATTCCCAAGTAATGCTCTGATACCAACTTCTATCACGCCCCAAACACGGAGATCGGACTCACAAGAATCCCGATCGCGAATCTGGTGCCGACAGCCTCCGTAGTACCCCATTCTCGGTTCTCAGCGCCCATACGCCAATTCCGATCCTGGGATCCTACAAGGAGTATTTTTTTTCAACGTACATTTATCTCGTAATAAGCATAACCACAAGTTTACCCAAATCACAAAGGCAACATCATCGTCACATATCCACTAATATAAACATTTGAATATAGTGCTGAAAGGGAAATACATATATCGAAAATCAAAGCTCTAGAAGACCGTTGCACACTCCATGCTCACCACCTGCACGCATCTATCGTGCATAAGCTTATAAAAGTTTAGAGGGTGGTGTAAGTGTGTGAGCAGTATATACGTGCTCAGAATGTAATATCAGAGTAAGCGGAAATACTGGTAAGTCCATGAACCATACAATATCAAAGTAAGCAGAAATACTAACAAGTCCATAAAATATCATCAACCTCATCCAGGATATGCGATGTAAAATCATAGTAAGTCAATGTCATATACTGAGAAAGTAAGGTAAATCGGCTATGTAATGCGGAAACATAATGAACTAGATATCAGATATCGAGGGTGCAATACAATATGCAATTCGAAAAAGTTACGAATACCATCAGCCTCATGTAGGTCATATAAATGCAGAAACATAGCAACCCAAAATGCCATATGCTGAGAATGTAATGGAATATACAATATGTGATGCGAATGAAATGACCAAGCTGCAGTGTGAAGTCAGGATGATAGTACGTAGTATCGCAGGCTAATTTGGATAGTGAGACTCAATGTGGTAAACTCCTGATCTCAGTTTAGTCGCGCGCCCCAACCGAAATCCTGGTCATTGTGAAGGTGCATGTAACAAATAGTTACGCACCACCAGCCCGAGTGGATAGTGGAATGAATGAGTATGCAACTCCTGCTTCACAAATCAGTACTGTACATCTTTGAGATCATCACTGGGGTCTAGTACAATCCAAGCGGGCTACCGCCCCTACAGGCCGCGCAGCCCAGCGAGTAGAAACGACCTCACTACCTGCCTGCCAACAGTATATCAATGCCTACCCGGCTCGTCGATAGCGGACCCATTTAGGAGCTGGTCAGACTCAGCCTAGCTATGCCTACTCCCTCAGGCGGGTAAGGTCACACCCCCTCCTAACCGACCACGACACAGTGGGAGACGTGGCTTCCTGTTATTCGGCACTCATGCGCTCATATATATCCACTCGGTCTAAACGTTTGGGCGTCCTCTGTTACCTGGAGGGTTTAGAAATTTTCACCCAAGGCCATCTATGACAGCTCGATGCTAATAACATATTTTCAGTGTCTCATATGACCATTCACGATATGCCTGTGGAGGCTACGGCCCTAATGTTGTTAGGGCGTATAGTAATCACAACACACAATGTAAGATGCATGAGTCATACAATCCAGTCATGCATCAATCCTGCGCATACCGTGCACTCATGTGAGATAACCTCCACCTATCAGGGAGTCTTATAACAACATGCCCAATGACATATGAAATGGTAAACCACACCTCATAACAAACATGCAGATGATGCGTATGGGCATATATCATGATGTTATATTGTCACATACTCATAATCGACATCGATAATTGGCTCGACAATCAGAATTGACCTCGATAAACGGAATCGGCCTTTACAATTGGCCTCAACAATCGGAATCGGCTTCAACAATCGGCCTCGACAATCGGAATCGACCTTGATAATTGGAATCGGCCTCGACAATTGGAATCGACTTCGATAACAGAATCGTCATCGACAATCAGAAACGGCCTCGACAATCGATATCGGCCTCGATAAATGGAATCGACCTCGACAATCGGAATCAACCTCGACAATCAGAATCGGCCTCGACAATCAGAATCAACCTCGACAATCGAAATCGACGTCAACAATCGGAATCGGCCTCGGCAATTGGATTCAGCCTCGACAATTAGAATCGGCCTCGATAATTGAAATCGGCCTCGACAATCGAAATTGGTCTCGATGAGAATGGGCCTAACAAGGCCTAAGGGAAGGTCACAATGTGGACATTTAACCATCATTGCCCATCAATGTGGACATTTAACCAACATTGCTCCTAAGGAATGACCTTCATAGGGCCAAACATGTAGTGGGTTCATGGCCTCACACAAGGGCCTAATACACATCACTATGGGCCTCACTTATGGACCACATATACATCACAATGGGCCACATCTTAGGGCCTTATATACACAACAGGTGGGCCTTGCACATGGGCTCAGATACATCACACAGGCCACAACCCATGGGCCTAATGCACATCATAATGGGCCTCATTAAATGGGCTACAAAAGCATCACAATGATTATGCCATATAGGCCGAAAATACATTTCATTGGGCCTTACCAAATGGGCCAGAAATACATCACAATGGGCCTTACCAAATGGACTGGAAATACATCACAATGGGCCTTACCAAATGGGCCAGATATACATCATAATGGGCCTTATCATATGGGCTGAAAATATATCACAATGGGCCACGTCCCACGACCTAATACACACCACAATGGGCCTCAAATACATCATATCGGGCCTCATCCTGGGCCACAATTACATCATAGTGGGCCTCGCCAAATGGGTCACAAATATATCACATTAGACCGCACATATGGGCCTCTCAAGTGGGCCACAAATGCATCGAGCTGGGCCTCATGGATGGGCCACAAATGCATCAAGGTGGGCCTGACAGATGGATGGTGTGAATAAAGCACATACATCAATGGTGAGTCCCACGTCCCATGTGTGGACGGTGAGGATACAACATATATATCACATGTGCCCCTCCATCCCATGTTGTCTGGACGGTGAGAATATAACACGTTCATCAGGTGGATCCCACCATCCCATATGCCTGGACGGTGGAGATCAAATACATAAATCAGGGTGGGGTCCACATGGTGGCCCACAAGATATACACCAGCTGTGTATATAATATAATAATATAATATGTTATTATATTTCAAATACATCAGCTATGTAGCTGGTGTAGGCATACACCAGCCAAACCTCTTTCACAAACGTGGATCCCACGTGGGGCCCACCATATCATATTTTATAATATATATATATATATATATATATATATATATATATATATATATATATTACTATTATTTTATATTATTATTTTTTTTTATAATTATTATTTTTATTTTTTTGAAATGCACAGTGTGGCTGCATAATATGTGCATTGAGGTGGGTCCCACCGTCCAACAGGCTGGACGGTGGATAAATACATAAATCATGGTGGCCCCACGTAAGTGTGGACCACACGTGTTGCTGTGCAATAAGGTTAAAACACTACATCATGGTGGATTCCACCGTACTTGCTAGACGGTGTGGATTAAACCCGCACAACATGCTGAGGGCTGAGAGGGCTGCTGGCCCACCATCCCAAAAGATGGACGGCTGGGATGAACTACATACATCATGTAGGACCCACATAACCTGCTGACATCATCCCAACAGCTATATGGTGCTGGGGTCGAACGGATGACGGTTGGATGATAAATATATCAGAGGTGGAGCCCACCATCCTACCCAATGGACGGGTGGACATAGAATACAAACATCAAGGTGGTGTCCCACATCCACCGTCTAGATGATGGACGGTCTGGATGGCGTGGATATAAAACATACCTCATGTGGGTCCCATATAGATGGACGGTCTGATTCAAACAGGTGCACCACGTGATGTCTACATGTGTGTGGGTCCCACATAGGCCACCATATAATATATATGTTATTATTTTATTTCATTATATATATATATATATATATATATATATATATATATATATATATATATATATATATATATATATATATATGGGAGGCAGCGTCCAGGCCCTGGATGGCCTGGATGATACATCATGGTGGGGTCAACACGGACCAAACTGAATTTTGTTTTCTCCCATCGTCCAGACTGCTGGACGGTGGACAACGATACACATCAGGGGTGGGGTCCACGTGGTGTGGCCCTACCAGCTTTGAATCAAAGGTGATATTTGTATTTCCCTACATCAAGGTCTATCTAAGCTGGCAGCAAGGGTGGGCCCTAGTTGGACAGCGGGGACGGCCCATTGGATGGATAGTCCGGATACATTGTACATCAAGGTGGCCCACAACAAGGAAAGGAGAGAGAGAGAGAGAGAGAGAGAGAGAGAGATTGGATGAGGTGGGAGGAGCTCCGCCACTATGAGCTCCTCCATGCAATGCATACATCAAGATGGGTCCCACCATATGTGGGCCCTCAATCATCAAAATCACACAATCAACTCTAAAAAAACACCCACCTTTGATCTTCTTGGACCTCTTCTTCCATCAACGCATCCTAGAGCTCCGAGGGATGCATTTCAACGGTCGAGATGATCTTTGGAGGGCGGTATTGGGTGGTAGGAAGGTGGGCCACACAAGCTCCATCCATGGAGCTTGGAGCTTGGACGTTAGGCTTTCATGGGTTGCTTGAGAGTAATGAGAGAGAGATGAGAGAGAGGTGTAAGAGAGAGAGGGATGGGTGAGTGATGGGGTGTGATGGGTGAGTGAGTGATCGATGTGTACATGTGTAAGAGAGTGTTGACTTTTGGGGAGGGCGGTTGTACTTGGGAATGGGATGGAGCGATGGGTTGTACTTTGATTAATTGATGTAACATGTCATAGAAATTCTCTCAGAATTGCAATGCACTGTGTTTTCCTCGAACTGAACTTGGGCCCATATCTCCTGGCCCGAGTATCGCCTCAGCGCATGAGACGCGGCGCCAGAACCGCGGCGACGGCGCAGTCGCACTGGTACAAGTCTCGAGTCGAGTTGACTCAGATATGAAGGACTCGGCTTAGGATCGCATGCAAACATCGGTTATACGTCGTGAGTTGTCGGAATTCGACCGGGAGGACCGTAAGAGTATACGGAATGGTACGAACTAGGATACGGGTCTTACAAATAATGTGGGGCCCACTGTGATTTCTTTGATGAATCTAGTCCATCAGTTCATTTCGTGAGACTATGCTAGGACAGGAGATTGAATATGAGGTAGATCCAAAGCTTAGGCGGGCCATATTAATGGGAATATGGTCTTTTTATGTTAATTTTTATCGATCTCACAGTCAGATTAGCTTTATGTGATTATCAATAGTCCCAAGGATTCTAAAGTCTATTGGGTGAGTTTTTAGCGGTCATTTCTGAGCTAGATGGTCATGATCCCTAAATTTATGGTTAAGACTCAACCCATGAAAATCCGATGGTCGAATCATTCCATAAAACGAATTTATCGATGATCTAGGGTTCTAGGACTAATTATACAAAATTTAATAGCTAACATGGGATTAAATAGCCAATATTTTACATTAGGGTGGAGATTTTATCCGATCAGATATCAATGACTAATTGATGGTGGATCCGACGACCTGGTTTTCAAAATTGAGTTCGTACGACTCAATCAATCTAACAAAGCTTTAATTGATGTTTTATCCCTATTTGGTTCCCATAATTAGGTCTTTTATGCTTCGATGTGGATTCTTTGATGATGTAATAGTCATTCTTGTAAATCTATGTTTGGATGGCTTAATCTATGGACAGAGATGGTTCCTAATGATCCAATTTATGTTAGCATGAAGTGAACGCTCAAATGAGTCAAGTTTGTGTATACACTAAGTTAAGTCTTCATGGTAACACCCGAGTACTAGAAAGTATGGGGTGTTACACAATCAATGTTCGAAAATTTTCAACTAAATATCATTAAATTGCAGTTGATCTTAAAATTCATTAAGCAACTAGAATCTAGGATTCAAAAGTATTTATCTCCTTAAACTATCTTAAAATTATAGAAATCGGTTCTTCAAAAAATTAATTCAGAAATTTTAACTAAAAAATTTCCTATGGAACCCACCCCCAATATAAAATCTACATTTTCCTCAATGTATAAAATGTATTTAATAAATATAACATGAAGGCAACAAAATAAAGAGGAGTAGGTGGAATATGTACCTGAAGGATAACATACGACAGCGAACTTCAAAGATTAATGCTTTAACAACTAAGAATTTATAAAACAAAAGATCATATTCTACCAAAAGAAACTAAATCCTAAGAAAGCAAAGTAAATGGTCTCAATCAGGCTAAGAGATTAGTCCTGATACACAGGATCTTCTAGAGATATGGGCACTTCTTTTTTAACTAATTTTTTTCACAAATGATTTCAGTCTCTGACCATTTCCTTTGAACACATTGTCATTTTTAGGATTCACAATTTTTACGGCACTATAAGGATAAATAGTCTTTACTATGAATGGGCCCATCATTTTGGATCGCAATTTTCTAGGAAAGAGATGGAGACGAGAATATTCTTGTCATGGAACACTTTCATCATCTCTTTATAAATATTTCCTAATTTCTTTAAACTCTACAACCTAAAGTTTACGAAGTGTGATAGCTTTGTCAATGTCGAAATTGAACTTCTTTATGGCCCAGTATGCCTTATATTCCAATTCCACTAGTAAGTAACAAGCTTTCTCAAAGACAAGTATATAGGGAGACATTCCAGAAGTTTAAAAAGTAGTCCTATAAGCCCACTACGCGTTAGTTAGCCTTAAAGATCAATCAATTCCAACAGATCTCTCATCATCCATCAGATCCTCCAGAAAATATCTCCATCAAAGAATATTGCAAATACGTCCACTGTTTGAGTTTGCCAGAAGATCAGCTGCGTTGAATCGTTCCTAAGTGGACCTTTCGTGGTCGTTGCACGCAGGATCCAGATAGGCTTGTCTTATCCTATAAGCAATTCGCTTGTAACCTATCAACAATTGATAAGGGGGCGAATTACGCTTTAAGGACAACGTAATTTTTACGTGATTCAACTAGTGAAACAAAAATAATTAATTTTATTTTATTTTTAATTTTCGGTATTTCCAACTGTGGCTCTAATTGTTAAGTCACCCCACCGTCCATGTGGTAGAAGATGTTGTTTCAGATAATAAAGATTTACCAAAAAATAGAAAAACAAATTGGAGACATTAAAAAAAATATATATAATTAAATTAAATAAGAAGAGTTGATGTACATTATTGTCACTAAAGTTAGATGACCGGATCAAGTGCACTCACTGATTTATTGACCGGAAAAGAAGTAGAGAAGAATATGAGTAAGGCTCTTGGTTATCAATACAAGTTATTAGTAGAGAAATCTAATATAAATGCTTTCTAATTCCTATTCATATTTGATATGGGACAAAAAATACCATTACATGACAAAAATAAGAAACTTATTTTACTCTTATCTTTAAATATTACAACAAAAGAAAAAAATTACTTCTCATTCACCTTCCACATTCCGTTTCACCGGCTACCATTTCAGTGAAGGGCATGAAATGGGGATTACCTTATGAGGGCCCACCTCATGACAAGCCTCATTTAAGAATAGTAAGCTGAATCAGCTTTAGACTAGGCTCCGGCCTACTGGCTTGCCTTGTGGGTTGGGCTTGGGCCTCACATACACGGTGGTATTAATTTTCGGCTGGGCTTAGGCTCAAGTAATTTTAGACCAACTTGGCCTGACCCAAAGCATTAGTTATCATCTCGCTAGGGGTGGCAATAGGCCTAGTTTTGGGTAGCACCAGGCTAGGCCTGGGTCTTACTCAACACTTACGACCCAATACCCAAACCTAGCCCGAGCCCATCATGGGCGTAGCATTGCAGGCCAAAACCCAACTTGGAAAAAAAAAAAAAAAATTGGTTGCTCTAGGCCCACCTGACATGAAAATTGATAAAATCTTTAATATTTCTCCTTTGAATTTTTCTAATATATTCATTTATCAACTGAACCACACATGTAAACAAAAATAAACATCTTAGAGGAATAAAAGCAGTGGTTGCGAAACTAAAGATTAAAATGGCATATTTGTAGGGTATAAGATGTGCATAAAATTTTGGTTTGAATTTGTTCCACCAAAAATGACTTGATCTCAAGCCCAACTTGAAAATTGATTGGGCCATTCATGCAAGGCTCAAGTCCAACCCACCAACCGAGTTAGAAGGCCCAAAGCCAGGTAGGGCTAGACGGGTTTCCTAGCCCATTGCCACAGTTAGATCCTGCCCCTCCGCTCCCTTCTCCTCTAATTCCGTTCCATCGATGCCCAAGGCCAGGAGGATATTAGGGTTTTTTTTTTTTTTTTTTTTTTCTCCTTAACTTTTTCATGGGTGTTATGGCTAGAAATTTGAAGAGGTTGAGTTCTTAGAATTATTTTAAATGTCTCAATTAATTTAAATGGGAATGGCACATCCATGCGGGTTCAATAGATCCACACTTTGGTTGCAAAGCCATGCATATGTTAGATTTCCACACATCTATCGAGCTGAAAGGTGTATAGCAAGTAGGAAACAATCTCTACTCCCTCCACTGTATATAACACTAGTAAGGATAATTTTTCAGACTTTGAATTTTCATAGGACATGGGAAATTTTTTTTAACCAAAGGAAAGATTATTTAAGTAATTCAGATTTGTTTGGCAACTCATAGTTGAGATTTTACCTGCTTAGCCCCATTAATGGTGTACATTTTACCAACTTTATAGGGGCATTTTTGTCATTTTCAAATGCCACACCTTAATTGTGTGTAACTTGCACCCACGCCAAAATAAGGGTTTCCAAAAATATATCATGACATATGGCTATAGGATATGTCAGGACTTTAGCCTTTGGATTTACGGTCATCTTCCAATGATCCAAACCATTTGTATGATAGGTCTCACCTTAGATGGGTCTAGATAAAAAAAATAAAATCATCTTCCAATGATCCAAATCTTTTTCATTGGATTGGGGCAGTCTCTATTATAATCAAAGAGTTGAAATACTTCAATTTAAGCAATATTTAAGATAGCCCTCACCCATAGTTAAGCTAATCATATAGATGATTTTGGTGGTCGATGGTCCAATATTGTATTATATCAAGTGTTATACTTACTAAAATATCAAATAACTCCCCTTTTACAACATCTCTTCCACCCTTTCCCGTTTTGCAAGCTACTTTCCTCTCTCATTAAGTCACAAAATGGATTTCCTAGTGCTTTTGATACATTCAATACTCAATTTGTAACTTGTTATATGGATATTGTAAGTGCTTATCATGAGAAATGTCTAGAATTATCGCGAGATGTTATAAAACCAGGCGGTCTATCAATACCGAGGGCGTTCGGACTATACCTGGGGCATCTATATATACTTCATGTGGCATATTCGGTAGCAACCGGATGAGCGTGGCATGAATTCTTCTGAAGGAACGTGACAAATGTTATGGAATGATTAGCCAAATTCCATTTGAAAGGAGATCATTCAAAGAGGGAAGCAATCTGCATTACCAGTATCAGCTCCCCTCTTAGGAGTATTAAACAAGCACGGCGAGTTTTCCGACCAGGCTGATGGCTCATTTGGGCAAAAGTCACAAATTTGACGTTGCAAATTCAAAACTCCGGCTCACCCAACTCCTAAAAATGCTAGAGTTTCATGTTAAGTGAGTATGGATTCAGTAGATCTCCATGAAGCAATTTTTAGCCTTTATTGGGTTGTTTTATTTCTATAATTATATTAACATCCTCTGAGATCCAATTAATGTCATTGAATCATTGGTTATATATGCTGTGTGCATCCATAGAAACTCCAGCAGATCCCATCCATCAGAGTCCTATGCAATCAGGCCCATTTTCCCCTTCCAATGGCTGGGAAAACTTGGCAGTGGGATTCCATCCTTGTGTGAGAGGTACTCATGGCCCTACATCAACACCATGCATGCATCACAATGTGCATATGAATAATTAATGATATACATACAAGCGGCATGTGTCTGATGATCTGAACTGTCCATCTACTGAGGACAACCATGAATGGGTCGACCATAGATAAAAGCTTATGGGATCGATCAGATAATCCTACCCATTTGGATTTTGAACATGGTGTAGTACATGTGGCATATTGCATGCGTGTACAATATTTCTGCATGGTTAGGATTGCCAAATCCTTTTGATTTTTTGTCTATGGTTCAGATATATGTCGATCAGTTCATCATATTCATATGTCGACTTATGGTGATAAGGATGTCGATCATAGTGGGCCACACATGATGATCACTTGAGAGGAAATTCAACATTCAAATTGACAGTCCTGCTGTATGTGTGAATCCTACTGATCTTCATATCAAGTCATCATTAGGTATATGGTCTACCTTTGAGAATTAATTTATGTTTCTAGGCTATGACCCACCTCTGGTGGGACCGTTTTATTATGTATATGCCATCATGTGAGAAGTCTCACATGCACTCTACTACATCATGTGGGCCAGAACGCATGCATAAAAGAGAGAAAAAAATATATATTTAGACATTCATTTGAAAATCAATGTCTAAAATGTTTCTACATTCCTGCCAAAAATATTTTAATGTTGAAAGGTTATGTGTCAAACTCAAGGTATTCAATAATGGTAATTACATCAGGAATAATGGCCACCTGTCATGATACATGCCATAAACAGCCATTATGGCCATCTTTAAAAAAATAATAAATAAATAAATATTTTATTTTATTTTTTAAAAAGCCTTTTTTCATTGACAACCATTAATGCAGCCCTGTAATGCATAATGTTAACGGTCATAACATTAATATGGCTGTTTTTGAATAACTTAGCAAAGCTCTCATTACATCATTCATTGGCATTATATTCATTTTAAAATATTAATAACGCCTCTTTTTCTTTTCTTTTTTTTCTTTTTTGTTTTTACAATACAGGGATATTGAGGAATGTCAAATATTTAGAATGGGTGATATTGGAAAAGGTAAGTACATCTTTAATATATTTTAAAGCTACGATGGATGATTGGTTAGTTATTTAGAGCTATGATAGATTATTGGGTTGAAATTTCACAATTCCTTTATAAAAATAAAAAATAAAATAAAATAAAAATAATAATAATTTGATAGGGATAATTATCCACCCCATAGTCATGAGTTCAATTAACTTCTCCATGTTTCACCCAATGCATGTGATTTGTGGGTAATTGCATGCATCCGCATAGATTAATCTCACCTTAAACCCATTTGGATGTTAAACAAACTTTCAACACATGTTAAATGTGCTTTTTTATTGCACCAGGTAACGCCATTTTCTCCAACAGAAAAGATTCACAAGTGTCACAAGAATCACATGGACAAGCATTTTCTGGAGAGGTTGCTATTGAGTTATGAAGCAAGGTGCCGGAAAATATACGATACGTACAGTCGTATTATTTCTCAAAATTGCAACATATACAATCTACAACTTCATATATGGTATTTTAGTTATATATTATTGGATTGCTAATATCTAATTACTATTCCTAAGTCCCTTTAATGTCATTGATTCATTGATTATGTCATGCCCATCCATAGAAACCTCAGCCGTTCCTGCACAATAGATGCTATTTTCCCCTTACCAATGGTTGGGATGACTTGGCAGTGGCATTTTGGGGGTGTACATCGGGCCAAACCGAGTTGAACTGGGCTCAACCTGGCCTAGCCCAATCCCCAGCCAAACTCAGCCCAGCCCGGTCACCAGGCCAACACGTCCAGCCCGAACTCGGCCCGGTCAGAAATCGGACGAGTTCGGGCCAGGTTCAAACCTCACAACAAATTCATGAGTCGGGCGGCGTGCTCGCTTCTCTGTATCAAAATGGTTATGATAAGGATTTAGAAAAAAAAAAAAAAATTATATATATATATATTATATATATATATATATATATATAAACGGCCGATTCAGGCCAGGTCGAGTCGGGTTTTGGATCGGGTCGGGCCGATCTAGGACCTGTTTGAATTCGGCCTGAACTCAATTTCGAGTTAAAGAAAATGACCCGTCCCAGACCGAACTCAGTTTCAGATCGGGCCGAGTCGAGCGAGTAAACCGATCTAGCCCGGTTCCTGTACAGCCCTGGTGGCATTTCACCTATGTGGCGAGGTACTCATCACCGTGCATACATCGCTACAAGCACATGTAAAATAGATGACATACACATATATACATACGTGCCCATATTTGCTGGTGGGATTTTCGTCCTGCCGCATTTTGAGCCATACGGGCAACATGTGTATGATCATCTGAACCGTTCGTCCACTGGGGAACCATGAATGGGTCACAGATCAGACGTTATGCGACTAGACAATCCTAGCCGTTTGAATTTTGAACATGGTGTACAACCGTGGCATGTATTTGTACAGTATTTTCATGGTTAGGATTGTCAGATCGTTCTCATTTAAATTATTTTTTTTTTTTTTTTTTTCTGTGGTTCATCATACGCATATGGCGCTGTATGGTGATAAAAATTGTCACATGTGTGGGAAGAAAATTTAGTCCAATAATTTCATGCCCCACTTTCTATGATGATCTGAATCATTGATTCATTCAGGAGCAACCGACCAGGCCTCATGAACGGTTGGGATCTTGAACAAACGTTCCGATGTCCTTTTCCACGAAGCACACCTGTAGTTGTTTTCCCCTAAAAAGAAAAGATTCTTAAATGTTTCCAGAAGAAGCGCTGAGAAGCGTTTCTCAACGGGTGGCTGATGAGTCGATGAAGACGCCAAATACAAGGATAAGAGAAGCTCGACTGGAGAACACCACGTAAAACAGTGGGTATTGAACACCCACCGTTGAAAATTTATTGGGGCCACCGTTATGTTTTATTTGCCGTCCAGCGTGTTCAAAACGTCACACAGCCTGGATGAAGGGAAAACAAAAGATAAGCTTATGAAAAACTTCCGTCGTTCCCAGGAAGTTTTCAACGGTGGGCATTCAATCTCCACTGTTTTCTGTGATGTGGTCCACTTGAGCTTTGGATATGCATCATTTTTCGGTTCATGCAATAAAATGATCTGGAAAAACGGATGGACAGCATGGATGAAACACATATATCACAGTGGCCCCACAGAACTTGAGCCACGTCGTGCCACGGGTAAAGCCCCACAGCGTGTTGCATTGACTCGGCCGAGTCACACCGTTTTAACTACGCGTGCAATCTCAAATGCGTGAAGTTGTCCGAATACGGCTAGATTCGTGTGCTAGTTCACCATCATTCTGGAAATTGTAATTTTTTGGCTAAGTAGTGCGTTCTCAAATTCAAAGGGCAAAGTCAATCCTTACTATCTTTTTCTTGGAGTAATTTTTTGGTTGTGCTCCATCAACAATCAGTCAGGCAATCTAGATGGTCTAGATTGCTGCACAACCATTCCATATGTATGGTTGAAGAATCCCTGCCCATGTTTAAACATGGCGGTAAACTAGCATTGGAGCCTATCTTTCGGTATCATCAAACGGTCTTTCTGAGTCCTTTGATATTACCAGGGTTCTGGTAGAATGTGGGACCCGTATGACGCCGATCAATTGCTAATCATAGATGCAGGAAAAGAAATGGGCCATCTTTGGACAACAGGCCATGGATACCCCACATTTACCTCTGATCATATTAGTCAAATGAGAAAATATAAGGATATTTAGTAATTTTATAATTCATTGAAGGGTGAAAAAACCTGCGATTCGGATTGCGTACTGAGTTAGTCATTACACTCTTATCGCATTGAATAAACTCTATTGGGCCCACTGTGAATGTATATGATCTATCCACGCTGTCCATCCATTTTTCCATCTTATTTTAGCGGTTGAACCCAAAATTTAGTCATACCCAAAGGTCAAATGGACCATACCATAAGAAACAGTTGGAATAATGATTTCTACTGTTGAAACCTTTTTAGGGCCACAATAAATTTATGTCTCGTTAAACCTGTTAATACGATCACACAGACATGGTTGAAGGGAAAAAAAAAAAAACAAATACAAACTTAATACAACACTTTTGTGGCTCCCAAGAAATTTTCAACAGTAGATATTCAATTCACACTGTTTTCTGTGGTGTGATCTACTTGAGGTTTATATATGCTTCATTTTTATTCCAAAGACCTAAAATTATCTGGTACAATGGATGAATGGATCGGATAAAATACATAAATCACGGTGGACCCACAGAATTTACTCAGAACACTTAGGGTACTGAGTTACTCAGTACGCTATCCGCTTCCCTTTAAAAGGCATCTAGTGAAACCGAACAGAAAATATTGTTTCATTAATAGGCCCACGGTATTGAGTCATCTACGGTGATAGTTAATCACCATTTTTTCATTTTTAGCGTCTCATGCATACTCACGTGGCATACATGCATGATAATCCAGACGGCTCAAATCTTAGGGCCCATTGTTTGTGGGCCATAGGCTGAAAATCGTAAGGATGGAATGATCCTTGCCATCCAAACAATAACCTTCGAAGGGACAGGTATGGATGAAATAGCCAGTGGATCCAAATTCGGCTAGAAAAGTCACAAGTTTAGGATTGTTCTAGCAATACAAAGGCCGTGGTCCATGAGCAATCAGGCCCACTATCTGGATGGTTCAGATCGCTACACGTTGATCCCCAAAACATAAAGGGAGGTGGTGAACTATTCCCTTACTCCAGCCGTTGGACTGTGGAGGAAAACTTTGACACTGTGGAAGAGTGTGATCGATGATACACAGGCAGTGAAAACTTGTACATTTCACTTATGAGTAATTTGAATTGAACCAGCTAAATTATGGGTCCATGTTTTATACGTATCATAAACCAAACATCACACTTACTCTACCATGAGATTGGTATACACTTTTCGATCGTTGAAATAAAAAATATCCAACGGTCCTATTTCAGCCAACAAGTATCCGTATATCAGAAGCAAGAACGGGTCAAACAATCTGATTTTGGGCAAGTGACATAGTTATGGCGGCTTCGGCTATTTAGGCAGTTTGATTTGATGAAATATATCGCATGTGATTGATTAATAATGCCTGTGTATCAAACATCATAGACTGCCAGATTATCAAACAATTCCCATTGATTATAAATATACGAGGAGACGCCGAGAAATTTACGACTGTGGACCCACCTTTTATCCATCGGATATTCTTGAAACAATACAAACTTAACATACACACTTAGACTTCCTTGTACGGACGACAACTTCCAGGACGAAAATACCCCTCCTTTGCACGGAAACGGATTGGCAACTCCCCCTGCCACTCGCCAATGGCGGATCGTGGGTGGTCTGTGGGCCCCACCATGATGTATACTTTTCATCCACGCCATTCATATATTTTTCCAGATCATTTTATGGTATGATACCAAAAATGAGGTATATCCAAATCTCAAGTGTACCACATTACAAGAAATAGTGTTGAATGAGCGTCAACCATTAAAAACTCAGGTGGGGCCCACTGTGAGGTTTGTGAGAAATCCTCCCCATCTAAGTTCATTCATAGGGTCATAAAGACCTGGATGAAGAGGAAAAACAAATTTCATAATGATCTAAAACTTCTGTAACCCTTAAAAGGGTTTCAATGGTAGACGTTCAATTCTCCACTGCATTTTACAGTTGGGTCCACTCGATAGTTAGATCTATCTTATTTTTCGTCTCAAGCCTTAATATGAGTTCACCAAATAGATGGACAGTTTGGATATAATACAGACCTCATGATGGGACCAACAAAAGCAACACAGTAAAAAAAAAAAAAAATTATAGACTGCCACGGTACACCGGCGGTAGTATTGTGACAGTCTGGCAGATTTTTTATTTTTTATTTTTATTTTTTTTTACAAAGAGAACTTTTTCCCTCTTACATTCTTCTCTAATACATAATTATGTAAATATGTATGTATAAGTATATAAAAATATTTTTATATCTTTTAATTCATTTCTTTGTCTATTTATTTAATAAGCATATTTCCTAAACTAGAATGATTTACTTAACGAACCACATATGATTTTGGGGTAGGAGAAGCTAATTTAGCCAGCCAACCTAGTTATTTTCCAAAATTCCATCGAGTTGATGGTCGAAAATCCATTTCATTCACTTCGTGGTCAAATTGGAAATTGAGAGGGGCAAACCAGAAATTTAGCGGCACAAACTGAAAATTGAGCGGGGCAAACTAGAAATTGAGCGGGGCAAATCGAAAATTGAGTGAGGCGAACTAGAAATTGAGGGGGACAAACCGAAAATTGAACGGGGCAAACTAGTAATTGAGCAGGGCAAACAAGAGAATGAAATGGATTTTCGACTATTGACCCGCTAGAAATTGAACGACGCAAACTAGAAAGGAGTAAGGGAAGCATGAAAATTGAGTGAGATAAGCATGAAATTGAGCGAGGCAAACTAGAAATTGAGCGGGGCAAACTTGAAATTGAGCGAGGCAAACTAGAAATTGAGTGGGGCAAACTTGAAATTGAGCGAGGCAAACATGAAATTGAGCGGGGCAAACTAGAAAATCAGCGGAGCAAACTTGAAATTCACCGGGGCAAACTTGAAATTGAGCGGGGCAAACATGAAATTTAGCGGGGCAAACTTGAAATTCAACGGGGCAAACTTGAATTTCAGCGGGGCAAACATGAAATTGAGCAGGGCAAACTAGAAAATCAGCGGGGTAAACATGAAATTGAGCTGGGCAAACTAGAAAATCAGCGGGGCAAACTTGAAATTAAGCGAAACAAACATGAAATTCACCAGGGCAAACTTAACAGATAATTTCATGGCTTGACCCCAAAAATCTAAACGTATCCAATGTTCAAATGGACTGCACCACATGAGTTGACGTGAGACCCACATAGCTTTCAATAGTAAGGAGTTCCTACCCTAAGTTGTTGTGGGCAATCTACATCCCTTTAAATTATAGGGAATTCATATAACCCTAGGTTACATGCAACTTGCATAACTTTTAGACAATTTAGTTTGCATATGGCTTAATTAAGTTTCAAAACTCCATATTTGAGTAACTTAATTAGAGTCGAATAGTCCTATTAGGGGCTTTTATAAAGCCTACTATAATATGTGTGTACTGGTAGTAATTGATTATTAGTCTACATACATGATTGATTATTAGTCTACATACATGATTGCTAGTAATTCTTATGCCTCTATTTTACTGGTAGGACGGATTGGAAGGGATTGGAATGTAAAATCCCGGAATATGATGGGCATACCAAATAGACTCGGTGAACCTGTCCCGGGATATAACAATCCCATAGAGGTCCCGACCTTTAATCCAGGCATTGAGAAGGTCCTGACCTTTCCTTAAATCAATCTACATCCCTGATATGGCCCAGATATCCAGTTCGGACGACTAGATAGTCTAAATCTTCAACACAGATGGTTGGAACTTAAGGCAAGATCCTCGTGCTCTTCAATCTACCAGCATGGAACTCTCTTCTTAAAAGCATTGAAGTAGAGAGTTATAATCACATTTACAATCTGGAAGGATTGAAATGATAATTGAATTTCAATCCTTGGCTGATTAGCTCATATGGTGGTATCCAAACTTTAGACACAATAGCAGTAAGAAACACTATTAGAGTCACTAAGAAAGTTCCATTCAATTACATGTCCAGCAAACCGGTAAACATAAAAAACGGGATATAATATTAAATCCAGTATGTTTGTCACTCTATGAACAGTAATGAACACAACATCCATAATTTGACAGACAAATGCAGGTTTTCGATTGAACACCAAGCTTTAAAACCAAAGGCCAGAGGAATGCATATCACTTCATATTTATCATACACTATTACCTTTGCAACTAGAAAATGAGCGAGGCAAACTGAAATTTGAGCGGGGCAAACATAAAATTCCGTGGGGGAAGCTTGAATTTCAGCGGGGCAAACGTGAAATTGAGCGAGGCAAAGTAGAAAATCAGCGGGACAAACATAAAATTGAGCGGGGCAAACTAGAAAATCAGCGGGGCAAACATGAAATTAAGCGAGGCAAACTAGAAATTGAGTGGGGCAAACTGGAAATTGAGTGGGGGAAACATGAAATTGAGGGGGGGAAGCATGAAATTTAGCGGGGGAAACATGAAATTGAACGGGGTAAACATGAATTTTAGTATGACAAACGTGAAATTGAGCGAGGCAAAATAGAAAATCAGCGGGGTAAACATAAAATTGAGCGAGAAAAATTAGAAAATCAACGGGGCAAACTTAACAGATAATTTCATGATGGACAACACCACATGATAATTTAAACATATCCAATGTTCAAATGGACAACACCACATGATAATCTTGACTTGAACTTCTACTGTTGATTATTTCTTAGGGGCCACAAAAGTTTTGGATCAAGCTTATAATTGTGTTTTCTATTAATCCATGTTTGTATGATCTTATGAACATGTTTGATAACAAACAAACATCACTGTTATAGGATCCATTAAAATATCTAGTAGAATCTCAATCGTTAATGAATTACCATATAATACATTGTATATTAAAGAATATCATGATTATCCCAAGTTAGAGAATGCTGGAATCATTGGCCATGTATGGCATGTTTTCATCTGGTAATACAATGATTGGTTTAAATTAATCACATTGGGTATATACGGTTTTATAGGCATGAAGTACTATAGACAACTCAAGATATAATTGTATTGAAGAATGACTTCTCTCCTTGTACGTGAACATGGATAGTTTTGATTAAATTGGCGAAGAACTATGTTTATTACTCTCATACTGAACATATTGATATGCATCATCATTTTCTTTTATAGGTGCTTGAAGAAGGAGGCATGACTTTTAAGAAACACACAAGTGTGAATTCGGCTAACGTGCATATGAAGGTAGTTCTCATAAAGAAGTTCAAGTTCTATGCAACTTTTCTGGACTAGGCAAAGGCTTAATGAGGATGAAGTGTGCACGAGAAGTGACAATGAAGTTATGATGGAAGGCAATTAGAGATGGTGATAAAAAATGAGTAATGGAGAATGAAGATTGAAGATATGGTAGAGATTATTGTCTGGTGTCTTAAATATGTCTGTAACAGGGTCTGTCGATGTCATCGATAGACCACCTGATCCCATCGAGCAGATGTCGATGCTATCAACTAATGTTTGATCCCATTGAGAAAATCATAAAAAAATCCTAGTTGATTGTTGGATAGTTTTGGAAGTTGTTACTCGATGGCATCAAAAGATCTTCGATGTCATCGACTGGTATTTGATGTCTATCGATGCCATCGAAGGTCGCATTGAAGGTGCGTCCAGTTTTGCGTAAGTGCGCGATTTGTTTCTTATTCTAGTAGGGTAGTATATACACCAGCTGTAATCAGGATTAGGGAGAAGATTAGGGCGGTCTAATGTGTTCTAAGGGGATCAAGGGCATGGCTAGGATTTCAAAGAAGATTCGAAAGTTGTTCCAATTGATAAGATCTACTATCTTTTGTTACTTTACTTTCGTGGTGTATTACTCATCACTTTGCAATGATTTTTCCCACGGGATTTTTTTTCATGGAAAATTTGAATTATCTTCTAATTGGATTTGTTTGTATCATTGAGATTACTTTGCTTTAATTATGGTACCTGTGTTTCCACAAGTCCGACTACGGCTTAATAAGGACAACTGGTAGGTTGCACGACAACTTTCCTAAACAGAGTTTACAGAACTCTGACAACCAGCTATCCATCACGCAGGCGCCAACTAACTTTGGGCACGGGATGCTGAGATCAGGCTACATCATTAATCATGGAGAACTGCACCAGCGAGAAATTTTTTTTTTTCGTATGCACATTATCTCGCAACAAGGGCCCACTTGGTGTACGAATGACGTACCCAACTAAAAGGTTCACCAATGTTACATGCACCTAACACAAAAATCATGACATAAATCAATATTGCAGTCCATGTGATATGAATGTGGATTTTAACCCATACAATAATGTGCCCCTCAATAATGATGGGACACCCGGTGATGGGCTCCAACACTTCAATTTGTTGGTTTCTTTGAGTTTGTGCACAAAATATTAACCCTTTGGTAAAAGGGACATTTGAAGTTTGGGTGTTTAGATGCTGTGTAATATATATAATATATATATATATATATATTATATATATATATATATATATATATATATATATATATATATATATATATATATATATATATATGGGAAAAGGTACAATGCGCTCGAGCTGATTTTAACGTCCTATGAGTCGAGCTGTGTGGGCCCCACCGTGATGCGTTTTGAACATCAACACCATGCATTTGATGCGTCCCCTTTAAATTATGGGATATCCCAAAAATCAGCCGTATACGGAACTCAGGTGGGTCATACCATCTAAAATCATGTGAAGACATGCTAAAAACATATAAAATCACTTGGTGAGGCCCGCTTGAAATTTGCATGCACCTGAAACTTGGTCTAAACCCTCATACAAGTGGGACACACATAATGGATGGGCTGGATTTGCAAACTACATCTCGGTGGGCCCAAAAAAAATGGTTATGAATGTTTTAATGATGCACGACACCTCTCAACTTCTGTATGTGGTGTGGCCCACACAAGTTACGGATTGACTTGATTTTCGAGACCTAGGCCCATGATGGAATGGTGCATCTGACTGATGGTGTTGATGTTCAAAACGCATCATGGTGGGGCCCACACAACTCGACCTCATGGGACGTTAAAATCAGCTCGAGCGCATTGTACCTATATATATATATAATATATATATATATATATATATATATGAGAAATGCTCACACATAACTAGTTGGACACTGCGTTTTGGTCCAACTAGCTTGGCATTTATTGTTGAGAGAGGAGGCTCCACTGTGGTGTTAACGTAAAATCCACCTTGACCATCATGTATGTCAACCCATGTTAAACATATGAACCAAAAATCAACTCCATCCATGATTCAAGTGGACCACACAATTAGAAATAGTGTGCAAAAAAAGGTTACCTTTCAAAATAATTCCTTTGATGAGGCACACTTAAATCAAGTATGGCCCTGATTTTTGAGTTCTATGTCTAACCTTTGGTGTGGCATCTAATGGTTGGAGTTGATTTCATTTACTCATGATTGTGAGTCTTATAAAAATCAGAGGTTGACATCTCTCCCTCTACTGTTCTATTGGTGTGGCCTACCTGAATCAAAAGTCAATTTGATATTTTGTTCCGAGACTTAGAATGAGATGACACATCTGACAGTCGGATTGATATCACGATGGACCCAATAAAAGTAAGGTAATGTGTTCCTCTTATGTCGTTGAGCTTCTTCTGTATCGTTACGCAAAAAAGTGCCAATTAGATTTCTTTTTAAAAAAGAGTGGATTAAGTGCGGCCCCTTACTCATGCAACAAAGTTTGCCCCTGATCATGCCACCCACATTGATGTTGGTATTGTATATCCACGCTGTTCATTGGTTTTTTCAGCTCATTTTAGAACATTCATGCAACAAAAATGAAGAAGTTATAAATCTCAAGTGGTCCACACCATAGGAAATAGTGGATATTGAATTCTTACCATTAAAAATTTCCTAGGGCCAAATATAATTTTTTACTTGCCAACCAACTTATTGGTAAGTTCACAACGACCTTAATGAAGTAAATTAAAAATAAAAAACAAATTTCAGCTTGATTCAAAACTTTTGGCCCACAAAAAGTTTTTAATGGCTAATTACTACAGTTTTTGTGGTGTGGTCCACCTGAGAATTTTATCTACTTCATTTTTCGAATCATGTCATATGATGAGCTGAAAATATGGATGTAGGGCATGGATATGCAAGGGCGTGGTTGGGGAGTACAATTAGAAGGGATTAGGTGGGATGGGATTCATCTGGTCCTGTGCCAATTCCACTCCATGTTTGGGAAGAATGGAAAGCTTGGAATTAGATTAGATGGAATTGCATTGGGTCCTGCTAATTTCACTCAATTTTAGCAAGTTGTGTAGGTCCCACCATGATGTGGGGGCTATATCCACACCATCCACCCATTTTTCGAGATTATTTTAGAGCATGGACCAAAAAATCAGGTAAATCTAAAGCTCAAGTGGACCTCACCATAGAAAGCAACGTGGATTGAATACTTACCATTGAAAACTTCTTTGGGGCCACATAAGTTTTGGATCTACCTCATTTTTAAGCCCATGCCATAAAATGAGGTTACAAAACAAATGAACAGTTTAGATATAACACATGTATGTTATTCTCATTAATTTCAAATGATGGTGGGTATATCCATTCAATGTACCACAGTATTACCAACAAAGCATGCAATTAATCTTATCACATGGCAAAGGGATAATCCCTGCCATGGGTAATAATTATGTTTTTTGAATCCCATCCCACCTAATCCCACCGCCCAAACTAGCCCTACTTATATAGGGTAGGCCGGGGGTTAGGGATGCATGGTACTGTGTGAGGATAGGCTGCACCTAATCCACTTCCACTTTTTTTTTTTTTTTTTTTAGAATATGCACATTTTCTCTCAAAATATGAAAAAGTTTAACAACTGGAGAAAAAGCCGACCTTGATTTTTGACGTGGCCCACCAAGTCATATATATAAGATCCACTCCGACTATCATATGTGCAACCTCATTGTAGGTATAGAGTTGAAATATAAGGAGACTCGTAATTCAAGTGAGCCACACCAATAGAACATTTGAGGTAGAGACGTCCACCTTTGATTTTTACAGGACCCCGATCATGAATATGTGAAATCCACTCCAACAATTAGATATGATGGAAAATTCTAGGTGTGAGACCAAAAAATAAGATCCACACATGATTCAAGTGGGCCTCACCAAATGAATAATTTTGGAGGGTGAGGTTTTTCAGAACACTATTTCCAATTGTGCAGTCCACCTGAACCACCAATGGGGTTGATTTTCAGCCCATAAGTCTAACATCGGGTGACACACGTGATGGTTGGGTGGATTTTACATTAATACCACGGTGGGGCCTACTCAAGCCAATAACCATTTTGAAAGACCATTTAAAAGGTAACGTGAAAGGAAGTCCTATCCCTGTCTCAACACTAATTAACATTAATTAATCCAACTAGTTGGACCGTCCAATTAGTTGTGTGTGAGCATTTCTCTCTCTATATATATAGTAATGGTCACACACAACTAGTTTGACATTACATTTTCGTCGAACTAGCTATGCATTTAATGAAAAAAAATGATTTTTAATTAACGTAAGTAAATGCTTCCATTACGTACTAATTTCATTTTAGCATGGAAAATCAGCCTTGCCTTGGGTGGGCCCATCATGGTGTTACTGTAAAATCAACCCCAACCATCACGTATGTCACTCCATGTTAGATCAAGATCTCAAAATTTATCCCCATCTGTAGTTCAAGAGGACCACACGATTGGAATCAGTGTACATGGAAAGGTTCACCCTCCAAACAGTTTTGCTTAATGTGGCTCACATGAATCATGTATGAACCAAAATTTTGGGACCTAGGCTTACTTCTGGTGTAAAATCTAATGGTTGGAATAGATTTCACAGTTTCTTCATGATGGGCCCTGTAAAAATTAAGGGTGGTTGTGTCTCTCCTGGTTATTCTCATTGGTGTGGCCCATCTGAATTACGGATTAGCCTGAATTATTGGCACTAGGACTATTAATCGATTATACATCTAATGGTCGGAGTGGATCTGACGTACATATCAGGTTAGGCCTATAAAAAAAAACTCAGGGGTAGAAGTCCATGTAGTATCTGTTTCCAACACACTACTATTAGGCTTAATTTAAGGCCGTAGTTAATGCTCATAATGTTGGGGTCGCGGATTAGCTGTTGAAGTAACGTCACCACGTTCTGTGGGCCTCACCAAGATGTATGTGCTGTATCCACACTGCTCATCCCTTTGGAGAGATCATTTTAAGGCATGAGTCAAAGAATGATGTGGATCCAAAGCTCATGTGAACCCCACCACAGAAAACAGCGCGAACAATGACGCCCACTGTTAAAACTTTTACAGGACCCACCATGATGTATTTTTGAGATCCAACCTGTTTACAAGTTAACACAGACATGGAATAATGGAGAACACAAATATAAGCTGCATAACAGACGTGGAAAAAGGGAAAACACAAATATAAGCCTCATCGATAGCTTTTGTGGCCTCGAAATGTTTCCAAGGGTAGAAGTTCAAATCCCAATGTTTTCTGTGGTGGGTTGCACTTGAACTTTGGAGCTGCCTCATTCTGTCTCATGCCATAAAATGATCTCTCCTAATGGACCGACAGTGTGGATATAACACATACATCATGATGGGGCATCTAAAACATTAGGATACCCCCTGAGAAGTTTTTAATGGTGGGTATTCAATATCTACTCTTTCCTGTGACGTGATCCACTTAAAATTTGAATCTACTTCATTTTTAAGATCATACAATGGAATGATAAGTAAAAACCGTTGGATGACGTGGATATATAGAGCATACATGAAGGTCATGAAGTTGGGCCCCACGGTTAGGTAAGCACCCCACTGCTTTGTTACCAGGTAACACTCACTCACTATAAGAAAACTCACTTTTACCGATGAAAATTTTTGTCACTAAATCCAAATTTTTCGTAGGTAAAAAGTTTTACCGACGAAAATTTTCGTCGGTAAATTCATCGGTAAAAGACCGAAGGTAAAAGCTAAGGTAAGACTTTTACCGACGATTTTTTTCGTAGGTAAAAATATTTACAAAACTTTTACCGATGAATTTTTTCTTCGGTAAAAAATAAGTAAAAACTTTTACCGACGAATTTTTCATAGGTAAAAATATTTACAAAACTTTTACCAATGAATTTTTTCATCAGTAAAAAATAAGTCAAAAACTTTTACCGACGATTTGTTTTGTAGGTAAAAATATTTCACAATACTTTTACCTACGAAAATTTTCGTAAGTAAAAATATTTACAGAACTTTTACCGACGATTTGTTTCGTAGGTAAAAACATTTCACGATACTTTTACCTACGAAACTTTTCGTAGGTAAAAATATTTACAAAACTTTTACCGACGATTTGTTTCGTCGGTAAAAAATAAGTTAAAAACTTTTTCCGACGATTTTTTTCGTAAGTAAAAATATTTACAAAACTTTTCCCTATGAACATTTATGTAGGTAGAAATGTGGGTGAGACTTTTACCTACGAAAATTTTTATAGGTAAAAAACGTGGATGAGACGTTTACCTATGAAATATTTCGTAGGTAAAAGTCTCCTTTTTTTTTTCAATATTCTAGCACAAAATTCCTGATATACACCTGTCACAATATATTTCATCATATTCTTCTTGGTATACACCTGTTATATAATATATTTCATCATATTCACATTCACATCCATCTAAACCCAAACTACGTAAATCCATCCAAACATAAACTACATTCATCCAAACACAAACAATCTTATCCACATCACATTCATCCACGCATAAATACATATAAGTTTAACATCATAAATAAAATACAAAAAATTATTCATAGCCTATTTCCTGGTGGGGCTCACAAAATTTAGTGTGATGAACACATCGCCGACTGTGCACACACACCTAGGTCCTTACTCATGCCTTCATGGTAGATTTAAAATAGTTTTAATACAAGGTCAGGAGTTCAAGTACCCATTGTGGCTGTAAGCGACTCTGGTGTGTGAGTGTGTTAAAAGAAAAAGAAAGAAAGAAAATGCTAATTTATCTTTTTGGGTTGAGCGTAATGGTACTTGGTGATTTCTCTCTCTTTTAGGTTAGGGAGTTGAGATTAGGATTAGGTGTAGGTTTAGGTTTAGTGATTTGAGAATACATTTAGGTTTTAGGTTTAGGCTTAGGTTTTAGGTTTAGGTTATAAGTGTAGGTTATAGGTTTAGGTTTAGGTTAGGTTATAAGTTAAGGTTTAGGGAATTGAGATTAGGTTGTATGTTATAAGTTTAGGTTATAGGTTATACTTTATAGGTTAAGGTTTAGGTTATAGGTTAAGGTTTAGGTTTAGGTTATAGGTTTTGGGATTTGAGAATAGGTTTAGGTTATAAGTATAGGTTTAGGTTAATGTTGTAGGTTATAAGTTTATGTTAATGTTGTAGGTTATAGGTTTAGGTTTAGGTTTAGGTTTAGGGATTTGAGAATACATTCACGTTTTAGGTTTAGGTTTAGGTTTTACGTTTAGGTTAAGGTTACAGGTTTAGATTTAGGTTTAGGTTTAGGTTATAAGTGTAGGTTATAGGTTTATGTAACGCCCTGAAAATCGGAGGGTCGAGTACCAACTCAACTCCCGAGTTCCAAAACATCACTTATGCAACATATATGCTTATGATTAAATGTTGTCTGTGTTAGTGCATTAATCATGAGTGGGATTATACCAAAACAGTAATTCATACTCCAGATCAAGTTGTAAAACGCAAGCGGAAGACTGAAAGACATAAATAAACGTATATAAGTCAAAAGATCACGATCGGTCTCCAGAGTATGAATACATCATTGAGTCACCATATACATGTAATAGTCTCAAAATTAAAATGTCAAACAGTACAACTACAATGATAATCCTTGTAGCCCCGTCGATCCGGATAGCCTAAGCGAAGCCGTCGGAGAACTGCATATAAGAGAACTCGTCCTGATCGTCATAGTAATCAGGTTCCGTCTCCTGAGTCGTATCATCATCTGCATCTAAGATAGAGTCTGGTGGGTGTTCAGAACACCGTCCTAGAACGTGGGAGTGAGTGATCAACTCAGTGAAATCATAGAGCAAAGGTTAACATGTTATCAATTCAGTCAAGTAGTAATGATAAAGTAGTACAATCAAACAATCCTAGATACTCTTATTAATGCAAGGATGAAATGTAGTCATGATGCATGCCCTCTCCTACACTCCCTCGTGCGACACCATCTTACGGTCGAGACATGCTTTCTTCCCTCTGTGCTCTTCAACCCGGGGCACATGCAGTGTGATGTTATGAGCGTGATTACCAAGTTTTTATTAGTCCTTTTCATACAGCAGGATTGGAGAAACTAAGGTACCTCCCTTATATCATTCCCAAACAAGGATCCATTCTAGGGTCGTCAGTCCTAGTAAATCTCATACGATGTTGCGGTTTTAGGTCGCTACAATGGACTCGTCGCCAAATCAGTACAGGCCTAGTGTATACTCTGATTACTACGGAAAGGCTCGTCGCCTCTACGCAGGTTCAGAGTATGCTCGAGGTCACTACAAAGGGCTCGTCACCAAATCAGTGTAAGCCGACAGCTCGAATACAATGTCTCATACCACCGTATTCGGGTCATGAGGCGATGTTGCTCACTGGTCATAACGGGGAGGCTCGTCGCCTCAGCGTAGGCCGACAGCTCGATCACAGTGTCTCATACCACCATGTCCGCGCACATGAGTCTTAG
>JAJHSJ010000006.1:64193655-64493655 GCA_021015155.1 Magnolia officinalis | reverse complement strand
ACATGATCAGTATTTTTGGGATCTTCAAAACCCATTGGCTGTTCAACATAGACTTCTTCATGTAAATCGCCATTTAGAAAAGCACTTTTTACATCCATTTGATAGATTTTTATCTTTCTAAAACATGCAATGGATATAAATAGTCTGATAGATTCAAGACGTGCTACTGGTGCAAAAGTTTCATCAAAATCAATTCCTTCAATTTGAGTATAACCTTGTACCACTAGTCTAGCCTTGTTTCTAATTATATTTCCATGCTCGTTAGACTTATTTTTGAAAATCCATTTTGTTCTAATGATGTGTTTATCTTTAGGTCTTGGTACGAGATACCAAACATCATTTCTTACAAATTGGTTGAGTTCTTCTTGCATCGCAACAATCCAATTCTCATCAGCAAGAGCTTCTTTTACGTTAGATGGTTCTATTTGGGATGTAAAACATACATAATTACATATATCCTCAAGTTGTCTACGGGTGCGAACACCGGTGAGAGGGTTTCCAAGAATGTGTGTGGTTGGATGATCTTTAACAGTCCTCAACTCAGAATCAGTCTGATTTGATGAAGTATCGGGTTTATCAATGATTAGAACTTCATCCTTATCTGAATTAGGGATTGGCGTGTTTAAGTGATCATCAATGACAACATTGATGAACTCTTGAATCACACCAGTTCTTTTGTTCAGAACCCTATAAGCTCGACTGTTTAAGGAATATCCTAGAAAAATCCCTTCATCACTCTTCGTATCAAATTTTTCCAAATTTTCACGATCTCGTAAAATATAGCACTTGCTGCCAAAAACTCGAAAGTATTTAACAGTAGCCTTTTTATTGAACCACAATTCGTAAGACGTTTTATTATTATCTTTGCTAGTGTAGACTCGCTTAATAATATAGCAAGCTGTGTTGACTGCTTCAGCCCAAAGATTTTTAGAGAGCTTCATGCTATTCAACATGACATTAGCCATTTCTTGAAGCACCGTATTCTTTCTTTGTACAATTCCATTTTGTTGTGGAGTTTTGGGAGTAGAGAATTCATGTAATATTCCTTGGTCGGTACAGAACTTCTCAAAACTGCTATTCTCAAATTCAGATCCATGATCACTTCGAATCTTACAGATTTGAGAAGATTTTTCAGTTTGAATCCTTTTGAGAACTTTTTTTACTTCTTCAAGGGTTTCAGATTTATCCCTTAAGAAGACTACCCATGTGAATCTGGTAAGTCATCATCAACTATTACCAGGATATACTTTTTCCCACCACGACTTTCCGTTCTGGTAGGTCCTATTAGATCCATGTGGAGGAGTTTGAGTGGTCTTGATGTGGTATTTGAATTCACCTTTTTGTGTGAGTTCCTTGTTTGTTTGCCTATCTGGCACTCACCACATATTTTATCTAATTTCTGAAGTTTGGGTAAACCTCTTATAAGTTCTCGTTTGCTCAATCTATATAAATTTCGATAATGTACATGTCCAAGACGTTTGTGCCATAAATCAGTCTCATATGTATGGACCATGTAACATGTTTGATTAGATGAGCTAGATTCGCTAATAATATAGCAATTTTTAGACGTTCTACGTCCAGTTAATATTACAGAACCCTTATTGTTTAGTATCTCACAGCTTTGATTAGAAAACCGAACACTATGGTTTTTATCACATATTTGAGATATACTAAGCAAGTTATGTTTTAAGCCTTCAACATATAAAACGTTTTTAAACACAGGAAGATTAAAAAGTTGAACCGTACCTTGGCCTATAATCTTGCAGTTGCTACCATCACCAAATGTGACTGAACCATCAGTCATATCTTTCAGATCCGTGAATAAAGCTTTGTCACCTGTCATATGCCTGGAGCATCCACTGTCTAGGTTCCACTTTGAATGACTTGTTGCTTTGAAAGCAGTGTGAGCAACCAAGCAGAAAACTTTAGGAACCCATTTCATAACTGTTTTGAGTTTAGGAACATAGTTGGTCTTCTTTTGTTTATAGTTGTAAGAATGACCTATAGAGTTAAATTTTAAGAGCTCCTTGAGTAAATCAACTATCTTTTCAGCTAGTGGATTTCGTTTCTGATTAAAGTTGACATGGCTACTTCTAGGTTTTTGAAAGGTTTTTGATTTCTAGAAAAACCTTGATAAGTACTTTTCCCTTTTGAGTTTGAGGACTCTCCTTTAACAAACATAGAAGGAGTATACTTTTGTTTAGGAGATAAATTTTTATCATAGCCCAACCCAGATAGATCGCCACATTTTCTTGATCCGGATAAAAGTTTTTCTAACTTTGGATCACCTTGGGCATATTTCCATGTGTCCTTTAGACTCAGAAGAGAAGATACTTCATTTTTGAGTTTCTCAATTTCAGATTTCAAATCAATAATTAAGGAGTTTTTGAATTCCAAATCGCATTTTGATTTTTCAAAACAATCTGAAATTTGTGATTTTTCTAAGACAAGTGATTCAAAACATTCTTTGAGTTTAGAAAACTTTTCTTTTTGAAGTTTAAGTTTGACAGCAATTTTACAACTTTCCTTATATAGGGCATTGTAAGCGTCTTGAAGATCATCTTCATTTTCACATTCACTACTCAGATTTTCTTCACTTGTTGAGTCATTATCTGAAAATGTGAATTTGGCTAGAGTCATATGAGCTTTAACTTCATTGCCCGACTCAGTTTCAGAATCTTCTGATTCAGAAGAAGCTTCAGAATCAGATGATTCATCCCATGTAGCCAACATACCCTTCTTCTTGAGTTTATCCTTTTTAGGACATCTATTTGCTAAGTGCCCATATTCTTGACAGTTGTAACATTGACTATCTTTCAAAGAATTTCGAGATTTGGGTCTAAACTTCTTTTTATCATTCGATTTTTAAAAATCAACCCTTTTCATGCTTTTGAAAATCTTGTAAAATTTCTTAGCTAAAAGAGCCATATCATCTTCTGAATCAAAATTTTCTTCTGAATTACATTTTGAAGATTTTAGTGCAATAGATTTACCTTTAGGAGCTTTAAAGTTTAACTCGTAGGTTTGTAGAGAACCATTAGTTCTTCTACCTCATATATATCTATCACGAAGTTCTGGATCATATTCCGTATCACGATCTGGATCGCAGTTACTTTAGAATTGAACCGTTCAAATCGTCATACATATCTTTGCACATACTTTACTTTCTGGGATTTTATTGCCAAGACCCCACATTGAGTTTACAATGTCATTCAATCTAGTGTAAAAGTCCATAAACTTTTCATTTTCCTCCATATGAATTTCTTCAAATCTGGTTGTGAGGAGTTGGACTTTAGATTTTTTGACAATTGTAGTACCCTCGTGTGTCATTTCTAATATATCCCAAGCTTGCTTTGCAGTATCACAGGAAATGATTCTTTTGAACTCATCCGGTGATAGTGCGCAAGTGATTGCATTTAGTGCTTTAGCATTTGCACTACTCTCACTTTTCTGAAGTGTGGTCCATTGGTAATATGGTGTGACTTTCATAGATTTTGAACCGTCAACCCCAGTAACTTCCATGATAGGAGGTTTCCATTCAGTCACTGTGGCTTACCACACACTCTCATCCATTGATTTGAGGAAGATCCTCATTCTGGCTTTCCAATAGGCATAGTTGGAGCCATCAAAGGGTGGAGGCCTAGTGACTGAAAGGCTATCAAAATTTGACATCTTAAATAGCTTAAATCGTTAGCTTAGGAATTAAATCCAAGAATTAAAAAGAGCTATTAGGCTCTGATACCACTTGAAAAGGCCTAGCTATATGTCCTAGAGGGGGGTGAATAGGACAATGCCAAATAAAACTTATAACAGCGGAACTAAAAAGAATATGATAGCCAAAATAAATCACAATGCAGGAAAGTAAAACAAACTCAAAATTCAGATCTTAAGAGGTTGATACAAATGTTGTTCTAAGGACAACCTTACACCAAAAAATCAGAGTTTATGGTAGGACAACCTTATTTCTAGAAGATCTTTGTATCAAATCTCAAACCAAAGATGAATACAGAAATAAACACAAACTGAATTGAAATAAATTGTAATCACAAATGTATTGTTCTAGGGATAGCCATACACCATAAAATGGCAGGGCAACCTTGCTGAAACAACTTTAAAGGAAATTGAATATCAAGCTGATAAAGGAATAGCAAAAATAAATTTATAAACTATTCAAAAATTCCCACAATGCTTGAATTAAATGATTATAACATTCACCACCATACATACATCCCACAAATGAATAATTAAAGATTAGAAGTATAAATCATTCAACCACAACACAGGGGATTATAGTGGTTCGCCTGTGTGTTCACCAACTGTTAAACAACAGCCACACAGAATGTTATTCCACTCCTAATATCCTCACAGAAAATATCCAAATTTTCTGGACTAGTCGAAGCCTAACAGAAAATATCCAAATTTTGTAACAAACTCATGACTGATTGAGGAATTTCTTAGACTGGTCGAAGAAAAGCTAAGACTAGTCGAAGAAGGCCTAGGACTAGTCGAAGAACAAACCAAACTCATGTAAAATAAACATCCGACTTATGTATCCAAAGTGACCTACTCCTAAGGTCAACTTAAGGTCAGTCAAACCTCAAACATGAAGTAAGGACATTGAAACATTAGGAACAAGTGACCTTGAAGTTTAAGCTTTGAAGTCTTGATGTAGTTCAATCTTAAAATCATGATGTAGTTCAATCTTAAAAGTGTCTTGAGTTCTTTACGAACTGCCTTGTACTCTTCTTGAGGTCTTGTATTCTTGAGTCATGTCTTGTGAGAAGTTCTTGCAGTCAAGGTTGATCTTTGTACTTGTGAGCTTTGCTTGTTGTGAGCTTTGCTTGCTCATGAATGTTGATCTTTGAGAGAGCTTCACTTATGCAAGTTATATAACAGTGTTTTTGGCACCACAAATTGGACAACAGACAGGGATATAAACTATAGCACTTACATTGTTAACGTGTGTCCAACAGCTATCTGCTGCTAGATGGACGATCTTGATAAAACACATATATCATGTGGGTCCCACACCACGTGTGAGGCTAGACGGCCTTGATCACCATCGTCCCACCCACTGGATGGTGGGATAAAACACATATATCATGTCTGGCCCCACATGTGGGTGCCACACGTGCCAGGCAGGTGCATCCAGCACCGTCCAGACATTGTCCATGAGAATCAACACCATCCAGATATTGTCCATGTAAATCAGCACCGTCCAGACATTGTCCATATAAATCAGCACCATCCAGACATTGTCCAACACCATCCAAACATTGCCTAGCACAAGTTGGATGGTGTGGATGCCACACATGTGGCCAAGTAAATGGGTGGCGTGGACATACAATACATACATCATTGTGGGCTACCACCGTCCCAGCTGGACGGTGTGGCTATAATACATACATCTAGGTGGCCCACTACAGTGCCATCCAAATTGCCCAGCACCGTCCAGACAGTCTGGATGGTGTGGATGAAATAAATACATCAAGGTGGGGCAAAGCGGCACCTACACACGGTGTCCAGCACCGTCTAGAGCAATTGGACGGTGTAGATGGAAGACATACATCACAGTGAGTTTGTCCACTAGACAGTGTGGGGCTCCTCACATACACCAAGGTGGGCCATACACTAAAAGAAAAAAGAAAATAGGGAAAGAGAGGGAGAGAGAGAAAGAGACGGTGGAGATGGGAGGGACCCCGCCACTATGGGTCCCTCTAAATACAATGCATACATCAGGTGGGTCCCATTACAAGTGGGCCCTAAATCCCAAAAAAAAATGATGAACACCCACCGTCGATCTCATCTTCCTTCTTCCGCCAATGCGATCTAGAGCTCTAAGGGGTGTGATTCAATGGTTGAGATGGACTTTGGATGGTGGAGATAGGAGGTAGGAAGGTGGACCACTCTAGCTTCTCTCATGAAGCTTGGACGTGGGTTGCTTGGAGAATGAGAGAGAGAGAGAGGTTGTAAGAGAGAGAAAGAGAGAGAGAAAGAGATGGGTGTGAGTGATGGGTGTACTTGGTTGTAAGAGAAAGTTGACTTTAGGGGAGGGGTGGTTGTACTTAGGGATAGGATAGAGTACTTGACATTTGATGTGATTGATGGGACATTCTCTCAGGAATGCAATATGTGGCGTTTTCCTCAAATGAATGCGGGTCCATATCTCCTGGTCTAGGTATCGCCTCAACGCACGAGACACGGCGTCGAAACTGCTGTAATGACACGGTCGCAAGGATACAAGTCTCGGGTCTAGCCGACTCTGGAATAGGAGATACGACTTAGGGTAACGCGCAACTGCTATCTACACGTCGCGAGTCGCTGAATTCGACTGGGAGGACCGCGGAAGCCTACGGAACAGTACGGGTTAGGATATGAATCTCACCTTTGGCATGTAAATTCTTCGATCTTGGTCCCCTGGGGTCCGTCCCTTGCCTTAGTGACTTCAGAGCATTAAATTCATGTTTTTAGTACCCTTTTTCATTCCAAACTCCTAAAAACACCTTGTAATAAAAACATGATTAAAATAGGACGTTATGCAATATTTGACCCTCAACAGCTGCCAGCAGGATCCTCCGCTTTTATAGGCCTCCTCGACTACGGGCTTTAATAGCCAACATTAAATGTTGCAGGCAAAGAGATGCCTTAGTGCCCACCACTTTACACGTGGCAGCCCCCTATTCGCTCCGCTGATCCAACTCCCCGAGCAGTGCCACCCGTCTAAACGTTACAAGCCAGAAGTTGAAAAAGCTAATGCATAGAGTACGGTACCTCGATCGTGCCAGACCATCATTGCGGATTTCTCTTGATCTTCTCGCCTTTTCGTCCACTTGCAGTGAATGTGAAGTGGCTCGTTCGCCCAACTCCATTCCACTGACTTACTTCCCGAGCTTGTATTGAGAACTCAAGAAGTAGGGGGCTTCTACTGTGGAAAAAAATGGCTTGACCACTCATGGGGTCAGCTCGGACTAACGAGCATACACTTCTGGACCAAAGGGAAGACCTTGCATTCCCAAGCCTAGTCCCTAGCACCGCACACTTCTGAAGCTCCGACCAAGCTTATCCGACCGAGATTTGACCAAGCTTATCCGACCGAGCTCCGACCAAGCTTATCCGACCGAGCTCCGACCAAGCTTATCCGACCGAGCTCCGACCAAGCTTATTTGACCGAGCTCCTGTAAGTGTTATGTTGTATATCAAGCACCCTGTATTATCAAATTTCCTAATGACAAAACACTTTGAAATGATGGACTTGTTCATAGATGGAAAGTTCACCTTCATTCGAAGATGTGTTACAAGTCATGAAAATTGCCCTATCTACTTCAACTTCAAATGCTACATCAATGTGCAAGTTCTACTTCAAGATAAAATACTAATACAAGTTCAAGTACAAGTTTCGTTTCAAGACAAAGAACTATTTCAAGATCAATTAGACCAAGTTCAAGTGTTACTTCAAATGCAAGATCAAATTCAAATGCACTACAAGGTCAAGTTCAAGTTGAAGCTTCAAATGCAAGATCAAATTCAAATGCACTACAAGGTCAAGTTCAAGTTGAAGCTTCAAATGCAAGATCAAATTCAAATGCACTACAAGGTCAAGTTCAAGTTGAAGCTTCAAATGTACAAGATCATGCTTCAAGAACATCAAGTACAAGATCAATTGGAAGCAACTGAAGCTACAAGTTCAATGTTCAATATTTCAGGTATAAATGACCCTAGAAAGACCTTAGGTTTAGGTCATTCATATTGCGTATTTTATATGGGTTATTTTGCTTTTTATAAGCTTTAGTTCGATTAGTCTAGCCTATGTTCGACTAGTCCAGGGTTTTTCTAGACCAGTCTAGGAATTATTTCAAATTTTCAAAATTTTCTAGTAAGGTCACGACCAGTCGAGCACCCTGCTCAACCAGTCGTGGGAACAGGCTCGACCAGTCCAGCAGGGCTTGACTCGAACTCCACAACCTTTTTGAGCCCCACTCGACCAGTCGAGGTTCGGTTTTATCCGATCGTGCCGGAATTTTTAAAATTTAGGCGCTCTCAAGACCAGTCGAGGCTAACCTTAGACCAGTCGAAGGAACAGTTTTTCAGCCTATAAATAGAGGACTTCTCTCAGTTTTATTCATTCATTCAAAGTCAAATCAATCCATCACTTTGAGAGAAAGTTCCCCATGATTATTAAGCTATTGTTCAGTAATTTTAGATTCATTTATAGCTTATTTGATTGTGTAATTTCTTGAACTCTTTGCTTTCAATCTAATTTTATAAAAGGGAGTTCTACTCTACCTTTTTGAGATCCAAGGAATTCAATCAAGTAACCCAGGTCCGAGTTTAATTAAAATTCATTTTAAACTTAGAACCCTTCTATATGTGTGTTGAATATTGAACAAGTACATCTACAAGTGAAGCGGTTCTACCGGGCTACATCAAGCAAAATCTACAAATAAGTATATTGTTTATTGCTTTTTGGTTCGTGAGATAAGCCAAAAAAATCTCTATTGTGGTTTGTGAGATAAACCAAAAAATCTCTTGTGGTTTTGACTAAGATAAGCCAAAAAATCTTAGCGTGGAGTTTTTAATTGTCATAGCCCATTGAAAATACAATTGTAAAGGTTTTAAGGTGAACCTTAGAAAACCTTCTTTCATAGTGAAAGCCAAGATCACGTGGGTTGTGATTATTGGGAGTGGAGTAGGTATGGCTGTTTGAGAATAGTTGGTGTACACACCGAACCACTATAATTCTTGGAGTTTGGATGATGATGATGTGTGTGATGTATGTGTGGTGAATGCTTGTATCTATTTCATGTACATGTGGTGAATGTTGTAATAGCTATATTTATTTCTATTTCTTCTTGTATTAGTTTGAGTTTTTGATCCTTACTGAGTTCAAGAAATCAGGTTGTCCTACCATAAACTTTGGTTTTTAGTGTAAGATTGTCCTTTGAACAACGTTTGTATCAACCTCTCAATACTATTGCAATTGAGATTGTTATTTGATTAAGCTATCTGCATTTATATTCCGCATTTATTTTTTTATTTGGCATAGTCCTATTCCCCCCTGTAAGGCCCGTATCCTAGTCCGTACTATTCCATCGACTCCCACAATCCTTCCCGACAAATTCCTGCAACCTGCGATCTATAATCGACGTTTGCGCGCGACCCTAAGTCGTATCCCATAGATCTGAGTTGGCTCAATCCGAGACTTGTACTATTGCGACCGCACCATCGTCGTGGTTCCAACGCCGTATCTTACATACCAATCTGATACCCTGGCCAAGAGATGAGGGCCCGCGTTCAGTTCGAGGAAAAACTCCGCGCGTTTGCAATCCCAAGAGAAACTCTACATCATATCACATCAACCAATCAATCAATCAATCAATTAATCAATCACCTCATGTCAAGTATAAGAGCAACCCCAAAGTCAACTCTCTCTCACCCTCTCTCTTACACACCCATACATGTTAACTACAACTATCACCTCACATCCATCACCTCTCTTACAACCATCCCTTCTCTCTCTCTTTCTCAACACAATTTCCAAGCAACACCAAAAAAAGTGGACGTCCAAGCTCTTCCATGAAGAGAAAAGAATGAGTTGTGTGGCCCACTTCCTCTCCCAAGATCTATCATCCTAGCCCTTCATCTCTCATCACCTTCCATCAAAGTGAGGCACAAGGAGTTCGACGTTCCATCAGACCAAGAAGATCAAACAGTGGGTGTTTCTATAGGCCTAGATTTCATGTTTTTATGATGGGCCAAGTGAGGCCTATTGATTGATGGTATGAATCTCACTTTGGACCCTAGATGTGGCCAATGGCCCACCTTGATCCTCATGATCATTCCATGATGGGGCCATTCTCTATGGACCCCATCATGATGTTTATTTTCCTTACATCGATAGGGTCATCTAGACCTTTCATTTTGGTGGAGAAGGGATCTCCACCGTTGATTTTGATCGGTGGGCCCATATGCAATGGGACCCACTCGATGTATGTTATAAATCCCGGAAGGGAGGGCCCATAGTGCTGAGGTCCTTCCATCACTCGATCTCTCTCCTTCTCTCTCACTCTTTTTTTCCCTTGTTCATGGCCCCATGATGTATGCCATTTTATCCAAATCGTCCACCTTCGTGGGACCCACTTGATGGACGTGATAGATCTATGCCGTCCAAGCCATGTGGGCCCTACCTTGGGGTGATGGGAAGACACAAATATCATATTGATCCAATCAAGTGGGGTCATGTCCATGTGGGACCCACCTTGAAGAACATTCAAACCGTCCAGTGTCCAAGGACGCTGGACGTGCAGTGGTGTGTGAACAGATAGTGGGTGAATTAACAAAAAAAAAAAGTACTTGATTTTAAGGCTTTTGGGTGGGCCACTCATACAGGCCCCACCTTGATGTATGAACCTTATCCACGCCATCCATCCATTCCATTCCTCAGCTCATTTTAATCATTGAGCCAAAAAATGGAGCCAATCTGATTATCTAGTGGGCCATTTCTTAGAAAATAGTGTTTTCTACCATTGAAACCCACACCGATGTTTCTATACATTGAAACATGCTCAATATTGGGCTTGATGGATCTGTTATGAACTGTAGAATCCAATGGGTGGGGTGGATTCTTCTGGAGCGGGACCCACCTAGGAAAAATTACCGAAAAGAAATATCTTGTGCAGCAGGCGCTGCTGCTGCTGGGGCTCGTTGGAGGCAGGGACATGGTCCCAGCCGTGGGCCCCACGTGATGTGTGTTGAACATCACACCATGCATTTGGTAGGCCCCTTTAGGACAGTGGGCCACCCCAAAAATATCAGCCATATATGGAGCTCAGGTAGCCCATGTCACAGGAAAACAGTGGGATTGAACGTCTGCCATTGAAACCCTTTTTGGGTTGTCACAGAAGTTTTGGATTGATATGAAATTTGTTTTGCCTCTTCATCTGGGTCTATGTGACCTTATTAACAGATTGGATGGCAAATAAACGTTATGGTGGGCTCCACGTGGGACCCACCAATGATGTATGTGTTTTATTCACACCGTCCACGGTATTTGGACGATGGAACCCACCATGGTGTATGTGTTTTGTCCACACCGTCCACAGCACTGGACGGTGGGACCCACCTAATGATGTATGTGTTTTATCCACATCGTCCATTGTTTGGACGGAATGGCCCACCATGATACAATGCGTTGTATCTATACCGTCCAACCATTTTGAAATATTATTTTATGGTATGAACTAAAGGATGAGTCAGATTTAAAGTTCAAGTGGACCCCACCGTTGAAATGGTGGGCCGTTCAAAATTTCTAAGGGCCATAGTAGTTTCCTATTAAGCTGATACATCACGGTGGGCCACACCATCCAGCCGTTGATCAAGTGGACCACATTACAGGAAATAGTGGGTTTGAATGTCCACCATTAAAACCCATGGGCTACAGGGTTTGGACCTATATGATATTTGTTTTCCCCTCTTAATCCAGGTTTTTATGACCTTATGATTAGATTGGTTGGAAAATAAACTTTATAGTGAGCCTTGTGATTTATTTAACCGTGAAAATTATTATCTCCATTGCTATTTGTGGTATGGTCATAATGATCCTCCAATATGATTTTTGGGGATGTATGACGCCCATCTTGATTTATTTATGGCTGTCAATTGAGGCCCACCTTGATATATATGAGACCCATATTATGAGGCCCATTTGATGTATTGGAGGCCCATAGGTCGAGGCCCAATGTGATGTACATAAGGTCCATTGTTGTAACACCCTGAAAATCGGGGGTCGAGTAGCACCTCAACTCCCGAGTTCCAAAACATCACTTATGCAACATAAATGTTTATGATTAAATGTTATCTGTGTTAGTGCATTAATCATGAGTAGGATTATACCAAAACAGTAATTCATACTCCAGATCAAGTTGTTTTCAAGACAGCGGAAGACTGGAAATTATATAAAATACATGAGGAACATATAAACCGAAATCTATCTCCAGAGTATGAATATAACACTGAGTCACTGTGTACATGTAATATTACAAAATGTCAAAAGTATAAAAAATGGTTCACTTGTAATAAAACCCTGTAGCCCCGCCGACCAGGAGAGCCGTAGCGAAGCCGTCGGAGAACTGCATATAAGAGTACTCCTCCTTATCGTCATAGAAGTTCGGCTCTGCTTCCTGAGCATCGCCATCACCTGCAACTAAGACAGGGTCTGGTTGGTGTGTACAATACCGTCCCATAACGTGGGAGTGAGTGATCAACTCAGTGGAACAATAAAGTAAAGGTTAGCATGTTATCAATTCAATCAAGCAGTAATGATAAAGCAGTAATTCACACATCCCTAAATACTCTTGTTAATGCAAGAATGGAATGACTGTATAATGCATGCCCTCGCCTACGCTCTCTCAGCGACTTCATCTCACGTTCGCGCATGAACAACACTGCCTCAGTGCTTGACCTGCTATGCCTGAACGCACGCGTAATGCGGTGCATGTATATGATTACCAAGTTCTTATTAGTCCTTTTCATACAGCAGGGTTGGAAACTAAGGTACCTCCCTTATATCAATACCCAAACAATGTCCATTCTAGGATCGTCAATCCTAGTAAATCTCATACGAAGTTGCGGTTCTAAGTCACTACCACCAACGCCCTACCAACTGGCAGTCTATTTTCGAAGGCACGTCACCGACCCGACTGGGGACCACAGCCAGGCTGCGATGGGGTAGGCCTAGCTTATACTCTCGTTGCTACGGAAGGCTCGTCGCTTCAACGTAGTCTCAGAGTATGCTCGAGGTCACTACAAAGGGCTCGTCACCTGATCAGTGTAGGCCAACAGCTCGACTATAGTATCTCATACCACCGTATTCGGCTCACGAGGCGGTGTTTTTCATTGGTCACTACGGGGAGGCTCGTCGCCCCAGCGTAGGCCGACAGCTCGACCACGGTGTCCCATACCACCATGTCTGGCTCATGAGTCTTAGCGGATCGAGGTACCAAGGTTAACGGAGTTTCTACTGGTGAGTTTGGTACCTCAGGTTCAAGCAGTAGCGTCCAAACATGGTGAACATATATAGGGCCAATCGGATTACTTGACGAGCTCGACTAGCACGAGCGCACATCGAGTTGATCGACATGAAGTGCGTAAGCACTCCGTGTGGCCTAACGACTATCGATAATCGAAGTACAGCTCGGATTCATCGAACACATCCTGTGTGGCGAAACAACATCATCCACCAATCTAGGATCTGTTACCGATTACCTAGACTATACAATAACCTCAATCACATTCAATTACAACCAAATATCCTAGAAGATAGTTAAAGCAGTAATGGATCAAGATCTCAAATCATACAATCATGTCCGCTTAGGGCTGCCAAGGCTGTTGCACGGAATCGTTACACCACTCCCCCATCACCCCTCACGGCTTTGTTTTTTCGTTTTATGGAATACAACTTAAACATGGATTTATACATATGCATTACATAGATAAACAGACACTCTAATATACGGTACATGGAGGAAAGCATACACATAGTTAATGTAACGACCTGTAAATTCCCGTACATTGGGTCGAGTACCACCTCGACCAGAAATCACGTAGGATTAAATCCTTTAGAAATTTAACAAAGTTAACTAAGTACTAAACTCGGTTAGTCATGAAATCCGTTGGGATCGCTTTAAATACGATCTGCAAGACCCAAAACTTGCAGAATTAGTGACTCTAGGTTACCCTAAAGTCTAGAGCCAAACTCATTACCCGGCTGCTCTCGGGAATGAAACGAAACTTCGTATTGGGTCTAGATCGCACATCGGGAGTCCGATTAACATGAAGCTAAGGAACCAGGACCGCCCCACTGGGCTTGACAATCATCTCAAAAATCAGATGATTCCGATGTCCCACGGCCATTCTTTTCGATCCGGAGCGAGGGAGTGTGAAAAACACTAATTCCAACCCAAAATAAATATCTGGAATAGTGATCTGGCATCATTCGGTTGCGCGTCAGTATTAAGCAACCTGACCATCGGAATCAGACCAAATTACACCCTCGGATTAAGAAAAATTTCAGGAACATTTACATGTACTTAGAATTTCTGATCGTGACCCACTGACCGTTGAACTGAAAGTGGTCTGCAACGTGCGATCTGGGAATCCGATCGAGTCGAAAACGTAATCCCACGTAGATCCATAGATGGTGAGCTTAAGTCTGACGTTTGGCTCAAGGAGGGCCACCAGAACATCCCTTTTGAGCTTGGAAAGTGGCGAAATGCCTATATATGCAGCCACCCTTGAACCTGAGTCTATTTTAGACATGTTTTTGGCTATAAAAGGGGCTTAGAACAGCCCCTCTCACAGCCATACGAATTTGGGAGAAAAACCCTAGAGAGAGGGAGAGAAAAGAGAGAGAAGAGCTTGGATTTGTGGGACCACCTTCCTCCTACTGCTTCCACTCATCACACGGCCTACACCGCCTCATTCCTGGCGGTTTCCCGGCGGTATCCATCCCGTTTGGAGGTAAGAAACCCTAACCCTAGGTCTGATTTGAGGTAGGATTATTGTAGGTTATGGAAAAGTTAATCGATTCCGCTCTTTAGGCTAGAAAACTCCCGTATACGGAAGCTTTACTACCCTTGCTGATTTGTTGGAATTCCAAGGGCCAAGGTGAGGACTTTAAGTGTATAAGTTACGTTTTTCAAAGCTTTCAATGTCAGATAATGATAGATTCATGATCTGCGTGTAAATGCACATGTACAAAGTGCTTTCCGTTTCCTGTTTCGATTAACGTTGTAGAATATGGAATTTCACATACTCTAGATATACGTAGAAATACCGTATACGTATTTTTTTCGGGAAAATGTTTGACATGTTTATTTAATGTATGATTATATAACATGTGGATAAAATACTAGTTTGGCGAAAGAAATCGCAAAAATACATGTTCGCTTGTAAATGCCTAATATGTTGAAAATGTGTATTCTAGAATACCGCATATGTGCAGATTTTGGAAATACAATTGTAATGATTATTTGCTGTATGATTATGATATACATGGGTAAAATACTGTAACGCCCTGAAAATCGGGGGTCGAGCATAAACTCAACACCCGAGTTCCAGAACATCACTTATGCAACAAAATGAATGATGATTGAATGTTGACTATATTCGTGCATTGAACATGAGTGAGATTAAGCCAAAACAGCATATCATACTCCAGAGACAGTTAAGTTTGCGAGCGGAAGACTGTGATAGATAGATAAAATATAAAACTTATGATGAGTCTCCAGAGTGTGATAACATTACCAGGTTAAATAAATACAAGTGCAGTTCTAAAATTTACCAAATGTGAGGAAGTGTAATGCCTTCTATCCCAAGAACCATAACCCCGTCAATACAATACCAGGTCGTCATTGGCCTGTCAGAAAGTTACATGTAGGAGAACTCCTCCTCCACATCATAGAAGTCCGGCTCTGCTTCGTAAGCATCGCCATCACCTGAAACTCAACAAATCTGGTGGGTGTTCGGAACACCGTCCCGTAACGTGGGAGTGAGTGATCAACTCAGTGGAACAGTAAAGCATAGGTTAACATGTTATCAATTCAATCAAGCAGTAATGATAAAGCAGTACAAATCAAACATTTCTAACTACTCTTGTTATTGCGAAAATGAAATGACATGATGCTGTATGCCCTTGCCAAACCACCCTCAAGCGACATCATCTTACGTTCGCGAATGCTTACTCCCTCAGTGCGCCACATCTACGAAGCACATGCGGTGCGATGATGCTCATGATTACCAAGTTTTTATTAGTCCATTTCAAACAGCAGTATTGGGAAACTAAGGTACCTCCCTTGTATCATTCCCAAACATGATCCATTCTAGGGTCGTCAATCCTAGTTATTCTCATACGATATTATAGTTTGAGAAGCTTAGTGAAGGCATCGCAAAGGGCTCGTCACCCGTCAGCGCGGATACAGATCTCACCGTATGCGGCTCAATTGCTGGCCGTCAGCTCGAGTACAGGTCTCACCGTACTCGGCTCAATCACTAGCCGTCAGCTCAAGTACAGGTCTCACCGTACTCGGCTCAACTCACACTCTAGTTGCTGTGAAAGACTCGTCGCCAATCACAGACCCTTGGAGTGTACTCGATGATACCACGGAGGACTCGTCGCCCGTCAGCACGAGCACAGGTCTCACCGTACTCGGCTCTCACCGTAAGTATCGACAGCTTGAATACAGTGTCCCATACCACCGTATTCGGCTCACGAGTTCTGTTGCGCAATGGTCACTACGGGGAGGCACATGGCCCCAGCGTAGGCCGACAGCTCGACCACGGTGTCCCATACCACCATGCCCGGCTCATGCGTCTTAGCGGATCGAGATACCATGGTTAAAAGGGGGTTTCACTGGTAAGTTTGGTACCCTAGGGTCAAGCAGTAGCGTCCAAACAGGGTGAACATGCATAAGGCAGATCGGGTTACTTGATGAGCTCGACTAGCGCGATCGTCCGTTGAGCTGCACGACATGAAGTGCATAAAACCTTCGTGTGGCCTAGCCACTGCCGACAGGCAACGCCCGACTCGAGTTCGTCGAACACATCCCACGTGGCAAATGAATCTCAGCCACGAGTTCAATCTCGTTACCGATTGCCTGGGCCATAATCATAGCCCCAAACACAATCAATTGCAGATAAATAAAGCAGTAATGGATCAGGATTTAAATCATACAATCAAAGTCTGGTATTATCCGTTTAGGGCTGCCAGGGCTGTTGCACGCACTCGTTGCTCCGCTCCCCCATCACCCATGACGGATCATACATCATAAATATAAATTTAAACATATGCATTACATAGTTAAAATCATAAAACAGTTGAGCATGTTATGAATCACAACACAAGCATGAGTTTGTACATGTTCAAATCCTAATCACACAACTATCAAAGGAGATCATACACATAGTGAAAAGAGGTTGAGAATCATATCTCAACACCCTTATATATTACAATTTGCTAACTACTACACATTCAGACATTTCAAGAAACACTTAAACAACCATACATCAACATACATGACATATGTCGATCACATAGGCATTAGGCCAAATCCTTTCACTAGGGAGTTGCCCCAATCATAACACGCGTACACCCATGACGGATAGTCATGGCAAGCAGGAATCCAAGTTCCATATCCATTCAGTCATTTCCACAAACACTTGGGCCACACATTTTAGCATATATAGTGTATAATGGCCGTGACGTGATTTAGGGCAAATCCTTTCGTCAAAGGGATATCGCCAATATAACAATCATGAATCCATGACAATTAGTCATGGCGAGCATGAATGAGAATCCATACTCATTCAGCCATTTCCACAAACACTTAGAATACACTATTACAACATACATGGTGTATGTTAGTAAAACATGTATTAGGGTTATCTTTTGCCAAGCTAGTATTTTATCCATGTATAATATATTACTACAGCAAATAATCATGACATACATCTCCAAAATTTATACGTATACAGTATTTCTAGAATACACAATTTCAACATACGTAGCATTTACAAGTGAACATGTATTACGGCGATTCCTTTCGCCAAACTAGTATTTTATCCATATATAGTATAATCATACATTAAATAAACATGTCAAACACTTCTCCAAAAAAAATACGTATACGGTATTTCTACGTATACCTAGAGTATGTGAAATTCCATATTCTACAACGTTAATCGAAACAGGAAACGGAAAGCACTTTGTACATGTGCAATTGCATGCAGATCATGAATCTATCATTATCTGACATTGAAAGCGTTGAAAACCCTAACCTATGCACCTAAAGTCCGCACCTTTTGTCGTAGAATTGTAACGGAGTTGATAGGTTCGCTAAGCTTCCGTATACGGGAGTTTGGCAACCTAGAGGACGAAATAGGTTAGCTATTTCACAACCTACAACCACCCAAGCCCCAAATCAGATTAGGGTTAGGGTTTCTTACCTAGAAACGGGGCTGGAATGCCGGGAAAAGCGATGAGAAAGGGATGGTGCAGCCCGTGTGTGGTGGCAGGGAACGACGGCAGGGAGATTCTCCCACTTCTCCCTCACTTTTCTCTTCTTTTCCCTCTCTCAAATCCAAATTCGTATGGCTGCCATGAGAGAGGGTTTAAGGTCCTTATATAGTCTCAAAACTCACCGAAATAGACTCCTGTTCAAAGGTTACTGCTAATATAGGTATTTCGTTACTTTTCCAGCTCAAAAGAGAGGTTCTGGTGGCCCTCCTTGAGCCAAACGTCAGACTTAAGCTCACCACACATGGATCTATGTGGGATTACGTTTTCGACTCTATCGGGTTCCCAGATCGCACGTGGCGGACCACTTTCAGTTCAACGGTCAGTGGGCCACGATCCGAAATTCCAAGTACATGTAAATGTTCCTGAAATTTTTCTTAATCCGAGGGTGTAATTTGGTCTGATTCTGACGGTCTGGTTGCTTAATACTGATGCGCAAGTGAAAGGTGCCAGATCACTATTCCAGATATTTATTTTGAATGGGAATAGTGTTTTTTCACACTCCCTCGCTCCGGATCGAAACGAATGGCCGTGGGACATCGGCTGGATCTGATTTTTGAGATGATTGTCAAGCCCAGTGAGGCGGTCCTAGTTCCTTAGCTTCGTGTTAATCGGACTCCCGATGTGCGGTCTAGACTAATACGAAGTTTCGTTTCATTCCCGAGAGCAGACGGGAAATGAGTTGGTTCTAAACTTTAGGGAACCTAGAGTCACTGATTTTGCAAGTTTTGGGTCTTGCAGATCGTATTTAAAGCGATCCCAACGGATTTCATGGCTAATCGAGTTTTGCACTTAGTTAACTTTGTTAAATTTCTAAAGGATTTAATCCTAATTGTTTTCTGGTTGAGACGGTACTTAAGCCTTTGCAGTTTGTATATAAAGTGATCCAAGTTTTACTACTTAGCTAGTTTAAGATAGTGTCTAGAGCGAAAGTGCTTTGAAAAATTGAAAGCACAAGGTAGAGAAGGGTGGGATTTGTGAAGGGAATGGGTTAAGGAGCGATTTTTTGACTGTGGGATTTAGTTTTGACAAGTTGGTAAGGTCTTAGGATCGACCCAATGCCTAAGGACGTCTAATCCCAGGTTGGCAAAAATCCGGGATGTTACAAATACTCACATGGCGAAGGGACAGCCCTAACACGAAGTTTGCTAACATACGTCATGTATGTTGGAATAGTGTATTCTAAGTGTTTGTGCAAATGCTTGTATGAGTACATGTTTATGTATTAGTGCCTTAGATAGGCGCTGATATGGGATTTCCGACTCCCTTAGAGGCATGTAGGATCCCCTCCATGCGGTGGTTCACCACAACCACTCACTTGTAATGTGTACACCATTGCATCCCTATGTGGATAGTGCTTTATCACATGCTTTACAACATGCTTTGCAACATGCTTTACTTTATGTTTTACTTCATGCTTTATAACATGCCTACTAACATGCTTGTATTGCTTGTTTATCATGCTTTACTTCACATGTTATTAATGAAAACTGTTTGAGTTTGGGACTATGTATATAGTCCAAACATTCGGTACCAGACTTGCGGTTGTGGCTGAGATTCATATCGCCACAAAGGACGTGTCTGGCGAACCTGAGTCGTACTTCGGTTGGCGATAGTGGTTGGCCACACGGAGTGCTTTTGTGCTCCATATCGCTCAACTTGTGGTGCGCTCGAACTAGTCAGGCTCGTCAACTAAACCGAAGTGTATTTGTGTGTTCACCCTATCTGGTCGCGCTACTGCTTGAACCTAGGGTACCAAACTTACCAGTGGCGATCCCCGTTTAACCATGGTACCTAGATCTGCTAAGTCGCATGAGCCGGGCATGGTGGTATGGGACACCGTGGTCAAGCTGTCGGCCTACGCTGGGGCCATGTGCCTCCCCGTAGTGACCATTGCGCAACCAAACTCGTGAGCCGAATACGGTGGTATGGGACACTGTATTCGAGCTGTCGATACTTCGGCGAGAGCCGAGTACGGTGAGATCTGTGCTCGTACTGACGGGCGACGAGTCCTCCGTAGTATCATCGAGTACACTCCAAGGGTCTGTGATTGGCGACGAGTCTTTCACAGCAACTAGAGTGCGAGTTGAGCCGAGTACGGTGAGATCTGTACTCGAGCTGACGGCTAGTGATTGAGCCGAGTACGGTGAGACCTATACTCGAGCTGACGGCCAGCAATTGAGCCGCATACGGTGAGATCTGTATCCGCGCTGACGGGTGACGAGCCCTTTGCGATGCCTTCACTACGTTCCTCAAACCATAATATCGTATGAGAATAACTAGGATTGACGACCCTAGAATGGATCATGTTGGGAATGATACAAGGGAGGTACCTTAGTTTCCTAATCCTGCTGGTTGAAATGGACTAATAAAAACTTGGTAATCATGAGCATCATCGCACCGCATGTGCTTTGTAGATGTGGCGCACTGAGGGAGTAAGCATTCGCGAACGTAAGATGATGTCGCTTGAGGGTGGTTTGGCAAGGGCATACAGCATCATGTCATATCATTTTTGCACTTAACAAGAGTAGTTAGAAATGTTTGGGATTGTACTGCTTTATCATTACTGCTTGATTGATTTGATAACATGTTAACTTATGCTTTAATGTTCCACTGAGTTAGCTACTCACTCCCACGTTACGGGACGGGTTTTGCAACACCCACTAGACTCTGTCGCAGGTGTAGTGGTGCCTTGGATCAGTAGCTGGAGCCCGACTTTGATGCGGATCAGGAGGAGTTCTCCTTCATGCAGTATTCTCTGACGGCTTCACTTAGGCCGGCTGCATCGCGGGATTTTCAGGGCCTCTCTTGAGGGTTGTATTTTGGTTTTTGACTTAGAAACAATACATGTATATTGGTACTCAGCTAGTACTCATACTCTGGAGTTCAGAAAATTTTGTTACTTTACATACTTGAATATAAAATTTCAGTCTTCCGCTTGCCTTTATACAATTGAACTGGAGTATGAATTACTGTTTTGGGATAATCTCATTCATGTTTATTGCGCTAACTCAGACAACATTTAACCAGCATTGTGTATGTTGCATAAGTGATGCGTTGGAACTCGGGAGTTGAGTTCATACTCGACCCCCGAATTTCAGGGCGTTACAGTTAAAGTAGTTGAGAATCATATCTCAACACCCTTATACATTGCAATTTACTAACTACTTACTCATTCAGACAATTTTACAAACACTTAGACTACACCTTCCAACATACCTGTAATACGCTAGTTATAACACATTTCATAGCGAATCCTTTTACAAAGGAGTTGCCACATGAACCATGATCATGCATTCACGACCAATAGTCATGGCAAGCATAAATCATAGTTCCATATTCATTCGAACATTTCTACAAACACTTAGGCTACACGTTAGAACATACACAACGTATGTCGGGATAACATGTATTAGGCTAATCCGTTCACCCAGAAGTTTATACACATCCATCTAGCATACATAGGCAGCAATTAATCATGGCAAGAACAAATCTGAATTTCGTACGTATACGGTATTTTCTACAAATACGAGGAATACAGTATATTCAACCTAGTTAACGTATAACTGAAAAATGAAACGGACATCACTTTATGCATGTGAAATAGTACCCACGTCAAGAATAAATCATTAACCAACATTGAAAGCCTTGAAAACCATAACTTATATGTCTATAGTCCGCACCTTACGCCGGTAAACGCGTAACAGATTTGTTTTAAACACGTAGTCTTTGTCACCGGCAGGATGGGAACCTATAGCATGATCTAGGTTAGCTATTTCATCATTTCAACTATTGAAAACCCTAGAACAGATTAGGGGTTGAATTTCTTACCTAAGAACGGGATCGGTATCGCCGGTAGAGCGGTACGGGAGAGCTGATTCAGCCCGTGGAAGGATGGGATTGAATCCCAGGGATGAACTCCACTCTCTCTCTCTCTCTCTCTCTCTCTCTTCTCTCTCTCTCTCTCTCTCTCTTTCTCTTCTAAGGTTCTCTCAATTCGTCTCTTAAGGTTTTCCAATTCGTATGGGAGAGAGAGTGAGGCTTAAGGCCCTTATATAGGCCCAAAACTGATGGGAATGGCCCCAGGGCCAAGGTATACTTAGGTTATAGCCAAAACCCATCTGTTTCGGCTCAACGGAGCACTTTCGGAGCCCCCCCTTCAGCCAAAGGTCGGACTTAAGCTCCCTGACCATGGATCTTGGTCGAGTTAAGTTTTCATTCCAGTCGGCTTCCTAGATCACACTTGGCGGACCAATTTCAGTTCAACGGTCACCGGAACTCGATCAGGATTACAAGTACACTGCCATGTGTATGAAATTTCTCCTGATCCGAGGGTGTATTTGGGTCAGATTCTGACGGTCTGATTGCTTATATCAGGCCCGCAAGCGACAAGTCTTAGATTACTTAAATTAGATTTAATTTCTAAAGAAAACCACATTTTCTCACACATTTCACTCCAGGTTCAAGCGAATAGCCCCGGGACACTGTCTGGATTTGATTTTCGAGATGGTTGTCAAGCCCAGTAAGGCGGTCCTAATTATATAACTTCATATTATTTGGACTTTCGACGTACGGTCCAGATCTGATACGGAGTTTCGTGATGCTCCCGAAGGCAACTGGGTAATGATATTAATCTTAGATTTTTAGGGTAACCTAACGTCAATGATTTTACAAGTTTTGGGTCTTGCAGATCATATTTAAAGTGGTTCAAGCGAATTTCACAGCTAATCTAGTTTAACACTTAGTTAATTTCGTCTAATTTCTAATGGATTTCGTCCTGAGTGATTTCTGCCTGAGGTGGTACTCGAGTCTTTGTACGGATTTTTTCGGGACGTTACAATCTACCCCCCTTAAATAAAAATTTCGTCCCTGAAATTGTTTAAGGGTAATAAGTAAAGGTGTACAGGTTAGTTCTGTTGGTTTCAAGTTTATATACGTGTTAAGGTATATAATAGCTACACTAGTATAGCTCATATCGGTCTACCCCCCTTAAAGGTTTCTACCGTTGAGGTTTGAAGATAAATGTCCAAGTCATTATTATCATACTAAGTGTCTGATGTGAAAGTTTACCTAAGGGTGGTATGTTCTACCATTTATAATTGGGCTAATACGGAATATCAGTTGTGGTATGCTCGAACCCGATACGTCGATTGCCCGCCTGACCAGGGCAGACAACACATTGTATCCCTTCCTAATCCTGATGGATCCTGGTCTTCTGCTCGGTCAAAGCAGTGAGTCCTTTGGTAATCACCCAGGATTGAGAATTAAGTTAAGCCGCGAATGCCTCGTACGGATATGGTTCTGAAATTCTGAAATCGAATCATCCTAAGTATTTAAGGAGTATTATAATTCGCTAGGAGGTTCTAGCCTCATGTCTATAAGGTTGTCCTTTGGATCTTGTTCAACGAGAGTTCTTGTTTAACCTATGTTTAACTTGATGGATAATAAGTTCTTTCCTAATGCTCATAGTCAAAAGACTATACTAGAAGGGTTTTCAATCTCCTAATATTATAGTTGTAGGTCACCATTTCAATCATATGACTAGGGGGTTATGAGCAGATCTGCACTTTGGTTTCATTAATCTCGGGAGGTAGGGAAGAGTTGAGAGTCCTAAAATATTTCAGAAGTTTGGAATGCTAGCAACATAAGGCCGCGGGAAGGGAAAGAAAAGGGACATCTCCTCGACGCGATATGAACCTTGAATTTAAAGGGAAATAAGAAACTTATAATATTTTACTGTAGTTCGCTTCTAACATGAGCTTACGGAGTATTAAACTATGAAACTCAATCCTACCCGAGGGTTCTAATTTAATTGTACAAAAACAACTATATATATATATATATATATATATATATATATTATATATATATATATCTTTACGTATATTCAAATCTAATCGTAAGATACTTCTTAGTATGATTATATAATTCCTAAATAGACACCACATACTAAACTTTAATATGAAAAGGTACGACCAGCCTATTCACAAATCGAAGTTGTAGAAATTTTCCGTTTCGACCCTTCTATTATTTACAACATATTTGTCATCTATAGTTGCCATGTTTTTTTTTATAATCCTTATAGTAATCCATTGTTATTCTTTCATACAACTTGGTTTAATACTTACACCCTACTTTCTTTCCTTCGACAACTTCATTACTGACCTTCTAAGGAAGATCCGGCTCCTCGACTTCATTACTGACCTTCTAAGGAAGATCCAGCTCCTATTTCGTGACCTGAACCTTACGTATAACCGGGATCAATTTCCTTCGACCATGGGCCGGTGGGCTATTAGTCCATCAGCATCCGTCGCGCCTATGAGCGGGTAGACAATTAAGTTAATACACACTGCTCTGCTTCCTAAGTCTATCGGGCAATCCTTACAAAGTTTGGTAGTATCGGAGAAGGTCCTTGTCGCGATAAGGACTCTCAACACATCCACAGGGATAGTGTTCAATCCCAAACGCTTGACTATGGAGCATGACACGGACCCAATGTCTACCAATAGGAATACAGGCGTACCTTGACTGCGGGCAGAGACCTCAAAGGTCAAAGGTGCTGCAGTTGTTGACTCAGGTGCTTCAGCTGCAAGTGCATGCACACGGGCTTGTTGAGGATGGTTTGGTTACGCCGTCATAAGTCATTGGGGTGACCCATTTAGGGGTACAGGTGGTCGGTAAAGTGGCTGCACTGGTGGTGCAAATCGTGGGGGTGGAGTCGTTATATCACGTGGTGGCCGACGGTCGTTCTTCTGAGGTGGCGTGATACCATTGTCTTTCATCTTGGTGAAACAGAAGGGGTCAGTGTGTCCGACTTTGTCACAATATGTACACAAACGTTTCGCTTGCCTTTGTTGGGTCGGCAGAGCCATGGGCCTGGGAGGCAAGTTTACATGTGGCCTCTTACCTAGGACTGGTCGGTCCTGTGATTCGAGCTGGGGCCTCGGGCCCATTGGTATACATGTTTGAGAAACTCTGTCTCCATCTTGTTCGGCTTGCAGAGAGGCGTTGACTAGCTCGACATAATTGGGAATGCTAGCGCAACACGTCTTAGGGCGGATATCAGGCCGCAACCCATCTGAAAAATGCCGCATTTTCATCGGTTCATCAGTTAGTATCAAAGGAGAGTATCTGGCTAGCTCCGTGAACCTGTTCTCGTACTCTGTCACTGTCATGCCTCCCTATCTGATGCGCAAGAACTCATTCTCCTTCTCGTGCCAGTACGTCTGAGGATAATACTTCTCATGAAAGCGGAACTCAAAATCTGCCCATGTCCATATATAGCCAACTGCAACTGTCCGCAAAACACTATCCCACCACAAGCTAGCCTCCTTTTCAAACATAAAGGTGGTCAACTCGACTTGCTCCTGCTCTATACAATGTAGTATCCTCAGCATCTTGGAGATGCGGTCGAGCCAATATTCGGCCTCCTCGGGTCTATGAGAACCCGTAAAGGTAGGAGGCCTCAAGCGCTGAAATCACTCGAGGAGACCACACGTACCCAGATTCCCCGTAGGGTATGCAGCAGGAGCGGGTAAAGTCACACCCTCATCCTGAGCGGAAAGCCCTACAGGCTCAGCAGGGTGTATAAATGGTGCAGGTGGAGTTGCACTCCCACCCTGAGTTAGGGCCCCTACAATAGTGGCCAAGAGCTGCTGCTGGTGCTGCATCTGTTGCTGCTGGTTCTACACCTGCTGCTGGTGCATCATCATCAACAACTGTTCCAACCTATCCGTAGGTGAGGCTGCTTGAGGCACGTGCTGTGTCGAAGAAGACGTACAGTTTTGCTCATGAACCGAAGGCGTGTAAGGTGGCGGTCCAACTGTAGGACCAGTAGAAGGCTGAGACTCAGGCATAATCTCACGAACAGGGCCCACACCGGGGTCCGTATGACCATCACATCAGGGAGGTGCCTGATCCATCGAATCAGTAAGTGCGAGGCGTGTCGTGCTCCGCGTGACCTTCCGTGGCATGCCCTATATGACATAGGGTGCAACCCAGGTCAGATTCAGCATACTCACAAACACTTTTACGCAGCATTCATACCCAGACTAAAGCAACTTCATGCATTTCATTTACCAAAATTGTCATAATACATGAAACACAGTGTTACATGAATCATGACAGGAGATGCATGTGAGCTAATACAACCAAGACTTCAAACATTTAAAACATTCTACCAACTACTACACCACTAGGCCTATCAACATGAAAACACAAAGATCCTAACACAGCAACAAAACAAACGCTGGATGACTAAGCATCCGAGTCTGGCGAAGGAAGAGGGGCGTCCTTATCTTGCAGACAGCCCAGGATAGACTTCAACGTGCGAGTCACCTTCTTAAACTTATGCTTCACGAGGCCTCGAAGATCCATAATATCCTGTCGTAGGACCGCCTAACCCTGTCGTAGGATAACCTAATCTTCCTCAAGTTGAGCTATACGAGCATCCTTATCAGCCCAATCAGTGTCCTACTCCGGTGGCGTAGGAGGTGAGCTCTCCTCTGTATCTTGGGCCTCCTCTTCTTCCTTGCTCTCTTCCTCTTCTATTTCAGCTCCACCTTCTTCCTCACTCTCTTCCTCTTCACTCTCCGTCTCATCCTCACTCTCCTCAAGTCGGGCTTGTCGCTGTCGTGGCCCAATGTCCATTTGAGTGAGAGTAATTTCATTGATGAAATGTTACAGCACTGGGAGTTCTGCGCTAAGTCCGTAGCCGAACTCGCGTGCAATCTTGCATATGAGTCGGCCGAAGGGGAGCAAATCAGTCCTTCTATTGGAGCGTGTGGTAAGAACTATCTGCTATAGAACATACATAGGCATGCACAAGTTCTCACCCTTCCCTGCCTGATGCAAGAAATCTACCATCAGGTGCGTGCACTCGCTGCGGTTACTCCAACTGGGGTAGACGTTGAACGTGAAGATGTGATGGAGTAGACGGAAGTCATCAGTCATATTGCTCGCTAGAAGACTATTATTTGGCTGCCACTGAACCAGTCGACCACAAAGGAAACGCGTACGGCGATCCCTTTCACATGCACTCTTCAAATTCTTCTCGATTGCGTGGACTTGGCCAAGCGGTATTCCCATGAGTCGAGCTATCAGGTCAGCGTCAATTGTGGCATCCAGACCTCTTCCCGAGGGAATCTTGAACTGCAAGGGATCCAGCGTAGGCTCTCGAATATGGGCATAGAAAGCTCGGACAATACTCACATTCGCACGATATTTTCCCTCAAACACAGGGCCTCAACTGGCTTCACTCAGGCGCTCCAATAGCAGATACTCCCCAAAGAGCCGCCCATCCACTTGAGCCTCAAAAAGGACCCTACGGTCCACATATCTTCCATGGGACAACTCCACCAGTAGAGTTCTTGGGAGAGGAGCCTGGGGATCGAGGTCCGCTTAGTCCGTATCTCATGCTCAACGCCCGTGCTTGCGGTGGCGCCTCTCAGTCTCCTTGCACGAGTGGGGCGACTAGGCCCGGCTTCATCCACGGCACCCTTTCTCTTTCCCATGAGAGAAAGAATGGTGGAAATTGAGAAAATGGTCGTAATAATCTCGAATAGGGCCATGGAAAAGGGAAGAAAAGGGAGAAAAGGGTTGAAGTCTGTAGGTCGTTACAGATTTGAGCCTTAAAGGAGGGTGTAAAGGCTTCAATGGAAGGGAATGAAGAGGGAAAATGAAGAAAGAGGATGGGTAGTGGGTGCACACGAATTTGAGCCTGAAATGGGGAATTCAAGGGCTCAAATGAGAGAGAATGGAGAGAGTAGGCAGCAATAGAGATGGGCTTACAGCATGGTGGTGGAGAGGGTGCACGAAAATGGAAGAGAGATCGTTTGGTGGGGCGATTTGAGAGAGAACTCGAAACGTTTTGGAAGAAAAGAAAACATGGAGAGGTGGTTTGTGAAGGAGGGGCATGTTTAGAAGGGTTTTAATCAAAACTCCATACATCAGTGGGCCATACAATGCCCCAAACTCGATCGGCCCACCCAACCGAGCCCGTTTGGCGGTGAGGCCTCGCCAAACCTGCGAGGTCATCGCCAACCTCTGGAGAATCTGGCGAGGTCCTCCTACCCCCCTCAGTCCAAAAACGTGCGGGGCCCACCCTGGGTCCCTCTAGAAGTGCCCCATTTGGGCCCCACCTCCGTTTTGAGTCTATTCGGGCTATTTCGGATACTATCTGATGTATATTCGCATTTATCGATTTCTAAAGGTTGAGATGGGGTCATTTGTGATCTTAATCTGTCGATAGACGGTCCGGGAGTGATCCGACGTCGTCTCATGCGATCACGAATGTGTATGGACCCAAACAAAATGGTCGATTTCGGTGAACTTCGCCAATTGGCCAAATCGGGAAAACCTAAGTTCGTTTCTAGATTTCTCTCGCACCCACTTATGTCAAAAAGCATCAGCGTACATTGTGTGACCATAACCCAGGTCCGTTTTAATCCAAATCATGCTCTGATACCAACTTGTAACACCTTGAAAATCGGGGGTCGAGTAGCAACTCAACTCCCGAGTTCCAAAACATCACTTATGCAACATAAATGCTTATGATTAAATGTTGTCTGTGTTAGTGCATTAACATGAGTGGGATTATACCAAAACAGTAATTCATACTCTAAATCAAGTTGTTTTCAAAACAGCGGAAGACTAGAAATTATATAAAATACATGAGGAACACATAAACCGAAATCTATCTCCAGAGTATGAATATAACACTGAGTCACTGTGTACATGTAATATTACAAAAGTCAAAAGTATCAAAAATGGTTCACTTGTCATAAAACCTGTAGCCCCGCCGACCAGGAGAGCCTAAGCGAAACCGTCGGAGAACTGCATATAAGAGTACTCCTCCTGATCGTCATAGAAGTTCGGCTCTACTTCCTGAGCGTCGTTATCACCTGCAACTAAGACAGGGTCTGTTTAGTGTGTACAACACCGTCCCGTAACGTGGGAGTGAGTGATCAACTCAGTGGAACAATAAACCAAAGGTTAACATGTTATCAATTTAATCAAGCAGTAATGATAAAGTAGTAAATCACACATCCCTAAGTACTCTTGTTAATGCAAGAATGGTATGAATGTATAATGCATGCCCTCGCCTACGCTCCCTCAGTGACTTCATCTCACGTTTGCACATGAACAACACTGCCTCAGTGCTTGACCTGCTATGCCTGAACGCACGCGTAATGCGGTGCATGTATATGATTACCAAGTTCTTATTAGACCTTTTCGTACAGCAGGGTTGGGAAACAAAGATACCTCCCTTATATCAATACCCAAACAATGATCCATTCTAAGGTCGTCAATCCTAGTAAATCTCATACAAAGTTGCGGTTCTAGGTCACTACCACCAATGCCCCACCAATTGGCAGTCTATTTTCGAAGGCACGTCACCGACCCGACTGGGGACCACAGCCAGGCTGCGATGGGGTAGGCCTAGCTTATACTCTCGTTGCTACGGAACGCTCGTCGCCTCAACGTAGTCTCAGAGTATGTTCGAGGTCACTACAAAGGGCTCGTCACCTAATCAGTGTAAGTCAACAGCTAAAATACAGTGTCTCATACCACCGTATTCGGCTCACGAGGCGGTGTTGCTCACTGGTCACTACGGGGAGGTTCGTCGCCCCATCATAGGGCGACAACTCAACCACGGTGTCCCATACCACCATGTCCGGCTCATGAGTCTTAGCGGATAGAGGTACCAAGGTTAATGGGGTTTCCACTGGTGAGTTTGGTACCTTAGGTTCAAGCAGTAGCGTCCAAACATGATAAACATACATATGGCCAATCGACGAACTCGACTAGCACGAGCGCACATCGAGTTGATCGACATGAAGTACATAAGCACTCCGTGTGGCCTAACCACTGTCGATAATCGAAGTACGGCTCGGATTCTTCGAACACATCCTATGTGGTGAAACAACATCATCTATCAATCTAGGATCTGTTGCCGATTGTCTGGACTATACAATAGCCCCAATCACATTCAATTACAACAAAATATCCTAGAAGATAGTTAAAGCAGTAATGGATCAAGATCTCAAATCATACAATCATGTCCCCTTTAGGGCTGTCAGGGCTATTGCACGGAATCGTTATACCACTCCCTCATCACCCCTCACGGCTTTGTCTTTACATTTTATGGAATATAACTTAAACATGGATTTATACATATGCATTACATAGATAAACAGACACTCTAATATACGGTACATGGAGGAAAGCATACACATAGTTAAAGTAGTTGAGAATCATATCTCAACACCCTTATATATTGCAATTTACTAACTACTTACTCATTCAGATAATTTTACAAACAATTAGACTACACCTTCCAACATACCTGTAATATGCTAATTATAACACATGTCGTAGCGAATCCTTTTACAAAGGAGTTGCCACATGAACCACGATCATGCATTCACGACCAATAGTCATGACAAGCATAAATCATAGTTCCATATTCATTCGAACATTTCTACAAACACTTAGGCTACATGTTATAACATACACAACATATGTCGGGATAATATGTATTAGGCTAATCCGTTCACCCAGAAGTTGATACACATGCATCTAGCATACATAGGCAGCAATTAATCATGGCAAGTACAAATCTGAATTTCATACGTATACGGTATTTTCTACAAATACGAGGAATACAGTATATTCAACCTAGTTAACGTTAAACTGAAAAATGAAACGGACATCACTTTATGCATGTGAAATAGCACCCACGTCAAGAATAAATCATTAACCGACATTGAAAGCCTTGAAAACCATAACCTATACGTCTATAGTCTACACCTTACGCCGGTAAACGCGTAACAGATTTGTTTTAAACACGTAGTCTTTGTCACCAGCAGGATGGCAACCTATAGCATGAACTAGGTTAGCTATTTCATCATTTCAACTATTGCAAACCCTAGAACAAATTAGGGGTTGAATTTCTTACCTAAGAACGGGATCAGTATCGCCGGTAGAGCGGTTCAGAAGAGCTAATTCAGCCCGTGGAAGGATGGGATTGAATCCCAGGGATGAACTCCAACTCTCTCTCTCTCTTTCTCTCTCTTTCCTCTCTTAGGGTTTCCCAAATTCGTATGAGATGAGAGAGTGAGGGCTTAAGGCCCTTATATAGGCCCAAAACTGATGGAAATGGCCCCAGGGCCAAGGTATACTTAAGTTATAGCCAAAACTCATCTGTTTCGGCTCAACAGAGCACTTTCGGAGCCCCCCCTTGAGCCAAAGGTCGGACTTAAGCTCCCTGACCATGGATCTTGGTCGAGTTAAGTTTTCATTCCAGTCGGGTTCCCAAATCACACGTGGCGGACCAATTTCAGTTCAACGATCACCAGAACTCGATCAGGATTACAAGTACACTGCCATGTGTATGAAATTTCTCCTGATCCGAGGGTATATTTGGGTCAGATTCTGACGGTCTGATTGCTTATATCAGGCCAGCAAGCAACAAGTCTCAGATTACTTAAATTAGATTTAATTTCTAAAGAAAACCACGTTTTCTCACACACTTCACTCCGGGCTCAAGCGAATAGCCCCGGGACACTATCTGGATTTGATTTCCGAGATGGTTATCAAGCCCAGCAAGGCGGTCCTAATTATATAACTTCGTATTATTCGGACTTTTGACATGCGGTCCAGATCCGATACGGAGTTTCATGATGCTCCCGAGGGCAACTGGGTAATGAGATTGATCCTAGATTTTAGGGTAACCTAGCGTCAATGATTTTACAAGTTTTGGGTCTTACAGATCGTATTTAAAGTGGTTCAAGTGAATTTCACAGCTAATCTAGTTTAACACTTAGTTAATTTTATCTAATTTCTAATGGATTTCGTCCTAAGTGATTTCTGCCTGAGGTGGCGCTCGAGTCTTTGTACGGATTTTTTCGGGACATTACAATTGTAATGTGTGATTCCACCTTGGTTTATGTAATGATGTTTATGGTGGGCTATGCCTTGGAACAATGATGGTTTGACACCCACATTGTAAGTACAATGTTGGTTAAATGTCCGCATTGTAACTCTCCTTAGGGCTCATTGGTAGGCCCATACTTGTTGTGTGAAGGCCGTCTAGGCCCATCTTCGTTATGAAGATAGTTCATTACTTTATAACATGCTTAGTATAATTCCATGACTCATGTCATACGCATCATATGTATGCTTGATATAAGTAGTGACTGATCATAGCATATGTCATTGGGCAGGTTATTTATTAGACTCACTGATAGGAGTTACCCACATGAACGCGTGGTATGCGTTGGATTGTTGCATGAGTGGACATGTGATTCATGCATATCGCATTTGTGTGTCATGATCCTTGTACGCCCTAACGGCATCAGGGTCGTGGCTCCATAAGCACATCGTGGATGGCCGTATCGGATACCAAAAATATTTGGTTCTAGCACTGTGGGCACTTAGGATGTCCTTTTGGTACCATGAGATGCTCTAACGTCTAGACCGAGTGGATACACGAGCACCCGAGTGCCGAACACCAGTAGATCGCATCTCACACTGTGTTGTGGTTGGTTTGAAGGGGGTGTGGCCTAATCCGCCCGAGTGAGGGGGTTGTAAGCTAGGTTGAGTTTGACCAGCTCACAAATGAGTCCGCTATTGACGAGTTGGGTAGGTATTGGCAGACTACTGGTCAGGCGGATAGTGTGGTCTATTCCACTTACTGAGCTGTGCGGCTAGGGAGGCGGCAGTCCTTGTGAAGTGTAATAGACCCTGGTGATATCCCAAAGAGAAACTGTACTGATACATGTACCTAATGAGGATTAGAATGCTTGCTTTGCATCTCGCATATGACATTTAGCTACATAGGCCTCGCATTGCATGGCCTTGGCATGACCAATAGCATTCATGGCTTGCATCGCATAGCCATGGCACGGCTGATAGTATTTATGGACTTACCGCATATTTCTGCATTACTCTGATATTGTATACTTGGCATTCACCTTGCGCACATACTTACACTACCCTCTAATCTTTTGTAAGCTTATGCACGACCATTGTGTGCAGGTGTCGTTGGATCGCAGCAACACTGAGGTAGGAGCGCGCAACAGATTATTTTGGAGTTTTGATCACCCTGTATTTCCCTTCCCACTTTGTACTTAAAGTTTTTGATATAGTGGATATGTGGTGATGTTATTTTGTGACTTGGTTATGCTTGTGGTTTGCTCCATTACCATATATATATATATATATATATATATATATATATATATATATATATATATATATTATACTGAAAATCCTCCTTGTAGGATCCCAGGATCAAAATCTGGCATACGAGTGTCAGGATCCGAGAATGGGGCACTACGGAGGCTGTCGGTGCCAGATTCAGTGATCGGAAATTTTATGAGCCCGTTTTTTGAGTTTGGGGTGTGACAACCCCCCTCCCCCCTAGGACTGAGAGCTCGCCCTTTTCAAGTGGTGTCAAAGCTAAGTGGCTCATTCTATTGGATTTATTTCCTGAGCTTATCGATCTAGAGCTATCAGTATGTCAAATTTTGATAGCCTATCTATTACTAGGCCACCACCGTTTGATGGCTCCAACTATGCTTATTGGAAAGCCAGGATGAGGATATTTCTGAAATACATTGATGAAAGTGTGTGGCAAGCCACAGTGGCTAGATGGAATCCACCAATGTCTGAAGTTCTAGGCAGTGATGGAACTAAGTCCATAAAGGAAACACCGTTTTTTATGTGGACTACTCTTTAGAAAAATGAGAGCAGTGTAAATGTTAAGGCTTTAAATGCAATCACTTGTGCATTATCACCTAATGAATTCAAAAGAATCTTTTCTTGTGATACTGCTAAATAAGCCTGGGACATTCTTGAAATGACACACAAGGGTATATCTATTATAAAAAAAAGTCTAAAGTTCAGATCCTCACTACTAAGTTTAAGGAAATTCGTATGGAAGAAAATGAGTCTTTCATGGACTTCTATACGAAACTAAATAACATAGTGAACTCTATGTGGGGTCTAGGAGATGGTATCCCAGAAAGCAAAGTCTGTGCAAAAATACTGCGATCACTACCTGAGAGATTTAATTCCAAGGTGACTATCATTTAGGAACTTAGAGACATAGATCACATGAAGGTTGAGGAACTTGTTGGTTCACTTCAAACATATGAGTTAAATTTCAAAGCTCCAAAAGTTAAGTCTATAGCTCTTAAGTCATCCAAATCTATTTCTCATGATAGTAATGTTAATTTTGATTGTGAAAACTCGGAGGATGATATGACTTTACTTGCGAAAAAGTTTTATAAGATTTTTAAAAGTAAGAAAAGAGCTGATTTTCAAAAACCCTCTGAGAAGAAAAAGGGTAAATCTAAATCATGGAAATCTCTAAAAGATAGCTAGTGTTTCAACTGCCATAAATATGAGAATTTGGCAAATATGTGTCCAAAGAGGGACAAGCCAAAGTGAAAAGGCATGTTAGCGACATGGGATGAATCACCCAGCTCTGAAGCTTCTTTTAAGTCAGATGAATCTGAACCTGAAACTTTAAATGAAGTTAAGGCTTTAATGACTCTAGCCAGAGTCACTTCCACAGATAGTTGCGATTCAACAGAACATAAAAATCTGAGAAGTGACCCTGAAAATGATAATGAAGATGATCTTCAAGATGCCTATAATACCCTATACAAGGAAAGTTGTAAGATTGCTGTCAAGTTAAAACTTCAAAAAGAAAATTTTCTAAAATTAAAAGATGAATTTGAAAAATCCGTTTTTAAAAAATCTCATATTTCTGATTATTTTGAAAAAGAAAAATGCGATTTGAATTTCTAAACATCTGAACTTGAAAAATTAAAATCAAAAAATGAGAAACTAAAATGTGAAGTGTCTTCCCTATTGAGTTCAAAGGATACATGGAGGTATGCCTAGGGAGACCCTAAACTTGAAAAGTTACTAACCGCATATAGAACATGTGGAGACAGATCGGGTCTGGGCTATGACAAGTACATGCCTCTAAAAAATAAGAGTGTATCTCCTACATTTGTCAAAGGAGAATCCTCTAACTCAAAAAGAAAGGACTTGAAATATAATAATCAAAACAACTCTAAAAATGTAAAAACTTTTCAAGCTTCTAAAGTCAATACTAATAATGTCAGCTTTAGAAAATAATGTTATAATCCTTTAGCTGAAAAAATTGTGGACTTACTCAAGGAGCTTCTCAAATCTAACTCTAATATGAGAGTTAATAATAATTTCAAGCAATGGAAAACTAACAGTACTCCAAAACCCAAAACTACAATAAAATGGGTTCCTGAGGTTACTTGTTTGGTTGCCCACACCGCCTTCAAGGCTGTGAGTCAATCAAAGTGGTACCTAGACAATGGTTGCTAAGACACAAGACAGGTGACAGAGTTTGTTCACCAACTACAAAGAAATGACTGATGGCTCAGTCACTTTTGGTGATGGAAGCAACTGTAAGATAATTGGCCAAGGTACGGTTCATATCTCTAACCTTCTTCCTTTTGAAAATGTTTTATTTGTAAAAGGACTTAAGCATAATCTTTTGAGCATATCTCAAATCTGCGATAACAAGCATAGTGTTAAATTTACAAATCAAGGATGCAAGATCTCAAATGAGAAAGGTTGTGTGATATTAAATGGCCGTAGAACATCTGAGAATTGTTATATCGTGAATGAATCTTGCTCCTCTAAATTATCTTGTTACATGGTCCAAACCAATGATAACAAATTATGGCACAAACACCTTGGACATGTGAACTACCGAAATTTGTATAGATTAAGCAAAGCCGATCTTATTAGAGGTCTACCCAAATTGAAGAAAATTGATAAAATATGTGGCGCATGTCAGATTGGAAAATAAACAAGGAGTAGTCACAAGAAAGTGAACTCCTCTACCACATCCAAACCTCTTGAACTTCTCGACATGATCTTGTTAGACCAACCAAAACGGAGAGTAGAGGTGGTAAGAAGTATTTCTTGGTAATTATGGATGACTTTACTAGATTTACTTGGGTTGCATTCATGAGAGAAAAATCTGAAACTCTTGATGAAGTCAAAAGAATACTCAAGCATATTCAGACTAAAAAAGAAATGAATGTTGTTAAGATCCGAAGCGATCATTGATCGAAATTCAAAATTAGCAATTTTGAGAAGTTCTGTAGTGATCATGGTATATCGCATGAGTTTTCTGCTCCTAAGACGCCTCAACAAAATGGGGTTGTTGAAAGGAAAAATAAAGTGCTACAAGAGATGGCCAATGTAATGTTAAATAGCATGAAGTTACCTAAAAATTTATGGGCCGAAGCTGTTAATACTACGTGTTATATCATAAACCATGTTTACATTAGAATATCAAAAGATAAAACGGCTTATGAAATGTGGTTTAATAAGAAACCTACAGTTAAATACTTTCAAATTTTTTGAAGTAAGTTCTACATTTTACGAGACCGGAAAAATTTAGTGAAGTTCGATACTAAGGGTGATGAAGGGATATTCTTAGGTTATGCTCTAAATAGTCGAGCATATCGTGTTCTTAACAAAAAAAACTGGTGTCATTCAGGAGTCCATAGATGTTGTCATTGATGATCACTTGAGCACACCAACATCTAGTTCAAAAGATGATGAAGTCACTGTAATTGATAAACCTGACTCCTCATCTTGTCAAATCAATACTGAACTATGATCAGTTAAAGACCATCCTACTGATTAAATACTAGGTAACCCTCTCACTGGTGTGAGTACTCGAAAACAATTGGAAAAAATATGTAATTATATGTGCTTTACTTTCCAAATCGAACCAGCCAACGTAAAAGATGCACTCACTGATGAAAATTGGATAGTTGTCATGCAAGATGAACTAAACCAATTTGTTAGGAATGAAGTATGGTATTTAGTTCCAAGACCATCTGATAAACATATAATTGAAACAAAGTGGATTTTCAAAAATAAATCTGATGAGTTAGGGAATATAATAAGAAACAAGGCTAGACTGGTTTACAAGGGTACACTCAGATAGGAGGAGTCGATTATGATGAAACCTTTACCCTAATAGCTCGTCTTGTATCCATTAGATTATTCATATCCATTGCATGTGTCAAAAAGTTTAAGATCTATCAAATGGATGTTGAAAGTGCATTTCTAAATGGTGATCTACATGAAGAGGTTTATGTTGAACAACCTAAGGGTTTTGAGGACCCTAAACACTCTAATCATGTGTATCACCTTAAAAAGCACTTTATGGTTTGAAACAAGCTCCCAGGGCATGGTATGAGAAATTGACTAAGTTCTTACTAAGTCATAATATTGTTATGGGGAGTGTTGATAAAACTTTTTTTGTTAAAAAATACAGTGAACACATACTAATAGTACAGATATACGTTGATGATATTATCTATGGTTCTACTTGCACTAACCTGTCTGCGGTAAGAAATTTGATACTCCTATGAGTACGAATCTCAAGCTCTTGAAGGATGAATCAGGTAAAAGTATAGATCCTCGGTTATATTGTAGTATGATTGGTAGTTTACTATACTTAATTACAAGTCGTCCTAATATAGCATTCAGTATAGGTATCTGTGCTAGATATTAATCAGATCCTAAGGAATCTCACCTTATTGTTGTCAAGCGCATTATTAGATATGTCGCAAGTACGGTTAATCTTGACCTCTGGTATCCGCATGATACAAATGTTTAATTAGCTGGTTATACATATGTTGACTAGGCTGGGAACATAAATGATAGAAAATCTACCAGTGGTGGATGTTTTTATGTTGGAAATTGTTTAGTTTCCTTGCACAGTAAGAAACAGAGTTCCGTATCATTATCCACTGCTGAGGCTGAATATATTGCAGCTGGGATGCTTGTACCCAGCTTGTGTGGATGAAAAGAATGCTCAACGATACAGGTATTGTACAAGATACAATGATATTGTATTGCGATAACTCTAGCGCAATTAATATATCTAAAAATCCCATCCAGCATTCCCATACCAAACATATTGACATTTGGTATCATTATATTCAGGAATTAGTAGAAGATAAAATCATTTCATTGGAATACGTTCAAATGGAAAATCAGCTTGCAGACAAATTTACTAAACCACTTGATAGGAATAGGTTTTCTAAATTGAAAATACATATTGGTATGTGTAATTCTAACTGAGTTTATCATGTTTACATGTTTTATTTTTTATATATTTTTATGCAAATAATTTTGAATAAAAATTTGAATTTTTAGTGCTTACACGACCAGTCAAACATATACTTGACCAGTCGTGGCTTGACTGGTCGAGCATGTACTCGACCGGTCGAGTTGAGCGATTGGAAGCCTTTATGAGTGAGAAAATCACTTTTTCCCTCATTTTTCTCTTCTTCCTCATCCGGCCCTCTTTTGACCCATCGAACCCACCTTCAATTAGTGCTTGGTAAGTGCTTCATCTTTTATTTCCTTTCATATTTGGGTTCCTATTTGCATACATTGGTAGATTCGTGAGTTGATTTGAGTTTTTCTTTCGATTTCTAAGAGGTTTTTGCTCAAAATCTGTTCTACTTGAAACCCTACTTTCCATTATTGTTTTTTCTTGATTTGTATCTTGTAATGGAAGGTCGTACTAAGAAGAAAGCTACTCGAGATCCTCTTCTCGATCTACACCTCTTAAGGTGAGAACCCTACGTCTTCCCGAGGAATATCCCGAGTATGTACGGGATTTTCGTGCTCGAGAGATCATTGTTGAGCATATGGTTGATTCGAATCATTTAGCTCAGTTTCAGCTTTTTCCCATCCTAGTTGTTGTAGGTTGGGAAAACATTTTGAATTGGGGCGGACCGGCATACCATTGAGTGACGTATCACTTGAAAACTTAACTTTCTCAATTAGCTTTAGAGAAGGTACTTTTCAAGTTTATCAACGCTTAATTTCGAGTTTGCTAGATATAAATGTAAACAATGATGGTATTCCTATACCAAATTTAGCCGAATGGTTGAATGAATCGGAAAGGCGTATGCTAACCCGTAAATTATGTAACATGGACTTGGAATGGAATGCAAGAAATGCGCTTTAGGCCAATCAAATGTTGCCCAAATACATCTCATTTTCATTGCGAATGTCTATCCTCGCTTTGGCAACAAAGCTGAACTTACTTCTTTCATGGTTCGTATTTTGCATTTCGTTGTGTCGGGTATTCCCATCTGTCTTCCATCCTTAATATGTTATATGATTATTCAATTCCGTCTTCATTCAGGCCACGGATATATTCCCTTCGCCTACTTGATGACCATCTTAGCTTTGCATTGCAATGTGGTCATATCGCCTGGTGAATCTTTTATTTCGATTCTTCCTTTCAACGACTCTAATATAAACAAGATGAACCTAAAGCTCAATCCTGGCCAGAAGGATGGGGAAGCAGAGGAAGTTGAAGAAGACGATGCGTTACCAACTGACACCATGATGGAGGATATATTTAATGAACTTGATTCTGATGATGTTGAGGCTAACCCTGATTATCTGCCACCTCCATACGATGAGCACCTTCGCTCTTTGGAGGAGAAGGTGGATGCATTGAAAATTTCTCAGGACAATCTGCAGGAAAGTCACAAATCGCCTGTGAAATATATGCGAAAGTACTTTCATCACATTACTAGAGGACTCTGTCGGATTAATCCATCTATTCCACCTCCTTCTTCATCTGGTTTAGATTAGTTCTGTTTCTTTATATTTTGGGCATGTATAACTTTCACTATTACTTTATCTTTAACTGGATTTGTATGACTTTATGACATTCTGTTGATGCCTAACTTCGTAATGTTAACATTCTTCTTGCTTTAACTTTTACTTTAACTCTTATTCTACTATTCTCTGCCATTATCATATTCACAGCTATGTTTGATCTTTTTATTTAATTCTTCCTTTGTCAAGTTGTGACAAAAAGGGGGAGAGATTTGTGGTTATGTTAGTTTGAGTTTGATTGGTGTATGGTGTAGAGTGGTGCATGTGCATGTGTTTTTTTTTTTTTTGGGAATATGTATACAGGTACTCTACAAGTCACCAAGCTCAAATTGAGGGGGAGTATTTGAAAGAGTGTTATGTTATGAAGTGGAGTTGTGAAAGTTTGTGAATTTGTGCATTGTGTATAGGTTGATCTTCCAAGTTGGTTTTGTCACAAATTTGACAAAGGGAGAGATTGTAAGTGCTATGTTGTATATCAAGCACCCTATATTGTCAAATTTCATAGTGACAAAACACTTTGGAATGATGAAATTGTTCATAGATGGAAAGTTCACCTTCATTCGAAGATGTGTCACAAAGTCATGAAAATTGCTCTATCTACTTCAACTTCAAATGCTACATCAATGTGCAAGTTCTACTTCAAGATAAAATACTAATGCAAGTTCAATTCCAAGTACAAGTACAAGTTTTGTTTCAAATGCACTACAAGGTCAAGTTCAAGTTGAAGCTTCAAATGTACAAGATCATGCTTCAAGAACATCAAGTACAAGATCAATTGGAAGCTACTGAAGCTACAAGTTCAATGTTCAATATTTCAAGTATAAATGACCCTAGAAAGACCTTAGGCTTAGGTCAATCATATTGCATATTTTATATGGGTTATTTTTCTTTTTATAAGCTTTGGTTTGACTAGTCCTAGCCTATGTTCGACTAGTCCAAGATTTTTCTAGACCAGTCCAGGAATTATTTCAAAATTTTGAATTTTTCTGGTAGGGTCACGACCAGTCGAGCACCTTGCTCGGCCAGTTGTGGGAATAGGCTCGACCAGTCGAGCAGGGCTCGACTCAAACTCCAGCAACCTTTTTGAGCCCCACTCGACTAGTTGAGGTTCGGTTTTATTCGATCACGCCAAAATTTTTAAAATTTGGTTGCTCCCAAGACCAGTCGAAGGTGACCTTAGACCAGTCGAATGAACTGTTTTTCAGCCTATAAATAAAGGACTTCTCTCAGCTTTATTCATTCATTCAAAGCCAAATAATCCACCACTTTGAGAGAAAGTTCCCCATGATTATCAAGCTATTGTTCAGTAATTTTAGATTCGTTTATAGCTTATTTGATTGTGTAATTTCTTGATCTCTTTGCTTTCAATCTAACTTTGTAAAAGGGAGTTCTACTCTACCTTTTTGAGATCTAAGGCATTCAATCAAGTAGCCCAGGTTTGAGTTTAATTAAAATTCATTTTGAACCTAAAACCCTTCTATATGTGTGTTGGACATTGAACAAGTACATCTACAAGTGAAGCGGTTCTACCGGGCTACATCAAGAAAAATCTACAGATAAGTATATTGCTTTTTGCTTTTTGGTTCGTGAGAGAAGCCAGAAAATCTCTATTATGGTTTATGAGATAAGCCAGAAAATCTCTTGTGGTTTTGACTGAGATAAGCCAGAAAATCTCAGCGCGGGGTTTTTAATTGCGATAGCCCATTGAAAACGCAATTGTAAAGGTTTTAAGGTGAACCTTGAAAAACCTTCTTTCATAGTGAAAGTCAATATCATGTGGGTTGTGATTATTGGGAGTGGAGTACGTGTGGCTGTTTGAGAACAGTTGGTGTACACACCGAACCACTATAATTCTTGGAGTTTGGATGATGATGATGTATGTGATATATGTGTGGTGAATGCTTATATCTATTTCATGTACATGTGATGAATGTTGTAATAGCTAGATTTATTTCTATTGCTTCTTGTATTAGTTTGAGTTTTTTTATCCTTACTGAGTTCAAGAAATCAGGTTGTCCTACCATAAACTTTAGTTTTGGTGTAAGGTTGTCCTTTAAACAACGTTTGTATCAACCTCTCAATACTATTGCAATTGAGATTGTTATTTGATTAAGCTATCTGCATTTATATTCTGTATTTATTTTTTTATTTGGCATAGTCCTATTCCCCCCCCCCCCCCCCCCCCCCCTCTTCTAGGACTAAGAGCTCGCCCTTTTCAGCTCCGACCAAGCTTATCTGCCCAATCAGTCAATGATTTGACTCATCTTCGCTTCATCTTGAATGACTGAAGAGTCCAGCCCAGGTCGGCCTCGACCATCCTCTGCATGATTCTAGGGCCAACTATGTCAACTCTTATCACTCACATAAATCTCACATGACAGTTGAGTAAATTACGCAGGGATCGCGCCTAAGATTAAGAACCGACTCTAACTTGCCTACACTATAAATAGGGGATCCATCTACATGAAAAGGTATGCAAAATCTCTCGCCCAAGACCCATCGACACTACCAGACCCAGATTCCTAACCTGACTTTGGCATTGGAGGGTCCCCTGCTCTAGCTAGGGTCTCCTTTGTCGTCTTCATGTGCAAGTGTTTGAAGGTCCAACAATTCAGTGAGGGTGAACCATATTTTTGCATCAACATATAGTGTTATTAAAAAGTATGATTATAAGACTATAGCTTCTACATATACGAGCAGTACAGATCAATCTAAGGATGCAATCTGAAGGAGGAAACCAGCCACCGTAACTAGAAAAACCCTTGAGCCGTCTATGGTCCCCATGCCACGCATAGTAAACAGTCAAAAGTTGTCTAGCATGGAATTACAACCCATGGTGAGACGAGGATATCTCTTCCTTTTAAAATAGAGAAAAACTCTCAAACTCCAGTGTGATAGATGATACATAGGTAATTACTCAAAATTAAACTGACCCAAACGCGTGTCCAAATGGAGATGTTTAGGGCCTGTTTAGATACCACCAAATAGGTTACTTTTTCTGCTTACAATAGTAGATAAGTAACTTATTTCAGATAAGTAAGTTTGGTTTATGTTTAGTTATAAGAAACTTTTTTACTTAAAATTACTTTCACTCCAATTAATTTTTTTACCTTTTTGTACTTTTCACAAGTTGATGAAGAGAGGCATAGGGAGACATGAAAGAGAGGAGAAGCAGATAAGTATGTGGTTTACCAAACATATTTATATGCTTAATAAGTATAAACTAAGATAAGTTACTTAGGGGTCATTTGGCACCATGGTTTTAGGGGGATTTGGGGGGATTTCAAATCCCTTAGCTGTTTGGCAATATAAAGTAATCGGGGGTTTCAAATTCCCTCAAAGAAAGGGTTTGAAATCCATGGTGAGAGCTTGGATTACACCTAAATTCCTTTCTATAGTTACATGTGTAACATGTGTGTCACCATTGTTGATGCAATTTTTTGGTTGACCCCTCTTAGACCTTCAAGTGCCTACACAAGAAGAAAATAAAGGAGACCCTAGCTAGTGCAAGGGGACCCTCTGATGCCTAAGTTAAATAAGGAATTGGGGTCTAGCAGATGATTAATATGTGTAAAGTTGACTCTGTGTGAGTCTGCATACCTTTCACCATTGGAGGCTCAAATTTATAGCCTTAAGGAGTTGATGTTGGGGTTACAAACATCTCTCAATCGTAGGCGTAATCTCAGCGTACGTTTCTCAAGCGTTACATGAGATTTTCAGTAGAGATAAGGCTTAGGTGGTCAAGATCTGAAACCGTCAAGTAAAAGGCCAAGGCTGAGGTCCGACCAGTCAAACTGATCTCCATGACCGACCAGTCGAGCTGATCTTTATGACCATCCAGAGGTAGTTCTCTAGGTCGAACACCGTGATCGGCGGGTTGATTGCCCTAGTCAAGCTACTGGTTCGCCCGCGTCCAAGCACAGAAACCGAACTCCTCACCTTAGTGGAATAATTGTCGCTTCAAATAACTATCCTCTTGATTTTGTTATACTAGACTAACCTCAAGCCACGTAGTCCTATATTACACCTTCGGTCTGAGCACCTCTTAAGGACCAACACAAGCTTGGCAGGAGCTTGGAAATGGATGGAGGCGTGGAAAAGGTCGGCATCTTGGGATCTTGGCGCCTTCTCTCCTCCAATTAAATAGAGACAAGCTATGAGGAACTTCATAGTCACGATTAGTGCGGTCCTGGCCTGTCGTCTTCAGGCCAAACGAAATGCACATACACCCGAGCCGACCTCATACTCTCAGTCCAGTTTTACCCATAACAACCATACTATTATTCTATTGGGCACATGGCCCACTATTGATATCCAAAAAGAATTAGATTATCAATTGCATTGCTATAATTAGTTTGCACCGTCTAAACATTGTCCATGTAAATCAAAGGCTAGAAATTGTTGGTTAGTCACTCGAACATGATCTTGTGCTTGTGTCACACCCCAAACTCGGAAACCGGACTCACAAAATTCCCGACCACCGAATCCGACGCTGACAGCCTCCATAGCATCCCATTCTCGGCACCCGACACCCATATACCAGATTCTGATCCTGAGATCCTACAAGGAGGATTTTTTTATGATTTTTAGAACTTGCTGTCCAGAAACAAAAACAGGATTACAAATGAAGGGTGAAGATATGATGTTCATCATGGTGGGCCATACTGACATGGGCCACTTTGCTGACCACCATAGATATAAATACATGCACACACGTTCTTCGCTTTACATTGAATTAAACCACATGCATCCAACGACTTTTGACTAAAGAACTAATAGATAGACCGACGCCTTCATTTGAACCATGGAATTAGTCTCAACGAGTTCTGACCGTCTAAAGGCCTTCTTGCTAGAGAAGGTCGGTGAAGTGCAGGAATGCAGGATGACCGAACTCACGGAACTACACACTAGTGGGGCCCACACATATCAAAAAAATAAAAATGGGAAGAAAGAGGAGGATGAGGAAGATGGAAGGAAGGGTGTAGACTCACTCCAATGGATGGATGGTTGGATGATGATGTATGGTCCACTACCTCTTGATCAATGGTGGGCCACACCTTGGCCCTACTCTCTCTTACTCTCTCTTAAAATTTCAGAATTTTTCTAAGTATAGGAAAAGAATAAGTGCAAAAGAGCTCCTACTCTTATATAGGGAATTGGGGGTTGAGGTGGCAAAATGATGTGGCAACTTCATGAGATCTCATTGGTACTAAAAGTGAGGTGGAATGCGATGTATGGTATGGGTAGTTGATGGATGAGGTGGATGGTGCTAAGCATGCATTGGCCAAGGTGGAAGAAATTTAAACATGCATTGGCTAATGGATGGATAAGGGTTATGGGTTGTAGGTGATACATGGTGGATAATGAAGTAAAGTGTTGCAATTGGTTGTTTGAAGTGATGTGGCACAAATCAAGACATGCATTGGATGCATGTATAAGATGAGGTGGACATAAGTCATGATTAGTTTCTAAGGCATAGGGAGAGAGCTAATGATGAGTTTTGAGATAGAATCCAATTTTACTTTATAGTGCTTGTCTTATATGTGCTAGGTTCTTATTTTGTCATGTAGCGATTGTCCTATTTGTTGGTAATTTCCATTTTCGAAAAGTGGGCTTTAGGCCCACATGGGCTCAAGTCCAATGGGCCTAGCATAATAGAGGTTGCTTGTGTTACTGGATACATAATTTGGGTCGTACATTCGATGGGTCATATCTCACTAACGGAGCCTCGGATTGACACATGGTTTTCACCATTACGACCACAACGACGACGCGATCCACATGATAGAGGTCTCAAGGTCATTCAGAATAAATCACTTTGGTGAGTCTTTTAGGTACACTAGGGTGCAGTGTATGGTCTATCAACGGTGCGAGTTGGGACACGTATGTACACGAGCGATGTTGCAAAAGACCAGGATCCCACATCCTACCCACCTTACAAAAAAAATCGTCCTCAAAATTTCTAACTAAGTTCACATTCAATCGTGTTAAACAAATGAACAACCAAATCTCAAAGATCGTTATATAATCACAATTAATTCATAGCATCTAGACAAGGCACAACAACCAAGAATACCTCAATCAAACATCAAATAAGTAAGAATGATAATCAAGGGACAAGAGTTCTACATTTATACTCATATGTTTTACGTACTGGGATAACTAAGTGTTCCTAGGTTTTCAAACATCAGAGTACACACAGGTTGCCTTAGGATTATTGCTCTGATACCAACTCCTGTCACGCCCCAAACTTGGAAACTGGGCTTACAAAATTCTCGATCGCAGAATCCGGCGCTGACAGCCTCTATAGTATCCCATTCTCGGCTCCCGACACCCATATGCCAGATTCCGATCCTGGTATCTTACAATGAAGATTTTATATGGATTTTAGAACTTGTTGTCCATAAACAAAAACAGGATTACAGATGAAGAGTGTAGATATGATGTTCAGCATGGTGGACCATACTAACATGGGCCACTTTGCTGTCCACCATAGATATAAATACATGCAGACAAGAACTCCACACCAGTGGGGCCCACACATATCAAGAAAATAAAAAGGGGAAGAAAGAGGAGGATGAGGAAGATGGAAGGAGGGGTGTAGACTCACTTCAATGGATGGATGGTTGGATGATGATGTGTGGTCCACTCCCTCTTGACCAATGGTGGGCCACACCTTGGCCCCACTCTCTCTCACTCTCTCTTAAAATCTCAAAAAATTTCTAAGTATAGGAAAAGAATATGTGTAAGAGAGCTCCTACTCTTATATAAGGAATTGGGGGTTGAGGTGACAAAATAATGTGGCAAGTTCATGGGATCTCATTGGTGCTAAAAGTGAGGTGGAATGTGATGTATGGTATGGGTAGTGGATGAATGAGGTGGATGGTCCTAAGCATGCATTGGCCAAGGTGGAAGAAATCTATACATGCATTGGCTAATAGATGGATAAGGGTTATAAGTTGTAGGTGATGCATGGTGGATGATGAAGTAGAGTGTTGCAATTGGTTGTTTGAAGTGATGTGGCACAAATCAAGACATGCATTGGATGCATGTATAAGATGAGGTGGACATGAGTCATGATTAGTTTCTAAGGCATAGAGAGAGAGCTAATGATGAGTTTTGAGATAGAATCCAATTTTATTTTATAGTGTTTGTCTTATATGTGCTAGGTTCTTATTTTGTCTTGTAGCAATTGTCCTATTTGTTGGTAATTTTCATGTTCTAAAAGTGGGCTTTAGGCCCACATGGGCTCAAGTCCAATGGGCCTAACATAATAAAGGTTGCTTGTGTTACTGGATACATAATTTGGGCCATACATTCAATGGGTTATATCTCACTAACGGAGCATCGGATTGACACACGGTTTTCACCATTACGACCGCAACGACGACGCGGTCCACATGATAGAGGTCTCAAGGTCATCCAAAACAAATCACTTTGGTGAGTCTTTTAGGTGCGGTGTATGGTCTAGCAACGGTACGAGTTGGCACACGTGTGTGCACAAGCGATGTTGCAAAAGACCAGGATCCCACATCCTACCCACCTTACAAAAAAAAAAATCGTCCTCAAAATTTCTAACTAAGTTCACATTCAATCGTGTTAAACAAATGAACAACCAAATCTCAAAGATCGTTGTATAATCACAATTAATTCATAGCATCTAGACAAGGCACAACAACCAAGAATACCTCAATCAAACATCAAATAAGTAAGAATGATAATCAAGGGACAAGAGTTCTACATTTATACCCATATGTTTTACGTACTGGGATAACTAAGTGTTCCTAGGTTTTCAAACATCAGAGTACACACAGGTTACCCTAGGATTATTGCTCTGATACCAATTCCTGTCACACCCCAAACTTGGAAACTGGGCTTACAAAATTCTCGATCACCGAATCCGGCGCTGACAGCCTATGTAGTATCCCATTCTCGGCTCCTGACACCCATATGCCAAATTCCGATCCTGGTATCCTACACTGAAGATTTTATATGATTTTTAGAACTTGTTGTCCATAAACAAAAACAGGATTACAGATGAAGGGTGTAGATATGATGTTCAGCATGGTGGACCATACTGACATGGGTCACTTTGCTGTCCACCATAGATATAAATACATGCACACAAGAACTCCACACCGGTGGGGCCCACACATATCAAGAAATAAAAGGGGGAAGAAAGAGGAGGATGAGGAAGATGGAAGGAGGGGTGTAGACTCACTTCAATGGATGGATGGTTAGATGATGATGTGTGGTCCACTCCCTCTTGACCAATGGTGGGCCACACCTTGGCCCCACTCTCTCTCACTCTCTCTTAAAATCTTAGAAATTTTCTAAGTATAGGAAAAGAATAAGTGTAAGAGAGCTCCTACTCTTATATAGAGAATTGGGGGTTGAGGTGGCAAAATAATTTGGCAAGTTCATGGGATCTCATTAGTGTTAAAAGTGAGGTGGAATGTGAAGTATGGTACGGGTAGTAGATGGATGCGGTGGATGGTGCTAAGCATGCATTGGCCAAGGTGGAAGAAATCTATACATGCATTGGCTAATAGATAGATAAGGGTTATAGGTTGTAAGTGATGCATGGTGGATGATAAAGTAGAGTGTTGCAATTAGTTGTTTGAAGTGATGTGGCACAAATCAAGACATGCATTGGATGCATGTATAGGATGAGGTGGACATGAGTCATGATTAGTTTCTAAGGCATAGGGAGAGACCTAATGATTAGTTTTTGGATAGAATCCAATTTTGTCTTATAGTGTTTGTCTTATATGTGTTAGGTTCTTATTTTGTCATGTAGCAATTGTCTTATTTGTTGGTAATTTCTATGTTCTGAAAGTGGGCTTTAGGCCCACATGAGCTCAAGTCTAATGGGCCTAGCATAACAAAGGTTGCTTGTGTTACTGGATACATAATTTGGGTCGTACATTCAATGTGTCATATCTCACTAACGGAGCGTTGGATTGACACACGGTTTTCACGATTGCGACCGTAACGACGACGCGGTCCACATGATAGAGATCTCAAAGTCATCCAGAACAAATTACTTTGGTGAGTCTTCTAGGTGCACTAGGGTGTAGTGTATGGTCTAGCAACGGTGCGAATTGGGACACATGTGCACACGAGCGATGTCGCAAAACACCAGGATCCCACAGCTTGTGGCTCATCCGAGACTTGGAATTTCAACATTTTTAGGCAAAGCATATATTTCAGCAGGCTTATTATAACCATTGTGTCAAACATTACAAATGTTCACTAATTAGAAATATTAAAGTTGATTTAGTAATTAAATTCAAACCCCTGTAAATATACCATGCATATCTACTTTTGGATTAAAGTTGATTCCCAATCCAGGGTGTCAAAGACAATAAGAGGGTTTCAAATCCAGAGAGTTCCGAATCCAGGGGGTTCTAAATCCACGCTCCCAAACTAGCCCTTAAGGCATAAGTAGCTTAAGTAACTTATGATCCAAATGCTCCCTTAATGAACAAAATTTAACCTAACTTCATTATTCGATTACCGAACTGATGTATATTATTGGATGGTTAAAAATAAATTTATCTTATGTCCCTATTTCAGCAAACAAGTGTACATGAATAAGAGGTTAGGATTGTTCAACCAATTAAATTTTGGGACTTACTATAAGAGTTCCCCAATTTAGTCAATTTAATTTGCAATAGTCTACATCACATGTACACATTCTGAATGCCTACGTATCAAGCTTCATACACAGCCAGAGTATCAAATAACTCTTCTTTAGAATAGAAAATAGCATTTATTGTTTCAATACTGAAACTTGTAAAAAACATGACACCATGGCTTTAAATATTTGTTTTGGGCTTGGGTTTTGAAGTCCATAGAATCCATTACATTAGTCTATAAAATCCTTTGTATTTCATTTTCATTTCCAACACCATCTTCGTCAGATTGCAAATTGTTGGATAGTTTTTTCCTTTTCTTTTTCCTTTTAATGGCTTGAAGAAACAATCAGCTTTTGCCTCCTGTTACACGTCCGGACGTCCCAACTTCGCACATATTTGAAATTCCAATCCGTCCATCAAAAGCTCTATGATCTAAAATACCATTCATTAAAATGTCATGTCCATTAGATTTATAGGCAAACCATAGTGGGAAAGAAGACTAATTGTAGGCATCCATCCACCTGACAAGCACTCACACAGTTGTGTTCCGTTGCTGGAGTTTATATTTCTTGGCTAGTATTCGTTTTTATTATTAAATAAAGAAAAAAAGTTTGGCTCATACTTTCTTTTTTTGTTTTTGTTAATTCCATTCCCCAGCTTTCTGATAGGAAATGAAAAATCTAAAAATTAGAACAGAATTTTAGACTTTTCTCTCCCAAAAAGAGTATCAACAGAACAATTTATCATCCCCCAGAAATATTAGGCCGACTCTTAACATTTTCTTAGGAAAGATAAAAACAAGGGAATGAGTTGCTTGTTGTCAGCAACCGCTTGGGATTTACATGGAACAAAATAAACAAAAAGATACCAATAACCAAATATGCTTATAGGTTTGTTTGAGGTACCAATTCATGAGGTAGAAAGAATCATCCATTAGCTTGCATATCCCCCAGACATTACTTACAAAAAAGGGTAATCTCCAAACACTTATTCCCAAACATCCTCACCCAAAACTCTCACTACAATGTTCTCATTCTTTCGGAAAGATGAAATTGGTAATGTCTAGCTATGAGTGGTAAAGCATCCTACCAAGGGAGACCAAAAGAAAGCAGACCCACGTTAAGAGAAATGAAGATCCACATCCATCTCGAACCCTGCAATCCCAACCTTCCATCAGCAGAATTACCCGGAGTCTGCGATCCACCGGCAGAATTACCCGGCGACGAATTACCCGGAGGCTGCGATCCAGGTGCTCCAGCAGCTGATTTTTCAAATTAAACCAACAAACATTAGACATCCACATGAATAACAGGGAAACCATAATAATGACGAGATCCCCCAGAAACAGTCCAATCAGAGCAGATCAGCAGAATTACCTGGAGGCTGCAATCCAGGTGCTCCAGCAGCTGATTTTAAAATTAAACCCTCAAACATCAGACATCTCCCATGAATAACAAGGAAACCATAATAATAGTAATAGGAAAAGTATCCCCCAGAAACAGTCCAATCAGTGCAGATCCCAGTTTTAAGACCGAGTTGACTCGTGACTCTACTGCACCTGGTGTGGGCTGATACCGTGTCTTAAAATCCTGGTAGACTTGGGCTGACACAAGCCAACTTGGACAAGTCTCTACAGAAATGGAAATAGGGGCGACTCCTACAATTCGGCTCAGGGCTGGATGAATGAATCTGAGTCACTGAGTCTTAAAACCATGGTGTGGACACCTTTGGTCCAACCCAAGACATAATCCAAAATCAATGGAATGATCACAACCATTCATTTGATGGTCTTTTCTTACTGTTGTCCATGATCTGAGATGACCATGGAAAAAAAAAAAAAAAATTATATCTATGATCCATCAACTGGGATGGTTTAGATCAACAGGCATGTGTGGCCATTGGACCATTGGACAATAGGGTAAGTTCAAACACTGTTTCAGTGTAAAATTTCTACTTTTTCCACATGAACATTATTCAAGAGAGGAAAAAAAAAAAAAAAAAAACTGATTTTCTGCTATGGAAGTTTCTACAAATTTGTAGAAATTTAATTCCCACAACATTAAAATGAGCTAATGCAATTTGTACTACTTCAATTCCCAAATTATTATTATTATTGTTTTTTTAAATGGGTGTGAGTACAAAGCTCCCAAGTTATGTGTCAATATCAATTCGAACTTTGGAAAAAAAAAAAGAAGGAATTAGTATGTACTTACCCGGGCACGTCGGTTGAGTGATGAGGGTGGTAAGGATCTCACCATCGGTGTATCCAGCATAGGCACACGTTGTGTTACTGCAGGTGGCAGAAACAGAGGTGTTGCCAATGTACAGATTGGATGGCCCACCACATTGCATTGATGGGCACTTGGACCATTTCATAATGCGAACACCTTGCGACGGCTTGCATTTTAATCTTTACCACATTCAAATCAAACAGAGTCAGAACCATCATTTGCAAATTCATGGAACTGTTAGAGTTGATTTTTGATGTAATAACAGACTTACTGCCAATTGCTCGAGTGACAGCTGCATTTGACGCAGTTGTTGGCGGTAAGGGCGTAGCTGTGGTTAGGGAGGAGCAAGGAGCTATCCTCCGCAGTGCTGTTTATTGAAGAATTGCAAGCTGCAAATAACAGAATATGATCCATATCATCCAAAGGAAAGAAACACAAATGAAAAGTCCATATTGCATGATCGTTTCAATGCCAATTGAGCATGACTTGATGCATTGAGCCATCAATGCTGCATGGTAGAATGATCTGAACAGTGCATCTGGTGGGGCACTACCATTGGTGGCCCTTGGTGAAAAATGACCACGATTGGATATCTTGTGTTGAATCACTCTGGTCTTTGAATTTTATTTTTTTTGGCATGGTGGATTGATTGTAGCCCTCGATGCATCAACAGTCTCGATCACTCACCCATAGGCTCCACTTGTTCTGTACAACTCCAAGCTCTAAGATACCGAGGGCCCATTTGGATTGTAGGACTTCCCATTGCTGGTGGAGTTGCCATTTCAGAGAGTGATCAATCATGGATCGATGACTCTAGTCAACATGTTAGAATGATCAATGCATGAACTGACTTGACCAATGCAAGGATCCAAAAAAAAAAAAAAAATAGAGGTAGAACTCAGCTAATGGCTGATATGGGAGGACAGGAAGAACCCTCCTCAGAGGATCACCCTTGTACCATTACTATAGGACCATTGATTTTTCATGATATCATCAAGAAGACAAGATGATCCTTCATCTTCCTCAATATTAGTACTATATACACCGCAAGCAGCATTTGACCAATTTTACCCCTGAAATTAGTCAGAGGGAGGGGCAATTTTTAAAGGCAATAAGATGTGCCTGGCCCTTCATCTGAGGGAATTTTTGTCACTTCAATCCAATCATGGAGGTAGCCCGCTCACGCAATCCTCCCTTTGTGTGTATTCCTTAGGGAGGCATTCAATCAAGGCTTTATGGGCCAACATGATAACTTTGTAACAACCACTCCGTACATCTGTTGTGCTACCTCATGTTGGGACATCATCCCAAAATAAGTCATTTGAGGGGGCGACAACACAAGAAAAAGAGAAGATGGTTCACCCACCACAGTTGGCCCAAGCGTTGGATCGTCATGACTTTTGGGTTCCATGGATGGGGGAGCATACCCAATGTACGGGGTGGATTTCATGGAAGTTCCATTCATGAAGCTTCTTATAAAGGAAAGTAGCCTAGTGGGAAGTATGCTAGTGCGGTTACTATCTACATAACTTTGAATAGGCACTCTTGGACCATCACTTTACACACAACACCTGTGCTAACGTAGCAGCTACAGCTCGGAAGGAGATCTGAGCATGCATGAGATAGCCTCTGCCATGGAGCTGAAAGTACAAAAATGTTTGATGGGTCCACTAGTAAAGTAACCACCAACATACAGAACACTTTCCAAACCTATCAAGTTTGAGCCAATGCACATTCACCGTGCAACATGCTCCAGCCAGAAGAGCAGACCGGTAAGATTTTTGGGTGTTGACCATTTAGACCAATCGGATGTAAGGTGGAAATGGCTCAGGTAGCTCGCCTGACCTGACGAGCCTGAACTGGCTTTGGCCTGGGCTTGGATCTTGCATGCATGTCCCCCATCGTTTTCAGGTCAGGTTTGGTTAATATCATTTTCAACCACCCAGACTTTATACATGTGTTATATATCCTACAAAAATGCCATTCCAGTCCTTGGTTAGGCAACCCATTCATCATGAATGTAGACAGCTAGTTTTGTTCCTTTAGCATGTGGGTCGCGTGCAAAGGTGCGTGGAAGGAAAGTGCGTGAAGACTTGTGCCCCTTGCCCCATGGAGTGCCTGTCATCGGAAGCTATTTAGGGTTCACAGAGATGCCCATGATACACCACTCTGTCCATCAGTTTTTTCAGACCACACTAGAACAGGAGTCTAAAAATCAGGCAGATCCAAAACTCAATTGGCTTTCGTACTTAAAATTTATCTGAGTAGTAATAACCCTATGAACGGTTTGGATGGCATATAAACATCATGGTCGGCTCTAGGAAGGTTTCAACAGTGGATGCCTCATTTTTAACTGTTTCATGTGATGTGGCCCACCTGAGTTTTGGATTTACCCAAGTGTTGGTTTCCTGTCCTAGTGTAGTCTTGCGAAACTGATGAACAGAGTGGATTTATCACGGACATCCCCATATGCCCCACATAGCTTCTGCCTTCAATAACTTCCTGTGGCGGGCGCACAGGCAAGTGCGTCCATTAAAAAATGCTAAAGACGCATGTAATCGTTCGGTATCTATCTGATCATTGGATTGCCTATTGAATTACTCATTGGACTAAGTAAATTCGACTGGGCCCACCATGAATGTATGCGGTTTATCCACGCTGTCCATCCGTTTTTCCAGCTCATTTAAGGGGTTGTACCCAGAATTGAAGCATATCCAATGCTCAAGTGGATAATCCCACTGAAATAATGATTTCCACTGTTGAAACCTTGCTAGGCGCTACAGTGATGTTTATTTGACATTCAAACTGGTCGTAAAATCATAAAGACATGGATGAAGGGAAAACACAAATATAAGCTTTTTCCCTTCATCCAAAACTTCTGGGGCCCCGAGATTTTTTCAACGGTAGAGGTTCAATTTACATTGTTTCCTGTGGCGTGGTACATTTGAGTTTTGAATATGCTTCATTTTTGTGCTCAAGCCCTAAGATTATGTAGTAAAGTAGACAGACGGAGGGATAAAATATATAAATCACGGTCAACCTCACGGAGTTTATTCAGATTCCGCTTAATCCGAAGAGGGCCGGGATTGCGAGACAGACGGTCATGTCAAGGGCTCAGTGGGGCCCACCCTGAACTATATGTTTTATCCATTCGGTCCATCTATTTTTTTTCCAGATTATTTTAGCTCATGATTCTAAAAAGGAGGCAGATTGAAGGCTCAAGTGGACCCCAAGCAGCGGGGATCTAAAGCCTACCGTTGAAAACTTCCTGGGCACAAAAGTTTTGGATCAAGCTAATATGTATTTCTTCCCTTGATCCACGTGACCTTATGAAACAGGTTGTATGGCAAATAAACATCACAGTGAGAAGTTTTTAATCCCCACTGATTCATATGATGTGGTCCACTTTAGCAGTAGATCGGACTCCTTTTTGGGCTCGTGCCGTGTAATAATTTTTCAAAATATAGATAGACAGCGTGAATAAAACATAAAGATCACGGTGGACCCCACGAAGCCTACGACATGACCGTCCATCTCTAGCTGGTCCCGGTGGCGGTGAGGGTAGTAACCAATCCGCACCCCACCAAAATGAAAACGACTGCACTAGCGTACCTCGCGCGGGTCGCTATCGCTAATTGAGAGCCTCATGGATGTAACTTTCATTCGATCCAACCCGCCCATCAGTTAGGCTGCCTCATTCTTACGTTGGGATCCAAAAATCATGATGATCCAAGCTTATGTATGACACACTGTAGGAAGCAATTGGGATTAACATAGCCCGCCACTAGTTTTGTGTAAATCCATATGCCATCCAATCCCCTCCTCCGAATCGCCTCTTCATGATGAGCAAAAAGACACTATTCCAAAGCTCAGGTGCGCCGTAACTTAAATTTAGAGGTTTGAAGTATATTTTCATGGGATGATGTGGTTGCTGAATCAACCTGATTTTTTCGATCAAGGCCAAACGAGGGTGATGTACCTAATGGACGGTGTTGATCTCATTCACGTGAGGTCGTTTCCCTAAGTTAGAGAGTGACCTATGCGAGTTACCTTCGCCATCGTTCACGATAAAAAAAACAAACAAACAAACGCAAGTGCAATTAAGGTAGCCCGCGAGACAAGATAAGATGTGTGAAAGGACCTTTGAGAGGAACATCCAGAATTTGTCCCGCCTGAAGATCTTTGGGATCGCTGAGGCTGTTTCGAGCCAGCAGGGTGTCCTGCGTGGTCCCGAACTCCTTCGCAATCTGCTCCACCGAGCTCCCAGCAGCCACCACGTGTCCGTAATGGACGACTCTCGCCGCATCCACGTCATCGCAGCTGCAGGGCAGCGGGATCCGCAGCTTCGCACCTGTAATGATCACGTTCGGGTCCTTTATGTTGTTGATGGCCGCGATCTCCTGGTATGTCACGAATCCAAGAAAATAGTCCTCGCAATCGCGTCTAAGCCGTCGTCTTTCTTCACCGTGTAAAACGGCTTATCGTCCGAGATGCCGGACCCGTTACCGCACTTGCAGGGGATTGGGACCCGAACCGTCGAATTGGCCTTGATGATCCGGCTCGGCTCGGTCGAGAGGGGAAACGAGTTTGCGCCCAGTAGCGAGTGGAGAGATTCCACTCCGAAGAGGTGCTGGATGGCGGATATGGTGGTCGCGTTGCGAGGCGCGTAGCCAAGCAGCGACTGACACGTGTCACGAGATGAACACTTGAAGGTAACACAAGTAACGGAGATGGAGAGCGCGTAGAGGAGGGAGAGAGAGAGAAGGAGGGAAACGGGCCTCGTCATCTTCGCTCCTTTCTCTCCTTCTATTTCCCTGACACGAAGGGATGTCTGCTAGAAAGCGCGGCGAGCGTCTTATACATGTGGATGGAAACACAGGGGAGCGTAGGGAGTACGCCGCGTTTGGCATTGAATTGTGGGCTGTGGTGGAAGGTGTGGTGTGGAAAGAGCAAAAGTCTTAGCGCGATATTTGTTTCCCGTCTTGAGAGGACGCAGATCGCCTGCGACAGGCTGTCACGGTAACTTTCAGCGACGAAAAACTCGGTGGGCTCACCGTACTTACTTTTTTTTAATATAAATCCACCCATTGCATCCGTTTATCCATATCATGCTAGAGTATAAGAGGCTGATCTAAAACCGAGGGGACCCCGCGACAGGAAAAGGTTAGCCGGAAAATACCAGCCGTTGAAAGCTTCCCGGTTCTACTTTGATATTTATATTTCATCCATGCGGTTCATAAGATTATTCTCGATCGACTGTCTCATGCAATCTGGATCTACCTTGATCCTTTTTTCGAGGTTTATTGGACACTCAATTTGTTTTCTATTGTATAGGTGTGCCAGGTCGATAGGGTGGCTCAATTTAAATTGATCAACTTTATCATATTAAAATAATTTGATATGTTCAATATAAACGTATATGAGTAGATTATGAGAATCGGTCGCTTATTCGGATGCTTAAATAAGTTTATAATGATCAGGGAATAATCAAAGGATGGAGTTTTTCTTTCGAAGATGGGTTACTTTGTGTCTTCTTTAATAAAAAGACTTTCGAAATACATGTGCAAATTAAACAAAATGAAAATTTAAATTTAAAAAAAAATATAAATAAATAAAAAAAAAAAAAAAAAAAAAAAAAAAAAAAAAAACACTCACAATCAATCACTAGGAGCAATTGTAAGAATGCATCTCTTGAAAGAATTGTTTAATATTATATAAGAACAAATCCAACGTATGAACACAAACTTGAATTACAACTAAAAATTATGGCTAAGAATTACCGCTACTCCTAATACAAGCTGAGATAAAATATAAATTGATAGATATGATGGATTTGTTTGTTGTTTATATTGGTTGGGATAATATATACCTTGCTCTGTCGCATTCATCTGTTATTTATAGATTTCTATTATAGCTTTTTCTTCTAGATTCTTCTTCTATTATTGCAATGGTTACAGTAATCGAAAAATCTTTCTCTAGATCATTCTTTCTGCTACAGTTCTTCTTCCTAACTGTTTATATTCTCTCGACCAAGCTCTACTTTGGTCGTTAATCATTCATCAACCACACATCGGCCGCATTGCTTTCATCGATCGTCTGATGACATGTAGTATTAATTCTTCTAAATGTCTCTCTCTTTAATATATGAACCATTGTCACGTAGTCTTCCAAATCATTGTCTTTCTTGACATGTTTCCTCTTGTCCGTTCTGCTTCTGAACACCTCTCGGCCACTCATTTCACTTATGTCAGCCAAGGCTTTGTTGCCCTCAATCGGCTTTTATATCTTAAATAGCTCGACTGCGTTTTTTGTATATCGACCACAACACTCTGTTGACCATCCACTGATGTGGAGAGCTAAATTTAAGGCAGCTGTAATCCAACAAAAAGCACTCTAAATCGTTGAGGATCTTTTTATCCACTTCATATTCCTCACACAATGCCACATGTCGCCCTCCTATTGGCTTTCTCAGAATAGCCAAAAATAGGGTATAACAAGGTCCACCACATTTAAGTGTTATCCATCCAGTGTCCGCACGTATTAACATCATCAGCCCAACATTTTCTACCAAGACATTATTAGTGCACTGATTTTTGCATCCTATTTGTCGATGATGTGAGTCGTTGTGTCAAGTAGTCGGTTGAACCTTTGGAAAGTGAAGACTGAAGACACAAGTTAAGACATACCATCAAGGAGCAAAAAACAGGTATTTTGGTGACCCTAACCCTTAACCCAAAACAACCCATATACCTCTAGATGATCTTAACCTAATAGGAATATCCAATTGATCATCCCTTAGCCTTAAGAGACCAAGAAAAACATGATAAATGAGGCTAGAAGAGGTGTGAAGCTGCTGTGTAAAAGTTTTCCTAAAATGGTAACTTTCGATGAGTCTTCGATGGCATTGAGCTACCATCGAAGCGCCTTCGATGGCATCAAAGGCTTGCTCGATTACATCAATTAAGAATCAGAACTATCCAGCAACACGTTGCATTTAGTTCTGATTTTCTCGATGACATCGAATAGTAAGTTCAATGACATCGAAGGCCTACTCGATGGCATCGATAGAGAGTCAGAACCGTCCAACAACCAATTGAATTTTTCCCTAACTTTCTCGATGGCATCGAAGTCACTTCGATGATATCAAAACTTAAGTTTTGATGGCATTAAAGGTTTCTCGATAACATCGATTGAGAGTTAGAATTGTCCAGCAAGAAATTGAATTTTTCCCTGACTTTCTTGATGGCATCGAGGACATATTTGATGACATCGAAGGTTAATTTTGATGACATCGAAGGGAATTCGATGACATCGAAAATTATCCAGATATGTCCGTAAGAAAAAACATCATATTTTATTTAGAATGCTCGATGACATCTAGGAAAACTTTGATAACATCGAAGGACGTTCAATGACATCAATAGAGTCATTTCTTGCCCGTTTTTTTATCGTTGGAGCTCAAACTTTTTATAAAGGGTAATCAGTTCTTGAGCATTTCGATGGGTTTCTGGAGTAATAGAAGGTATGGTGATTCCATATTCATATCCCTCATCCCAAACCTCTATTACATGGTGTTCCAAGCAATTATCCTTGAGATTTACACTCATATGAGGATTCCGACCTCTACATTGATGATGTGCTTGAACCCTTCCACTTTCTAGAGATTGGACTTAAGTAATCTTGACAAACCATTGTCCAAATCATCTAGAAGACCCATCTAGGTGAATTCTTAAAAGGGCGAGCTCTCAGTCCTAGAGGGGGGGGGGGGGGGGGGGTGAATAAGACTATGCCAAATATAAAATAAATGTAGAATAGAAATAACGATAGCTGAATCAAATAGCGATCTCAATTGCAATAGTATTGAGAAGTTGATTCAAACGTTGTTCAAAGGACAATCTTACACCAAAAACCTAAGTTTATGGTAGGACAACCTGATTTCTTGAACTCGGTAAGGATAAAAAACCCAAACTAAAACAAGAGGCAAAATAATGAAATCTAGCTATTACAACATTCACCACATGTACATGAAATAGATATAAGCATTCACTACACATTCATCACATACATCATCATCCACCAAACTCCAAGAATTATAGTGGTTCGGTGTATACACCAACTGTTCTCAAACAGCCACACCTACTTCACTCCCAATAATCACAACCCACGTGATGTTGACTTTCACTATGAAAGAAGGTTTTCCAAGGTTCACCTTAAAACCTTTACAATTGCGTTTTTAATGGGCTACCACAATTAAAAACCCCACGCTGAGATTTTTTGGCTATCTCAGTCAAAACCAGTACAAAGATTTTCTAGCAATCTCAAGAACCAAAAGCAAATAAACAAAATATTTATCTGAAGATTCTGCTTTGATGTAGTCGGTAGAACCACTTCACTTGTAGATGTACATGTTCAATGTCCAACATACATATAGAAGGGTTCTAGGTTCTAAATGAATTTTAATTAAACTCAAACCTGGGTTACTTTGATTGAATTCCTTGGATCTCAAAAGGGGTAGAAAAGAACACCCTTTTTCATAAATCAGATTGAAGCAAAGAGATATTAAGAAATTACAAATCAAAAAACTATAAAATGAATCTATGATTTACTAGACAATAGCTTGATAATCACAGAGACTTTTCTCTCAAAATGGAGGCTTGATTTGGCTTTTAATGAATGATTAAAGTTGAGAAAAGACCTTTATTTATAGGTTGAAAAACGATTCCTTCAATTGGTCTAAGGTCAGCTTTGACTGATCTAAGGTTCAACCAAATTTCAAAAATTCTGACGCGATCGGATAAAATCGACCCTCGACTGGTCGAGTAGTTTGCTCGACTGGTCGAGTGGTCTGCTTGACTGGTCAAGTATAGCACTCGATTGGTCGAGTGGGTTCCAAAAAGCTTGCTGGAGTTCGAGTCAAACCCTTCTTGACTGGTCAAGTCGGTCTCCACGACAGGCCAAGCAGGGTGCTCGAATGGTCGAGGACCTACCAGAAATTTCTGAAATTTTGCAATAAAACCTGGACTAGTCGAGAGAAACCCTAGGCTGGTCGAGCCAGAGCCTGGACTAGTCGAACATAGGCTAAGACTAGTCAAAATAAAGCCTATAAGAAGTATAATAACTCATACCAAATGTGCAATATGAATGACCTAATCCTAAGGTCTTTTTAGGGTAATTTATACTTGAATATTGAACATTGAACTTTGTAGCTTCAGTAGCTTCGGTAGATCTTCTACTTGATACACTTGAAGCTTGAACTTGATCTTGACCATATACTGCACTTGTACTTGAACTTGTAGAACAATCTTCATATCTTGAGCTTTGTAGCACTTCTTCTTATGAAGGTGAACTTTCTATCATTTTAAAGTGGTTTGTCTCAACGAAATTTGACAACACAGGGTGCTTGATATACAATATAGCACTTACAATCTTCCCCGTTGTCAAATTCGTGACAAAACTAACTTAGAAGATTATCATACAAACTTCACAAGTTCACAAACTCAATAAACTTCACAGCTTCGCTTTAAAACACTCTTTCACAAACTCCCCCTTAATCTACTCTCCCTCAATCTGAGCTTGGCGACTTGTGTAGGAGAGTACCTGTATTAAACATATACATATTTTTAAATAAAATAAAATAAAAAACCACTCTACAACAACACACAATCAAACCCATAAACATAACCACAAATCTCTCCCCTTTTTTGTCACAACTTAACAAAGGAATATATAAATATAAAGATAGAACATAAATGTGATTATGATAATAGAAGAGAATAGAAGAAAAAGAGTTAACGTTAAGAACATAATCATAAACCAGAGTGTCATCATCATCAAGTCATATAAAACTAGTGAAAAGTGAAAGTGAAAGTTAAGTTATATATGCCCAAATATCAAGAAAAAGAACTAATCTGAACCAGATGAAAAAGGAGGTGGAATGGATGGATCAATCTGATGGAGTCCTCTAGTTATGTGATGAAAGTACTTACACATATATTTCATAGATGATTTGTAACTCTCATGCAGACTGTCTTGAGAAATTTTCAGTTCATCCACCTTCTCCTCCAAAGCAAGAAGGCGCTCATCATTATAATTCTTACCAATTGAAAATGAGACAGTACATTGTTTAGTTACCTTAGTCTCTTTCACCTTTTTTATTCATCTAATCAAGTAAGGAGAAGGATGCTTTGTCGTAGGTAGCCATAACTTGTCTACCATCACATTTGAGACAATGTTCTCGCTACTGCCACCATCTATGATTGTATCACAGACCTTGTCATTGATGGTACACCATGTGCGGCATATATTGTGCACTGCGGGTGCACCTCCTTTCTTGGAGTGTACAATAACCGCCTCATGACCAATGACTCGTCATGATCCTTGGCGAACCATTCTTCGTCACCAGCCCCTTCAACGGCCCGTTCATTCTCATTAAATTCAAAGCCTTCTTCCGCTGCCTCACCTTTAACACCCCATTCGTTAATGGTCAAGTGGGTTGTGGGGCATTGAGGGCGGGTATTTAATAAGTGACCCAATTAGCCACAACGGTAACAATGGTCTAGCCTTGGTTGACCATAAGGATTTGGAATCATACTCAGACCCACTGTTGTGGGCGCTACACATTGAGGCCTAGATGGGTTGCTCCCATGTCACGGTTTACTATTTTAGGAGGTTAAGAATACCCTCCTACTGGTTCATTTCCTTTGGCCAGTGCTGAATCCTGTGTGGACCCGTCATGGGGACCCAAGTCAAAGAATAAGGCCAAGTAGAGACTCTTGCAAGCTATGTTTCTGCCATACCCGCCAACTAAACCACTTCATCTACCGTCTCGACTGGGTGTATTTGAACTCGGTCCTAAATTATGGTCGTAAACCGCTTATGAATTGTGTTACCTTATGGGATTTGGTCTCCGATAAATCATTCCACGCTGCCAACCGCTAGAATTCTTTGGTGTAATCTGTGATGGTCTAATTCCCTCACCGATAATTTTTGTATTGTTGGAATAACACCTGCTCGTAACCACTTGGGAGGAATCATGATCGAAGAAGGCATCTCATTTACGACCATGATCGGATGGGCGCATTATTCTATTGGGCACATGAGAGTTGTAATTGCTCCCACCATGTGGAAGCACCAGATTTCAATTTAAACGCAACCAACTTCACTTTCTTTTCTTCTAGCACGTCCATGTAATCAAAATACTACTCTACTTCGGCTAACCAATCGAAGAAGTCTTCTATACGCAATAAGCCATTAAAACTGGGAAGATAGGCCTTACCTCGATAGTCTCTTTCAGCATGATCTAGTCGATCATCCCTTGGATTGGTGTTGAGAGTGAAATATTGTATATTTCTCCCTTATTATACTTTGGTTTTATAAACATGAATGTGCTTAATTGATCTAATTATGCATGTTTTCTCTTATAATATGATTTTGAGAGTTAAGGAGAAAATGACACTTAAAGTGATATTTAATGCTCAAAGAGTTACCAAGTGAAGGATTAGATCTATGGATGTCAAGATCGAAGAATTCAAGAGTTGAAGAGCCAAAGAAACCAAGCAAGGAAGGAAGAAAACTGAGGAGTTAAAGTGCATAAAATCAGAAGTGCAGAAATCGACCCTTCGATGACACCTTCGATGCCATCGAAATAAGTATCGATGTCATTGAAGCCACCTTCAATCCCATCACAAAAATCATAAAAATACGATTTTGTTACTGGACAAATTTAGGCATTCTTCGATGCCATTGAAGGCATGTTTGATGCCATCGAAGTTAAGTTTGATACCATCGAAGGAGGTTCAATGACATCGAAAAAATCTGTAAAATTAAAAGTTTGTTGTTGGACAGTTTCCTGATTTCACCCGAACTTTTCAATGGGAGCTCAATGCCATCGAAGCTGCGATAGCTATGTAAAATCAAGTTGGTGTGAATCAAAGCTATATAAATGGATGTTTTAGGATCTTCTAAACACAAATTAGGATAGAAGAATTAGAGCAAGGAGTTGTGGAGCTTCAAGGAGTCCTTCCTCCTCTTCAATCCTTTAGTTTTAGTTAGTGTTTATATTTTTCTGTTTGAGTTTTAGTTCAATCATGTCTATGGTTGGCTAATCTCTTAGCTATAGCTAAGAGGTGAAGCTTGTAGTTCTTCTTAATGTTTATTTTACTTTGGTTTAAGTTATTTGGTTTTCATATTGAACAATTCATTGATATTTGGTTTGAATGAAAAAGTAATTCTAGTTTATTTTAATCCATTGTCGACTCCGGGCATATTGGATGCTAAAGAAGGCTATGAATACTTTCTTAACTATTTTTATAAGGGATTGATATGTAGATTCCATTGATCTATCGTTCGCTCCGGGCATGATAGATGCTTTGAATTTACTACAATCAAGTCGTTGTTGCTTTATGAGGGAACTAATTCAATAGAAGATCAAATATGTTTTGAAGTGTATGAATGATGATTTAATTGCTCTATTATTCGCACAGATAAGATATGACTTTGATTCTAGTTATGTGATCTAATTGAATCAAGTAAATTAATATTAAAGAAGGTATAAGTGGATCCTTAATACTTTAGTATTTTATTCCTGATAGTTTCTTCTACAATTATTCTTTAAACTAAAATTTAATAGTTAGTTTAGATTCGAGTTCTAATTCTAACGTATTTCAGAAATTGCACAATAGCAAGTCCCTATGGGTATGACCTCGGTCTCATGGGGTTATTAGTACATCGCAACCCTACATTTGGGGTTGTCATAACAACCGGACATTGGGCAACGCCACCATCGACGTCCTCGTCCCTGAAGCTCGACTCATCTGGGATAGCTGTATGATTTTCCTCCGGAAGTGTTGTACGGAAAACAGAGTTGTGCCATAGAGCAATCACGGGCGATTGAGCATTGCCTTGGGCTTGAGGTGGAATTAGTGCATCCGTATTACAAACGAGGGTTTCCTATAGTCGTTGTATGGTCAATTGAATCTCCCGGTGGAAAGCTTACATTCTTTCCAATAGATAACTAATTCCTGGATCACCGTCCATAGGATTTAAGTTCATTCCGACGTTAGTTGCCATCACCCTAAGGGGTGTCCTCGCTTTGATACCACTTAGCACAGGGAGGGACGTGATGAGGTCGATCACCGTCTTCCTCAAGGGGTAACTACTCTGAATCCATGAAACTCTCTGGACTCCTCACATAGCTTCCTCGAATCCGTAAGGGATAAAAGAAGAAGTAATTCCTAATAAATTCGAAATAACTTGATTAATGATTTAAAAAAATAAAGTTACATCTCTTTAAATAAGGAACTCAAACCTAGGACGGAGTTTTAGACTTAAACTCCAACTCAAACACCCTAAAAATGTTACTTACTATAAATAGTAAACTTATTATTTAGAGATAACCTTTATTCCTACCAGACTTCATGGTTTTTGGCCAAAAATAGTAAATGTCCAATTTGGCCCAACCAGGTTATTCTCCTAATTTTTCTAAGCCCTTTTCATGTTGGGCACGACTTCTACAACTCAAAGGATCAAAAGTTATACTTGAACTAAAACTATGTGAGATACGATTGATTTGTCGAAAAACTCATCCCGATTTGTGAGATACGATTGATTTAATGTCCTGATGGTTTAGATCGTTTTCGCCTCCGATCGGGCCTTCTTTGGTCCATCTTTGCCATGAAAGTATTGGCAAACCACTTTACATCAACTCCACACTTGATCAATTCAAACATATGCTTTGCAACTAGCCCAATTAATCGGATCTTGTCCATAAGAAATTTAGACGGATCGGCTTACACATTGGCAAGTGGAAGAATCAAGGTGTATTTATCCATCTTAGGCTATAGTTTGTCATAGGCATTGTATTTAACATAGTATTGCACACAATTTGTATCATTAGTACGTAAAAACTAATTCTAATGGTCAATAGTTTGAAAGATCTTATGAAATAGAGATCTCACCGTACAGGTAGATCTAAGGTGTTTAACACCTTCCATCTCTATAATGGTAGTCCCTTACTCGTGATCTTCAGTTGTGTATCAAGAAGTCACAATAGGATGGAGAATTATTAAATTCTCTATCCTAATATTTCTACTGATCTAGCTGACAGTGGAGTGGAATTGGATTATAAAGAGAGTATTCCTATATTAGTTAATATACTTTCCCTATCTAGGATGGTCATCACTATTTGGAGATTCTGATCATGTTCGGCCATCAAAGCAGATGAATGAATAAATATTCAGCGTTAACACGTCCAACTTATGTGATGAGATCTGGCGTAAACACGTCCAAACATTGACCGGAAAAACTGATGGACCTAGTGGATGTCACAAAAAAATCTCGGTGGGCCCACAATTTTTGTAGCATTGCCCGTAGCCGTTGGCCTGAAACCAAAGTTACCAAGCGCCCAAGGCAAAGGACGTAAATTTAAACATCATATTCAAAGTCAAGTCAAGAGACCACGATGACTCTATAAAATAGACCCGAAGCATCCACATCCCCTGGTTTACGCAGCGCGTAAAATACACGAGCTGCTTCAGGCCACCGTGTTGTACATATCAAATCCTCTCCGTTGATTAGATGCTATCCTCGATTATAGCCCTTGAGAAAAAATAAAAAAGAAACATCCCCATTCACCTCTCAGGTGGGCAACACCAATGGGAATAATTGGGTTGGAATGCCAACCATAGGTTTGTATATGGTCCACCTTGACTTGTATCATTCATCAAACCCGTTCATTAGGATTAAGGGAAGAAAATCATCTTGATCCACATCTCAGATGGGCCACAACGCTTGAACTTACAAGTTTTAACCATAAATTTACATTGTTCTCATTTTTGAGAACATCTGAATATTTCACTAGGGTTATCTTTTGAATGTGCAGTGAATATAAGATTTATCACCGAATGGACGGATTGGATTACACATATATAGCATGATTTCCCCAAAGAGCTTGAGTGTTCTACGCAGGAAAGACTGATTCTAATTATAAAATTGCATGATGTGACAGATCTGTCACGGGATTACAATTGCAAGTGGAGGATCCATCTTCAGAGATTGTAAGGTGCTTCGCCACCATCTTCAAAAATGGAGGCGACAATCAACATCGGACACCTTTTCATGAATCTAGACCGTCCAAACCATCCACCCACTAAATATGGACCGCTGACCGTTTTTTTAAAATATAATAATATGGATACAAAGTGTTTTCAATTATGACATACTGGGGCCATGGTTCATCATGCATAATGCTCGGGTTTTCATTATGCATGAGTGGAACGGTTGAGATGGTTGTACAGCAATTGATGGCCCATAGAGCAAAATATATGGACGCGGTTTGGCTAGTGACGCTACCACTAGCCAGGTCGCTAATGGTCGGTAACATGTGGGTCCTACATGATGTATATGCTTTATCCATGCCGTCCATCCATTTTTCCAGATCATTTTAGGGCTAGATGTAAAATATGAGGCAGATCCATATCTCAGGTGGACCACACCACAGGAAAACAGTTGTGATTGAATTTTCACAGTTAAAAACCTCCTAAGGTCCACTGTATGTTTTATTTGACATTCAAATGGTTGATCAGGTCACGAGGGAAAAAAACAAATATCAGCTTGATCCAAAACTTCTGTGCCCCTAATAAGATTTTAACGGTGCGTATCAACTTTAGATTTGGATCTACCTCATTTTTAATTTTTTCTTCATATCATGAAATAATCTAAAAAAATGAGTGGACGGCGTGGATGAAACGCATATATCATGGTAGGGCCCGCAGAACACCGACTCAAGGTCACCAGCCAATCCGCCTCCCGCTCACTGCCATTTGAAGAGCTAGGATATCTTCAGAGGAAGATTTTTTATCAAAGGTCCACCCACTTTAAGTCTTATAATCTCAACGGTTTGGATGACTGAAAGACGAGTCCACTTGTACCAATGAAAAAAACCGAACAGAGATGCAGGGGCTTGACTTTTCTTTTACCCCTTGTTAGTCGACCATTCGTGGGCCCGACATGATGGCGGTGTTCTACATTGTCAATTCATCTGTTTGGCCAACTCATTTGAGGGGTACTTTGCCCGCTCAAATTTCATATAAATTGGAATCTAAATCACAATTGATTTTTAATATATTGTTGTTCAACTTAAATGTGTGGTTGTATGTATAAGGAGCTGTTCAAATTTTGTTAAACATGCAGAGGGGTGTACATCAAGCCGAATTGACTGGGCTCGAACACTAGCTGACCTCAACTCAACCTCGGCTCGGCACAGTCCTCAAGCCTGACTGTCACGCCCCGAACTCAGAAACCGGGCTCACAAAATTCTCGATCGCCGAATCTGGCACCGACAGCCTCCGTAGTACCTCATTCTCGGCTCCCGGCACCCATGTACCAGGTTTCGATCCTGGGATGCTGTAAGGAGGATTTCAAACATTATTCGATTTATAATGAGCATAACCAAAAGCATAACCCACGAACAATAACCATAAGAACACCATCACAAAATTCACTATGATCAAAAACTTTTGAGTATAAGGCGTATGAAAGGGAAATACAATATACTGAAAGTAACAAAAACTCCAGAAGCTCGGCTGCACACTCCAACTGCGGCAAGACTACGGCTGCGTCCTGGCGTCACCTGCACGCATCAATCGTGCATAAGCTTATAGAAAGCATAGAGGGTAGTGTAAGTGTGTGCGCAATATAAGCGTGCTTAGAATGCAAGGTCAGAGTAATGCGGAAACATGTTGATGAGTACATGAATGCAGTCAACCATACCAAGGCTATGCGGTGCAAGATATGAATACTATCGGCCATATCAAGGCCATGCGATGCATAATGCAAGTCAAGCATGTCAATCCACCTCCACATATCAATGTAGTTCCTCACTAGAGCATCAAATCAGTACAGTTCTCAATCTGGTTAATCACCGGGGTCTAGTACACTCTATGCCAGCTTGTCGTCCCTATCCGAACGCACAACTGGGAGAACAAAAAAGACCTCATTATCCACCTGCCAATATCGAGCCCGGCTCGTCGATAGCGGACCTATTCCTCAAGCTGGTCAAACTCAACTTAGAAATTGCTCCCTCACTCAGGCGGGTAAGGTCACACCCCTTTCCAACCGACCACAACACAGTGGGAGACACGGCCTGCTGGTATACAGCCCTCACGCGCTCGTATATCTACTCGGTCTCGACGTTGGAGTCATTCTCTGGTACCATCGGGTTTAGGAATTTTCACCCAAGGACATCTATGGCGCCCGTATGCTAGAACCAAACATTTTCGGTATCCAATCCAGCCACCCACGATGTGTCTATGGAGGATATGGCCCTGATGTCGCTAGGGCATACAATCATCATGATCACACAAATGCAAGTGCATGAATCACCCTACCAAACATGCAACAATCATGCGCACGCCGCGCGCTCATGTAGGGCAACTCCGCCTATCAGTGAGCCCATAAACAATCCGCCCGAAGGCATATGCTATGATCGGTCACTCGTCATATCAGACATACATATGATGCGTATGATCATGAATCATGAGTCTATACTAAACATGCCATAAGGTGATGGGATTTGTACATAACGGATATGGGCCTAGACGGCCTACTCGCTATAAGTATGGGCCTATCGGTGGGCCTTAGGGAGAGTGACAATGTGGACATTTAACCAACATTATCCCTATAATGTGGGCGTCAAACCATCATTGCATCTAAGGCATAGCCCACTATAATAGTCAACACATAAACCATGGTAGAATCATGTTATAATGGGCCTCATGTACATCCCATTGGGCCTCGACCCATGGGCCTTCAATACATCAAATGGGCCTTAACCCACGGGCCCTTATATATCACAATGGGCCTCAACCCATGGGCCTTAAATATGGTAAGTGGGCCACATCACACGGGCCATGCGTATATCAAATGGGCCACACCCACATATAGGCGGTCCACTTGATCCTAGATCTGCCTCATTCTTCTACTCATGCCATAAAATGAGCTCTTAAAATAGTTAGAGGGTTGGATGCAACACATGCATCATGGTGGGTCTCACTGTCATTGAACCGTATGAATAAAACACATACATCATTTTCCACCATCCACCTAGATGGTGGAAATAAAACACAAATATCACTGTGGGCTCCATCGTCCAAGCAATAAATCACATATATCATTGTCGTTCCCACGTGGGGCCCACCATAACGTTTGCTTTCCATCCAACCGGTTGATAAAGTTGCACAAATCCAGGGCCCACCAAAATGTTTATTTCCTACCCAACCTGTTGATGAGGTCAAGTGGACCTAGGGTCCACTGTAACGTTTATTTTCCATTCAAACTGTTCATAAGGTCTCGTGGACCAAGGGCCCACCAAAATGTTTATTTGCATCCAACCGGTTCATAGGGTCACACGGTCAGGGAGGGGGGGCCCACCGTAATGTTTGTTTGCCAGCCAACCTATTGATAGGGTCATGTGGGCAGGGAGCCCACCGTGATATTTATCTGTCGTCCAACCTGTTTATAAGGTCACTTGGACCTGGGGGTGGACGCGGGGCCCACCGAAATGTGGTTCACAAATCCAGCCCACCCATTATGTGTGTCCCACTTGGCTAAGGGTTCAGACCAAGTTTCAGCCGCATGCAAATTTCAGGTAGGCCCCACCAAGTGATTTTATATGTTTTAGGCATGTCTTCACATGATTTTAGACGGTGTGGTCCACCTGAGTTCCGTATATGGCTGATTTTTGGGTGGCCCGTAGCCAGGGGGAGGCCCACCCAATGCACGGTGTTGATGTTCGAAACGCATCACGGTGGGGGCCCACAGCTGGGCCGTGAGGCCCAACCCGTCGATCCGCCCGCCTACTGACAGCCGCAGGCGCTGTTGCGCCTTCTGTCAGCAGCAGCAGCAGCGACTGCTGCTGTTTTATTTATTTATTATTTTTTTAAAAACGCATTTTTCCGCGGTTTTTGGTAGGTGGGGCCCACCTCAGACAAATCCGGCCCAGCCATTGGTCCCTACGGCCCAATACCAACCTATCAAGCCCGATATTTGATAGTTTTTAGTGCATAGAAACATTAGAGCGTATTTCAACGGTAGAAGTACCATTTTCTATGTTACAGCCCGCCAAGAAATTAGATTGGGATAACCTTTTGGCTCAACACCTAAAAAGATCTGAGGAAAAAGGATGGACGGCTCGGATTAAGTATATACATCAAGGTGGAGCCTACATGAGTGGCCCACCCCATGCTTAGTACACCCACGTCACTTCACACTTCACTGTGAGTACACACCCATGTCCGTACACGCACTCCATGTTAGCCAACCTTCATGTCCAGCGTCTCTGGACGCTAAACGGTATACACACAGGCCTCATGGTGGGTCCCACATGCACGTGGCCCATCATGCATATATATATAATATATATATATAGTATAATATTAATATAATATTATAATAATATAATATAATATACTACTACATACATATATATATGAAGGGTGGATCTCACCTGAAATGCGGTGGACCACACCATCTGATGGATGGAGTGTATTTAACATAAATTGGTGGGGCCCACAACATTCAAGGGAAAAAGAAAGAGAGAGAGAGAGAGATAAAGAAAGTGACAAGAGACAAAAGACGGTGATGGTGAGGCCCCGCCACTATGGGCCCCACATGATACAATTCATACATAAAAAATGGGTCCCACCAATAAGTGGTCCCTAAAAAAGGAATTTTACGATGGATCACCCACCTCTAAGCCTCCTCCTTGCTCCCTTGGCATCCAATGCTCCTTGCCTTCGCCTTGGACGGTGGATGATGGGGTTTGGATGGTTGAGATGGGAGATGAGAAGGTGTAGATGGAAGATGAGAAGGTGGACCACACTTGGGAGGGAGAGGGAAGCTTGGACGTATGGAGTGTCTTGGGTTGCTTGGGAGAGAGCTTAAGAAAATGGAATAAAGGAATAAAATAAGAAAAAGAATGGATGGTATGGTGTGGTTTGAAAAATGGGTAAAAGAGGGATGATTTAGTTTGAAATTTTTAAAGAAATGGATGGTGAGGGAAAGAGAGGTTTGACTTGTGGGAAAAAGAGGAGTGGGGTGGTTGTACTTGGGTAAGGGATGCATTTATGGTTGATTGATGGGACTTGTTGTAGAGATTCCCTCAAGATTCGCAATGAGCGGTGTTTCTTCGGAATAAACGCAAACCGATATTTTCCAGCCTAGGTATCGGTTTGATATGCGAGTCACGGCGTTAGAACCGCGGCAATGGCGCGATCGCCAAAGTATAGGTTTCGGTTCGAGCCGACTTCGGCATGCAGGTCTTTGCTTAGGATCGCCCGCAAATGTCAGTAACGGGTCGAGGGTTGTCGAAATTCGACCGGTAGGATCGCGGAAGCCTACTGAATGATACGGATGAGGGTACAGGTCTTACAACTCTCCCCTCCAAATAAAAATTTCGTCTTCGAAATTTGTACAATCTAGACATAACTTATAATAGAAGGAAAACGAGACATCGTCATATAAAATCGAAGACAACATACAAGATATAACATATAATCAATCATCAAAGAGATGAGAATAGCGCTCTCGAATCTCGGCCTCGCGCTCTCAAGATGCCTCATCAACAGAATGGTGACCCCACTGAACTTTCACCAAGGGTATGACCTTGGTCCGGATGACCTGCTCCTTTCGATCAAGGATACGAACTGGCTGCTCAATGTAAGAAGCATCCTCACGAACCTCCAACGGCTGCCAACAGGAACGATGTCTAACCCACACTTCCTCAACATAGAGACGTGGAAAACGTTGTGGACGCCAGACAACCGAGATGGCAAGGCAAGCCGATAGGCCACAACGCCAATGCGCTCAGTGATCTCAAAAGGTCCAATGAATCTCGAGGCAAGCTTGCCCTTCGCTCCAAATCGAACCACGCCCTTCATGGGTGAGACCTTGAGATACACATGGTCCCCTACATCAAACTCCAAGGGACGACGCCGGCGATCAACAAAACTCTTCTGTCGGCTCTGAGCTGTGCGCATCCTCTACTCAATGATATCAATAGCCTCTGACGTCTGCAGCACAAGCTCGGGACCTATGAGACGTCGCCCTCCAACCTCGGTCTAACAACTCAGAGATCTATACGGTCTGCCATACAATGCCTCAAAAGGAGCCATGTCAATGGTCACCTGATAGCTGTTGTTGTATGCGAACTCAGCCAATCGCAGATGCTCATCCCAGCTACCCCCGAAATCAATCACGGAGGCCCGAAGCATATCCTCAAGGATCTGGTTGACCCTCTCGGTCTGGTCATCGGTCTACGGATGATACGCGGTGCTGAGCTGCGAAACAGACCCCATCGCTCTCTGAAAGCTCCTCCAGAACTGAGACGTGAACCTCGGGTCTCGGTCAGAAACGATCGAGACTGGAACGCCGTGTGTCTCACGATCTCCTCGATGAATAATCTCGCAAGCCGGTCCAAAGGTCAAGTCGCACGAATCGCAAGAAAATGTGCCGACTTCGTCAGACGATCAACGACAACCCAGATGACATCATGACCGCGCTGAGTCCTCGGCAAATCCATAATGAAATCTGTAGATACGTGTTCTCACTTCCACGTCGGGACGCTTACGGCTGCAATAGACCAGGGGGTCTCTGATGATCGGCCTTGACACGCTGGCATGTGTCACACTCGACCACAAAACTGGCAATCTGGCGCTTCATCCCCGCCCAGAAATATTGTCTCCTCATATCATGATACATCTTCGTCGAGCTAGGGTGGATAGAAAACCACGATCGATGTGCCTCGGTCATAAGATCTCTGTACAACTCAGGAATATCCGGCCTCTGAAGCGAAGTCCACCATCAGAACCAATCTGCCAATCTGCCTGACTCTCAGATGCTGCCTCTGCTCGGTAATCCTACAACGACTCGTCTGTTTGCTGAGCCTCGATCACCCTTGCAACAAGAGAGGGTTGAATCGATAGGCTCGATAGCTAAACGATAGAAGACTGCAGACCAAAATCAAAGTCGTACTCTACTATATCCTCGAGCATCCTCTACTCTTAAATCATCATATGTGCCACCAGGCCTCGTGGCTGACAGCTGAGGGCATCCGCCACCACGTTTATCTTGCCTGGGTGGTACTAGAGGTCAAAATCATAGTCTTTTAGAAGCTCCATCCAGCGTCTCTGTCTCATGTTCAGCTCGGACTGAGAGAATAGATACTTCAAGCTCTTGTGATCGGAGAAGAGCTCGAACCTGACCTCATAGAGATAGTGTCTCCACACCTTTAGTGCGAAGACGACTACTGCTAGCTCCAGATCATGCGTGGGGTAGTTCAGTTCATGGACCTTGAACTGACGAGACGCAAGGCTACAGGCCTGCCTTGCAGCATCAGGACAACACCTAAACCAATACGTGAGGCATCAGTAAATACAACAAATCCATCACTCCCAGAGGGAAGAGTGAGGACTGGAGTGGACGTAAAACGGTCCTTCAGCTCCACGAATGCCTGCTCACATGCATCAATCCAAACAAAATCTGCGCCCTTCCGAGCCAACCTGGTCATCGAGGCCGTGATACGGGAGAAGCCCTCTATGAAACGTCGATAGTATCCCGCTAAACCAAGGAAACTGTGGATCTTGGACGCCGTCGTGGGCTGACTCCACTGGCGCACTGCCTCAACCTTAAAGGGGTCCACTACGACACCCTCCCTCGTCACCACGTGACCGAGGAATCTCACCTCCTCCTGCCATAACTCGCACTTCTCCAGCTTCGCATACAGCTGGTGGGCACGGAGGGTCTGCAAAGCGATCTCCAGATGCTGCATATGATCCTCATGGGTCCTCGAATATATCAGAATGTCGTCGATGAAGACTACAACAAACTGATCGAGATATGGACGGAAGACCTCGTTCATCAACGGCATGAAGACCGCGGGTGCATTGGTTAGTCCAAAAGACATGACTTGAAACTCAAAATGACTGTAACGCGTCCTGAAAGCCGTCTTCGGGATGTCCTCCTCTCGGACATGAATCTGATGATAACCGAAACGCAGGTCAATCTTCGAAAAGAATTGTGCACCCTGCAGCTAATCAAATAAATCGTCTATCCTCGGGAGTGGGTACTTGTTCTTAATCGTGACCCGGTTAAGCTCGCGGTAGTCCACGCAGAGCCTCAACGAGCCATCCTTCTTTCTGGCGAAGAGTACCGGTGCTCCCCAAGGCGAACTGCTCAGACGAATAAATCACAACTCACGCAACTCGTCCAACTATCGCTGCAGCTCTCGCAACTCTATCGGTGCCATACGGTACGGGGCCTTCGAGATAGGCGCGGTACTGGGCACGAGGTCAATCTGGAACTTAATATGTCGACGAGGCGGCAATCTCGGAATCTCCTGGAACATATCGGGGAAGTCACAGACCATCGGCAACTGATCGATACACAAGGCAACGGGCTCCTCGACTGCGCAAGACATCAAACAAGATAATGGCTCTCCTCGGGGCTCTGTAATAAACTGGAACTGCGGTAAGCCTAGTATGCAGAACGTGACTGTCCTCGCGGAACAGTCCAAAATAGTGTGGTACTCGGCAAGCCAATCTATGCCCAAGATAACGTCGAAATTTGTCATCGGCAGCACAAACAAGTCAGCGGGCAAAAAGATATCACTGACCAAAACGAGGCAAGATGAACAGAAACGGCCCAATACTGTGGTCTTCCCCAAGGGCGTCGATACGGTTAATCCCTCACTAGCAGACTCTGTCGGTAATCCAGTCAATTGGTTGAAATCCTCAGACATGAATGAGTCGCAACACCGGAATCGAATAATACTCGTGCGTTGCATGAAGAGACTAGAAGTATACCCTCAACGACTCCTCCGGAAGACTGCGGGTCCTGCTGAGCCGCATTAAATCTAGCCCGAGCTGGCTGGGGAGGTGCCTGTTCCCTCGGAGGATGTTGCTGTTGCTGATGTCGTTGAGGCGTTCGAAACTGCTACCTCTGCTGCTGCGGTCTCAGAGGCTGGTGCTGGTGCTGCTGCTGAGGGGGCCTCGGTGGTGGAATCTGTTGTCGCTGCTGCTGCAGTGCTCTCGGCTACTGTGGAAGCTGTTGTGGCAATCTCAGCTGCTACTGCTGAGGTCAGGGACACTCCCACCTACGGTGTCCTACCCCACCACAACCATAGCAGGTATCAGAAAGTTGCTTCTGAAGTGGTGCTGCTGGGGGTGCCGACGGTGCTACTGATGCTCTGGCGGATGGGTGGATCCTGTATCTCGGTGGTCGTCGGTGTTGCTGGGAGCTACTGGAGGGGGCCTGCCTCTTCTAACCCCTCCTCTGATCTCGATCAACCTGCGTGCCGGCCCACTCAGTCTCATAAATCTGAGCCCTCTGCACTACTGCCTGGAAAGTCGGGAGCTCATGCCCAATGACGTGGCCTCGAAGACCGTAACGTAAGTCGTTCTCGAAACGGCTAGCCTTTCGCCCCTCATCATCAACCATATATGGCGCAAACCTCGATAGCGCCACAAAACGGGCTGCATATTGCGCTACGGTCATGTCCCCCTGCACAAGAGTCTCGAACTCCAGTGCTCTCTGATGACGGATATGGTCAGGGAAGTACTGCTCCTCAAATCGGTCGATAAAGTTCTCTCATGTCCAGACATGATAAAGTCCTGTGACGCGGGTAATAGAGGTCCACCAATGCTCTGCCTCACCCTGGAAAAGGAATACAGTCAACCGGACTCGCTGCTCGGTCGTACATGCCATAGTATCGAAGATCTTCTCCACATCAGAGCACCACCTCTCAGCCGCTGTCGGATCTGGCTCGCCCTGGAAACGCGGAGGATCGAGCTGTCTGAACTCACGAAGAAGAGTACTCGCGCGTTCCTCTCGGCCTGAGCTGGAGAAACAACTGAGAGCCTGCCTTGCCCCTAAAGCGCAGCAGTCACAGCCTGCAACATCTGTTGTAACTGCGAGGCACTCACAGGCACGGTCGGATCCGCACCGGCATTAGGTGGAGGTACATCATCCTCAGGCAAGGGAGCAGAGATCTCTGACAGTAGAACAGGAGGCGCAGATGGTAAAGCTGGAGCCTTAGGTGGTGGATCGGGGTGCGCTCGAGTCACTCTCCTGGGTGGCATGTCCTATGGAAAAGATAAGGCGCCAATTAATCTTGATAATCGCACGTTAGGGAACTCAATCGGAAGGTTTCGCACTCGGAACCTAATCGCACAAAACTCATAGCAAACATGTGACGCTGTTCTCGGTTATTCCCAAGTTATGCTCTAATATCAACTTCTGTCACGTGCCGAACTCGGAGACCGAACTCACAAAATTCTCAATCGCCGAATCCGACGCCGACAGCCTCCGCAATACCCCATTCTCGGCTCCTGGCACCCATATACCAGGTTCCGATCCGGGGATGCTGCAAGGAGGATTTCAAACATGATTCGATTTGTAATGAGCATAACCCACAAACAATAACCACAAGAACACCATCACAAAATTCACTATGATAAAAAACTTTTGAGTACAAGATGTATGAAAGGGAAATACAATATACTGAAAGTAACAAAAACTCCAAAAGCTCGGCTGCACACTCCAACTGCGGTAAGACTACGGCTGCGTCCTGGCGTCACCTGTATGCATCAATCGTGCATAAGCTTATAGAAAGCTTAGTGGGTAGTGTAAGTGTATGCGCAATATGAGCGTGCTCAGAATGCAAGGTCAGAGTAATGCGGAAACATGCTGATGAGTACATGAATGCAGTCAGTCGTACCAAGGTTATGCGGTGCAAGATATGAATATTATCGGCCACGTCAAGGCCATGCGATGCATAATGCAAGTCAAGCATGCCAATTCACCTCCACATATTAATGCAGCTCCTCACTAGAGCATCAAATCAGTACAGTTCTCAGTCTGGATAATCACCGGGGTCTAGTACACTCTATGCCAGCTTGCTGTTCCTATCCGAACGCACAACTGGGAGAGCGAAAAAGAGCTCACTATCCACCTGCCAATATCGGGCCCGGCTCGTCGATAGCGGACCTATTCCTCAAGCTAGTCAAACTCAACCTAGAAATTGTCCCCTCACTCAGGCGGGTAAGGTCACACCCCTTTCCAACCGATCACAACACAGTGGGAACGCGGCCTACTGGTATACGGTCCTCACGCACTCGTGTATCCACTCGGTCTCGACATTGGAGTCATCTTCTAGTACTATCGGGTTTAGGGATTTTCACCCAAGGACATCTATGGCGCCCATATGCCAGAACCAAACATTTACGGTATCTAATCCAGCCACCCACGATGTGTCTGTGGAGGCTATGGCCCTGATGTCGCTAGGGCATACAATCATCATGATCACACAAATGCAAGTGCATGAATTACCCTACCAAACATGCAATAATCCTACGCGCGCCGCGCGCTCATGTAGGGCAACTCCGCCTATCAGGGAGCCCATAAACAATCCGCCCGAAGGCATATGCTATGATCAGTCACTCGTCATATCAGACATACATATGATGCGTATGATCATGAATCATGAGTCTATACTAAACATGTCATAGGGTGATGGGCTTTGTACATAACGGATATGGGCCTAGACGGCCTGCTCGCTATAAGTATGGGCCTATCGGTGGGCCTTAGGGAGAGTGACAATGTGGACATTTAACCAACATTATCCCTACAATGTGGGCGTCAAACCATCATTGCTTCCAAGGCATAGCCCACTATAATAGTCAACACATAAACCATGGTAGAATCATGTTATAATGGGCCTCATGTACATCCCATTGGGCCTCGACTCATGGACCTTCAATACATCAAATGGGCCTCAACCCACGGTCCCTTATATATCACAATGGGCCTCAACCCATGGGCCTTAAATATGGTAAGTGGGCCACATCACACGGGCCATGCGTATATCAAATGGGCCACACCCACATATAGGCAGTCCACTTAATCCTAGATCTACCTCATTCTTCTACTCATGCCATAAAATGAGGTCTTAAAATAGTTAGAGGGTTGGATGCAACACATGCATCATGGTGGGTCCCACTGTCATTGAACCGTATGAATAAAACACATACATCATTTTCCACCATCCACCTAGATGGTGGAAATAAAACTCAAATATCACTGTGGGCTCCACTGTCCGCCTGGACGGTGGGAATAAATCACATATATCATTGTGGTTCCCACGTGGGGCCCACCATAACGTTTGCTTTCCATCCAACCTGTTGATAAGGTTGCACAGATCCAGGGCCCACCAAAATGTTTATTTTCTACCCAACCTGCTGATGAGGTCACATGGACCTAGGGCCCACTATAATGTTTATTTGCCATTCAAACTGTTCATAAGGTCTCGTGGACCAAGGGCCCACCAAAATGTTTGTTTGCATCCAACAGGTTCATAGGGTCACACGGTCAGGGAGGGGGGACCCACCGTAATGTTTGTTTGCCAACCAACCTATTGATAGGGTCACGTGGGCAGGGAGCCCTCCGTCATATTTATCTGTCGTCCAACCTGTTTATAAGGTCACTTGGACCTGGGGGTGGGCGTGGGGCCCACCGAAATGTGGTTCACAAATCCAGCCCACCCATTATGTGTGTCCCACTTGGCTAAGGGTTCAGAACAAGTTTCAACTGCATGCAAATTTCAGGTAGGCCCCACCAAGTGATTTTATATGTTTTAGGCATGTCTTCACATGATTTTAGACGGTGTGGCCCACCTGAGTTCCGTATACGGCTAATTTTTGGGTGGCCCGTAGCCAGGGGGTGGCCCACCCAATGCACGGTGTTGATGTTCGAAACGCATCATGGTGGGGGCCCACAGCTGGGCCGTGAGGCCCAACCCGTCTGTCTGCCCGCCTACTGACAGCCGCGGGCGCTGCTTGCGCCTTCTGTCAGCAGCAGCAGCGGCTGCTGTTTTTTTTTTTTTTTTGAAACGCATTTTTCCGCGGTTTTTGGTAGGTGGGGCCCGCCTCAGACAAATCCAACCCAGCCATTGGTCCCTACGGCCCAATACCAACCTATCAAGCCTGATATTGGATAGTTTTTTGTGCATAAAAACATTAGGGCATATTTCAACGGCAGAAGTACCATTTTCAATGTTACGGCCCGCCAGGAAATTAGATTGGGATAACCTTTTGGCTCAACACCTAAAAAGATTTGAGGAAAAGGATGGACAGCTCGGATTAAGTATATACATCAAGGTGGGGCCTGCATGAGTGGCCCACCCCATGCTTAGTACACCCACGTCACTTCACACTTCACTGTGAGTACACACACATGTCTGTACACGCACTCCATGTTAGCCAACCTTCACGTCCAGTGTCTCTAGACGCTGGACGGTATACACACAGGCCTCATGGTGGGTCCCACATGCACGTGGCCCATCATGCATATATATAGTATAATATTAATATAATAGTATAATAATATATATAATATACTACTACATACATATATATATATATATATATATATATATATATATATATATATATATATATATATATATATATATATATATATGAAGGGTGGATCTCACCTGAAATGCGGTGGACCACACCGTCTGATGGATGGAGTGGATTTAACATAAATTGGTGGGGCCCACAATATTCAAGGGAAAAAGAAAGAGAGAGAGAGAGAGAGAGAGAGAGAGAGAGAGAGATAGAGAGAGAGAGAGAGAGACAAGAGACAAAAGACGGTGATGGTTGGGCCCCGCCACTATGGGCCCGACATGATACAATTCATACATCAAAAATGGGTCCCACCAACAAGTGGTCCCAAAAAAAGGAATTTTATGGTGGATCACCCACCTCTAAGCCTCCTCCTTGTTCCCTTGGCCTCCAATGCTCCTTGCCTTCACCTTGGACGGTGGATGATGGGGTTTGGATGGTTGAGATGGGAGATGAGAAGGTGTAGATGAAAGATGAGAAGGTGGACCACACTTGGGAGGGAGAGGGAAGCTTGGATGTATGGAGTGTCTTGGGTTGCTTGGGAGAGAGCTTAAGAAAATGGAATAAAGGAATAAAATAAGAAAAAGAATGGATGGTATGGTGTGGTTTGAAAAATGGGTAAAAGAGGGATGGTTTAGTTTGAAATTTTTAAAGAAAGCGATGGTAAGGGAGAGAGAGGTTTGACATGTGGGAAAAGGAGGAGTGGGGTGGTTGTACTTGGGTAAGGGATGCATTTTTGGTTGATTGATGGGACTTGTTATAGAGATTCCCTCGAGATTCGCAACGCGTGGCATTTCTTCGGAATAAACGCAGACCAATATTTTCCAGCCTAGGTATCGGTTTGATATGCGAGTCGCGGCGTTAGAACCGTGACGATGGCGCGATCGCCAAGGTATAGGTTTCGGTTCAAGCCGACTTCGACATGCAGGTCTCAGCTTAAGATCGCGTGCAAACGTCGGTAATGGGTCGAGGGTTGCCTGAATTCGACCGGTAGGATCGCGGAAGCCTACGGAACGGTACGGACTAGGGTACAGGTCTTACACTGACTGGCCAGCTCGGCTCGATTCGGTCAGCAACTCGGGCCAAGTTCGCCATTGAGGCATTTCCACAAACACCCGAACTGCAACTTCAAAAACAAACAAATGGAATGATTTTACAGGTATTTTATCAAACACTTCTAAGTAACATAAAAACAAAAAAAAAAAGTGTATTTGTTTCATGTACAAACCTTCCTTACCACCAGTCAAACCTTCCTTGCCATTGACCAAACCTGCCTTGCCACCAGCCACATTTCGTTGAGTTATTTTAGCAAACAGTTGGTGAGCAACATCAATGGCAAAGTAACCGAGTCACCGAACAGGTTCGATCCGAGTTTGATTGGAGTTGAATTCGATCTGAGTCGAGTCTAGCTGGGGCCTGCTCGAACTCATTTTCGAGCTCAAAAAATCAACTCGACTTGGCTCAAACTCAGCTTCGAACCAAGTTGAATCGAGCCTTTTCGAGTCGAGTGAGCTAACCGAGCTAGCTTGGTTCGTGTACACCCCTAAACATGCATGATTAGGAATAATATTGGGCTTGACAAATCTATATTCTCTTTAAATCAATTGAACGCTGGTAACCGTAAGTGTCAAACTAGTCAAATTACAATTAGACCTGAGAAAGTTTATCTGACTTTATAGTGATTACAATTTTAAAATGAATGGTTAGTTCTTCAAAATAGGATCTTTTTACATTAAGATAAGGATATTTCTTTCAATAGTGATAATGTATTAGGTTTCTCGGTGAACCAATAATTGATGGATGAGATTAAAAATAAAGTTGATAACCGATTTTATTGATTTGAATGTAAGAACAATATAATCAATGGAAAATAAAAATAAATTAAGTATAGAAGAAAATAAACATGTACAGTTACTTGTGCTGGCAAAAATGGTCATGGAAAAGACCATATGGTTGTGAGAGAGCCGTGGTGTGAAGTCAGCAGGATGTGACTAGTGATCGATCAAGTAAGAACTCAATAATCAGGGATTCGATGATGGTGGCCATGGATATTTTATCTACTTCTATGGTGTACTACATCGATGACGTTAGACAATATTGAAGGTAAACTAATTTAAGGGCTTCAGACTTACTACATTTTAGTTTGACATAAGTAGAATGTCTAAGCTAAGAAGATAATATAAAGATAAACAACACTGTGTTGTGAAGAGATTGATTGTTTGACGAGGGCCTAGAGCTCTTCGTCATGCACTGCTTTTATAAACTTCTAGGAGGCAATGCCTGCGTATGATTTTGTGTGAATCTTTGTTTGCGCAGTGGTCATGTCCTAATAGGATTTTGGAATCTTTATTGTATGGTGCCATTATATATGGTTTGCTTCTAATTTTGGATGGATTTTTCATTATTTGCTTCTAATTACTTACTACCTTTGAGAAATCATCGATCGTCCCTAAGAAGGTTTTCCTTTTAATGTTGATCTATCTTTGATTTGAGACCATCGTGTTGTATATAAATTGGATTGTGATGAATATGCCATCAGCAAGACTTTGGAAACTTATTGTATATACAAAAGGTCTACATGTATCGCTCGTGTGTCGATCATGTGTCATTTAAATGATGCCTGCCTTTTCTATCTAGAGATACGTGCGACTCTGAGCGGGCTTGCTTTTGATAGGCTACATGTCACTAAGAGATAAGCACTAGCAATCCTCTCCGGCACGAGTATGTTTTCCTCTCGCCATTAGTACATGAGTGCCGACACGTGGTGACTTCTCACTAGACAACGTAAAGTGCGTCAAAACAAGTGTAAACATAATTATTATGAAATCCGTGTAAATTGAAATCCGTGGTTGTGTTTGGAACTAAGGTATTAATTCCGTAAGAATCTAAAATTTATTTCAGCACCTTCCATTCTACTAATTCATACACGTGGCCCATCATGATGTTTAAGTGAAATCCACTACAATCACCACGTTTATCACTTCATTTTAGCTGTAAGGCCACAAAATTAGCACGATCATGATTCAAGTATCCATACAATTGGAAACAACATATATGACATCCATTTGTCACCTTAATCTATATATTAAATGGGGTGACACACATAGTGATGGAGGTGGATTTCACTTAAACATCATGGTGGGACTTACCAATTTATAAAGTCAACTTTAAGCCATTTTGATGTAGAAGTCCCATCTACACTTAAAAATTCTCAAACATGGCCCACCATGATGTTTACGTAAAATCTACTTCGATCACCAAATGAGTCACCCCATTTTAGCCATATGATAAAAAAAAATTAGCCTGACCCGTGATTCAGGTGGACCATATGAAGGGAAACAGTAATACTCACCTTTTAAATTGTTTCCATTTGTGTAGCCCACCTGAATCAAGGATGGGCTTGATTTTTTGTCCAAGGATTATATTTTAGCTTTGCATCTAATGGTTAGAGTGGACTTCGTATAATCATCACAATAAGCCTAAAAAAATAATAATAATAATAATAAGTGGGCATCCCTCTCCAAACTATTTCCCTTCGTATGGGCCATTTAAATCGTGAACCAGGCTTTTTTTTTTTTTTTTTTCTTTTTTTTGTTTTGGAACTAAAATGGGGGCGACACACTTGGTGATTAAGGTGGATTTCATTTAAACATCATGGTGTGGCTCATCAATTATTGAAGTCAGGTTGATTGTGATTTTCATGTTGACATATTCCATGGCAATCCATGATAGTAGAAATCAAAATCACACCCATGTGCAGTGGTAGCAATGTGAATTCATTTACTATTTCCCTACTTCTACCCCAAATGCCCTTGCTTTTTGTTCTTACCATCTATTACCACCTATTGTTGCCATTTCTATGTTGTCAAAATACCACTCACAAGATGACACTATGGGATTGTTTGGATACCACCAAATAAGTTACTTTTTAACTTATTTTAAGTCATTGGCGTTTGGATGGTAAGTTTCTTAGGATAAGTTTCTTATTCCACGAGTAGCTTATCTTAGTTTCTACTTGTTAAGAAGATAAGTATGTTTGGTAAACAACATACTTATCAGCTTCTCCTTTCTTTCCTCTCTCCTAATGCGTCTCTTCAGTAACTTATGAAAAGTAGAAAAGCTTTAAAAAAATTAACTAAAGTGATTAAATAATTTTAACTAAAAAAAATTACTTATAACTAATCATAAACCAAACTTATTTGAAATAAGTTACTTATCTACTTTTGTAAGTAGAAAAAGTAACTTATTTGGTGGTATCCAAACGGACCCGAAGTTACTTTTTTTTTTTTCACTCAAGTTATTTTGGTAAGCATTATTATAAAACTAACTTAATGCTAAAAGCTACTTATTTTATTTCAGTAAGTTTTCTTTAAGCCTTTTGATCTATTACTTTTATATTTTTCTCTTTGTCACGGTCCATGTCAACGGAGGCTCTCTCACAATCCTTAACAAAGGATGCCCTACATGATAGATTGTCCCATTGAAGGTCGGGCCCACACGACAATCCACATCAAAGGTGGGCCCCACATGATGGATGACCCCATATTTATGTGGGCCCACATAAATATGGTCCACATTAAAGGTCAACCCCCAATGATAAATAGCCTACATCTTAAGTGGACCAGTATAATGGACAACCCACTTCAAAGGTGGGGCCTACATGATGGGCGGTCCACATCAAAGGTGGACTTTGCATGATGGGTTGGGGACATTGAAGTGATGGATGACCCACATCGAGGTGGGTCCCAAATGATGGATAGTCCACATCGAAGGTTGGCCCTTAATGATAAATGGCCTACATCCAAGGCAAGCCCTACATGATGGATGACCCACATTGAAGGTGGACAATAGGTGGGCCCCACATGATGGGCGGTCCACATCAAAGGTGGGCTTTAACGATGAGTGGCCCACATCAAGGTGGGCTCCACATGATGGATGATCAACATCAAAGGTCGGCCCTAATGATGAGTGGCCCACATCCAAGTCAAGCCGTTGCATGATGGAGGGCCCATATGATGGGTAGTCCACAAGATAGGTAGTGGATATTGAATATGAGCCCCACGTGATGGAGAATAACATTGATTATGGGCCCCACATGATAGATGACCAACATCAAAGGTGAGCCCTACATAATGGATGACCCACATTAAAGGTGGGGCCTACACGATGAACAATCCATATCAAAGTTTTGCCTCACATGATGGGCAATGAATATGAAGGTGGACTAAACAAACTTAAGGGATAAATACTCGTGTAATGTTGGAAACAAAACATAATTTTTTACTTTTTAGTTGAAGGGGGAGTTATTTCCCAAATAAGCTTATTTACTTAATAAGTAGAAACCAAGTTAAGCTACTTAAAGCATAAGTAGCTTATCTAAAGTAACTAATGAAATTGTGCACGGTGGGCCCACGAGATATGCACGGAAGCTTGACGGAGCTAAGGAATGAAAGCTATGTCCTCGAGGGTGGTGATTAGGACCAAATAAAATTTATGCCAATTTAATTATAATTACCTACTTAAACTAATATGCATTAAACTAAGGTAATGTAACACTAAGGCTTCAAACCCAATAGTAGGTTCAATCACATACATTACAAATGATGTGACAATTAAGAAACTAGTGTGTGAGAGATGTGCTACCACTCAACTCCTAGCATTCATCTAATCTTGCATTGTAACACCCAGGCCAATTGTTGCGACGTCCTGGGGCATCCACTAGTGAACCTGCCATAGGACCGTAGTAGGCGATCGCATGATGTGCACATACAAGGCCCTAAAAAGGTAGGGATAAATGACACAAGAGAGGCACTGTTATCAAGTTATGATAGAACAAGTCATTAGCTTAATCAAACCGGAATGTGATCATTGTCGGGAATAGGTCGTGGTACCAGCCCGTCCAACAATACACTGTGACAGACAAAAATGACCATGTATTGCCCATAGAAAATTTGATAAATCCGAAACTATAGGATATTATGGGCCTCACTGGGCTTGAGGTCCATCGCGGATGGTAGACCCAAACGGTGCCTCGAACCGCCCAACTTAGACCGTGAAGGCAGCACTTGAAAGGCGCGACTCTCCGGAATCTAAAGCCCAAAACCTGAAATTTAAACAATTGGCCCCGCTAATGAAATGAAAAGTTATGACTTTCCGACCGTTAAATTACATTCAAATTCGAGACACAGGCTGGGGATATTTCCCTACTCTTATCAGCAAAGCTGGAGCCCTTATCGAACAACAGTGACAGTTAATCACAAATTGGGCCCTTGCGACCAATTGGGTCATCCATTTACCACCAAATTCGGAACAGCCTCTCATCCGATAATGAGACACCTCCCCCATGACACAGATGAGCTATGGGGCCACTGGGATAGCCCCAGAGACCAGAAATCTACCCACTAGGGATATATATATATATATTAGAACATGACCCCCTAGGGCCAATTGGACAAATGCCCAGACTATATAAGCTCTAAAAACTCTCTCCCTCACTCCCATATGAATTTTATTGCAAGGAGGAGAGAGAGATAGGAGAGAGTAGAGAGAGAGAGAGGGAGCTCCAAAGAGCTGAAAATTGGGGAAGTTCCCTCTGCTACCTCAGTCTCACGCTGGAACTTGCAACTCCACCACCATAGAAGCAACCCACCAACCACCGAAAGGTATCTATCCAACCCTTTCCCTATTTTTAACACATTAGGCCACTTGCATGCACCCTAACGTACAAACTCTACCGGCACAGGACTCCGACGCAACAAACAGCGGGATTGACACCTTGGCATCGGCTCCATAAGCCGTCAATTCATTCCCAGGTGTGGACCATTATCCTTAGGTGGCCGTTTATCAAACCTGGGATGAGATTAGTAATTGTGTGTGAGAATTTTACTTTACATGTCATTATCAAGGGATATAATTGTAGACATTTCGTATTAGCTTGATTAAACTTGCTTAGAGAAGAAGTGTTTAACTTCAAGCCATTTTAATGTTAGCCCTTGTTTGATTTCCTTCCTATTATGAGAAATTTGAGTATAACTTATCCCTAAATCTGAGGTAATTTAGGGGAAAAGTGTTGCATATCTCCTACGCATGCAAATTGAGAAAATTAGTTGTAGATCCACTTGCATACATGTCCAAATTCTTTGTAATTAGGAATAGTACATGATCCTCTTACAATATTAAGTAATTTGAAAATCATATATAGGCTTGCTTAGATCTCCCTTGCAATTAGAAGAAATTCATGACCTTTATGACATCAAGTAACTGAATCTTATATTTATGCATGCCTACATTACCCACAACTAGAAGTAGATCGTGATTTCTTTATCATATTATTAAATTCAATCCCTCTTGTTTGGTTGGCTAGCAAACTTCACGCCCGTTTGGGCAGCCCCATCGATGGGGCCGTCCAATGACCAATTTGACCCATCTAGTTCGAATACGGATAGCCAGCACTAGTTGGACTACGTGGGACGCTCACTCCCAATGCCATGTGTTCCGCGATTCACCTAAATGGGGCAAAATTGGCCCACTAACTGACCGACCATGTTTGTTAACCATGTATGCTCACGCTTATTTGAACTTGGGGCACCCTACTTACATATAGAGCCCACTGATAACCACTATGATATGATCCACAAGTCTCGGGAGCTAGGCATGGTGGAATGGTACACTATGCCTGAGTTGCTGGCCTACGCTGGGGTGAAGAGCCTCCTCGTAGTGACTGCGAGTAATCCAAGGTATAAACCCGCCTCGTGAGCTAGACATGGTGGAATGGGACACTATGTCCGAGCTGTCTGCCTACGTTGGGGTGACGAGCCTCCCCGTAGTAATCGCGAGTAATCATTATAACAAGCCACCTTTCTTATGTGTTTTTCTGGGAGTGACGAACCAAACGGATCAAGGATCGTAGGCACAAGGCTGTTGTGCCCGCCTGGACCTCATGATCAGGATAAGGGCATTAACTTCGTTAGGGTGTCCCAGTTTCCCCAACCTGCTGGATGAATTACATAACTAAACACTTAGCTAACACATTCATAATTGCATCGCATTAGCTAGGTTGGTTACTCAGCAGTCAAGGTCGCATTGAGGGAGTGTTGGTCATATGCAAACGTTAGATGATGTCGCTCAAGGGAGTGTTGATGTGAGGGCATGCATCATTTCACAACAACATGTATACACATTAACAAGAGTAGTTAGGAACTTTGTGTTTATATGTTTTTCATTAATCTCACCTATGGAATTGATAAATTGTGTAACTCATTGCTAATGAAACCCACTGAGTTTATCACTCACTCCCACTCTAGGATGATATTTTAAAACACCAACCAGACCCTTCTTTAGATGCAGGTGTCGCGGAGCTTGACACGCTGGATGGGGCGAGTATAGACGAGGAGGAGGAGTTTTCCTATTTTTGACTTTTAGGCAGAACTCCATAGACTGCCTTAGGATTAGTGATGGGCCTTATGGCGAGGGGACAATTGCATATCATTTTTGGACTATATCTATTTATATATTTTGCTGGGGCGTTGCCCCGTACATCCAGTATGACATTTCCTTTTATTAGACATGCATCTACTCAGTCATACTTTATTTAAAAACTTAGTAGTAGTTTACATTACATGATCCATTTGATCCCTCTATTGCTCATTTTCAATTTGATTATACCTAAAAATTGTTAATCCTTAAGACATAAGTGACACCTGGGAATTTGGGAGTCGAGTGTTACTTGACCCTCAAAATTCGGGGCTTTACATGCATATATGTAATTAAACATTTATTCTAGGATTTTCGATTATTTTAATGAGATTTTGACACATTATGAAATCTCCACTAATTGCAGAAAGAAGACACATTAGAATATTTTAAAATTTTTCTCATAGATCACTTAGGTCACCATCAACCTTCATCTAAAATTTCATCTCAATCGGATCTCTACAAAATTTTATAAAAATATGACATTAGAAAAAATCATTAGGAATTGTTGCTAGACAACAAGCTTTTATACACCTCACAAGGGTGAAACACCCCCTAAACTGTTGAATATTGACTTGTGAAATTTTTTGGAGTCTCTAAAATAAGTCAGAGGCCTAGGCTCCAAATTTCGAATAAATTGGATGTATGGATCGGAGATGAAAATTCTGGGAGTGACAGACTGTCAATATAAAACAATCTTGGGAATAGACAATGTACATATAAAGGATGACACTAAAGCTTAGATTTAACAATGAATGGATGAGTGGCCTATCCTTTATGAAACCTGGCCTATCCATTGTCGTTTAGTCTAGTCAGGATATCTGGCTTTCAAGGCAAAATAAAAAATTTTCCAAAGATGAAGAGTGATCGAGATAATGGAATTACGAACTATATCCAAGCAAGGCACGGGCGTTTAATCCAAATACCAAATCTTGGGGTCGAGATTTTCATTTAAGGGGGGTAGGTTGTAACGTCCCGATTTTTGGTAACCAATTAAACGCATACCTAGACATATATACCTATCCCAAAAAAATACAGTGAAAACTTAAAACACAATGAATCGATATAAATAATAGAAGTAAATTAAAAATCAAGTAGCACATTGGAAAAATCAGAGTATGCAGTGAAAGCATAATCGGCCATGTAGACTTATCCTTTATAAGAATATAAGATTATAGGATATTCCTCATGAGTCTAAAATAATTGGGAGTATGGATTGATGGAACCATGTGTAAGCGAAATTTACACAGTTCGACTTGAATTCTAAGTCCTTGCAAATCTCAATGACCCAATACCTTGATCAAGCAAAGGATCGAGATTTAACAGGATTACGAATTAATACAGGTAGATCCTTTGAACTGCACAAGTGAAGGATCTGTGTATCAGGCTAAACCCACTACAACCATCTATTCATATTACCTCTAACACAGGAAGTAGGGAATCCTTAAAAGCATGAAAAATGGCTTGTATAGAAGTATTAAATTTTAGGGGTGAAATTATGTTTAAGGGGGGTAGATTGTAACACCTCGAACATTTCAATACTCGAGTATTGAAAGTTCTCGAGTGTTACCATGGATTTTAATGTAATATATACGTGTGTACGATACCAATCTGGCAATCCTAACACTACATCCATTCTCCAACATGAATTGGACCGTTGGGAATGATCTACACCCATAGATTAAGCCATACATCCCGTATGTCTATGGTGTGAACCATCGCACCACTATGGCACCATTACTAAAGGGCTTAAATTATGGGGAACCAGATCACATTAAGGATTGCATGATGGCCTATTCGAACAAGTAAACCATGCATAGCCACCTTCAAGACATAAGGCAACAAATTCACACGTTAGGAGTTGTCTTCGCTCACAGAGTAAGTCAATCGAACCATCCATCCTAAGTTCTAGGCCAGATTGACAAATTCATCGTTTCATTTAGCTCTAAAATAGATGTACATCACTTAACCATTACGATTAGGCTACTTGATCTTAAACTTATCAATCATTTTCACCTAAACTAAGCTGGGAACCCTAGGGATCATCAATTAGTAATGATCTAACTGTTGGATCTTCATAGATCGTAAAATTAACCCTAGTATTTGGAGAGTATGGCCCACCTAAGCTTTGGACCTGCCTGATCTGTGGCCAGGGGTCCCACTTAGACATATGGGAGCTAATGAACAGATCAAATTTGGTGAGAACATCTCTGTGGACCCCACCTACGATGCATTTGCACAACCTGCGCATGCAACTGCAGTGCATCGAAACCACTAGCACGGTCAAACCGAGTTTGACCCATACTTTCCAAAAGAGAGAGAGAGAACTCTCCCTGTTTTCCCGCCGTAAGACACTTGAATGAACAACGTCCATTTGGGTGATGTCGTGGCCCACCATGATCGTCCATCTGAATGATCTAGACTATCCATCATGTCCTAGGGACAGATTCGACTATACCCTAGGTCGCTTCGCACATAGACAAACTCCCACACGCACATAAATTTAGTCATAACCGGACCGCTCCCAACTTCTCCCTCCTTTCCCGCCGAGCATATCGTCGGTGTTCTGTGATCAGTGGCCCATCATGTATATCTATTCGAGAAATACGAACAGTCCATCTTATAGATGGAACAAAATCGACCAAAATCCCAATGTTTCCACTTCAAGCTCAATCGGACAACCCAACAGATTCTCATCCACAAAATCCGCCACACGTAGTATCAAGAAACCAAAAAAGTTTTCAACACTGCCGCATAGGAAAAATCAAAGGAGGTTCTTGGGTGCGATCGAGACCATCCAAAACGAGGTGGAAGGGATTACAATCCCGCCCACGTCGGCTAAAGGAAGGAAAGAAGAGCGAAAGACTCGGCAACCGTCAGACTTATGTACCTTGCGAAAGTTTTCTTCACAACTATAGGTCGATCAGACTGATGATCTGGTGGGTCAAATCAAATCCTAATAGATCAGACCATATCAGAAGGGGTCCACAAAGAAAGGAAGAAGATCTAGAAGAATGACCGCTGGCCCATCCCGTTTCTAATTTGCGCAGAAAGAAACTACGTGAAGATTTTTACGCACTTAGGGCTGCGTAAACGAGAGTTGCTTAAGGAATCTTCATAGAAGATCCTAGAGGCTCTCAAGCCTATAAAAATCTCCCACAGTGGGAGAAGAAGAAAGCACAGCAGGGGAAGAAAGAGAAAGAAAGAAAGAGAAAGAAAAGAAAAGAAAATGAAAGAGAAAGAAAAGAATAGAAAAGAAAAGAAAGGAAAAGAAACGTGAGAGAGAGAGAGAGCTCCAGCCAACCAGCGGCAGTAAGGAGACGCCTCAACAAAAGAGAGAGAAGGAGAAAGAAAGAAAGAAAGAAGGAAAAGAAGAGAAGAAGAAAAGAGAGAGAGGAGGCATTGTGTTGTGACTCATTGAGTCATAGTCGAGTTCGGAATTGAATCAGAACCTCCCAACCCCACTGAGTTTCCTTCGAGCATCATTTAGCAAGAACAACTTAACGAGTAAGTACGCCTAAGACCCATTGGATCTGAGCCATCGAGTTGTAGCATAGGGATCAAATAAAGGTAAGATTTCCATCTTTTTAATTAGAAGGGTTATGTTTTAAAACTATTAAATCTAATTCTAACATCAACATAAACCGAACCCTAGATAAATCCTAACTATTCAAACCATGTGATTTAGGTATAGTTTGATGTTAAGGTGTATACATGGACATTTAGCCTCGAGTGAGGACGATTCGATTTAAGAGGTGAGGGTTTTTATCCTTTAAGCTTACTTAATTTCAGATATTATTATCCTGTCATTTACAAGCTTTCATGACACCATGATGTTCTTTGCAAATGTTTAATTTACTAACATCAATTATTTACCCTTTTGGGAATTATGATATGATAATTATTACAAGTGATCTTTATGAATTTATGTGGAGCCATGGATATAGGCCTTGCCCCTGCCTTCATCAATTTGTTGAGTTATCCCTTGCTACTCTCCTCTTTATTGAGTTGGTCATTGCCACTCTCCTTGTTATTGAGTTGGCCATTGCCACTCTTCTATTTGTTGAGTTAGCCATTGCTACTCTCCTTTTATTGAGTTGACCATTGTTACTCTCCTCTTTATGAGTTAGTCATTGCTACTCTCTTCCTTACTTTACTAGCGTTGTGTTATTTACCTTTGAGGCTTAGGCATCTGTCTTGATATTCCAGAACCCCCATAATTCGGCTTTTGTTCTCTATAAGTACAAGTGATGTATTAAGAGGTATCACAACTAGTGACTCAAATATTTTATCATGGACGTAATGCACTTTGGGTAGAGACCCTCTTGGTTGACACGTAATTCCATGGCTTTTTGGGTAGTGGTGCACAAATTAATGAAAGTAATTCTCAATGCATGTTACATCACTTCCGGGATTGGATGTCGTAAATAGTCGCTCCATGAACAAATTGTGTCACGTAATTCATCTGACTCATGTGTTGTGCTACCTCGAGGTATTCACGTAAATCCATGGTAGCGTTGACCATGTCAGTGAATATCCATAGTTATGGGATGCGGGTCAAGTCGGGTTTTCCATTAATCGCATTCCACATTATGATGCTCACTACGTATGATGAGTCGCACACACTTTACTAGGCATGCATCTCATATAAGTTGTTTGCGCATACTGATATCCCCTGTGGTAATGGAGTACGAGGTGTATCAGAATCTTTATATTACTTTTATATCTTTCTTAAATTATTGTTAATCTTAAAGGATAACCATCACTATGAGTAGGGCATTGACCATCTCCAACCGTACAGATGATGCAGGTGACGTATAGAATAAAGACCTAGAGGACCATTTCCCTATAGAAGATTATACTAAAAGAATAAGAAGACAGTTTTGTGATTTAGTTTTATACTTCCACTGGGAACTTTGATATTATAATAAGCTTCCATTGAGAAGGCATTTGATTATTTACTGAATTCTTTTACTCTCATGAAATAATCAATACAGTCGATTTTATTCTCATGAATGTTACCTTCATAAATGTATCTGGATATGATCTAAATGAAAAAAATTAAATGAGATGCGATTTTTAAGGCATCCAATTTCTACATTATTAACACCCTATTTTCTCGGGCACGAGTATAAACTCTGGTCATGAAAATTCATGATGTTATAGATTACCTCAGTCAATAACATCTACTGAGGTATTTTCTCGCTAGGCATTCATTATGTCATTTATCATGTTATTATTAAAATCCTCAAAGTGTGCCAAGCAAACTTCTAAAGAGTCGAGACATTCAGTTGAAAGGGACTCATTCTCCATGTTAGAATCAAGCATATCATGTGGGTGGAGTAGATCATCACTATATTTGAAAAGTATCCATGCTTCTTGATTATTAACCTAGATTATCATTCAGATTAACTCTTCAAAAAATTGAACCGTATATTCATGATCATAATCTAACTCCTCCTCACTATCAAATTCAGTATATTCCACAAGCGATTTGGAATCACTCTGCTCACATTGTGTTTCTAGATCGAGTTGAGGCTTGAATAAACTAGCCTATTTATCCTCATTGAGGCGCGACTCAGATCTTTGAATAAAAGATTCAATCGCTTCTAATAATTTTCTAATGTCTGCGAATGAGTGTGTGACGAATTGGTTGAATTGTTCTTGAACTTCCACGTATTTCTGAAGTGAATCCTCTTGGATTGTTTCTGGTTGGATCTCAAAGGTAGGGGATCCAAGAGAATAGTCAATAGAATCCATGGTTGGTACACCTCTCCAATCCAAACTTTGATGTTTCCACTGATTATAGTCATACGGGTCATATGAGGGAGAGTTTGATGGTTGTTGGTATGCGTTATCACCTATAATATAATCATGCATTATTTTCTTCTTGCCAGATGGGTGATAATTGTTCTCACTCCAATAATCATGTAATGATTTCTAAATCGGTGGAGTGTAATTGTTCTCCCTTGTATGATTGCGTATAGACTTATTAACTGGTGGAATATTATATCTCGGTCAGCTCTCAATCATAGTTTCAGTTAATTTTCGAGACATAAATTGTTTCCTAACATAATTATCTGACAGCCCTTCAATGTATCTCTCGTCTCTTAGAAGTATATTAGAGTATTCACGTGTTCACTCTTGCATGAACATGATGAAACCCTAATTTTGAATCTAATCCTAAAATAAATTCCTACAGAAAAATCCTACAACAATAAGGAAATCTAGTAGATGGAGTAAGGAAGGATGTTACTAGAAAAGAGGAACTAGATCTAGATGATCCTACACACAAAGCAAATAAACGATATTAGTAATGTTAAAGGAAAAAAAAAAGATAAACCTTAAAAATAAAATTCTAAAAATTAAAAAATTTTAAAACCCTATATTAGAAAATTTAAGAAAATAAGAAAAATCTAACTTAAAAAAAAGCAAACTTAGAAAAAACTAAACCCAATCATGTTCAACGCCACTCTCGGTAACGGCGCAAAAAACTTGTTCACAATCGCAAGTGCAGGGTTGCGTGTAGTAATAACTCGGTGAGAATGAGGTCAAATCCACAGGGAATGGGGAACACCGTTTAGAACTAATCTAAATCTAACTTGGTTACCTGAGTTTTTAATCTAGTGATGAAAAATTTTATTTTAATTAATAAAGACAAAAGACTAAGGATCCAAGAATCCACCTATAGAAATCTCAATATTCAATCTACTTAATTCAACAACAACTCAATTGGAATCGAGGTCCTATCATATCCAATCGGATGATGGAGCATTTAAAACATAATGAATTTTAAACTTTTCAATAGTTTAGTTCCCAAATATCCATCAAATTGAAATGATCGTAAGGAATTCAATCATCCACCATGCCCATTAAGAATGGTGAATAACAACTTTTACAGATCACATAATTACAAAGCCAATAAGATCATAACAAAAGCTTTCACAGCATCTACTATAATTTTACTCACAATAAATCATAGAAAACTTGAAATATATCTTTATTTAAACTAAAACTTAATGGAAGTTCAACATATACTTGAATCAAAGCAAACTAAACATCAAAATAAACTACAGGTTTTATCCCTTAGCCTTAGATAAGAGATTAGCCTGAGAAGACTAACATCCTAGAAAAAAATAAAAAGATTAACTAGAACCTGTAAAGAAATCGAAGAGGAAGAACATTATTGGCGCTCTACCTAAGCCTTCTCTCCCTTTCCAAACCCTACAAGATGATTTGGAATAGCCTAGGAACTCTTTTAAATAGTTTTGCAACTCAAACTTTCTCACCACCTCGGAAAGGTTCGCAAACCGCTTTAAATTTACGCACTCTGCGCATCTTCGATGGAAAACTTCGATGTCATCGAAGACCTTAGATGACAACTTCAATGTCATCAAACTGGCTTCAGTGTCATCGAAAATCGTCCAAAACTGTCCAGTGAGTTGAGCCCGAAATTCCTAAATTGTCAATGTCATCGAAGACCTCCGATGTCATCGAAGTCTATTTTTGAAATTATTTCCGGACTTTCTCTTTTTAGACTCGAAATTTCATAATATGATTTTTCTTACCAATTTTTAGGATTCATTTTTTTCACTTCAAATCTTCGATTCTCTTCATTCTTCACTTGGTATACTTGGATCTTTAGTATATGAAATCTTCATTAATGACTTCAAAATCTCCAATTCTTCATTATCTTCTTTTGAGCTCTAAATCCATCCTTTTAATTGCATATCCATTGTAAGCTTCCAAATTACCTCGCATAATTAAAACACATATAATTAAATCGAGTTAGTACTAATATAAACGAAAAGCTAATGTAATTAAAGGGTTAAATATGCAATATTTGACTCTCAACAAACATCTCAGGCAGGCGCTACAAGTTCTGATAGTTAACAAGTTATACCTTAACTTGAAGAAGTACAGTTTTTTAACGGATAGCTTGTTATTCTTAAGATTTGTTGTGACGTCCACGGGCATCTATGTGAATGATGAAATGTGTGAACCATCAGGGAATGGACAATTTCGACGAACATTCATGAAGTGAGGAGTTTCTATAGGTTGTGACATTCTATCAATGATTCGTGTAGAATTTCTGCACTATAGTCGCACCCATTACAGATTGTATGAAAAGGACCGTTTCAGTGGACCGATGAGGCTGATAAGAGATTTATTTAAATCAAGCACCAATTGTCCACAACCAGTCTTGGTTCTTCATAGTTTTGACAAGTTGTTTGAGGTTGAGTGTGATGTCTCATATGTCGGAATTGGAGGATTCTTATCACTGGATGGCAGGCCGGTAGCCTTTTACAGTAAGAAGTTCAACGAAGCCTGAAAGAAGTGGTCAACATATGAGCTTGAGTTGTATGCAATGGTTTAAGCGTTGTGACATTGACAACATTATCTGATTTGAAGAGAGATTACTCTCTACACTGACCATCAAGTCTTAAAGTTTAATAATAGTCAAACTAACGTCAATTGTGTGCATGCTACATGGGTCACATTTTTATAGGAATTCACGTTCGTTCTAAAGCGCAAGTCAGGGCAGTAGAACAAGGTAGATGATGCACTTAGTCGGCATGCATCAATACTGGTTTTGATGAACAATGAGGTGGTCGGCTTTGACTGTCTCAAGAAGTTGTATGTCGAGCATGAAGACTTCAAGAATGCATGGATGAGGTATCCAAGAGGGGTCATCCTAATGACCTACATATGCAAGACAGTTTTCTCTTCAAAGGGAATTAACTGTGCATCCTCCAAAGTTCCATGAGGTAGTGGATTATCCAAGAGCTACATGGAGGTAGCCTTAGTGGACACCTTGGGCGAGATAAGACATGGGCTCTTGTTGAGGAACAGTATTACTGGCCGTAATTGGTACATGTCATGGGTAAAGTATTGTAGCGTTGTCATGTTTATTAGACCTCCAATGAGAAGTTAAGAATATGTGCCTCTACACCCCGTTACCTGTGCTTGATGGCCCTTGCGAGGACTTATCTATAGACTTCATTCTTGATCTCCCACGAACACAATACAACATGGATTCGGTATTCATGGTGTTAGATCATTTCTTAAAGATGACGCACTTTATCCCATGTAAAAAGACCCTCGATGCAATACACATTGCGAATCTATTCTTCATATATGTCATGCGGCTACATAGGGTTCCCATGACAAACTTATGTTATGACATGAAGTTCATTATCCACTTCTAGCAGACTTTGTGGAATCAGTTTAGTACGCGACTTTAGTTCAGTAGTGCCTATCACCCGCAGATCGATGGGCAAACTAAAGTTGTGAATCGCATGTTGGGAAACCTCCTTTGGTATATTTTAGGTGCTAAGCTGAAGTAGTGTGATTTGACATTATTTCAAGTGAAGTTTGCATTCAACAATATTGTGAACCACTCGATGGGGAAGTCCCCATTCTAGATTATTTATGGTCGAGTGTCCCGTCACACACTTGACTTGGTCCATTTGCCCAAGCTCCCGGGCATGAGCATTGTAGCAGAACATATGGAGAACCGAATCATGGGCATTCATGCAGATGTGCAAGCTAAGTTATAAGCTTTGAACGACAAGTATAAGAAGCAAGTCGACAAGCATCGGTGACAAAATGTGTTTGAGGTGGGAGACAATGTTATGGTTCATTTACATAAGGAGGGAGTTCCAATTGGGACCTACAACAAGTTGAAAAATAAGAACATTAGACTGGTACTGATCCTTCGAAAGATCAATGACAAAGCTTACGTTGTTGATCTTTCAGATGACATGAAGATCTCACATATTTTCAACGTTGCAGACCTGAATGAGTATCATAAATCGAAGATGGACAAGAACTTGAGCTCGAGTTCTTTTGAAGTAGAGGGGAGTGATGTAGAGCGGGTCACAGACACTTTCATGGCAAAGATGGATAAGAGAAGGCCCGATTGGAGGTAGAAATGATATGGACCATCAAGACCTTAAATCAGTCATATCTCGCAAAATGGGATAAGTTTTTAAACATATTATATATGATTTTGGGGTAGGAGAGCCTACTTAAGCCAACTAACCCGACTATGCTAGGTTTCCCATGCCAAATTTGCAAGATTCCATTAGATCGACGGTCAAAGTCCCATTTAGTTTTATTTTTACTATAAATAGTAAGTTTTATTTTGAGTATAACTTTTCATCCTTTGAGTTGTAGAAGTCGTGCCTAACATGAAAAGGGCTTAGAAAAGTTAAGAGAATAATGTGGTTGGGCCAAATTGAACTCTTACTATTTTTGGCCGAAAACCATGTAGTCTAGTAGGAATAAAGGTCGTCTATAAATTATAAGGAAACATCGTCGACTATCGCCGTTATCACAAATCATTATCGATCATAGCCCATTACACCAATTCTCACTAACTGTGGAATATTATTATTGCAGATCGCTATCAAGCTTATATTACCGCCGAAATGAATTATTATTATCACCCGCCACCACCAAAATAATATTATCACCGGACAGATATCATCACCTACTGTTGCCATCAATGATATCACCAATTATCAATCATTATTGACCATCGTTGATTGCACCGCTGAATTGGATCGATTATATTAGCAATTTTTTATTTACGGTAGTGGTGAGCACCCAAGTAGGTCATCCACACATAAGCCCTATATAATCAGCGATGGCAATTTATCATTTACAACAACAGTGAGTGCCCAAGTAGGCCAACCACGCGTAAGCCCTATATCATCAACAATGACGATTTATCATTTACGGCAGTGGTGATCGCCCAAGTAGGCCAACCACGCGTAAGTCCTATATCATCAGCGATGGCGATTTATCATTTATGGCAGCGGTGAGTAACCATGAAGGCCAACCACGCATAAGACCTATCATATAAGCAATTTGTTGAATATTATACAGGTGGCAGTGAAAAGCCAATGGCCTTAAAAAGCCCATGAAGGCAATCATATGCTTGGACCCATGCGGGCAGCGGAGAGAGCCAGTGAAGCCCTAAGGGGCCAAAAGTCCATGAAGGCCAACCACATGTAAGACCAATACCGTCTGTATAGTCTTCTGGCAGCGCCATGGGGATGAGTGAGAGAAAATTTCCCTCCATGAATGGGTCAACCTGCAGATGAAGAAAAAGTGGGTCGCAGTACGAGCTCTTTGGTTCATCCATAGATAGGCCAACCATGCATAAGACCCCCATGTTCTTGACTTGATTTCAGTAGAAACTCATGGGGAATGGTCGACCTCTAAATGATCTACCTCACTCATCGATGAATTAGTCATATGAATCGTGTAACATGTGGGAGACCCCATCTCATACGGGTCAACTAAGTGCCTCAACCCATAAGGCGTATAACTATAAGTTTGCCCTGTATTAGGTAACTAGATGTGAGTAACATCCGTGGCCTCATGGTCGGGCGTACGTTATCATGATCATTTATAATCATATATAGGTACACATTTATGTGCATAGTATCCAATACACTAAGCATATTATCCATGTCACACCATCAGGCTAAATATGCCAACATATTATCAGCCACATCACTCATTATATATATATATATATATATATATATATATATATATATATATATATATATATATATATGTTCTCATTTAATAACAATGTATGGGCCTAGGTAGGGTCCCCTTAGATCTAAACCTTATGGGTCCTACACGCTCCTACCATAGGTGGGCTTTACAAGCTAAGGGCCCACCCAGAGCGAGCATGTTTACAATTCAAGGGTCCAATCAGGACTCTTAACCTAGCCTCTAATCCAGTGGCATAATCATGATCCTAGGGCCGACATGACGGCCCATATCCAAACCATGCATGGCCCATAAATGGGCTTAAATAAGGAATCTTTAGTAGCATCACACACTGGACCATAAATAAACATCAGAATAAGCTATAGGAACGTGCAGGGTGGGAGTCGGTCACTGCTGCATCATAGGTGTGTGTTATATGGGAATGGACCTCGTAACGGGTCATAAAAGTGTATATAAAATGAAGTCCACGAAGGATCTTGGTCGGCCCTATAAGGACTTCAACGTAGGAGGGTACAGCTGAATGTAGCCCATATATACACAAGGATAGACTCATGGCTCAGCGGTAGACTCACAAGAGTTTCAACACTAAGGTCATGGGTTTGAGTACCCATTGTGGTGTGTGTGGGTGTGAAGGTGTGTGCGTAGAAAATAAAAAATAAAAAACAATGGATCTTTAAAGGGCCTCAATAGTAGTGTACATGGTCTTGGGACTTAAAATTTTGCCTAAACAATCTGGTCCATGCCCTAAAATGATTAAGCAAGACAGATGTAAGGTGTAGATAAACATATATAACATAGTGTGGTCACATCAGGCCCCAAAGGATACTCCTAAGGCGGCTCACATGATGGACAACGTGGGTAGGCCCCACTATCTACTGTGGGTCCACCTGAACCATGGATCTGCCGCACCTTTGGGTCCATGCTTTAAAATGAACCGATAAATAGATGGACAGTGTTAATAAAACACGCAACATGTAGGGTTCCCCAACGGGCCACACTCGTTGTGCGTCTTGAATAAAACACATACATCAGGTGGTCCGACAAGGGACGGCCTGGATAGAACCCTTACAACATGGTGGGGTCCATAGAGGGCTTCACATGGCAGGCTATATAGCTAATAAACATAATAGTGAATCTTAGGAAGTTTTCAATGCAATGCATTAAATCACCACCATTTTCCTTGGAGTGCACCCAAAAATGGGACCCATACTCAAAAATAATTTGCCATATAGATGGGCAACGTGGATAAAATAAATACATCAAGGTGGGACCCTTACAGCAGACCCCACGGTGTGGGAAAATACATTGGACATCAAGGGTCTCCAGTACTATAGTCCACCAGAGTTTAAATCAGTCTAAATTTTGAACCGCCCACAAGGCTTGTGACCCGCTCTCCTAATCAGATGGACAAACGGTTTGGGGAGCGGCTTCTACTACGTGGCAAGAGTCGATTGTGGAGTCCCACTATGATGTAGGTGTTTACCATAGGTGGCAATCGATTTTAACCATGGGAAAGGCCAAGGCCTTGGTGGGCGTACTAAAAACAAAGCATATCCAAGTTTTGGATTTGGGGGGGGGGGGGGGGGGGGGGGGCAATAACCCATTGTTTCCCCTTGTGTGGCTTAACTGAGGTTTGGATTTGTCTCATGTTTGGGCCAATGTCCTAAATGATTTGGAAAATTGGATGGACGGCATGAATGGAACACATACATCATGGTGGGGCCACTATGGGCCCCACCTCATGACCCTTGGGTTAAGGTAGCCCCATCTGCTGGTGTTTGCGCAATAGCGTCTCAAGGATGCTACTTGCTAGGGGTGCACATGGTTCGGTTTCAGTTTTGAAACTGGAACCGAATGGCCAAGGATGTAGATGAATTGGTCCTGCCAGCTGTCGATATGGACCGTTAATGTGAAGGGGGCCACCTTTAGTTCTCATCCCTTTTGGAACCGGATCTGAACCGTGTGCACCCCTACTACTTGCTACGAGCGGCAACAATTGCCCCTTTTATTTTTATTTTTGTATTTTTTGGTATTTTCGAAGTAGGTGGGGTCCACCTTAAAGATCCACATTGTCCATCATCTTAGCTAGGTCATGGTGGGCCCAGGGAAGCTTTAAAGAAAATTAATCTTACATTTCCCACCATCTAGATATGACTTCATCCATAGGTTGTATGGCAAATAAATGTCATAGTGGGCCACATAGTGGGGTCATGCTGTGATAGCGTAGGCCACCTTAGGTGGGCTCCGCTGGACCATTGAAAGGAGAAAAAAAAAAGAGCGTTCACATGGTGTGCCCCCACAACTATGGGGCCCACATTGTTTACCAAATAAACATCAAGGTAGACCACACACTGTCCATGCTAGACGGTATCAATGGGTGGGTCCCACCTCCTCAAAATGGCAAGATTGCATGGATAAAACACATATAACGATGGGACCCACTCCAATGGCTCACTATCAAACGAAAGGGAGAGATCGACAAGTTGATCGACCCGTTCACTCACATGAAGGATGGATCGAATGGTTCGAATCACCTCCAAGCAAGCCTCCACCACTAGAGTTGAGCATCAAGTCGAGTCAGACTGAGTTAGGGCTGACCCGACTCGATCTGGTTTTGAAATAGGCCTGACCCGAACTCAACTCGACTCGGTACCGAGTCCAGCATGCCTGAATCGAATCGAATCCGGGTCTGGTCTGGACTAATCTGGACCGAGTCTGACCTAGTAAAATGTACCGAGTCGATTCGAGTTAGCATTGATTTAGATCGAGAGATGAGGGAGGGAGGGAGTGGAGAGGAGAGAGAGGAGGACGGTGGTGAATCCGGTGATGGTGGTGGGTGGCTGTCGGCGGCTGTTGGACTTGAAAGAGGAGAGAGAGAGAGAGAGAGAGAGAGAGAGAGAGAGAGAGAGAGAGGGTGATGATAGTGGTGGGTGGTTGTCGAGCTTGGAAGAGGAGGAGGATGAGGCAGGAAGAGAGAGTTTGGGATCGGGTCGGTTGTGGTGTATAGGGTTAGAGATACCCGAATCCAGGTCTAGTCGGTTTCGGATCGAGTCGAGTCTAACCGGATCGAGTTTTGGGTTGAGTTACTAGGTAACTCGAACTTGACTCGGTTTGAGTTCGGATTGAGCGAAGCCTACTCGGTTCGGACCGACTCACTTATTCGTTTCGTGTCAAGTCGGGTCCGAACAAGTTGAACAAGTCAAGTTAGGCGAGTCGTGTCGGTTCGTGCCCAGCTACATCCCCCACTAATTCTCTCATAGCCTCTCTCTCTCTCTCTCTCTCTCTCTCTCTCTCTTCTAATCTCTCTTTTCTTTGTTTCTTTTCTTTTCTTTCTCTCCTATTCTCACTTTCTTTTCTCTCTCATTTCCTAGCAAATGGTGGAATACATAGGGAGTTTGGAGTACTTGGGGGTCAATAAACAAAAGTGGGATAGAGAAGGGAGGAAATGAAAGGAGGGGTAGAATGTGGAAGGAAAGTGACATGAGAGGATCTGATAGCATGGGGAAGTGAAAAAAGGTGGTAGGGTAGAGGGGGTAAGGTTAGAATTTTGGGGCTTGCTTGCATTGGGAATTGAAGAAAGGTAGGGGTAGCATGGTCTTTGTAGGGTGTTGTAGGGGCTACTTTATATGGTGTTTTAGTCTTTAAGTGGAGGGTGGTGTGATGGGTACACGGAAGAGTGAAAAAGGTGGTGGGGAGGCATTTTAGAGTTAAAAATATGATTGCATTGGGATTCGCTAGGATTTCTTGCAAGTGAGTCCCACTCGCCACACATGCATGCATTGTAATGTGTGCTACTTCAATTTATGCAAACATGCATAACTCCTAAATCGAGTATCGCAATGGGATATTGACGCAAGGAAGGATGTGAGGTCAAGCGCCATCTTCCTCAAGGGGATAACTATTCCGAATCCAATGAACTTCTCTGGACTTCTCACAGAGAAACCTTGAATCCACGAGGAGAAGAAAATAGACATAATTCTAAGAAATTCAAAATAATTTGATTGATGATGAAAAATGAGATTACACCCTTTAAATAGGGATACTAAGCCATGGAAGAAGTTTTGAAATTAAACTACAACTAAAACTCTTAGAATTCGCGACTTACTATAAATAGTAAACTTACTATTTTATAGACGGCCGTGATTCCTACTAGTGCACATGGTTTTCGGCCAAAAATAGTAAGTGTCCTATTTTGCTTCACCGTGTTGTTCTCCTAATTATTCTAAGAACTTTTCATGTTGGGCACAACTCTTAAAGCCTAATAGCTGAAGAGTTAAATCAAATTAAAACTTATTATAAATAGTAAAAACGAAACAAAAACATGAATTTGATCGTCGATCTGATGGTATTTAGCAAATTCGGCGTGGGAAACCCGGCATAGCAGGTTGGGTGACTAAAGTAGCTCTTCCTACCCCAAAATCATATATGGTACGTCCGATAGCTCATTCCAGTTTGCGAGATACATCCATTTTAAGTTCTGACAGTCCAAATCACTTCTGTCGTCGACTGGGCCTTTTCTAATCCATCTTGGTCATGAAACTGTCTGTAACCCACTCTACATCAGATATATAGCACAACATTGAAATCACAGTACCCACCGCGATCGCTAGAATATCGGTATCGGGTCATTGCGGTAATAAAATAGAGTCCTGGATCGATGCTCACTAATCCGATCGGTTGCAGGCATACCAACATTGGAAACAAATCAATAAAAGATCTTACAGGTATACAGGTCTTACATATGTCCACACCGTCCATCAAATTTTCTAGATCATTCTATTGCATAGCAAATCCAAATCTCCAGTGGAACACACCACAGGAAACATTGCTCAGTGAATACCAAACATAAATAATAATAATAATAATAATAATAATAATAATAATAATAATAATAATTTTTTAAAATAAAATAAAAAAACACTTCCTAAGCCTAATGTAAGTTTTATTTGTATGCAAACCGTAGATAAGGTCGCATAGACATATACGAATAGAAAACACAGACACCAGCTTGATTCAAGACTTTTGTGTCCCACGAGAAGTGTTTAATGGTCAATGACGCTGTTTCCTTGTTACGGTTCACTTGAGAACTGGATCTGCTTTTTTTTACTTTCTTTTTTTAATCCATGTCCTGAAACGAGTTGGGAAAATTAATGGACAGCGTGGATATAGAATAAATACATCAAGGTGGCCCCACACCCACGAAAACACCGCCTACGGTGTTACCCGGGTAACACCTGATCCGCTTACGTCGCGTGACCAGGAATTTCACTCATGAATGGGAAACGTTGGTCCGGTGGGTCCCACGTGGATGGACTGTGCCCCAAAATTCCCCTCGATATGATCATGCTAACTACTTTTTGTTGTTTTAATATGCCAGTTGCAAATAATGGGTCAATAAAAGAAATATCATAACGGGCAAAATCAACGGCTAGGATCTTATGATATGGTAAAATGTTGGGTAGGATCTTACAGCAAACTAATAGTTAGGACCATCGGAACAGGCGAGCCACGTCACTGAAACGTGCATGGACTACGGTCCAGGAGCGTCGTGCAGAGAGGGAGCGGAGCGGATTAGGTGCGGCCCCGACCTCACCCATCACCGTGCGGCCCTGACTGTGGGGCCCACTTTGATGTATGTGTTATATATCCACGCTGTCCATCCGTTTTTCTAGCTCATTTCAGGGCAATGATCCCAAAAATAAAACAGATCCAAATCTCAGGTGGGCCCATAACATAGGAAACAGTGGTGATAAAACCTTCTAAGGCCCACCGTAATGATTATTTGTCATCCAACATGTTGATAAGATCACTCGTACCTGGACGAAGGGAAAAAATATATATATATATATATCGGCTTGATCCAAAAAAATTGTGCCTACAAGAAGTTTTTAATGGTCAATCACCACTGTTCCCTGTGGTGGGTCAGCCTCAGTGTTCGATCTGCTTCACTTTTTCTCCTAATCGCCTAAACTAACTGAAAAAAATGGATGGACGGCGTGGATTTACAATAAATGCATCAAGGTGACCACGAGGTCAGGGCCGCAACTCATCCGGTCTCGTGGGGAAAAGGGTAGCTTGATCGGGTCGATCATAAATTAAAACGCGTTGAACGAATTGATTGTGGTGGACCCCATTCTTGAACAAGTGCTAGTAATAGCTCAGATGAGCTTTGGCTTCTTTACGTTGACCAGGAAAACTAGTTTGAATGCTTAGGTTTTATCAAGACAAGTCTTTCTCAAGTGGGCCCCACCTTGCGTTGAAGTTTGAAATTCCAGGACAATCCCATTTGCCCCATTTCATTTGGCAGCAAATGGACCTCTTTAACGAAGGACGAGCAGCAGTCCACGGTTCACATGAGTCGGACTGTTAGCCTCGTTTATGACAAAATGTGGATCACCCTCCATTCCGTATGGCGTGCTTCTGGGGGAACCTTAGTCCTGCACAAAGGATTAGCAAAGGAGACCCTGTTTAAGCCGGGGACCCTCCGATATCTAAGTCAGGTCAAGGGAATCCGGGTCTAAGTTGAAAGGTAGAGGGAGTGTGCAAGATGTTACTTACCTGTAGCAATGGGGTCTCATTATATTTATACCTGACTGTCGAATGATCTGGGTCCGTTAATCTCGGCACGATTTGGTCAATCATCGGGATTATATGATCGTGGAGATACGACCCGTAATTCGGAAATCGTGTAACATATCGTGTATATCTGCGGGCGAGATGGTCGGTTGTGTCTCCTTAAGGTAGTTTCCTAGTTTGGTGCGTAATGTACCCGCATCTCGCTCCGGCCTCGGCTCGAGATATCACTTCTTTGGAGAAAGATGAGGATGAGGACGAGGACGAGCCCTCTGCTCGAAGGTCCTTCTTCAACTGAAGATTAGGACGAGGACGAGCCCTCGGCTCGGAGGTCCTTCTTCAAATGAAGATGAGGACGAGGACGAGCCCTCGACTCGGATGTCGTTCCCTCGGCTCGGATGCTCGGATGTCGCTCTCTTCGGTAGTATTCATTATTTCGGGTGTTCTTGCGTCTGATCGGACTAAGAAGATGCTGATCCTCGAAACTATAAGGGGCTCGGATCTTCCCATAACAGAAGCTCCCTACTCTTCGAGGTCGGCTACGGACTCGGAGAGTAACCACACGGAAGATCAACCGCCCCATCTGTTGAACCTTCCAAGCATATCGATATTATCGTGATTTTGAACTTTTGAAGCGTCGCACCCTCAAGATTTCCCACCTACAGACCATCCTTCAGCGGATGCATGGCGACGGTTATGATTCCGAATAATTGCCGAGCCTATGATAGGTTGCCACGTGTGCCCGAGGAAGCGTCCAGGCGACACTTCCCCTGCTCGGGCGCCGTTTTGCATATCGGAGCGCGCTGTTCGATGTCAGTAACGTGCCATCTGGCAGGGACCGAGCCAGTAGCGGACGGCCACGTGTGTTCTGGAGTGGGCTAGCGACAATTCGGCCGCAACCATCATTTTTCTCCATTAATGCAAAGATTCTATATGGCCTATATAAACTCCCTTTGGAACCACTCTCCCCACTTGTATTCTGAATTTGAGCGTGTGCCGGAGGAGGCGATTTCCGGTGACAGCAATTCCGGTTTATTTGAAGTTTTCGGCAGGCGATTCCGACAGACTAAACATTTCCGGCAAAAGCGATTCCCGGTGATCGTCCGGTGAGTCTCTTTTAGAGTTCTTTTTACTTCCATTCAAGATGTCGTTCGATCTAGAGACCGTTCAGGATTATGATGATGACTCCAAGCCGGGGAGTTCTGTAAGACCCGTATCCTAGTCTATACCGTTCCATAGACTTCCGCGGTCCTTTCGGTCGAATTCCGGTAACCCTCGACCTGTATCCGACGTTTGTGCGCGATCCTAAGCCGAGTCCTGCATACCGAAGCTGGCTCGAACCGAAACATGTACCTTGGCGAACGCACCGTCGCCGCGGTTCCAACGCCGCGACTCGCGCACTGAACTGATACCCGGACTAGGAGATGTGGGCCCGTGTTCATCTCTACAACGCCGTGCATCACGAATTTCGAGGGAATCTCTACAACGTGTCCCATCAATTAATCAATCAATCAAGTCAAGTACACCACCTTACCTCTGTTGAGAAGTGGAGCCACATGCACGAATTTCGTGTCACAAGTCCTTTCGTAACTGGGATATGGAAAGGAGTTTCGCAGATTTCGTGTCGCAAGTCCTTTCGCAACTGGGATGCGGAAAGGAGTTTCGCGGATTTCGTGTCACAAGTCCTTTCGCAACTGGAACGTGGAAAGGGAAGTTGCCAAAACTATAAATTGGGGTCCCTAGGGCTATTCTAGGGTTAAGGTGAATATTGAAAAATATTTCTAAGGTGTGGGCAAGGGATTTTCTGTGTACTTTCAAGGGAGAGGTTAGTATATTGCCTTGTAATCTTCGTTCTTCATATGGAAGTTTGCATCCGTGGTTTTTTACCTTAGATTGGGGTTTTTCCACGTATATCTTGTCTTGTGGTTTGTTTTGGATTGCTTTGATCTGTTTCTAGTTTATATTTCTTCCTGTTTATCGTTTGTGGGTGAGGCCTGAGATTGGATCTAGGCTCACTGCGTTGTTGGCGTGCTGCGCAACAACTGGTATCAGAGCTATTAGTTTAGTTCTATTGAGAGCGATGACAGAAGATAGGAAAACTAGAATTGAGAAGTTTGATGGTTCAAACTTTGCCTTCTGGAAGATGCAGATGGAAGATTATCTGTATCAGAATGACCTTTATATTCCTCTAGGAGGAAAAGAGAAGAAACCAGAAAAGATGAAAGATGATGAATGGCTTTTACTGGATAGGAAGACTTTAGGAATGATCCGACTCTCTTTGTCTAAGAGCGTCGCCTTCAATATATCCAAAGTAAAAAACTACAAAAGAATTAATGGAAGCCCTAGCCACCATGTATGAAAAGCCCTCAACATCCAACAAGGTTCATCTTATGAAACAGCTATTCAACATAAAGATGTCAGATGGTGGGAGCGTGGCTGAACATATAAACGAGGTCAATACAGTCACGAGCCAGTTGGAATCCGTTGGCATTGTTTTTGAGGATGAGGTCAGGGCGTTATTGATCTTGTCCAGTTTGCCAGACAGTTGGAATGGTTTGGTGATTACTGTGAGTAATTCTTCAGGGTCAACAAAGCTGAAATTTGATGATGTGGCCGATCTAATTCTCAGCGAAGAATCTAGAAGGAAGGCATCGAGAGTTTCAGGGGACTCAGGGAATGCTCTAAACGTTGAAGGAAGAGGAATATTGCTGAACAAAAGAGGCAATAAACACGGGCGTTCTAAGTTGAGGAAGAAATCCAAGGGACCGAAAGACAAAGACGGGTGTTGGCATTGCAGCAAGAAGGGGCACATGAAACGTGATTGTAGGGCGCTCAAGAAACAAGAAGGAAACTCTCAAGGCGGGAAGGATTCAGTGAATCTATCTGAGGAGAGTGACACAGAGGCATTGATCTTGTCTCTTGATGCGAGGAATGAGTCTTGGGTTATAGAATCGGGTGCTTCGTTTCATGCCACTTCATGTAAGGAAGTTCTGCGTGATTATGTGTCAGGTGACTTTGGGAGAGTCTACCTAGGTGATGATGAGTCGTGCAGTATTGTTGGAAAGGGAGACGTTCATATAAATCAGAAAGACGGAACGTCTTTGAAATTGAAGGATGTCAGACATGTACCAAGTTTGAAAATGAATCTGATCTCAGTAGGGCAGTTGGCCGATACCGGTTATGTGACGACATTCACCAGTGATTCCTGAAGATCACAAAAGGTGCCTTGGTGATATCTCGAGGTGTAACGCCCTGAAATTCGGGGGTCGAGTATGAACTCAACACCCGAGTTCCAACGCATCACTTATGCAACATACACAGTGCTGGTTAAATGTTGTCTGAGTTAGCGCAATAAACATGAATGAGATTAAACCAAAACAGTAATTCATACTCTAGCTCAATTGTATATAAAAGCAAGCGGAAGACTGAAACTTTATATTCAAGTATGTAAAGTAACAAAATTTTCTGAACTCCAGAGTATGAGTACTAGCTGAGCACCAATATACATGTATAGTTTTTAAGTCAAAACCCAAAATACAATCCTCAAAGGAAGCCCTGAGAATCCCGCGATGCAGCCGGCCTAAGCGAAGCCGTCAGAGTACTGCATGAAGGAGAACTCCTCCTGGTCCTCATCAAAGTCGGGCTCTGGCTCCTGAACCAAGGCGCCCTCTATACCTGCGACAGAGTCTGGTTGGTGTGTACAACACCGTCCCGTAACGTGGGAGTGAGCAGCTAACTCAGTGGAACAATAAAGCATAAGTTAACATGTTATCAAATCAACCAAGCAGTAATGATAAAGCAGTACAAATCAAGCATTTCTAACTACTCTTGTTAAGTGCAAAATGACATGACATGATGCTGTATGCCCTTGCCAAACCACCCTCAAGCGATATCATCTTACGTTCGCGAATGCTTAACTCCCTCAGTGCGCCACATGTACAAAGCACATGCGGTGCGATGATGCTCATGATTACCAAGTTATTATTAGTCCATTTCAACCAGCAGTATTGGGAAACTAAGGTACCTCCCTTGTATCATTCCCAACATGATCCATTCTAGGGTCGTCAATCCTAGTTATTCTCATACGATATTATAGTTTGAGGAGCGTAGTGAAGGCATCGCAAAGGGCTCGTCACCCGTTAGCGCGGATACAGATCTCACCGTATGCAGCTCCATTGCTGGCCGTCAGCTCGAGTATAGGTCTCACCGTACTCGGCTCAATCACTAGCCGTCAGCTCAAGTACAGGTCTCACCGTACTCGGCTCAACTCACACTCTAGTTGCTGTGAAAGACTCGTGGCCAATCACAGACCCTTGGAGTGTACTCGATAATACCACAGAGGACTCGTCGCCCGTCAGCACGAGCACAGATCTCACCGTACTCGGCTCTCGCCGAAGTATCGACAGCTCGAATACAGTGTCCCATACCACCGTATTCGGCTCACGAGTTAGTTGCGCAATGGTCACTACGGGGAGGCACATGGCCCCAGCGTAGGCCGACAGCTCGACCACGGTGTCCCATACCACCATGCCCGGCTCATGCGACTTAGCGGATCTAGGTACCATGGTTTAACGGGGATCGCCACTAGTAAGTTTGGTACCCTAGGTTCAAGCAGTAGCGACCAAACAGGGTGAACACATGAGTACATTTCGGTTTAGTTGGCGAGCCTGACTAGCTCGAGCGCACCACAAGTTGAGCGATATGGAGCGCAAAAGCACTCCGCGTGGCCAACCACTATCGCCAACCGAAGTACGACTCGGGTTCGCCGGACACGTCCTTTGTGGCGACATGAATCTCAGCCACAATCTCAAGTCTGGTACCGAATGTTTGGACTATATACATAGTCCCAAACTCAAACAGTTTTCATCGTTAGCATGTGAAGTAAAGCATAATAAACAAGCAATACAAGCATGTTAGTAGGCATGTTATAAAGCATGAAGTAAAACATGAAGTCAAGCATGTTGCAAAGCATGTTGTAAAGCATGTTGTAAGGCATGTGATAAAACACTATCCCCATAGGGATACAGTTGTGTGCGCATTACAAGTGAGAGGTTGCGGTGAACCACCGCATGGAGGGGATCCTACATGTCTCTAAGAGAGTCGGAAATCCCATATCAGCGCCTATCTAAGGCACTAGTACGTACACATGTACATATACAAGCATTTACAACAACATTTAGAATACACTATTCCAACATACATGACGTATGTTAGCCAAGTTCGGGTTAGGGCTGTCCCTTCGCCACGAGAGTATTTTTCCCGTGTATAACGTAATCATACAGCAAATAATCATTACAATTACATTTCCAAAATCCGCACGTATGCGGAATTTCTGGAATACGCAATTTCAACATATATGACATTTACACATGAACATGTATTTTTGCGATCCCTTTCGCCAAACTAGCATTTTATCCACACATGATATAATCAAACATTAAATAAACATGTCAAACATTTTCCCAACAAAAATACGTATACGGTATTTCTACGTATATCTAGAGTATGTAAAATTCCATATTCTTTATCGCTAATCGAAACAGGAAACGGAAAGCACTTTGTACATGTGCATTTACATGCAGATCATGAATCTATCATTATCTGACATTGAAAGCGTTGAAAACCGTAACTTATACACTTAAAGTCCTCACCTCAGCCCTTGGAATTCCAACGAATCAGCAAGAGTGTTGGAGCTTCCGTATACGGGAGTTTCCTAGCCTAAAGAGCGTATCCGATTAGCCTTTTCATAACCTACCACTAACCAACCTCAAATCAGACCTAGGGTTAGGGTTTCTTACCTTCAAATGGGATGGACACCGCCGGGAAAACCCCTGGAATAGGGCGGTGTAGGCCGTGGGAGGAGTGGAAGTAGTAGGAGGAAGATCGGCTTCGATATCCAAGACTTTCTCTCTCTTTTCTCTCTTTCTCTCTAAGGGTTTGCTCCCAAATTCGTATGGCTGTGAGAGGGGCTGTTCTAAGCCCCTTTTATAGCCAAGAACATGTCCAAAATAGACTCGGGTTCAAGGGTGGCTGCATATGTAGGCAGTTCGCCACTTTCCAAGCTCAAAAGGGGTGTTCTGGTGGCCCTCCTTGAGCCAAACGTCAGACTTAAGATTACCATCTATGGATCCACGTGGAATTACGTTTTCGACTCGATCGGATTCCCAGATCGCACGTGGCGGACCACTTTCAGTTCAACGGTCAGTGGGCCACGATCAGAAATTCTGAGCACATGTAAATGTTCCTGAAATTTTTCTTAATCCGAGGGTGTAATTTGGTCTGATTCCGACGGTCAGGTTGCTTAATACTGACGCGCAACCGAATGATGCTAGATCACTATTCCAGATATTTTTGGTTGGATGGAAATAGTGTTTTTCACACTCCCTTGCTCCGGAGTGAAAAGAATGGCCGTGGGACATTGGAATCACCTGATTTTTAGATGATTGTCAAGCCCAGTGGGGCGGTCCTGGTTCCTTAGCTTCGTGTTAATCGGACTCCCGATGTGCGATCTAGACCCAATACGAAGTTTCGTTTCATTCCCGAGAGCAGCCGGGTAATGAGTTTGGCTCTAGACTTTAGGGTAACCTAGAGTCACAAATTCTGCAAGTTTTGGGTCTTGCAGATCGTATTTAAAGCGATCCCAACGGATTTCATGGCTAACCGAGTTTAGTACTTAGTTAACTTTGTTAAATTTCTAAGGGATTTAATCCTACGTGATTTCTGGTCGAGGTGGTGCTCGACCCAATGTACGGAAATTTACAGGTCGTTACACGAGGCAAGAAAGAATGTACTTTGTACGTGACTTCGGGATATTATAGTTCACTCGCAGTCGCATCAACTGGAGTGAATAGGCAGTTATGACATCAGAGGTTGGGACATATGAGTGAGAAATGGATGAAAGTGCTATTGTCAAAAGGGAAACTACCAGGGCTGAAGTCTATTAACTTGGAATTCTGTAAGGACTGCTTGTATGGCAAGCAGAAGAGGGTAAGTTTCAAGAAGACGGGACGCGCTCCAAAGACACATTTGTTGGAACTTGTACACACTGATGTGTGGGGACCGGCACAGGTATTATCTCTTGGTGGCTCACGTTATTTTGTTACTTTTATTGATGATGCTACTAGAAAATTGTGGGTCTATTTTTTAAAGCATAAATCTGATGTATTTGATGTATTTAAGAAGTAGAAAGTTTTGGTAGAAAACGAGATAGGTAAAATAGTAAAATGTCTCAGATCTAATAATGGGGGAGAGTACCGTGATAAGAGATTTGAGGAGTATTGTGCAGCAAATGGAATTAAACATTAGAAAACTATTCCAGGGACACCACAACAGAATGGTGTGGCTGAGCACATTAACAGGACCATCCTTGAGTGTGTCAGGAGCATGAGGTTACATGTAGGGTTGCCCAAGACCTTTTGGACAGATGCTGTGAATACTGCCGCATATCTCATCATTAGAAGTCCCTCAGTACCATTGGATAGTGGGCTACCAGAAGAAACGTGGACTAGGAAAGAAGTGAACCTTTGAAATGGCCAAGCTATATGTCCTAGAGGGGGGGTGAATAGGACAATGCCAAATAAAATTTATAATAGCGGAATTAAACAAAGTATGATAGCCAATGAACTAATTAAATAAATTGCAATGCAGAAATGAAATGCAACCTCAAACAACTGAATTTGAGAGGTTGATACAAACGTTGTTCTAAGGACAACCTTTCACCAAAAACCAAATGTTTATGGTAGGACAACCTTATATCTAGAAATGTCTTTGTATCAATTTCTCAAATCAAAGAGGAATAAAGAAATAAATACAAACTGCACTGAATAAATTGAATTTACAAATGTCTTGTTCTAGGGACAACCATACACCATAAAAATGGCAGGGCAACCTTGCTGGAACAATTTTGGAATTTAAAGCTTGAATCAATAAAAGGAATTGCTGGAAATAAATTGCAGAAATGAATCACTAAATTATTACAACATTCCCACACTTGCTTGAAATTTCAAACTGTTACAACATTCACATCCACAAGAAAAATAGAACTGAATGATAAAAGATAAGGAATTAAATATCCATTCAATCCACAAGACAAGAAGTTATAGTGGTTCGCCTGTGTGTTCACCAACTGTCCTCAAACAGCCACACAGAATGCTACTCCACTCCTAATATCCTCACACAGGGGATATTAGCGTTCTCTAATAAAACTGGCTTTCACAGGTTCACCAAAAACCTTCACAATTGTGTCTTTATCACTTGGGCTTACACAATTCAAAAAACCCCACAATCTGAGTTTTCTAGCTCTCCTCAGATAACCATACACATAGAGATTTTTCTGGCAAATCTCATACAAAACCAAAAAATAGAATTTACAGGAATTGTAGAATACCTGATCTTATCCTTTTGCAGTAGCCCGGAAGAACCGATCAGAGTAGAGATTCAATAATGATAGTTCAATGTCCAATACTCTCATTTATCGAGGTTCTAAGTTCTAATTGATTTTAAATGAAATCACAAAGGGCTAGCTCTATTTGATTTTAATTCCAAGAAGAAGGAATACACTATTTCCCTATTTCTTTTCAAATATGATTGGAATTTAGAATAAAATCAAATGCAAAAAGCTAACAAAAGGAATTAGAATGAAGCGCAAATTAGCTTAAAAATAAACACGACTTATCTCAAAGTGGAGCCTTGCTTTGATAGATTTTTTGATGTTTAAACTCTGAAATTCGTGTGCTATTTATAGCTACAGAAATTCGTCTTCGACTGGTCTAGGAGTTCCCACGACTGGTCTTAGAAGAAACAGATTTTTGAATTTCTGCGCGGAATCAGAAAAACCGATGTTCGACCGGTCGAAGGCAGTCCACGACTGGTCGAAGGTCGTCCACGACCGGTCGAGACCCCTTCTCGACTGGTCGAGCGACTGTGAATTTAGTCGCTGGAGTTTGAATCGAGGCTCCACGACTGGTCGAGGTTCGAGTCGAGGACATCCCACGACCGGTCGAGCAGACTCCAAGACTGGTCGTGAGCGAACCAGAAAATCCGATAAATTTGAATAATTCCAAGACTGGCCTAGGAAATTCTTAGACAGGTCGAGCCAGTGCTAGGACTGGTCGAACCAGACCCAGGACTAGTCTAAGAGCAAATCAAAAACATGTTTAAATACATTTGAATAATGTATCCAAAATGACCTACCCTAAGGTCAAAGACTATGGTCTATCAAACCTGAATAATGAAGTATGGACATTGAACTTTACTTCATTCAACGAATGATAAATCTTTTAGTACTTGAAGCCTGAAGTACGAGCCGTCCAAAAGACTTGACACAAACATTCATCTTGAGTTTGCTTTTGAGCTTCACACCGTGTCTTCTTTATATCTTCTTCTTTATATCATCGAAATGTACCTTGAAGCCGCTTGAAGAGTCCATGGTTGTCTTAAACATAGAACACACCAAGACATAGAACACACCAAGGTTTTGACACACAAAATTTGACAATCAAAGAGGTATCATATAATAGCACTAACAACCTTGCACATCTCAGAGTGTTCGTATGTACTTCATATGTTCACATTGATGCAGAGCACAAAAATAAGCTAGATGCGAAGTCCAGGAGGTGCACGTTTATAGGCTACGAGCAGCATGATTTTGGCTACAGGTTTTGGGATGCAGAAAATAGAAAATCATCAGAAGCAAGAACGTAGTCTTCAATGAAAAAGTGATGCATAAGGAGAGTGTGCAAGAAAATAAGGCCGAGGAAAAGGAATTCGTAGAGTTAGAAGAGTTATCAGACACGGGTGTTACAGCGCCACAGGATAATAATGCACAGGAGCATTATGAGGCAGAGCCATATACACCGGTTGTGAGGAGGTCTACTCGGGAGAGGAGACCCACGGTCCGATACTCACCCTCTTTACATTATGTACTGTTGACAGATAATGGTGAACCAGAGTGTTTTGAAGAGGTATTACAGACGAATACAAGGGTTAAGTGGGAGCAGGCCATGAATGAGGAGATGGACTCTCTCGAGTATAATCGTACATGGGAGCTAGTCACTCTACCCAAGAGTAAGAAAGCTCTTCATAACAAGTGGGTTTACAGACTGAAGGAGGAGCACGATGGTTCAAAACGGTACAAGGCCAGATTAGTTGTGAAAGGGTTTCAACAAAAGGCAGGTATCGATTTCACTGAAATATTTCCACCTGTAGTGAAAATGTCTACGATTCGCATGGTCTTAAGTATAGTGGCTACAGAGGACTTACATCTAGAGCAGCTAGATGTTAAGACAGCCTTTCTTCATGGGGACCTTGAAGAAGAGATATATATGCATCAGCCGACAGGATACGTGGCACCAGGAAATGAGAACAAGGTGTGTAAACTGAAGAAGAGTTTATATGGCCTGAAGCAGGCCCCGAGGCAGTGGTACAAGAAGTTCGATAGTTTTATGTCGGGAAACGGCTTTAGGAGATATCATGCAGACCACTGTTGTTACTTGAAGAAGTTTGATATGTCATACATCATTCTTCTTTTGTACGTTGATGATATGCTTGTGGCCGGTTCAAGCATAAAGGACATCTCAGATATCAAAAGACAACTGTCTAGAGAATTTGCCATGAAGGATTTAGGAGCTGCAAAACAAATCCTAGGAATGAGGATAAAGCGTGACAGGGAAAACAAGAAACTAGTTTTGTCACAGGCAGAGTACATAGCCAAGGTACTTGACCGATTCAATATAGGAGGTGCTAAGCCGGTTAGCACTCCATTAGCCAACCACTTCAAGCTATCTAAGGAGCAAGGGGCAAAAACGCAGGAGGAACGGGACTACATGGCTAAAGTCCCATACGCATCAGCTATTGGGAGTCTCATGTATGTTATGGTGAGCACGAGGTCAGACATTGCTCAAGCAGTGGGAGTTGTTAGCAGGTTCATGAACAACCCCGGGAAGGAACATTGGGAAGCTGTGAAGTGGATCCTTAGATATTTGGTAGGTACTAAGGATGTAAGGTTGTGCTATGGTGGATCGGAAATCAAGCTACAAGGCTACGTGGATTCAGGTTTGGCAGGAGATATCGACAGCAGGAGAAGCACTACAGGTTATGTCTTTACTCTGGGTAGTGCTGCAATTAGTTGGGTCTCTCAGTTATAGAAGATAGTATCTATCAGTACGACGGAAGCAGAATATGTTGCAACTACAGAAGCATGCAAGGAGATGGTGTGGATGCAAGGTTTCATGGAAGAGTTGGATAAGAAGCAAGCATATTGCAAACTGTACAGTGACAGTCAGATTGCAATACACTTGGCCAAGAATTCATCCTTTTATTCAAGGACCAAGCATATTACCATCAGATATCACTTCATGCGTTCGTTACTGGAAGATGGATCGATTGCTCTGGAGAAGATTCATACAAGTGAGAATCCTGCGGATACGTTGACCAAGGCGGTCACACGAGAGAAGCTAAAGCTCTGTTCAGATTTGATTGATCTTCAGGCTTGAAAACGGGGAGGTGGTGCACTCCGGATGAAGAAGACAAAAGTTTATGACGATGTGTCTCCAAGTGGGAGATTGTTGAGAATTGGAGCCACATACGCGGATTTCGTGTCGCAAGTCCTTTCGCAATTAGGATGCGAAAAGGAGTTTCACAGATTTCATGTCGCAAGTCCTTTCGCAACTGGGATACAGAAATGAGTTTCGCGGATTTCGTGTCGCAAGTCCTTTCGCAACTGGGATGCGGAAAGGGAAGTTGCCAAAACTATAAATTGGGGTCCCTAGGGCTATTCTAGGGTTAACGTGAATATTGGAAAATATTTCTAAGGTGTGGGCAAGGGATTTTCTCTGTACTTCCAAGGGAGAGGTTAGTATATTGCCTTGTAATCTTCGTTCTTCATAGTGGAAGTTTGCATCCGTGGTATTTTACCCTAGATTGGAGTTTTTCCACGTATATCTTGTCTTGTGGTTTATTTTGGATTGCTTTGATCTGTTTCTAGTTTATATTTCTTCCTGTTTATCGTTTGTGGGTAAGGCCTGAGATTGGATCTAGGCTCACTGCGTTGTTGGCGTGCTGCGCAACAAGCTCAATGCCACCTCACTCTACAACAAGTACAAATGACCATTCCCTCTTTTCCCACAAGTCAACACTTTCTCTCCCCTAACCATCCCTCTTTACAAAATTTCAAACATAACCATACCTCCCCATCCCCTTCCTTACAACACCCATCCCTTTAATATATTATTTTTCTCTTTCTCTCATTTCTCATAAACTCACTCCCAACCAACAAACAAGTTCCAACGTCCAAGCCTTCCGAAGCTCTCTCCCAAATAGTAAGTGTGGCCCACCTTCTCATCTCCAATTCCAACCTTCCAATACCCATCAACCTCCATCAAAAGTGAAGGCAAGGAGCATAGGAGCCCAAGGGACCAAGAGGAGTGCAATAGGTGGGTGATCCACTATTGATTTCAAGTTTTGGGCCCACTTGTTGTGGGATCCACATTAATGTATGTAATGTGGAGAGGGGCCCATAGTGCCGGGGTCCCTCTATCTCATTGATCTCTCTCTCTCTCTCTATCCATTTTGATGAAGTGGGCCCCACTAATTTATGTTCTATCCGCACCGTCATCATGGACGGTGGGACTCCACCGTGAAGTGCTCACCCAAATCCATAGCTTAACTGACAGACCGAGTGGAGAAACTTCGTTCAACACTTGAGGTCTTAGTGGAGGTGGCTTATATGATGTATGTGTACTGACGTGTTGTTATAAATATATTGATTTTAATATATATTTTAATAATATATTATAATAATGTATTTGAAAAAAGATGTTTGAAAAACACGTTTTTCAAGATTTTGGGAATAGTCCCACATGGGAAAGAGAAGAGAAGGAAATCTGGTTTAAATGAAAACAGTGGAGTATTATAATATTTACCTTCGTAGTCCGTGGACTATGGACCTTGCGTGTTCCAATGCGAAGCACTGGAACACCCGCGCGCGCGCTCGCGCTCGGGCTCGGGCTCGGGCACGGGCACGGGCACGGGCTCGGTCTCGGACTCGGACTCGGTCTTGGTCTCGGTCTCAGTCTCAGTCTCGGTCTCGGGCTTGGGCTTGGGCTCGGTGCGAGGGCGTGGGCTTGTGAGGCAGTGTGGCTGTAGAGGCGCTAGTGGCGCACTTTGCACTTAGGCTGGAAATATAGCTGTTGCACAAATGTGTAACAGCTATGGAGTTAATTACAAGAAACTGTTGCTAACAGTCATAAAACGGCTAGCCCAACAGCTATAAAATGGCTAGTCAACTCTCTCACAACAGCCATATAACGGCTAGTTTCCAACAGCCATATAACGGCTAGTTTTCTCCAACAGCTAGAAAACGGTCATGGAATTTAATTCCCTGGACCATAACCCCCAGCCATCATAGCCTATAAAAGGAGGGTCTGGATGGGTTTCCAAACGATCTCAACTCACTCCAGCAAACCCATACGAACATAGACAGCCAGCCCCTCTCCACTCATATAATATTATAGTATTTCCAGCAACAAAGCAAGGCTTGAACCTTAGCTTAAAAAATAGACCAGAGGTGTGGTCTAGGACTGTTCAACTGAACCAGTGGCTGACAAATTGGACTGACCAGTGCAGTGGTCAAAATCATTTTTCTCTTTCTTTTTCTTTCTTTTGGGATTTTTCTCTTATATTGTAATATTGCCAGAAAGTGTGTAAAAGAGTTCCATTTGGTGGGCCTTCGTGTTTGCTGAACGCAGACCCACACCAGGCTTGTCGTATCCTAGAAGCAGTTTGCCTGTAACCTATCAGCATACTCAATCTACTTGAGTAGGGGCAAATAACGCTTTAAGGACAGCGTTTCAGACGTGCTTCAGCCTGTCCTTAATTCTGATCGTAGTGATTTTTGGTTTCCATATTATACAGATATTACATTAATCTGTATAAAATTCTCAACAATCTTAAAGCGTTATTTTGTAATGGAAGCCGACAGTGTTTCATCCATCAAGCTGATGAATCAGGACTTGATACGTCTTGATCGGTTCGATGGAACCAATTTTACGAGATGGCAAGACAAGCTAAAATTTCTCCTAACGGCGCTAAGGATCTACTACATACTAGATCCAAATTTGCAAGCGCTACCTGAAGCAACCGACGACGACACACCTGAACAGGTGGCCGCCCGCACTAAACGAGCCGAAGACGAACTCTTGTGTCGAGGACACATTCTGAACGCTCTCTCCGACCGACTGTACGATCTGTACCAACAGACGTCATCAGCAAAGGAGATCTGGACTGCTCTGGAGTTCAAATACAAAGCTGAAGAAGAAGGTACCAACAAGTTTCTCATCGCCAGGTATTTTGACTTCAACATGGTAGATAACAAACCGCTGCTACCCCAAATCCAAGAATTGCAGCTAATAGTAAACAAAATCAAAGCGATAAAGATAGATCTTCCTGAATCATTCCAAGTCGGGGCTATAATTGCCAAATTGCCACCGATGTGGAAAGACTATAGAAAGAAGTTGCTGCATAAAACTGAGGACTACACAATGGAACAAATCCAGAAACACCTCAGAATTGAGGAAGAATCCCGTAACCGCGACAGAAAGAATGATAACGGGAATGCCTCGTCCAAGGTTCATGTAGTAGAGAACTCTAATAACAAACATCCCGAGAAGGACAATTCCCTGAAACCCAATAAAGGGAAATTCAAGAAAAACACCCAAAAGAAGAACGGAAAGTTCAAAGGCCCATGCCATGTCTGTGGAAAAACTGGCACTATGCTCGAGTATGCCGATATCGCAAGTCTAAACAAGAGGCAAGTGCAGTAGAAGAAGGCGATATAGTGGCTATGATCACTGAGGTGAATACCATCCAAGGAAAAGTTTCAGGTTGGTGGTATGATACTGCCGCTACAGTACATGTGTGCTACGACAAATCAGCCTTCAAAACCTATGAGGAATTGACCGATGGTCAAGAAGTCCAAATGGGCAATGAAGTCCGATCAAAGGTCGTCGGCAAAGGAACTATCGAACTGATATTCACATCTGGGAAGAAAGTGATTCTGACCAATGTACTGCACGTTCCAGACATGAGGCGAAACTTAGTTTCTGGGGACCTTCTGGGTAAACCAGGCATAAGGGTGGTGTACGAGTCAGGAAAACTGATCCTGTCCAAGAATGGGAATTTTTTCGGGAAGGGATATGCTTGTAACGGAATGGTTAAGTTTTCTCTGAATGAAAGTAGCACTTCTGCGTATATGGTTGAATCCTCTGGACTGTGGCATGATAGACTAGCCCATATAGGGTATAGTACCTTGAAGTTCATGGCTAAGAATGGTTTAATCTCATACACAGATAATGAAACCGAAAAATGTGAAGTGTGCATACGATCCAAAATGACAAAGAAACCTTTTCCAAGTGTTGAAAGATCGTCTCAAATATTGGATCTTGTGCACAGTGATATCTGTGAGTTAAATGGCATTCTTACTCGTGGAGGTAAACGGTACTTCATAACCTTTATAGATGATTGCTCTAGATATGTGTATGTGTACCTATTAAAAAACAAAGATGAAGCATTGAACATGTTTAAAGTATATAAAGCAGAAGTAGAGAATCAACTAAATAAGAAGATTAAAATTCTCCGTAGCGATAGAGGAGGAGAATACTTCTCCAATGAATTCGATAACTTCTGTGAAGAACATGGACTGATACATCAATGTACTGCTCCATATACACCTCAACAAAACGGAATAGCTGAAAGGAAGAATAGAACATTAGTAGAAATGGTCAACTCAATGCTGATAAGAGCTAAGTTGCCACTAAATCTATGGGGTGAGGCACTGCTTGCAGCATGCCATATTATAAACAGAATTCCATCTAAAAAATATAGAATATCTCCATATGAAACATGAAGAGGAAGAAAACCTAACCTAGGATATCTTAAAGTGTGGGGGTGTCTTGCATATTGTAGAACCCCTGACCCAAAAAGAACTAAGTTAGGACCAAGAGCTATTAAGTGTGCCTTCGTAGGGTATGCACAAAATAGTAAAGCTTATAGACTTCTAGACATGGAGTCTAATACAATAATAGAATCAAGAGACGTTGACTTCTTTGAGAACTCACTATCCTTGTAGTCTAAGGATAATGACATCCAATCTCTTAATAGAGAACAAGATAGCACAGCCCCACAGATAGTAGAAGCTCCTATTGAACCTCGTAGGAGTCAAAGAACAAGAATAGAGAAGAGTCTAGGAGATGACTACATAGACTCACAACGTATCATTTTCCATCTAGTAGAAGCAGATAGAGAAAATGTTATAAGACAAATACCTATAGTGATGAATATAGAAGATGATCCTAAATCATATAAAGAGGCTATATCTTCTAGAGACTCAGCTTTCTGGAAAGAAGCTATAAACGATGAAATGGAATCCATACTATCAAATCAAACATGCGAACTAGTAAACTTACCTCCAGGTTCTAGACCCATAGGTTGCAAGTGGGTATTTAGGAAGAAATATCACACTGATGGGACTATCCAAACCTTTAAAGCTCGACTAGTAGCTAAGGGTTTAGACAAAAAGAAGGGATAAATTATTTTGACACATACTCACCTGTAGCTAGGATAACATCCATTAGGATATTATTTGCGCTAGCTTCTATACATCATCTTCACATCCATCAAATGGATGTAAAGACTGCTTTCCTGAATGGTGACCTCAATGAGGAGGTATACATGGAACAACCTGAAGGGTTCATTCTACCAGGAAATGAAAACAAAGTATGTAGATTAGTCAAATCATTGTATGGATTAAAACAAGCACCAAAACAGTGGCATGAGAAGTTTGATTCCAAAATACTATCTCATGGTTTCATGCATAATGTAGCTGACAAATGCATATACTCTAAAGTAGATGGTAGTTATATCGTTATTATTTGTCTGTATGTAGATGACATGTTAATAATAAGTAACAAAATGGAAGGTGTGACTGAAACAAAGAGGTTTCTATCTTCTGTATTCAAAATGAAGGATCTTGGACAAGTTGATACCATTCTAGGTATCAAAGTTAAAAAATATTGTGGGGGTTATGCTTTGTATCAATCTCATTATATTGAGAAGATACTAAATAAGTTTAACCATCTAAATATAAAGGAAGCAAAAACCCCATTTGATCCAAGTATCAAGCTAAAAGAAATTACTGGAAGAACAGTTGCACAATTAGAATATGTAAGTGCTATAGGAAGTCTAATGTATGCTATGCAATGCACTAGACCAGATATCGCATATGCTGTGAGTAAACTTAGTAGGTTTACTAGTAACCCCAGTACTGAACACTGGAATGCAATCAGTAGAGTCCTTGGTTACTTAAAAGCAACCAAAGATTTAGGACTATTCTATTCAGAGTTTCCTGCCGTATTGGAAGGATATACCGATGCGAGCTGGATATCGAGTGCAGGGGACAACAAGTCTACTACAGGGTGGGTATTCACCCTAGGAGGTGCAGCTGTATCTTGGGGATCCAAGAAACAGACTTGCATAACGCATTCGACTATGGAGTCTGAATTATAGCCCTGGCTGCAACAGGCAAAGAGGCTGAGTGGCTAAGGGATCTTCTATTAGAAATCTTTCTGTGTAAAGCCTATATCGGCTGTGTCACTACATTGTGATAGTGAAGCCACATTAGCTAGAGCCTATAGCGGCACGTATAATGGTAAATCTAGACATATAGTCTTCGACATGATTATGTCAGACAATTGATTCGAGATGGAATCATTGCTATTTCCTATGTGAAATCAAGCAACAACCTGGCGAATCCTTTCACTAAACCTCTACCGAGAGAGGTAGTAAAGGCTACATCTAGAGGGATGGGGTTGAAACTCTTCAACCAAAGTTCCACCAGTGATGGTAACCCAACCTGAAGTTAGAAAATCTCTAAATTTGGGTTTAATGGGTAAAAACAAGTCACTGATATGTGGAAAGTTTTTCAGCACTAAATTATAAAACCTCATCCATAATAGATAAGTGCTGAGCGTTACGTAAGAGGGTTGAGTCTGAGAACTCTTAATGAAATCCAGTCTATAGGACAAGTGTCTTATAGTAACGGAGACACTGGAAGGATTTCACCTATATGAACGTAGAGATGGTGCCGTCTCTCATGAGAGTTAGGAGTTTTCTCTCGGGATCGTTCACGAATTAGGATAAGCACATGGTCATTAAATGTGCTGAGCAAGATTGTGGGAACTCTAATAAACACATAGCGAATATGTGTGTGGTTTCTCCAACTCTGTTATCTAGGAATAACTGGTTCAAAGTTGCGGCTACCAGTAATTTCGATAGAGTTTTGAGATACTTACACTAAGGGAAGATTAAAATCGAAAGATATCTTTCTTTATGCATATAAGCTGATTATTCTGGCAATATTGTTTAAACCGAGAAAATATTTTTATAAAATCAAGTGGGGGATTGTTATAAATATATTGATTTTAATATATATTTTAATAATATATTATAATAATGTATTTGAAAAAAGATGTTTGAAAAACACGTTTTTCAAGATTTTGGGAATAGTCCCACATGGGAAAGAGAAGAGAAGGAAATCTGGTTTAAATGAAAACAGTGGAGTATTATAATATTTACCTTCGTAGTCCGTGGACTATGGACCTTGCGTGTTCCAGTGCGAAGCACTGGAACACCCGTGTGCGCGCTCGCGCTCGCGCTCGGGCTCGGGCACGGGCACGGGCTCGGTCTCGGTCTCGGTCTCGGACTCGGACTCGGACTCGGTCTCGGTCGGTCTCGGTCTCGGTCTCGGTCTCGGTCTCGGGCTTGCGCTCGGTGCGAGGGCGTGGGCTTGTGAGGCAGTGTGGCTGTAGAGGCGCTAGTGGCGCACTTTGCACTTAGGCTGGAAATATAGCTGTTGCACAAATGTGTAACAGTCATAAAATGGCTAGCCCAACAGCTATAAAATGGCTAGTCAACTCTCTCACAACAACCATATAACGGCTAGTTTCCAACAGCCATATAACGGCTAGTTTTCTCCAACAGCTAGAAAACGATCATGGAATTTAATTCCCTGGACCATAACCCCCAGCCATCATAGCCTATAAAAGGAGGGTCTGGATGGGTTTCCAAACGATCTCAACTCACTCCAGCAAACCCATACGAACATAGACAGCCAGCCCCTCTCCACTCATATAATATTATAGTATTTCCAGCAACAAAGCAAGGCTTGAACCTTAGCTTAAAAAATAGACCAGAGGTGTGGTCTAGGACTGTTCAACTGAACCAGTGGCTGACGAATTGGACTGACTAGTGCAGTGGTCAAAATCATTTTTCTCTTTCTTTTTCTTTCTTTTGGGATTTTTCTCTTATATTGTAATATTGCCAGAAAGTGTGTAAAAGAGTTCCATTTGGTGGGCCTTCGTGTTTGCTGAACGCAGACCCACACCAGGCTTGTCGTATCCTAGAAGCAGTTTGCCTGTAACCTATCAGCATACTCAATCTACTTGAGTAGGGGCAAATAACGCTTTAAGGACAGCGTTTCAGACGTGCTTCAGCCTGTCCTTAATTCTGATCGTAGTGATTTTTGGTTTCCATATTATACAGATATTACATTAATCTATATAAAATTCTCAACACGTGTGTACGCTAACAAGCTAATCCAATTTAAAAAAAAAAAAAAAAAAACAGAGAGAGAGAGAGAGAAAGAAGAAGAAGAGGGTATGGACGCTGATGTCCTTCACCCACACACACGTACATACTTTTATAATGTTATATATATATATATATATATATATATATATATATATATATATATATATATATGGTGGTGGCCCACACTACGTGGACCCACCTCGTTACATCTAGACCGTCCAGCGTCCCTATTGCTGGACGCTGGCTGGATGATATATATATATATATAATACCTTAATATTATATTAATATAATACGTAATTGATTATGATGGACCACGTACGTGGGACCCACCTGACGAACGGTTTGGATGAGACTGGCACCTGACGTCAGCAGATTGTGTGGGGCCCACCACACGTGATGTAGGGTCTCACATCCACACCGTTCAACGTGCTGACGGGTGGGACCCACCGATTTGAAGGTCTTTGGTTGGCACGCACCAGCCTTCAAGCCCCTGTGTTTGACGTCGGCAGCATTTGGGGCCCAGCTGCTGTGTGGACCCATCCACACCGTCCATCTGCTGATCCAGTTGGGACGTGGATCCCATAATATACGAGCCGTTCATTTGTCGGGACCAGCAACAAGTCAGCAAGCTCCGTGAGTCCCACTGCTGCATCACGTCACCAGCAGCTGCAACTGCTGTTGCAGCAAGTCAGCAAGCTCCGTGAGTCGCACTGTTGCATCACGTCAACAGGTTCAATAGGACCCACCACATGATGGGTGTGCTGCATCCAGCCATCCACCAATTTGCTAGCTTGTCTCAGGTTTGAGACTGGAGAAGAGATAGATCCAGTTATCATGTGGACCAGTGAAACAGTGGTGCTGAACGTCTACAATTGAAATCCCATTTTTTCGGCAACACAGAAGTTTTGAATTAATATGATATTTGTTTCTTCCCCTGTCCAGGTCTTTGTGACCTTGGGAACTGAATGAAAAACAAAATAAACACTATGTGGGCCCACTGGAAATTCCACTATGGAAATTATTATCACCACTGCCATTTATGGTATGGTCCAGATGATCTTTGGATATGTTTTCTTTTAAAATAATACTCTAAAATAATCTCTAATAACGGTTGAAGGGTGTAGTTGGTCCGGCCCATTGGTATGGCTCATTTAATGTATTAGGGGCCCACTTGATGAGGCCAATTCGATATATTTGAGGCCCACTTGATAAGGCCCGATATGATGCATTTTGAGCCCACGTGATGCAGCCCATTTGATGTATATGAGGCCCAATGAGACGTATGTGAGGTCTTTGTGTGGGCCAACTGTGATGTATATGAGAGGCCCATGTGGTGAATTTGAGGGCTCATATGCAGGGCCTACCTTGATGTATCTATTCTATATTCACTCCGTCCATATGCCAGACAAGTGGGGCCCACCTTGAGATGTGTCTATATCCATACCGTTAACATGGAAATCCCACCTGTGATGTATATTTGAGGCCCACTTGCGATGTATTGAGGCCCATTAGTGCGGCCCATTGATGTAGCCCACTTGATGTATATAAGGCCCATGTGTAGGGCTCACCTATGGTGTATTTGAGGCCCATGGGCAAGGCTCAATGTGAGGCATTCGAGGCCCATGGGCGAGGCCCATTGTAATGTATTCGTGGCCTATGGGCAAGTTCCATTGTGATGTATTCGAGGCCCATGGTTGAGGCTCAATGCAATGTATGTATGGCTCGTTATGTTGTGTATGAATCCTTTGTATGAACCACTCCTTGGGAGCAATGTTGGTTAAATGTCCACATTGATGGGCAATGACGGTTAAAAGTCCTCATATGACCTTCCCTTAGGCCTTTGGTTAGGCCGATTATCGATTCCTATTGACGTGACCGATTTGCCGATTTCGATTATCAAGGCCAATTATTGATCGATTCTGATTGTCGTGGCCGATTGCCGATTCTGATTTGTCGTAGCCGATTGTCGATTAGCGATCGAGGCCGATCATCGTGACCGATTGTCATTCCGATTGTCGGGACCTATATGATGTATATATGACCCGTAGTTGAGGCCTATTGTGATGTGTATTCGGCCTGTGTGATGTATATACAGCACGTGTTTAAGGCCTAATGTGATGAATAGGATGTCTATGTGATGGGGCCCATTGTGATGTATTCATGGCCCATGGGCAAGGCCCATTGTGATGTATTCATGGCCCATGGGCAAGGCCCATTATGATGTATTTGTGGCCTATGGACAAAGCCCCTTGTGATATGTATTAGGCCCATGTGAGGGGCCCATCGTGATGTGTATTAAGTTCTTGAGTGAGGCCCATGGTGTTGTATATTAGGCCCTTGTGTGAGGCCATGGGTCCACTATATGTTAGGCTTTATGTGGGCCACTCCTTGAGGGCAATATTGGTTAAATGTCCACATTGTTGAGGCTGATTGTCGACGATGATTATCGGTGCCGGTTATTGATACCGACTATGAGTATATGGCAGCATAACATCATGATACATGCCCATACGCATCATCTACATGTTTGTTATGAGATATGATTGACCATTGCATATGTCACTGGGCAGGTTGTTTATGGGATTTCCTGATAAGCGGAGTTACCCCACATGAGAGCGCGATATGCGTGAGATTAATGCATGACTGGATTGTATGACTCATGCATCTTACATTGTGTGTTGTGATTACTGTACGCCCTAGCGACATCAGGGCCGTATCCTCCACATGCATATTGTGGATGGCTAGATGGGACACCGAAAATCTGTTACTAGCATCGGGCTGTCATAAATGGCCCTGGGTGAAAATCCCTAAACCCTCTTGGTACCAGAGGACACCCCAATATCGAGACCGAGTGGATACATGAGCGCCCAAGTGCCGAATATCAGGAGGCTGCGTCTCCCACTGTGTCGTTGGTCGGTTGGGAGGGGGTGTGGCCTTACCCGCCTGAGGGAGTAGGCATTGCTAGGCTGAGTCTGACCAGCTCCTAAATGGGTCCGCTATCGACAAGCCGGGTATGCCTTGGTATACTGCTGACAGGCGGATAGTGAGGTCTTTTCCACTCGCTGGGCTGCGCGGCATGCAATACTAGACCCCGGTGATGATCCCAGAGATGAACAGTACTGATATGTAGACTTATTGGGCAGGAGTTGCATACTCATTCATTCATTCACTATCCACTCGGGTTGGTGGTGTACAACTAATTGTTATGTGTACTTTCGCAATGGCCAAGATTTTGGTTGGGGCGCGCGACTAATCTGAGACCAGGAGTTTACCACATTGAGTCTGACTATCCAAATTTTGGTATGGGACTGGTTTGGATAGAAGTCCTTTGTGCCTACGATACTATATATTATCATCCCGACTTCACACTGCAGCTTGGTCATTTCATTCGCACCACATATTGCATATCGCATTACATCCGCAGGCATATGGCATTTTGGGTTGCTATGTTTCTGCACTTATATGGCCTAGGCGGACTTACCAGGATTTACATATTGCATTGTACCCTCGGCATCTGATATTTGGCTCTCTATGACTCCTCATTTGTATAGTTGATCTGTGTTGCGTACTCTGCAATGATTTATAGACTTGCAGTATTTCCGCTTACTCTGATATCATATGATTCATGATCTTGTCAGTAATTCCGATATTGTATGATTAAGGCATTGTATTGAATACTTGACACTTATCTTGTGCATACATTTTCACCATCCTCTAAGCTTTCTATAAGCTTATGCACGATAGATGCGTGCAGGTAGCGTTCGGTCGTAGCAGCAGTGTTTTATTTGGAGCGTGAAGCAGTCTTCTGGAGCTTTGAACTTGATATATGTATTTCTCTTTCAGCATTGTACTCAAATGATTATTTTAGTGGATATGTGATGATTATTTTACCTTTGTGATTTGGGTATACTTGTAGTTATGCTTCTTACGAGATAAATGTACACTGGAAAATCCTCCTTGTAGGATCCAAGGATCAGAATCTAGCGTATGGACGCTGGGAGCCGAGAATGGGGTACTACAGAGGTTGTCGGCACTGGATTTGGCGGTCGGGAATTCTGTGAACCCGGTTTCCGAGTTTAGGGCATGACAAGTTCTGACAACGGGAGAGGAGCCTCTGAAGGCCCCTTTGAAGTTGTACCCGTGTTCCCCCCGCCTCGCAAACAGAAGGAGGTGGGGGCTCAGACTCTTCGGGCCGGCAAAAAGAAAGCTCCCCGAGCCCCCCGGACCACAACCACCGAGGTCGCCGAGATGCCAGTTAGTGGGCGGGCCTCGAAGGTAGTCCCAGGGGACCTCCATGCTATCGGAGTCTCAAATGGGGTGGATCCGCTTGGAGTTTCAGATCCCAGACTCCGTTCAGATAAGGGCCCCAGAGCCCCTTGACACCTCTGTCGCACCTGCTGAGGGAGAAGTCACCGTTTTTCTCTGCGCACTGCAATGTGGGCTCCGACATCCTTTGCATCCCTTCGTCCGAGCCATAACAAGCTACCTCAGACTAGCTCCTGGGCAATTCACCCCCAACGCTTGGAGGGTGTTAATTTCTTCCTTTATCATCTGCATCAAGTCAGGAATCCGGAGCTGACCCTGGAGGAGTTGATAAGCTTGTACATGGTCAAGCACGACAACCAAGAGCCATGGTACAATTTCGCGACCCGAGGCAACAAAGGGTCGGGGTTGGTGATGAACCTTCCATCTTCCAATAAGGACTGGAAGAATAAGTGGTTCTGGGCTACGGGCGAATGAGGCGCCAGTGGCGAAGCTTGGGACTCTGACGACTTGGGTTCCCACTCGATTTTCAAAACCAGGTCGAACTTTAAACATTTTCTTCCCTAGTACTTTTTCCCTTCTTCTTTTTTTTACTCCAGTCGGACTGAAGCTATCTTCACCCTTGTAGATTTCCCAAGGGGCCTGCCTCTCCTCGACTCGAACCAGAAGAATCGCATTGCCAAGGCTAAGGTGCGATCTGGGGAGCTTCACTCCTGGTCAGACCTGATCACTGCCGCCAACCTAGTCCGGGCTGTGCAAGTCCCAACCTCTCCCAACATCTTTCAGTAAGTTCTACTTCCGTTTCCTTAGAAGTGGTCAAACTTATTCATTTAGTTGTTGATTTGTTGTTCTTCACGTAAGCATGGCTGAGGCATCTGGTTCTCGGAGGAGGAAAGCTGCCCCAACGGCGGAGGAGATACTGAGGGCCGAGTCCCGGATGAAGACAACCGTTCGGAGGAAACAGGCCGCTCCTCGCGGGGAGGGCCCCTCTGGTCCAGTTTTTGTTTTCGCATTTTCAGCTGCAGCTCCCATTGGCGCAGCTAAGACTGCGGTGCCTTCCCAGGCTGGGGTCCTAGCAATCATTGTTCCGACTCCTTCCCTCCAGCCTACCGTAGCTCCCCGCACTGTGAAGGCTCCTCCTGCAGCCCCCGAGCCTTGCATCGCCGTGCCCTCTTCTTTCGAACGAGAGGAGGCCATCCGAATGGCTGACGACATGCTTTCTCCTCCCGATGTTGAGAGTGATCTCAGGGCCGATGCTCAAGCTTCAGCAGGCAGTCGGACCGGGGCTGAGGAAGCAGTGGGCTCGGCCCAGGTGGGGACGAGCGGTGGGAGGTTCGAACCGGGCTACCTCCTGTCTCGCCTGTCGCCTTGGGCTGCCAAACATGCCCCAGAGGAGGAGATAGCCCGCCTTCTCACTAAGTCAGACAACTCCTTCTTGAATGACATGGCTTCTGTTTTTTACACGATATTTTCTATTGCCTTTCTGCTTCTTAGTTTCTATTTCCTTCACATCTGTATGTTTATTTCTCTGCTTTCATTCAGTCTGTCCCGAAGCTCCTTTCGACTCGGGAGAGAATACGGGAGCTTGAGAAGAAAGACGTAGAGGTGGAAGCCCTTAAGACTGAAGCAAGGATCTTGCGGGATGTAGCCACTTTTCTCCAACTTGAATAGGGCGAGTTGTGCCGGCAGCTTGAGGATGGGAAGGCTAGGGAGCTTCGGCTGCAGGGGTTCGTGAATGGTCTTGAAGCCAGAGAGCTTCAGTTGCAGGGGATCGTGGATGACTTCAAAGCTCAGTGTGGCACTGCAACTGCCGAGTTGACCCGTGTCAGGGCTCACGCGGATTCTCTAGCTAAGGAGAATGCTCGATTGAGTGAAGTCTTGGAGCAGACTAAGGCCGCGGTAGTAGAAGAACTGAGCACAGCCGTTTCTCAAGCAATAGAGACTCAGCAGGCTGAGGACGAGGCCTCTCTGGCTGAGGCGGTGGCTACAGCGGTAGACGCCTTCAAGTCCTCAAATGAGAGGGAAGCCGAAGCCACTAAGTTTTACGACTATGGCTTCGACGCTTGTCTTCAAGCGGTCCAGGATTTGTATCTAGACTTTAACCTTGACCCTCTATTGCCTGAAGACGCTGGAAAGAAGCCTACTGAAGGTGTCTGCCCGGACCAAGCTCCCGACACCCAAGCCCCTCCAACTGCGTAGTTTTCAATTTTTTATGGCTGACAAAAACTATGGTTTCTTTTTATGGATGTTTTGTGGATATTATTTTTTGACTCTCTGGATGATTATGATTTTTTACCCTTTAGAAAGGGCACTTGGATGATGGCTGCTTTTATACATGTTAATCCGTAGTTAATCTTGGATGTTGACTGTTGATTGTTGATTGCCAAACTGATTCGTTGACAGGTCGGTTTACTTTAGGGCATGGCCTAACTGATCCTTTGACAGGTCAGCCCCTTCTAATGCCATCTCGTAGGACTTTGAAGCCTTTATGGCCTAATCATTATTGAGTCCGAACATGTTGGGGGTTGGCTTGTCCCACGATTGGTGAGAAACCTCCACTTCATCCGTTAGTCGGGCAATGAACCGACTCCTATGTTGGGGAGTCGAGTCATCTTTTGGCTTTTCCCCTGACTGAGAGGGGATGCCCTATCGAGTTTTCGTGGGATAACGCTCTAACCCCCTCTTCAAGGGATCAGTTCGTTTAGTCTGCCTCTGCATATGAGAGACAACTTTTCCATAGTAGGTAACTCGTTCATGTAGATAAGAAGAGGTGAATTTTATTGAGAAACTTAAAGGCCTATCGCTCAGAGGCGTACATTTGTTGAGGGCCTTAAAGGCTTGTCGCTTGGAAGCGTACATTTATTGAGAGCCTTAAAGGCTATTTCGTCATAGATAGTAAACTTTCAGGTGCTTGGCATTTCAGGGGTGGGGGATCTGACGGCCCTCGAGGTCTTCTAAGTGGTAGGAGCCCGATTTGGTCGATCGGACAACACGGTAAGACCCTTCCCAGTTAGGCCCGAGTGTCCCCACCCCTGGCTCGGTGGTGTTCTGGAATACCCGGCGAAGGACTTAGTCCCCTGGGCGGAACCGCCTGGTCTTGACTTTCGAATTGTAGAATCGAACAACTTGTTGATGCCGAGCTGCGACTCGGAGCCTTGAGATATCTCTGACTTCTTCGAGCAAATCCAGGTTAGCCGTAATCTACTCGGAGTTCTGGTTTTCTTGGTAATTCTTAACCCGAGCAGTAGGGAAGCCAATTTCAACTGGCACCATTGCCTCCAAGCCATAAGAGAGCGAGAACGAAGTTTTCCCAGTTGAGGACTGAGTTGTGGTCCTTTAGGCCCAGAGAATGAATGGGAGCTCCTCGGCCCAACTGCCTTTCGCTTTCTCCAACTTCATTTTAAGATGGTGCTTGATAACTTTATTGACCGCCTCCACCTGTCCATTGGACTGGGGGTGCCGAGGAGAAGAATACGCATTTGTGATGCCGAGTCCTTGACACATGCTTCAGAACTTGTCGTTGTCGAACTGCCGGCCATTGTCTAACACGATAATGCGCGAATCCCGAACCGGTAAATGATGTTTTTTCAGACAAAGTCAATCACCTTCTGTTCTATGATCTTTGCTACGGACTCGGCCTCGGCCCACTTGGTGAAGTAGTCGACTGCGACGATGGCGAACTTGACTTGTCCCTTTCCTGTAGGCAGGGGACCGATGATGTCAATCCCCCACTAAGCGAATGGCCACGAACTGCTCATGGGAGTCATTTCCTCTGCTGGTTGCCTCGGCACGGCTGTAAAGCCTTGGCATTTGTCGCATTCTGAACGTAGTCTTTAGAGTCCTCCTAGATGGTCGGCCAGAAATATCCTTGCCGAAGTATCTTCAAGGCCAGGGCTCAGCTGCCAGAATGGTTTCCATAGATTCCTTCGTGAATCTCCCGAATAACATAATCTGCCTCATCGGAACGGAGGCACCTGAGGTGGGGCTGAGAGTGCCCTTTTTTGTATAGAATACCGTTTAGGATGACGTACCGTGTTGATCGGACTCTCAGGCACCTGGCTTCCAGTCTATCTGAAGGGGTCTCACCAGCTGTGAGGTAATTGAAGATCGGGTCCATCCAGCTCGAAGTAGTTTGTACAGGATTAACCGTTTTCTTCTCCGCCTGGTCGGTACTTGGATGTTCTATGAATTCGACCGGAATGATTCGTGGGATCCTCCCTTCCGTGGCTGAGGCCAGCTTTGCCAGGGTGTCAACCCATGAATTTTCTGCTTTGGGGATTTAGCGGATTGTACAGCTCCAGAATCTTCGGATTAATTTCCTCGCCTCATCCAGATATGCAATCATCCTAGTCTCCTTGGCTTCATATTCTGTGGAGATATGGTTCACTACTAGTTGGGAGTTACACCGGACCTGTAGGGATTGAACTTCCAGACTAGCCGCCAATCTAAGTCCCACAAGCAGGGCCTCGTATTCTGCCTCATTGTTCGAGGCTTTGAAGCCGAGTCTGATCGCATACTGGATGGGCGTGGAATCAGGTGCGATTAGGACGATTCCGGCTCCGGCTCGCTTAGCGTTGGATGATTCATCTACATAGAGGATCCATCCAGTTTCTGATACGGTCCCTGGGTCGAAAGGAGGATCGGGAGGAGTATTCTTGACTTTGATGCCGACCTCTCCTGTGCTCGGAGTGGTGAATTCGGCAATGAAGTCGGCCACTTTTTGGCCCTTTATTATTGTCTTCGAATGAAATTGAATGTCGAACTCTCTCCAAGTTCGATGGCCCACCTGGTCAGCTGATCTGAAATTTCGGGCCTCTGGAGAACTTGTCTGAAAGGAGAGTCGGTCAGCACAACAATAGAATGAGCTTGGAAGTAAGGGCGTAACCTCCGAGATGAAACGACGAGGCTGAGAGCTAGCTTCTCCAGCGGCGGATATCTTGTTTCCGCAGGTACCATAGCCTTGCTCATGTAGTATATGGGGTGTTGGTTGCCTCCAACCTCTCTGATCAGGGCTAAGATGACGACCGAGGCCAAGACTGTAAGATATAGGAACAGGGGCTCGCCTTCTTCGACCTTGGATAGTAGGGGGGCTGAGCCCAGATACTGTTTTAATTGCTGGAACGCTTACTCACATTCCGACGTCCATTCTACCTTCTTATAACCCTTCAACTGCTGAAAGAAGGGGAGGCATTTGTCCGTAGCTCTGGAGATAAATCGTTTGAATGCTGCCACGCGTCTAGTGAGGCATTGTATCTCTTTGATAGTCCGAGGCGAATTCATGTCGAGAAGTGTCTTGATCTTGTCGGGGTTTGCTTCGATACCCCTATGGCTGACCTGAAACTCGAGAAATTTTCCTGAGCCGACTCCAAAGGCACACTTCGTGGGGTTCAGCTTCATCTGGTATTCTCGAAGGATGGTGAATGTTTCCCCAAGATCTATCAAGTGATCGGACGCCTTGACACTCTTTACTAGCATGTCATCGACGTACACTTCCATGGTATGTCCGATCTGCTTGGCGAACATCTAGTTCACTAATCTTTGGTACGTGGCCCCAATATTTTTCAGGCCAAACGGCATGACCTGGTAATAGTAGAGGCCCTTGTTCGTGACAAAGGTAGTCTTCTGCCTGTCTGGGGGATGTATCACGATCAGGTTATACCAGAAGTATACGTCCAAGAAAGAAAGTAATTCGTGTCCCGCTGTGTTGTCCACCAGCTAATCGATCTGAGGCAACGGGAAGCTATCTTTCAGACAAGCCTTGTTTAGATCCGAGTAGTCGACACGGACCCACCATTTTCCGTTAGCCTTCTTAACAAGGACAACAATAGCGATCCAATCGGGATAATGTACCTCTTCTATGAAACCGGCATCAAGTAGGGTGGAGACTTCGTCAGTTATGACCTCGTACCGCTTGGCGTCAAATGGTCTCATCTTTTGCTTCACAGGTTTGTAATCCAGGTCCACGTTCAGCCTGTGGATCATGACGTCTGGAGATATTTTGGGCATATCATCATGCGACCATGCAAAAATGTCCTTGTTCTACCGAAGAAAGGTCAGCATTTCGGACCGCTGCTCGGGGTCCAATGAAGTTCCGAGTTGGACAGTTCTGCTCGGGTTTGCTTCGTCGAGCGGTATTTGCTCCAGATCTTCTACGAACGATTCTTCCGCTAGTCCTCTAGGGTCCAACATGTTGATGGCAAGTGTTTGCTAACCGACCCCTTCTTGACTGCTATAGTATAACATCTTCGAGCCTTGCGTTGATCGCCCCGGAGGTATCCTATCCCGCCCTCGGTGGGGAATTTCATCATCAGGTGATAGGTGGAGACAACTGCTCTCATTGCATTGAGGGAAGGTCTGCCTAGAATGACGTTGTGTACAGATGGCATATTGACAACTAAGAAGTCTATCATATGGGTGACTTGGTGTTGCCCTTCTCCCACATCACAGGGAGGGAAATGGCTCCTTCGGAGATTACTCTTTCTCCTGCAAAGCCATGCAGAGGGGTATTCACAGGTCTGAGGTGAGACCTCGAAATCTCCATTCTTTCAAAGTCTTCGGAATATATTACATCGACCGAGCTCCCGGTATCGACCAAGATGCGGTATACTTTGCAGTTCGCTATGGTCGTGATAACTACCAGGGCATCGTCGTACGGGTGCTGGATTCCCCGCACATCTTCTTCCGTGAAGGTCAGAGTGCATGGGCTGACCTAGACTTCCATGCAGGGCCGCTCGGTCAAGTGGACGTAATGCTCAGGATCAGACTTCCGAGAGTGAGCTTTCCGCGCCCTGTTTGAATCTCCTCCACCGAATGAGCCCCCGATGATGGTTCGGATTTCAGTGAGTTCTTCCGTGGTATTATTCGAATTCTCTCGCTCTCTCTTCTTTTCAAGTAGTTTTTCCTTCTTTGGTGTATCGGCGTAGGTGCCCCTTCCAAATAAGGGTCTCGATCTCATCTTTGAGATCTACACGGTCAGCCGTGTTATAGCCGTGATCTCGGTGAAAGCGGTAGTACTTACGCTTGTCTCGATGATCTAGGTAGGCTCTCATACAAACAGGCCAATTCAGCAGCTTTTCTCCTTGGATGTCCAACAGAATTTGCTCGGTGGATGTGTTAAGGGGGGTGTAGGAGCAGAACTTTCCCTCCAGCCTTCTGTTTGGGCCACGATCGCGAGGGACGCGGTCATCGGGCCCTTTGTTGGACGGCTGGGATTCCTCGTTCCTAGGCCTCTTCCCTTTACCATTCGGCTCTGCCACTTGGACATTTTTGCGGGCATTAGAGAATTCCTCGACGTTAGTGTATTTCTGAGCTCTGGCAACGAGTTTTACTAACATCTTTGGTGGGTTCTTTCCAATGGAGAATGTGAATTTTCCATTCTTTAGGCCACTGAACACAACTACGAGCACCATCTTGTCGTCGTAATCTTCTATTAATAGTGTTTCCTCATTGAAGCGAGCAATGTAATCTTTCAACGACTCCTTCGGCTCTTGCTTGATAACAAATAGGTGAGTGTTGGGCTTTCGACTTCTCTTACCACTAATGAATTGGGTAATGAATAGTCGACTCAACTCTACGAAGGAACTAATGGAATTTGGTTTGAGCTGCCGGTACCAACTCCGAGCAGAGCCCGTGAGCGTAATCGAGAACCCTCGGGACATCATGGCATCCGTCACCGTCTAAATCTGCATCCATGAGCGATAGGCTTCCACGTGCTCGGATGGGTCTCCGGACCCAGAGTATTAGATGACATGAGGAATCCGGAACCTCTGAGGCATCACCTCGTTCATGATTTTCGAGGTGAAGGGAGGCTCGGTCTCTTCCATCATTGCTTGAACAGCGGTGGGAACTGACGTCGATTGTTATTTCTTTTTTAGAGCTAAGAATTTATCGTTGAGCTCTGCGAACCATTTCTCCCAAGGGTCCTTGTTCTCATCTACAATTTCTTGGGTGTTTTTTTATTTCTGGAGTCCTCCTTTCCCTCCTCCGTTCTAGTCGATGACGGAGATCCGTTAGTGCTAAGGCTGAAGTGACCGAAACATTGGTCGGAGCTCGAGTAGCTGTGTTCCGAGCTGAGACTCGGATTTGGGTCAGAGGAGGATTCTAACCAAAAACCGACATCTGGGGATGTTGAGGCGCCTCGAGCCTCATACTTCTCGGCGCGGAGTGAACTTCCATGACAAGACCGATTGGCTTGGGAACAGGATTTTCCTGAGTCGGGCGTGGTTGTAGCTCCTGTTGTTGCTTCATCCGGTTTACTTCGTCGCGCAGGGCCTGTATCTCGTTCTGCATGGCTCGATACTTACTCGCCCGATTGTGAGAAAGCTAGAAAGGCCCCGGGGCTAATTCGGCATGAAGTAGTGAGGATGAACGGGTCCACTCATTTGGCTTTGGTTCCACAGCTACTACTTTCTTCTTTCCTCTAGCCATTATGCTTGAGAATAAGAGTCTGACCTTTTGTATCAGTTTCCCACAGACGACGCCAAAAATGTTGATGACAAAATCTGGATCACGCTCCACTCCATATGGCGTGCTTCCGGGGGGACCCTAGTCCTGCACAAAGGATTAGCAAAGGAGACCCTGGCTAAGTTGGGGGACCCTCCGATGCCTAAGTCAGGTCAAGGAAATCCGGGTCTAAGTTAAAAGGTAGAGGGAGAGTGCAAGATGTTGCGTAAATGTAGCAATGGGGTCTCATTGTATTTATACCTGACTGTCGGATGATCTGGGTCCGTTAATCTCGGCACCATTTGCTCAATCATCGGGATTATATGATCGTGGAGATACGGCCCGTAATCCAGAGATCGTGTAACATATCATGTGTATCTGCGTGCGAGACGGTCGGTTGTATCTCCTTAAGGTAGTTTCGTAGTTTGGCGCGTAATGTACTCGCATCTCGCTCCGGCCTCGGCTCGAGATATCACTTCTTTGGAGAAAGATGAGAATGAGGACGAGGACGAGCCCTCGGCTCGAAGGTCCTTCTTCAACTAAAGATGAGGACGAGGACGAGCCCTTGGCTTGGAGGTCCTTCTTCAAATGAAGATGAGGACGAGGACGAGCACGAGCCCTCGGCTCGGATGTCGTTCCCTTGGCTCGGATGCTCGTATGTCGCTCTCTTCAGTAGTGTTCATTATTTCGGGTGTTCTTGCGTCTGATCGGACTAAGAAGATGCTGAACCTCGGAACTATAAGGGACTCGGATCTTCCCATAACAAGCCTAACATAGTTCTGACTTGGCCACTCGGCTGACTCTTCCGGTTCTAAGTGTAGTTGGGACCTGGGCTCATTGGGGGACGACTTGTCCAAGTACGGGATATTAGTGGGATGACTTGTGGTGCCCAACTGGATCCTATGGGACTGAGTTGAGTTGCATGAGACTCAAACAAGTGCCCAAACGGTTTACCTCAATTAATCACCATTGCTGCCGTGTTCATGCAAAAATATATATGGAACTTGGTGAGCTCGACTTGATTGAGAGTCGGCCAAACTTGTTGAGTCATCTTGCTGACTCAGTCGACTAGACGCGACTTGAAGTAAGTCACTTGCTAACTAATTGATTTTCAAAATTTTTAAAAACGAATATGCCAAAGTGAGATTCAAACTCAACTCTTGCCTCTTCTTATGTCTGGCAGATAAGTGATTCAACCACTATTGTATCCTATTTATGTCCGTTACTTAAATAGCTAATTAAAAAAAACACATGTAATTACATAGGAAATGTATAGCATGTGAAAGATCTTTAGAAATATTTAGAGTGTTTTTCACATAATTACAGCTGGCGCTGATCTGATGATACATGTCATCTGATGACGGGGCATGGCCAAGAAGTCAAATGGCAGAAAGTGGTCAAGCGAAAAGAGCGGTTAAAAAGACACGTGTAAAGATAATAAGGACGGATCTAGAAGACCAACATGGCGATGAATCATCTACCATAATATTGAATAAAGAGAGAAATGCCTGAGAAATAGTAGCAAAAGAGGTCTATAAGTAGAAAGGGATTCAACAAAGCAAGTTGTGTCACACCAAACCAATCAAACTATCTTTTTGTATCATAGTTTAGTTCTATCATCGGAGTAGCAACAATCCAGTAGCAGTAATCTTTAGTCGTAATCCATCACTGGTAATCTTTAGCTGTAACAAAGTCTACGCCTTTATACTGAACTTTTTCGATATCAATACAATCAATTCATCTTTCGGAAAGGCATCTTACAGTTGCTCCTTGTGACCCACCGTAAGTATTTCATTTTTGTTTGGCTATTTTCGCTTATAAAAGTTATTTCATATGGAAGGGAAGGTGCAACCCATATTTGAAGAAAGAACCCCCACCCTCCGATAATCATCAGATTTTCTGATAACTATCTTGCGAGTGGTTGAATATGTGATTGATCTTCTTAGGTTTCGGTCATATATGATTACGTTTGACGTATCTGCCTATCTTGGCGCTTGGAGTCAAGTTGTTCAGTTTGAATCAAGCCGTACAATCAATTCTAGCATGCCCACACACATCACACATGACCGAAAACAAACCAAGTGCTAACAATCATCAAACATTATGATTTAACCTTTAAATTTTATGTAAACTTCTTTATATTGATAACAATTTGAATAGGTGTTACTATTTAAATACCCTTATTCATTTACTAATTAAATATCTTGGGGTTTTACCCTAAAATTTTTCAGAGTATATGATATTCATGTAACATGCTTTGACTCTCCATGTTTACTATCTCTGATTATGTAACGTGTAAGACCCGTATCCTAGTCTATACCGTTCCATAGGCTTCCGCGGTCCTCCTGGTCGAATTCCGGCAACCCTCGACCTACATCCGATGTTTGCGCGCGATCCTAAGCAGAGTCCTGCATACCGAAGTCGGCTCGAACCGAAACTTGTACCCCTGCAACCGCACTGTCACCGCGGTTTCAACGCCACGACTCACGCACCGACTCGATACCCAGGCCAGGAGATGTGGGCCCTTTCGTTCATTTCGAGGAAACATCGCGTGTTGTGAATTCTGAGAGAATCTCTACAACATGTCCCATCAATCAATCAATCAATCTCATCAATCAAGTACACATCACACCTCAAGTCAAGTACAAGCAACCCATACTCTACTCTTACCTCTCTCTTACACAAGCTACCCCAAAGTCAACCCTTACATCACTCCACCCATCACCCATCACTCCATCTCTTATCATCCCATCACTTCTCTCTCTCCCTCATTTCTCAAAAAAAATCTCCCAAGCAACAAAAAATTCCAACGTCTAAGCTCTCTCTCTCCCAAAGCCAACTGTGGCCCACTTTTCCACTCTCTCATCTCTCATCTCAACCATCCATTCATCATCTACCTCCATCAAAATTGAAGGCAAGGAGCATAGGAGTCCAAGGGATCAAGGAGGAGTGCAATAGGTGGGTGATCCACCGTTGATTCTTAATTTAATGGCCCACTTGTGATGGGACCCACATTGATGTATGCAATGTAGAGAGGGGCCCATAGTGGCGGGGTCCCTCTATCTCACCGTCTCTCTCTCTCTCTCTCTCTCTCTCTCTCTCTCTCTCTCTCTCTCTCTCTCTCTCTCTCTCTCTGTCTCTCTTCTCTCTCCTCTCTCTCTCTCTCTCTCTTGTATGGATGGTGTGTGTGTGTGTGGCCCACCACGAAGTATATATTTTATCTATGTCATCCACCTTGTGGGACCCACCTAAAGGATCCGTTGGACGGAAAAACACAAATATCGGCTCTTCTTGAGCTGGTGGGTTCCGCACGTGGGACCCATTTGATAACGGATTGGCTAGTGGCCATTGCCATGTGGGCCCCACCTTATTTGAGATATGAGATTTATCCCCACCGTCCATCAGGGATGGTGGGATTTCACCATGAAAATTGTCCAACACATTGGACTATCTTATTTCAAAAAAAAAAATGTACATATAATATATATGCATGTGTGTGTGTGTATATATATGATGAGGTGGGCCACATGTGTGGACCCACCACCATAGGCTCATTAGATCTGCACCGTCCAGAACCTCCAGGGGTTTGGACGGTGAGCTCCTATATAATATATATATATACACATATATATATATATATATATGTGACCTCACGAGTCCGTCCCATGAGGTCGAGCTGTGTGTGGGCCGCACCGTGATGCGTTTTGAACATCTACCCCATCAGTCAGATGCCACCATTCCATCATGGGCCTAGGTCTAAAAATCAAGTCAATCCGTGACTTGTATGGGCCACACCACATACAGAAGGGGAGGGGCCGTGCCACATTAAAACATTCATAACCATTTTTTAGGGCCCACTGAGATGTGGTTTGTAAATCCAGCCCATCCATTATGTGTGTCCCACTTGAATGAGGGTTCAGACCAAGTTTCAGGCGCATGCAAAACTCAGGTGGGCCCCACCAAGTTGTTTTATATGTTTTAACGGTATCTTCACATAAATTTAGATGGTATGGCCCACCTGAGTTCCGTATACGGCTGATTTTTGGGATATCCCATAATTTAAAGGGGACACATCAAATGCACGGTGTTGATGGTCGAAACGCATCACGGTGGGGTCCACACAGCTCGACCTCACGGGAGCTTATCGTGAGGTCGAGCGCATAGTACCTTTTCTATATATATATATATATTATATATATATATATAGATATATATAGAATATATATATATATATATATATATATATGCATACCTTCTGGAGGTGGCCACGTACGTGGGACTTACCTTGATGCAAGCAATCTGCACCGTCCAGAGTTTTGGACGGTGGGCTGACCACCAGGTACATGATATATCTACCGTTCATCCATCTACCGTACCTCATGTGTCCCACCTTTGATGTATGTATTAACCCAAGCTGTCCATCTGTTCGGGGCCACTATGATGTAGGCATGTTATTTGGCATGTCATCATGTTATAATATATTATATTATAATATATATATATATATATATATATATATATATATATATATATAATATTATATATATTAAGACAGATGTTGTGGTGGGCCACTCCCACGTGGGGCCCACCATACCTATAGTAGCTATATATTTAACGTGAGGTGGATCCTCACCGTCCAGAGGTCTGGACGGTGGGACCCACTGCTGATGGGCATATCCCATCCAGGCCGTCCATCCGTCTGGCGTGCCAGGTATGGCCCCACCATGATGCATGAGTTGTATCCATACCGTCCATTCATTTATGCGGGGCCACCGTGATGCACGGGTGGGACCCACTGCTGTCGTATGTGTTGCACCCTAAACTGTCCATACATTTGGTGAGCTCGTCCTTAGCTTGAGAAGAAAAGTAAGACTGATCCAGCTATCAAGTGGACCACACTGCCATAACAGTGGGGTGAGAATTGAACGTTCAGCATTAGAACCCTTTGGGTCATAGAAGTTTTGGACCAATATGAAATTTGTTTTTCCTCCTATTCAGGTCTTTATGACCGTATTAACAGTCTGGATGGGAAATAAATGTTACGGTGGTCCCTATGAAATTTTCTAACAGTGAAAATTACTATCTCCACTACTATTTGTGATGCGGTCCAAATGATATTTTGATCATTATCACCACTGTTAAGTGTGGTATGGTCCAGATGATCCTTGGATATGATTCATAATTTTTTTATAATGTCCTATAATGATCTTTAACAAGGGATGTATGGAGCATTTGACTCGGCCCATTCAACTTGGCTATTTGACTTGGCCCATTCGACTCGACCATTTGACTCGGCCCATTCAACTCGGCCCATTTGATTGGCCCATTAATTCGGTCCTTTTGAATCGGCCCATTTGATGTAGCCCATTTGATGCATGATTGACCTATTGGAGCGGCCCACATGATGCAGCCCACTTGAGGTATACGAGGCCTAATGAAACGAATGTGAGGCCTTTGTGTGGGCCGACTGTGATGTATTTGAGGCCCATTGCGATGTGAGATTCCACCACGATGTATGTAATGATGTTTTGGCGGCCATGCCTTAGGAGTAATGATGGTTTGATGTCCACATTGTGAGAGTAATGATGGTTAAATGTCCACATTGTAACTCTCCTTAGGGCCCATTGATAGGCCCATACTAGTAGTGTGTAAGCCATCTAGGCCCCTCTTCGTTATGAACAAGATCCATCACCATATAACATGTTTAGTATAGTTCCATGATTCATGCTCATACGCATCATATGTATGCTAGATATGAGGAGTGACTGATCATAGCATATGCCTTCGGGTAAATTGTTTATGGGCTCCCTGATAGGCGGAGTTGCCCTTCATGAGCGCACGGTACGCGCATGATTGTTACATGACTGATAGTGTGATTCATGCACTTCGCATTTGTATGACATGATTACTATACGCCCTAGCGACATCAGGGCGACCTCCACAGGCACATCGTGGATGGCAGGATCGGACACCAAAAATATTGTTACTAAGCATCGGGGCGCCATAAATGTCCCTGGGTAAAAATCCCTAAACCTAATGGTACCAGAGGATGACTCCAACGTCGAGACCGAGTGGATACATGAGCGCACGAGGGCCGAATACCAGGAGGCCGCGTCTCCCACTGTGTCGTGGTCGGTTGGAAAGGGGTATGGCCTTACCTGCCCGAGGGTAGGAGGCATTACTAGGCTGAGTATGACCAGCTAGTGAATGGGTCCACTATCGATGTGCCGGATAGGTATTGTCAGACTATTGGCTAGACGGATAGTAAGGTTTCTTACGCTCACTGGGACTGTGCGCCTAGGAAAGGGGCAGTGCCATTTGGAGTGTACTAAACCCCAGTGATTATCCAGAATGAGAACTGTACTGATACTTGATGCTCTAATGATGAGTTGCATTGATATGTGGATGAGGATTGGCATGCATGAGTTGCATTCCAACGTCCACATGGAAGGGGATGCACAAATGTGGCTGCAACTTCACAAGCAGACTCATGGGGCCATGAATTGGGAGGAGTTCAAACAAGGAGTACATGCAAAGTACGGTCCTACAAAATTTTAAGATTTCTTTGCTGACTTGATTAAATTGAAGCAGTTTGAGAGTGTCAAAGAGTACCAGACACAGTTTGAACGCCTTTTCTCACGGGCGGGTCAAGTCACCCCAATACAGCAGGTTAGTTACTTCATTAGTGGGCTCCGTGACAACTTACAAGCTGATGTAAGGGTGGGAAATCCCACCACACTGAAAGCAGCAATTGGCCTTGCTCGCTTGTTTGAAGCCCGAAACCAGGCCATCCGCCGACCACCGGTGCTGGAAAACTTCAAATTCAAACAAGCCCTAGCTCCAACACGCACCCCACAGGCTTCCCCAATCAAGCGCATGATACCAGAAGAAGTCAAAGAAAGGAGAGATAAGGGCCTTTGCTTCCGCTGCAATGAAAAATACTCCCCTGGCCATCAATGCAAACGCCTATTCGTCATTGAAGCTTGTTGGCCCGAGGAGGATGAAGACGATGGGGGAGAAGGGTCACAAGAGGTCGAAGAAGCCAGTGAGAGCACTTCCGAGATCTCTTTCAATGTAATTTCTGGAGCTCATACTCCCTAAACTATGAGATTAAAAGGTACATTGTTTTCAACACCAATGAAGATTTTGGTGGATTTAGGGAGCACACACAATTTTACTAGTAGCTCTCTAGTTGCTAAAGTTGGGCTCCAAGCGTTGGAAGGGAGGCCATTTGAGGTGGCCGTAGCAAGTGGGGAACGGTTGATCAGCCCAGGCTGGTGCAACCAGGTCCCACTCCATATCAAAGGTACCCCACTTTTATTAGACTTCTACTTGTTACCCTTGGATGGATATGAGATTGTCTTGGGTACCCAATGACTCAGGACTTTGGGTCCCATTATCTGGGATTTTGCCAACCTTCAAATGCGTTTCACAGTTTTGGGAAAAGAAATCTCATTGCAGGGTTTAACATCTCCACAAGATAAGCTCGTAGAAAACTTTTGCCTAGAACGAGTATTAAAGCAAGGGTGACAGGAGTGGTCTTACTTCTTAATGCAATAGCTACTCCACAAGCCAAAGCAATCGACAGTACCCTCCTTGCAATATTGGATGATTATGCAGATGTCTTCTCTGAACCAGCCGGTCTCCCACCACCACGCCAGCATGATCATCACATCCCACTCCTTACTGGGGCCAAACCTATCAACGTACACCCGTATCGGTACCCTCATTTTCAGAAGACAGAGATTGAAAAATTAGTGAGCGATCTGCTGAAATCAGGAGTCATACGGCCCAACACGAGTCCTTATTCTTTGCCTGTGTTACTGGTCAAGAAACATGACGGGTCATGGAGGATGTGCATCAACTATAGGGCTCTCAAAAAGAAACAAGTTGACAAGTTTCCTCCTGGATCGACGAGCTGCTGGATGAATTACATGGTGCTCTCTTCTTTCCAAGCTAGACTTACGCTCTGGCTATTATCAAATTCAAGTCCACCCCCAAGACATCCACAAAACAGCCTTTCGAACAGATAGTGGGCATTATGAATTTCTAGTCATGCCATTTGGCCTGACAAATGCGCCCTCCTCTTTTCAAGCCCTCATAAATGACATCTTCCACGATCATCTTCGTAAGTTCGTCCTTGTTTTCTTTGACGATATACTGATCTATAGCAAGACATGGGATGACCATTTACAATATTTGAAGGTGATCTTTGATATCTTACGAACTAATAAGCTATTTGTGAAAAAGCAAAAGTGTCATTTTGGTGACACACAGGTAGCTTATTTGGGCCACATCATTACTCGTCTAGGAGTGGCGGTTAATCCTGAGAAGGTTGCAGCTATGACTAATTGGCCCAAGCCGATTACACCCAAAGCGCTTCGAGGTTTCCTTGGCCTCACCGGTTATTACCATAAGTTCATTCAGGACTACGGAAAAATAGCTGAGCCTCTTACAAAAATGCTAAAAAAAGATGGGTTCGCCTGGTCCCAAGCTACTAATGAAGCTTTCAAAAACCTGAAACAAGCAATGACAAGGGCGTTGGTTCTAGCCTTGCCTGATTTTTCTAAAAACTTTGTGGTAGAATGTGACACATCTGGGTCTGGAATTGGCGTTGTCTTACTGCAGGACAAGAGGCCGATAGCATTCTTCAGCCAATTTCTTAGTGAGAAGAATCCCCCCATGTCAACCTATGACAAGGAGATGCTTGCACTAGTCTCTGCGGTCCAAAAATGGAGGCCATACTTGCTTGGAAGAACTTTTATTGTCCGCTCGGATCAACGAATCCTTAAGTACTTGTGGGAGCAAAAGATCACCACCCTTGCACAACAAAAATGGCTCTACAAACTGATGGGGTTAGACTTCACCATAGAGTACAAACAAGGGGGAGAAAATGTAGTGACAGATGCGCTGTCCCGAAGCAACTACGAAGGAGAGGTTGCAGCTGTTTCTTCTCCCGTTCCACGGTGGATCTCAGCCATCAGAGAAGAAGTTGCATCTAACCCCAAGCTCCAACGACTAGTCCAGCTGTGCTTGGCAGATAATGCCATTGGCCCATGGAGGTTTCATGAACGTGTGCTTTTTTTAAAAGATTGCGTTTATCTTGTAGCTGACTCCCTGCTCTTGCAGGATATACTATCTCAGTTCCATAATAGCACACATGAAGGATTAGTCAAAACACTCCAGCGCTTGAAGGCGGTGTTTTACTGGACCGGGCTTAAGTAACAACTCAAAGAATTTATCAAGAAGTGTGATGTCTGTCAGTGGAACAAGGCTGAGCACAGACAACCGGCTGGACTTCTCCAACCTCTTCCAATCCCTACACAAATTTGGTCGCACATTAGCATGGACTTTGTGGAGGGACTTCCACCCTCTCAAGGCAAGTCAACAATTTTTGTGGTAATAGATCGCCTATCTAAATACAGTCATTTTGTTCCATTGAAGCATCCATATACGGCTTTAGGGGTTGCTCATGTTTTCTTTGATCAAATATTTAAGCTTCATGGTATGCCTGAATCCATAGTTCGTGACCGAGACCCAACTTTCACAAGTGCGTTTTGGAAGGAGCTTTTCCAACTGCATGGGACCCAATTCAATTTTAGCTCCTCTTACCACCCGCAAACCGATGGGCAGACAGAGATAACCAATTGCACCATGGAGATGTATCTCCGTTGTTTCAGTGGAACTATACCAAAAGAATGGATGCGATAGCTAACATGGGCGGAGTATTGCTATAATACAAGTTGGCATACAGCGATCAAGAAGACTCCATTCGAGGCAGTGTATGGCCGCACCCCTCCAACTTTATTATGTTATATTTCTGATACTGCAAAGGTACAAGCTGTGGAAGATGAGCTACTTCATAGTGACAAGGTGCTAAAGGAGTTGCGTGAGACCTTGAAGAAAGCTCAGTCTCGTATGAAACAAGTTTATGATGGGTCCCACAGAGAAAAAGATTACTCTGTAAGAGATTGACTCTATCTTAGACTTCAACCCTACAAGCAAGCTTCCCTTGCTCTCAGGCGAAATATGAAACTCGCTCCCAAGTATTACGGGCCATTCAAGATAATAGAGAAGATTGGTTGCGTTGCTTACAAGCTTGACTTGCCAAAAGATTCAAGGATACATCCGGTGTTTCATGTTTCAATGCTCAAACCCAAGATTGGGGATGCTAAGCAGGTGATCGAATAACTTCCTGAAGTAGATGAAGAGTCTCGAATGGTTCCAAATCCTCAAGCAATACTAGACAAGCGCACAAAAAGAGTGAAAGCTGAAGCATTAGTGCATTGGGTGGGTCTATCTCCTACAGATGTCACGTGGGAAAATCTTGAAGAATTGAAGATGAGGTTTCCAGAGATAGCCCTTGAGGGCAAGGGCTCTTTTTAAGGAGGAGGGGATGTTACAAACCATGGTCAGTTGTATGTGTCATTCTGTTTGCATGTATTTAGGCATGATTTTAGGCATGTTTGCAAGTGAGGTCAGTAGTTGGTTGTATTAGTTCCTTATTTCATGCATGAGTCCTAGGTAGTTTCCTTGTTTAAATCTTAGTTTTAGGGAAGACATCCCCACATCCGTGTAGTGGGAAAAGTTGTGTGTAGAGTGGAAAAAGTTGTAACTAGAGTCTACAAAAACGGGAAAGGAATGAATGAATGACATAAAAGTTTATCTCCAAACAGCTGTCTACAGCAGGGATTGGATCCCTTTAACAATCCTATAGTTTTTTTTCTCTCACCATTGGTCGACCAAAGAAGACACCTAAATCCATTCCGCCTTCACCTCGTCCCTTCACTCGATCCCACGTCCACCGCCAAAACCCAGGTCGTAACATATTATTATTATTATTTTTTTTTTTTTCTTTGGCCTGGTGGATTGATGGTAGCCCTCGATGTATCAACAGTCTCGATCACTAACCCATAGGCTCCACTTGTTTTGTACAACTCCAAGCTCTAAGATACCGAGGGCCCATTTGGATTGTGGGACTTCCCATTGCTGGTGTAGTTGCCACTTTAGAGAGTGGTCAATCATGGATCAATGACTCTAGTCAACATGTTGATTGATCAGTGCCTAAACTGACTTAACCAATGCAAGGATCCAAACAAAAAAGAAAACAGAGATAAAACTCACCTAACAGTTGAAAAGGGTGGGACAGGAAGAACCCTCTTCACAGGATCACCCTTATATCATTACCATTGGACCATTGATTTTTCATGATATCATCAAGAAGACAAGATGATCTTTCATCTTCCTCAATATTATTACTATACACATCGCAGACAACATTTGGCCAATTTTACCCCTGATATTAGTCCAAGGGAGGAGCAATTTCAAAAGGGAAATAAGATGTGCCTGACCCTTCAACTGAGGGCATTTTTCTATTCAATCATGCCGAGTAGCTCATGTGATAGGAGTCACTCAACCAAGGCTTTAGTCCTAACATGATACTTTGAAATATCCACTCCTTACATTTGCTGCACTGGCTCATGTTAGAACATCATCCTAAAAACAAGACAGTTGAGTGGAGAGAGCACAAGAAAAAGAGATGTACCCCACCACAGTATAGCCTGAGTTTTTTTTTTTTTGGGGGTTCGATGCTTGAGGGAGCATACCAGATAGACAAGATGGAATTTATGGAAGCACGGTCGCTATTTGAATAGCCTAGCATGAGAGGTATGCTGCCTCATGATAAGAGAAAGGAACCTAGCACAAAAGGTATGCTAGCATTTTGTGAGAACATTAAGGTTACATAAATCTGGATGAAGGGATAAAACAAATACTAACTTTAACCAAAACTTTTATGGCCCATAATAAGTTTTTAAAAGTCAATAACCACTGTTTCCTATGGTATGATCCACCTAAGATTGGAATCTAATTTATTTTTGGGTTCATCCCCTAAAAGTATCTGGAAAAACAGACAGAAGGCGTGGATATATAATACATGCATCAATGTGGGCCTCACAGTAATGGCATCACCATCTTGGGTGAGGCCGGGGTGCACCTAACCCACTCGCAACCCAGCTTTGGGCTGGGCTTGGGCTTCGCATGCATGTCCCCGTTAATTTTCAGATCAGGCTTGGCTAATGTCATTTTGGCCTAACCGGACTTAACGCATGCATGTGTTATATCCTATACATATAGCATTCTATTCTTTGCTTAGGCAACCCATTCAAGAAATTCATCTTAAATGTAGACGACTGGTTTCATTCCTTTAAAATGTCTATTTCTTTGTGCATGTGTGACCCACTCAGTCAACAGATTGATTATGAACATTCAAGCATGAAATGGTAGTGAAGCACCTATAGAAAATCAAGAATGCAGTAGAACCACAGCAGATGGTATGAGGGTCAGCCAGCAGAGGGCGATAGTTCTAGAGATGGTGGAGGCAGCACCTATAGAAAATCAACAAGCAGCTCCTGGAAAGCAGGAGGATAACAGGGTTAATCCTGTGGCAGAAGCGGAGCAGAGGAAAGATTCCACTTGCTCTGAATTCGTTGATGCAGCTAATCAGGTAACGTTTCTAGGTGCAGGTTATGTTGGCAACACCTTCACTTAGAGCAATAATCAGGCAGGGCTGTCGTGTATTTAGGCTAGGCTGGACAGAGTTCTCTGCAACAACGTATGGCTGCATTTGTTTCCTATGTTTGAGGTAACCCATTTATCGGGTGTTGATTCTGATCATTCCCCTTTACTGCTCTCTTTTCTGCAGAGTGATCATTCCTGCCCCAAGCCTTTATGTTTTCAGAGGATGTGGTTGCTTCATGACTCCTTCCTTCCGATGGTTAAAGCTGCGTGGTCCTCGGTAGAGACTAGTTCTTCCGTCAACCCCATGAACCTCCTAATGAGCAAGATGAAGTAAGCTAAGAAAGCAATTCAAGTCTGGAACAAGGTCTTTGGGGACATATTTAAAAAGATCAGTCAGGTTGAGGTAGCGGTTAATCAGGCTGAAATGGAGCTTGAGGCTGATCCAAACTCCCCAAATCATAATCTTCTAGCTGCCACAAAAGACGAGTTGGCCAGCCTAAAGTTAACCTAAACCCTAAAGGTAGCCTAAAATTAATGGAAGAAATTTTTTGGAAGCAAAAATCCAGAAATAATTGGCTAAAGGAAGGTGATTGGAATATGGCTTTCTTCTTCAACTTGGTAAATGAGCAGGTAAGAAGGGCAGCGATCCAAGAAATTCAGCTCAGCAATGGTGTGAAAACTTCAGATTCTGTGCTGATTAAAGCTGAGGCGATCAGTTATTTTTCTGCACTGTTTAAAGTTAAACTTGAAATACGGTTGAAGATTTCCTGGATTCAATTCCTCAATGTGTATCTACAGCTGATAATGAAGCCTTTCTTGTGGACTCATCACTTACAGATGTGAAGGTGGTGGTCGAGGCCCTCCCTTTGGATGGTGCTCCTGGCCAGATGGATTCTCAGGAGCGTTCTTCACTGCCTGTTGGGAATTTGTAGGGGCTGACATCCATAATGCAGTCCAGTTCTACTTCCAAGGGGGTAAGTCCCTAAAGCGCTCATGTCGACCCTGATTTGCCTCATCCCAAAGACCCCCTCCTAGTTAAGTTAGCAAACTTTAACCCCTTTAGTTTTTGTAATTTTGCATCTATAAGATCCTTTTGAAAGTTGTAGCTAACATGTTAGCCATGTTGCTTCCTAGGATTGGCTTGGAAGAGCTAGATGCGTTTGTTCAGGGGCGTTCAATGGAAGAGAAATTTGCGTTGACTCTGGAAGTGTTCGAGAAATTGGAAGGAAAGTTAGAGGTAACAATGTTGTGCTCAAGCTCAATATGGAGAAGGCTTACGATAGGGTAGATTGGAGTTTTCTCATATTGGTTCTAAAGCTGTTGGAGTAAATCGGCTCCTTATCACACCACAACAATGTAAACCTGAGCTACAAAAAACCCGGATCAAAACCTTGGTATTAGAAATTTGGATCTAATACCACTACAAGCCTCTTATCTATATAAGAAATTGCTGTAGACATTCTTAGGTATCTTTTAGGGTTTGGAGAGAGAGAGAGAGAGAGAGAGAGAGAGAGAGAGAGAGAGAAGGATCGAGTGGTGCGTCGACAACACCCTTCCACTTCCTTTTCCTTTCGAGTTCTAGTAGAATTTCTGTTTTTATTTTGTTAGAGATAGATATGTTTAGCTAACCTCTTAACTAATGCTAAAGGGTGAAGCTTGTAGTTAATTATAATGTTCTAGTTCATTTTAATTCATACATTATTTGCATTACGATTATTTAATTGAACTTGATTGGAATTTTACTTTAAAGCCTTGAGTTATTCATTTTTGGATATGTTGTGAACTTAGGTTACAATAGATGTTTTGATTTAACAATTGCTTAGCTTGATTAGACAATGAATCGATCTATAAAGTTCTTATATCTATTGTAGACTTTGGGCATAATAAATGACTGAATTCCCTACGATTGATGCCCGAGTGCATCATGAGAGAATCGTTCAATTGAAATCATACATTGTTGAATGTTGGTGATTAATTTAACTGTTTAATCTTCCAATTAGAACGGATTGGAATCTGGTTCTAGTTGAGTTATAAAAGATGAATTGATGAATTCGACATTATGATTGTTAGAAGTGAATCCTCGGATCCTTACTATTTTTTAATTATTGTTTTTACCCTACCTCAATCCATTAGAGTTCTAAATCTTATACTAGCTTTAGTTGTGTTCACACGTTCCCTGTGGATCGACCTCGGTCTTACTAAGTTATTAATACATTGTAACTCTGCACTTGGGGTGTGCAACCCCTAGGTTGTATCAATCCGGTTGGGCAACCTTAGTGTAACATCCCGGATGTTTCTGTTTTAGCTTAAGTCTAGTATGTCGCATGTTGGGTGTATTTCCTTAGTTAACATGAATTTAATTTATTTTATGAATAATTCTTTATTCGTAATTATTTAAATGAGGATTCTTTTGTAAGATTTGTGTTAAAAATATGCTTAGAATCATGTAGAACTATTAGATTTTCCAAAACTCTCATATCAGAAATAATTATAAAAAGTCATTACTATTTATCATATATGAACCATGCATGTCAATTTTCAACCATTGAATCATAATAAAAGTTGCCCAATTTCCAACACATCAGCCCATTGCATGAAAAGTGAATTGCCCCAATCCACTCTTTAGTGTGCACGCCCAAATCGTGAGCAACTTGCGCATGCCTATTGTTCTCCTCATGCACGCCACTTCTCCTCTCCATACCTCTTCTACACCTCATGTCCCCAGCCCTATTCCACATTATTCCTGCCCCCTAATGTCAGAGAGAGAGAGAGAGAGAGAGAGAGAGAGAGAGAAAGAGAGAGAGAGAGAGAGAGAGAGTAAACACCCCACCCTTGGATGTCCAACCCTTGTACACCACTCTCCCCACCTTGCATGTGCATTCTCCTTGAGCCCTAAGATGTGTATACATTTCTACCTTCTCCTAAATCCATCTAGGGTTTCATCTTAGGCAAAGGTAAGGAATCCCTTCATGCTTATTTTCAATAATAACCAGTTTCTTCTTCTAATCTATGCATTGTTTCCTTGTTTGTTAATATGTATGTTTAGAACTATAAAACTGTAACGCCCGAGAAAATCGGTGGTCTTGCATAGACTCGACTCCCGAGTTCCCGAGTGTCACCTATCATGCATTTATGGTTTTTTTTTTAAATCAATTTTAACTGCGCAATTTGGAATTACCTGAAGCATGAAGCACAATCGCACCTGTCTACTGAAATGAAGAATATCCCACATATATACAGGTTCAAAAATAATAAAGGGTTGCCCAAGGCGTTGCCCAACAGAATAACAAAAGAAGGCTATGTCAAAACAAATAAAGCTAAGCCCACGGCTCAGCAAATCCAAATCCAGCTCGATCAAGTCGATGGAGAGCCACCCATCAGCTGCAAGTAGGAGAGCCCGTCCTCCTCGTCCAAGCTCGCCTCCCCAGGCTCCTCATGCCCTGAGTCACCTGCATCTATGAATGGGGCTGGTTGGTATTTTAAAACACCGTCCCAGAGTGGGAGTGAGTGATCAACTCAGTGTGAACTATTGGTCTCAAGTTACAACAGGCATCAATTGTAATATGAAACTTAATGAAAAGCAGACAATCATTAACACCTAATAACTCTTATTTAAAATGCATGCATGCGGGATGATATGATGCATGCTCTCGCCACAACACTCCCTCAAGCGACTCCATCTAACGATCGCATATGACACACTCCCTCAGTGCGACCTCGACTTTCGAGTCGCCATCCTAACAAATGCGTGCAATGCGATCGTATTAGCCGAGTTATTAGTTAAGTCCATTCATCCAGCAGGTTAGGGATTCTGATTCACCCCACATATCAATGCCCTAAACTGGTTGTGAGGCCAAGACCCCATCAACGCGTGAGGCCGAGACCTCGCGGTCCGTGATTCCGTCGGGTTCCTCATCCCCGACACCAAGCACATGAGGAGTGCCGAAAGGAAGGGATCGCTCGCGGTCACTACGGGGAGGCGCGGTACCCCAGCGTAGGCTGACAGGTTGGACATAGTGTCCCATTCCACCATGCCCGGCTCACGAGGCTGTGGACCAGTTGCAAGTGGACTTTTGATGGGCTACAACGGTTGTAGGGTGGTTCAGGTTCCATACATATGTGAGCAAACAGGGTTAACATATAGGGTTGGTCAGATAGTAGACTAGACCGCACGGGCCAGGCGAGCGTGAGACGAGTGACCTCGGGCACAAGGGACCCATGTAGTCAAACTACAGCCAACCGAACACACCCGCCCAAACCCATGGACATAGCCCTAGCATAGTCCTACCGATGGGACTACCGCCTCTCATCAAGTTCCTGACCAACCCAAGGGCGTGAGGGGATTCGTAATATGCCAATTCTACAGATTATCAACTAGCATAGTGATCACTTGTTCTCATGCATCTCATATACCGTTCAGATTCTCATAACAAGCAAGACTAACCATAACATGAAATAAGTGCATGTAAGTTATGTGTGTGTGTGAGGAAGTTAAGCACTTCCTCCAATTCCATAAATCATGTGCACACGGATAATAAATCATACCCGCATTGAAACACCACATATGAGAAAAAAAATGATAGAGCAATCATGAACAACCATCACCCATACATAATATCATGTGAGAGGCAAGATTAACACAGATATGAAAGCTAAGCATGCAATCCATACAATTCCAACAATATACAACTCCTAGGGTTTCTCTAGATTATTCAATCATAGCATCCAAGTAATCAAAATCATTAAACCCATACTAAAATTGGTGCAAGGCCACCTAAGCACAATAGTCCGCACCTTGGATTCGATGGAGGCTTGGAAACGACTTAGGAGATGTGGATTTCGGGGTAGATCGGTCGGAATCCCTAAAATACCCATTTGCATGTTAGCACTCCATGTAATCTACCCTCCACATGAGGGGTTTCAAGAAAAATGGGTGATGGATCTTACCTAGATGATTAATGGAGTGAAAAGGGCGGTTGTTGATGAGGAGTCCTCCTTTAAGAAGATGTAGGGAGTTGTGGGGGTTTGATTTCCTTGGGCCCACCTTGCTCTTCTTTCTTCACTCTCCCTTCCTCTCTCCTTCCTTTCTTCTTTCTCCCCTTTCTTTCTCTCTTTCCCCTTTTCTCTTAGGGCAAAATCGTATGGGGAGAGGGGTGCCCAAATGAAACCCTTTATATAGTGGCAGTTTTGGTACAATTGGCCCCAAGTGTTGGGTCTTTACTATACTAACCCTATGGGAGGGTTTTTCTAGCCTATGGGGTGTACTAGTCGATATACACCGCAGGATAGTTAGTCCTAATGATGATTTACGTATGGACACAATCGGCCCGCCATTTCGACGCGCCGATCGACAGATATGATTAGAAGTCTGTTCAACGGTCACCGATGGTCGATCGGGGCCGCGGCTATACGGATATGAGGAGGGAAATATCCTTACTCGATGTGTGAAGTTTGGTCACAAACCGACGGCCCGAAATCCTCAACTTTGCATAAAAGTGGACGACTCAAATCACTTAAGTTCCCACAATTTCCCAAACTAGTCTTCTAGAGCTCCCTATTGAAGTTGGGGTGGCCCTATTACCCCCTAGGCCGCCAAATTCGGTGGGTAGGTGTCTTGTGGCCCAATTAGGGCCCATGTAAAATTTGGGGACAAACGGATGAATGGATATATGATCTGAGCAAGCGTTTCCGACCTTTAAGTGGCCCTTTGGGGGCCATTCTGATTGATGGGGCATTTCTGGTGGTCCTCTGGCCATGAAATTTATAGTGTAGGTGATTCATGGCCCGATGAAGGGCCATGCAAAATTTGGGAGCGATCGGATATGGGGTTTGATCGCACGGGTCCGATTTACGATCAACGGTCATCGTGCCACGATCGGGGCCCAGATTTGGTGGGCAGGCGTTGAAAAATACATTAAACCTTCACCGTAAATTTGGAAGAAATCCGACGGCTGGAAGGCCCGGAGTCTCAGTTTCTTTTGTCAGTGCCGGATTTTAATCTGGCATTGGTGGGGCGCATTGGGCAAGTGCCAGATGGTACTTCTGGGTGTCCACTGGGTCCGCAGTCCGCGATGGATTATAAGCCCAGTGAGATCTATGATTTTCTAAAGTTTTTAGATTTTTCTGACCCTCCTCGGTTGCTGGGTGGCCCACACGGGCCATCTTTAAGTGTAAACAGTCATCTGGCTTGACGGCCCGTACTTGTCCCATCATAACTAGACTGGTCCACCCCAGTATGAACTACATTGAGTGCTAATGGTCATTAAGTGATATTATAAGTTAAATAAAAATAAATAAATTTCAAGGATTTTTGAAAATCCAAAACAGTGAAAATCCGGGATGTTACAATCTACCCCCCTTAAAAATAATTTCGTTCTCGAAATTGCCTAAGGGTAGTAAGTAAAGGTTTCATTATTTCATTTGCCTAGGTTTTGTTGAATTCAAGTTCATATGCATGGTAAGGTGTGTACTATCTATACTAGTTTGGCTCATTCTAGTCTACCCCCCTTAAAAGTTTTCGCCTTTGAGGTTTGAAAACAAATGTCAAAATCATTATTATCGTATTAAGAGGTTGTTGGTAAAGTTTACCTAATGGTGGTATATTTTACCCTTTTAAGATCGGGCTAATACGGAAAGACAGTTGTGGTAGGCTTGATCCCATACGTCGATCCTCTGCCTGACCAGGGTAGAAAGATCGTTGTATCCCTTCCTAGTCCTGGTATATCATGGTCTTCTGCTCGGTCAAAGCAGTGAGTCCGTTAGTATTCATCCAGGATTAAGAATTGGGTCAAGCCACGAATACATCGCAAGTGTATGGTCCCGTGATTCCGTAGTCCGATCAATCTTAACATTTGGAAGACATCAAAATTCTTTAACAGTTCAAGCTTCACATTCATAATATTTTTATGGGTGGTGAGTTTCCCGCATGCCTATGATCAAACGACTATCCTAGAGGGGTTTCCATGACCTTAAGGTTCCTCTTGACATTACCATTTTGATCCTATGGTTAGTGAGTTATGAGCAAATCATGTTTTGGTTTCATAAATTTTAACAGGAAAGGAAGAATCGAAAGTTTTAAGGTATTCTGGTGGTTTAGAGTGCTAATAACGTTAAGATAGACGCAGTAAGGCAATCATACATACAAGCATTTATAAGGCGACAAGAAAATTCAAAAACAATCAATACATTCACACTAAATTCAAAGTGCCATTAGTATGGCTAGTTACATCATACAACATGGATTTCATAGTTTTCTAGACATTCCAAACATAAGGAAAAATAATAATAATAACTTAGTCAAGCAAATGTCCTAACTATCCTTCAACACAAGCAGGTAGACCTAATCGACTTAAAGCAAACTACTAATTATCGGAAAGGTTATGCTACTACTCTTCTGGATCGGGCAAAGATGGGGGTACTTCTTCCCCTTGAGGAAAAGAATCACCGAAATGGAGAAGAATAAGGCAATGGTTGCTAGGAATGTCATTCCCCTCGGTAAGGAAATGGATAGTTGTTGAGAAGGTGCAAATAGGGAAATGGGTTTGAAATGGATTTGTTGAAGGGGGTTTGGGGAAATGAGGATGGAATGGGTTTTAGAAATTTGAAGTTGAGTATGGTCTTGGAATGGGGAGGAATGGATTTGAATGTGGATGGTTGTTGTTTGGTTTTGTGATGTGGGATTTTTGGAAATGAGAGGGTGGAGATGGGTTAGGGAGATGGAAGTGAAATGGGAGAATGATGGTTTCTTAAGGAAGATGGACCTTAAGGATGTGGTTTGGGGGGAAATGAGTTGAGTGTGGGTTTGAAGAAATGAACTTGAAGATGAGTTGAAGATAGGGGATCCGAGAAGGGATTGAGATTGGTTTATGAGAAATGAGGTTGGGAATGGGTTTGGAGTTTGTCTTATGAATGGGTTTTGAAGGCAATGGGTTTGTTGAAGGGAAAGGTGTTGAGAATGGGTTTAATGTAAAAGGGTTTGGGAATGAAGTTTAGAGTGATATTGAGAATGGGTTTTGAATAATGAGAAATGAATGGGTTTGATGGATTGTGGAAACGAAGTTGGAGGGGGTTTAAAGAAAGTTGAAAGGGTGTGAATGTTGGTGGGAGTTGGTTGGAAGGGAGGGATTTGAATAATGGGTTTAGGATTTGAAGAATGGATGATTGAAGTGTGATATGTGGTTGGAAGAAAGAGAAGGTGGGTTTGAGGATTTGTTTAAAAATGGGAGAAGGGAAGGTGGGTTGGAAGTGGGTTTGATGTTGGCTTTCTGAATGAGATTTTGTGGATGGACTTGAGAACGGGGTTGAGAAAAAGAAAATGGTTAAGAAATGGTTTGGAAAAGTGGTTTGAAGGTGAGGAAGAGGAGATGGGGACTTTGTAGGAGGAGAAGATGAATTTTGAAGAGATGGGTTTGAGTATGGAAGAGTGAAGATGATGGAGTGGGAGTAGTGGGAAATGGGCTCTATTTCTTGTAAGGTTTCTTGTACTTTCTGTAACTGAATTATTTTTTAAAATTTTTCTCATCAAGTTTCAAGTCACCCCACAAAATTTCATATCATTTGGAGTTTTAAATAAATTATAAAAATTCTAGGAGTAACAGCTGTCCGAAATTAAAAGTTTTTAGATAGTTGACAGAACAACTTAATTTTAGCTATATTATAATTTTTATTTTATTTTTTTCTTATTTTTACATAAAACTAGACTCATTAAGCTTTAATCCAGATTTTGAATCACCTAAATCGGAGTTGTAACGAATGAGATATGAATTTTTGAAGTTGATCGATTTTTGCAGGAAATTCCGGCGTGGGCACGCCGGTCGGGCGTGGGCACGCCGAGTCGCTGGAGGGTTGGGCGTGGGCACGCCGGTCGGGCGTGGGCACGCCGAGTCGCTGGAGGGTTGGGCGTGGGCACGCCGGGTCCGGGCATGGGCACGCCGAGTCGCTGGAGGGTTGGGTGTGGGCACGCCGGGTCTAGGCGTGGGCACGCCGAAGTCCTACCTGGGACTTCCTTGTTTTGCGATTTCCCGGGAGCCGGTGAGGCCCCCCGAGACATGCCATATATGATTTTGGGGTAGGGGAAGCTGATCTACGCAATGGGCTTATTGGTTTTATGAGATTCATCCCGGTTAATGGTCGAAGTCCCCCCTTATTCTCAATTCTACTATTCTTGGTGAATTTCTCTTCACACTTGAGTCTTTATTCCGAAATGGGTCGGAATTATCAATCCCACCCCGGTATTGACTTATTCGGCCTAGGACGATGATTTCGACCGTCTAATCACTCAATTCCCGGCTCGTTCCTATCAATGCCGGAGAAAATTAAAGAACAGAGTGAAGGTAGGCGAAGATCTTAATGGGATAGGTTAGGGGGAGGAAATTGGATTCAGGCTTGTTTGACCAGTGATGTTAAGCTATACTAAAGGGGATTACAACGCCACTCCTAGCTCAAGATTGGGAATGGCATGTCTAGAATGAGTGTGGGATGAGATTCCAAATCAACTTCCTAGGCTTTGCTATATGAGCTTGGTGTTGAGAGGCGTGATGTGGGATTTTCAAATCCAATGATGATGAACTTTCCAAGAAAATTTCGGAAGGAAACCCAAAATTTACCTTTAGTTGGATACATTCCAACAGGGCATCATGGAACATGGGATGCGGTCAGCCCATGGACAATACCTTACACCTACATTAATCGTTACTCTAACATTCATTTCACCTTAATCCCACCTATTTCAGTTAGCCCCATGGGCCCTAGGAATTTGGTGGACTAACGAGCTAAACCTCCTAGTCAATCGAATCGAATCTTGCCATTAGGTCAAGACCCTCGGATCCCCCTCTTGCTACCCATGCCTAACTCCTTGTAAGTCCTACCTTTCGTCTAAAATTGTTGGTTCAGGGTCTGGGATGGTTTCTAGGGTTTTAAGTTCCTATTGCATTTTCTAATACGTATCCTCTCAAATCAGTGGACGCGTTAGTGAGTTCATGACCCATGGCCCAAGGGATTCCAAACTATTGCTTTGATACCATCTGTAACGCCCCAGAAAATCGGTGGTCTTGCATAGACTCGACTCCCGAGTTCCCGAGTGTCACCTATCATGCATTTATGGTTTTTTTTTTTAAATCAATTTTAACTGCGCAATTTGGAATTACCTGAAGCATGAATCACAATCGCACCTGTCTACTGAAATGAAGGATATCCCACATATATACAGGTTCAAAAATAATAAAGGGTTGCCCAAGGCGTTGCCCAACAGAATAACAAAAGAAGGCTATGTCAAAACAAATAAAGCTAAGCCCACGGCTCAGCAAATCCAAATCCAGCTCGATCAAGTCGATGGAGAGCCACCCATCAGCTGCAAGTAGGAGAGCCCGTCCTCCTCGTCCAAGCTCGCCTCCCCAGGCTCCTCATGCCCTGAGTCACCTGCATCTATGAATGGGGCTGGTTGGTGTTTTAAAACACTGTCCAAGAGTGGGAGTGAGTGATCAACTCAGTGTGAACTATTGGTCTCAAGTTACAACAGGCATCAATTGTAATATGAAACTTAATGAAAAGCAGACAATCATTAACACCTAATAACTCTTATTTAAAATGCATGCATGCGGGATGATATGATGCATGCCCTCGCCACAACACTCCCTCAAGCGACTCCATCTAACGATCGCATATGACACACTCCCTCAGTGCGACCTCGACTTCGAGTCGCCATCCTAACAAATGCGTACAATGCAATCTTGTTAGCCGAGTTATTAGTTAAGTCCATTCATCCAGCAGGTTAGGGATTCTGATTCACCCCACATATCAATGCCCTAAACTGGTTGCGAGGCCAAGACCCCATCAACGCGTGAGGCCGAGACCTCGCGGTCCGTGATTCCGTCGGGTTCCTCATCCCCGACACCAAGCACATGAGGAGTGCCGAAAGGAAGGGATCGCTCGCGGTCACTACGGGGAGGCGCGGTACCCCAGCGTAGGCTGACAGGTTGGACATAGTGTCCCATTCCACCATGCCCGGCTCACGAGGCTGTGGACCAGTTGCAAGTGGACTTTTGATGGGCTACAACGGTTGTAGGGTGGTTCAGGTTCCATACATATGTGAGCAAACAGGGTTAACATATAGGGTTGGTCAGATAGTATACTAGACCGCACGGGTCAGGCGAGCGTGAGACGAGTGACCTCGGGCACAAGGGACCCATGTAGTCAAACTACAGCCAGCTGAACACACCCGCCCAAACCCATGGACATAGCCCTAGCATAGTCCTACCGATGGGACAACCGCCTCTCATCAAGTTCCTGACCAACCCAAGGGCGTGAGGGGATTCGTAATATGCCAATTCTACAGATTATCAACTAGCATAGTGATCACTTGTTCTTATGCATCTCATATACCGTTCAGATTCTCATAACAAGCAAGACTAACCATAACATGAAATAAGTGCATGTGAGTTATGTGTGTGTGTGTGAGGAAGTTAAGCACTTCCTCCAATTCCATAAATCATGTGCACACGGATAATAAATCATACCCGCATTGAAACACCACATATGAGAAAAAAATGATAGAGCAATCATGAACAACCATCACCCATACATAATATCATGTGAGAGGCAAGATTAACACAGATATGAAAGCTAAGCATGCAATCCATACAATTCCAACAATATACAACTCCTAGGGTTTCTCTAGATTATTCAATCATAGCATCCAAGTAATCAAAATCATTAAACCCATACTAAAATTGGTGCAAGGCCACCTAAGCACAATAGTCCGCACCTTGGATTCGATGGAGGCTTGGAAACGACCTAGGAGATGTGGATTTCGGGGTAGATCGGTCGGAATCCCCAAAATACCCATTTGCATGTTAGCACTCCATGTAATCTACCCTCCACATGAGGGGTTTCAAGAAAAATGGGTGATGGATCTTACCTAGATGATCAATGGAGTGAAAAGGGCGGTTGTTGATGAGGAGTCCTCCTTTGAGAAGATGTAGGGAGTTGTGGGGGTTTGATTTCCTTAGGCCCACCTTGCTCTTCTTTCTTCACTCTCTCCTTCCTCTCTCCTTCCTTTCTTCTTTCTCCCCTTTCTCTTCTCTCTTTCCCCCTTTTCTCTTAGGGCAAAATCGTATGGGGAGAGGGGTGCCCAAATGAAACCCTTTATATAGTGGCAGTTTTGGTACAATTGGCCCCAAGTGTTGGGTTTTTACTATACTAACCCTATGGGAGGGTTTTTCTAGCCTATGGGGTGTACTAGTCGATATACACCGCAGGATAGTTAGTCCTAATGATGATTTACGTATGGACACAATCGGCCCGCCATTTCGACGCGCCGATCGACAGATATGATTAGAAGTCTGTTCAACGGTCACCGATGGTCGATCGGGGCCGCGGCTATACGGATATGAGGAGGGAAATATCCTTACTCGATGTGTGAAGTTTGGTCACAAACCGACGGCCCGAAATCCTCAACTTTGCATAAAAGTGGACGACTCAAATCACTTAAGTTCCCACAATTTCCCAAACTAGTCTTCTAGAGCCCTATTGAAGTTGGGGTGGCCCTATTACCCCCTAGGCCGCCAAATTCGGTGGGTAGGTGTCTTGTGGCCCAATTAGGGCCCATGTAAAATTTGGGGACAAACGGATGAATGGATATATGATCTGAGCAAGCGTTTCCGACCTTTAAGTGGCCCTTTGGGGGCCATTCTGATTGATGGGGCATTTCTGGTGGTCCTCTGGCCATGAAATTTATAGTGTAGGTGATTCATGGCCCGATGAAGGGCCATGCAAAATTTGGGAGCGATCGGATATGGGGTTTGATCGCACGGGTCCGATTTACGATCAACGGTCATCGTGCCACGATCGGGGCCCAGATTTGGTGGGCAGGCGTTGAAAAATACATTAAACCTTCACCGTAAATTTGAAAGAAATCCGATGGCTGGAAGGCCCGGAGTCTCAGTTTCTTTTGTCAGTGCCGGATTTTAATCTGGCATTGGTGGGGCGCATTGGGCAAGTGCCAGATGGTACTTCTGGGTGTCCACTGGGTCCGCAGTCCGCGATGGATTATAAGCCCAGTGAGATCTATGATTTTCTAAAGTTTTTAGATTTTTCTGACCCTCCTCGGTTGCTGGGTGGCCCACACGGGCCATCTTTAAGTGTAAACAGTCATCTGGCTTGACGGCCCGTACTTGTCCCATCATAACTAGACTGGTCCACCCCAGTATGAACTACATTGAGTGCTAATGGTCATTAAGTGATATTATAAGTTAAATAAAAATAAATAAATTTCAAGGATTTTTGAAAATCCAAAACAGTGAAAATCCGGGATGTTACAATCTACCCCCCTTAAAAATAATTTCGTTCTCGAATTGCCTAAGGGTAGTAAGTAAAGGTTTCATTATTTCATTTGCCTAGGTTTTGTTGAATTCAAGTTCATATGCATGGTAAGGTGTGTACTATCTATACTAGTTTGGCTCATTCTAGTCTACCCCCCTTAAAAGTTTTCGCCTTTGAGGTTTGAAAACAAATGTCAAAATCATTATTATCGTATTAAGAGGTTGTTGGTAAAGTTTACCTAATGGTGGTATATTTTACCCTTTTAAGATCGGGCTAATACGGAAAGACAGTTGTGGTAGGCTTGATCCCATACGTCGATCCTCTGCCTGACCAGGGTAGAAAGATCGTTGTATCCCTTCCTAGTCCTGGTATATCATGGTCTTCTGCTCGGTCAAAGCAGTGAGTCCGTTAGTATTCATCCAGGATTAAGAATTGGGTCAAGCCACGAATACATCGCAAGTGTATGGTCCCGTGATTCCGTAGTCCGATCAATCTTAACATTTGGAAGACATCAAAATTCTTTAACAGTTCAAGCTTCACATTCATAATATTTTTATGGGTGGTGAGTTTCCCGCAATGCCTATGATCAAACGACTATCCTAGAGGGGTTTCCATGACCTTAAGGTTCCTCTTGACATTACCATTTTGATCCTATGGTTAGTGAGTTATGAGCAAATCATGTTTTGGTTTCATAAATTTTAACAGGAAAGGAAGAATCGAAAGTTTTAAGGTATTCTGGTGGTTTAGAGTGTTAATAACGTTAAGATGGACGCAGTAAGGCAATCATACATACAAGCATTTATAAGGCGACAAGAAAATTCAAAAACAATCAATACATTCACACTAAATTCAAAGTGCCATTAGTATGGCTAGTTACATCATACAACATGGATTTCATAGTTTTCTAGACATTCCAAACATAAGGAAAAAAAAATAATAATAACTTAGTCAAGCAAATGTCCTAACTATCCTTCAACACAAGCAGGTAGACCTAATCGACTTAAAGCAAACTACTAATTATCGGAAAGGTTATGCTACTACTCTTCTGGATCGGGCAAAGATGGGGGTACTTCTTCCCCTTGAGGAAAAGAATCACCGGAATGGAGAAGAATAAGGCAATGGTTGCTAGGAATGTCATTCCCCTCGGTAAGGAAATGGATAGTTGTTGAGAAGGTGCAAATAGGGAAATGGGTTTGAAATGGATTTGTTGAAGGGGGTTTGGGGAAATGAGGATGGAATGGGTTTTAGAAATTTGAAGTTGAGTATGGTCTTGGAATGGGGAGGAATGGATTTGAATGTGGATGGTTGTTGTTTGGTTTTGTGATGTGGGATTTTTGGAAATGAGAGGGTGGAGATGGGTTAGGGAGATGGAAGTGAAATGGGAGAATGATGGTTTCTTAAGGAAGATGGACCTTAAGGATGTGGTTTGGGGGAAAATGAGTTGAGTGTGGGTTTGAAGAAATGAACTTGAAGATGAGTTGAAGATAGGGGATCCGAGAAGGGATTGAGATTGGTTTATGAGAAATGAGGTTGGGAATGGGTTTGGAGTTTGTCTTATGAATGGGTTTTGAAGGCAATGGGTTTGTTGAAGGGAAAGGTGTTGAGAATGGGTTTAATGTAAAAGGGTTTGGGAATGAAGTTTAGAGTGATATTGAGAATGGGTTTTGAATAATGAGAAATGAATGGGTTTGATGGATTGTGGAAACGAAGTTGGAGGGGGTTTAAAGAAAGTTGAAAGGGTGTGAATGTTGGTGGGAGTTGGTTGGAAGGGAGGGATTTGAATAATGGATTTAGGATTTGAAGAATGGATGATTGAAGTGTGATATGTGGTTGGAAGAAAGAGAAGGTGGGTTTGAGGATTTGTTTAAAAATGGGAGAAGGGAAGGTGGGTTGGAAGTGGGTTTGATGTTGGCTTTCTGAATGAGATTTTGTGGATGGACTTGAGAACGGGGTTGAGAAAAAGAAAATGGTTAAGAAATGGTTTGGAAAAGTGGTTTGAAGGTGAGGAAGAGGAGATGGGGACTTTGTAGGAGGAGAAGATGAATTTTGAAGAGATGGGTTTGAGTATGGAAGAGTGAAGATGATGGAGTGGGAGTAGTGGGAAATGGGCTCTATTTCTTGTAAGGTTTCTTGTACTTTCTGTAACTGAATTATTTTTTAAAATTTTTCTCATCAAGTTTCAAGTCACCCCACAAAATTTCATATCATTTGGAGTTTTAAATAAATTATAAAAATTCTAGGAGTAACAGCTGTCCGAAATTAAAAGTTTTTAGATAGTTGACAGAACAACTTAATTTTAGCTATATTATAATTTTTATTTTATTTTTTTCTTATTTTTACATAAAACTAGACTCATTAAGCTTTAATCCAGATTTTGAATCACCTAAATCGGAGTTGTAACGAATGAGATATGAATTTTTGAAGTTGATCGATTTTTGCAGGAAATTCCGGCGTGGGCACGCCGGTCGGGCATGGGCACGCCGGTCGGGCGTGGGCACGCCGAGTCGCTGGAGGGTTGGGCGTGGGCACGCCGGGTCCGGGCGTGGGCACGCCGAGTCGCTGGAGGGTTGGGCGTGGGCACGCCGGGTCCGGGCATGGGCACGCCGAGTCGCTGGAGGGTTGGGTGTGGGCACGCCGGGTCTAGGTGTGGGCACGCCGAAGTCCTACCTGGGACTTCCTTGTTTTGCGATTTCCCGGGCGCCGGTGAGGCCCCCCGGGACGTGCCATATATGATTTTGGGGTAGGGGAAGCTGATCTACGCAATGGGCTTATTGGTTTTATGAGATTCATCCCGGTTAATGGTCGAAGTCCCCCCTTATTCCCAATTCTACTATTCTTGGTGAATTTCTCTTCACACTTGAGTCTTTATTCCGAAATGGGTCGGAATTATCAATCCCACCCCGGTATTGACTTATTCGGCCTAGGACGATGATTTCGACCGTCTAATCACTCAATTCCCGGCTCGTTCCTATCAATGCCCGGAGAAAATTAAAGAACAGAGTGAAGGTAGGCGAAGATCTTAATGGGATAGGTTAGGGGGAGGAAATTGGATTCAGGCTTGTTTGACCAGTGATGTTAAGCTATACTAAAGGGGATTACAACGCCACTCCTAGCTCAAGATTGGGAATGGCATGTCTAGAATGAGTGTGAGATGAGATTCCAAATCAACTTCCTAGGCTTTGCTATATGAGCTTGGTGTTGAGAGGCGTGATGTGGGATTTTCAAATCCAATGATGATGAACTTTCCAAGAAAATTTCGGAAGGAAACCCAAAATTTACCTTTAGTTGGATACATTCCAACAGGGCATCATGGAACATGGGATGCGGTCAGCCCATGGACAATACCTTACACCTACATTAATCGTTACTCTAACATTCATTTCACCTTAATCCCACCTATTTCAGTTAGCCCCATGGGCCCTAGGAATTTGGTGGACTAACGAGCTAAACCTCCTAGTCAATCGAATCGAATCTTGCCATTAGGTCAAGACCTCGGATCCCCCTCTTGCTACCCATGCCTAACTCCTTGTAAGTCCTACCTTTCGTCTAAAATTGTTGGTTCAGGGTCTGGGATGGTTTCTAGGGTTTTAAGTTCCTATTGCATTTTCTAATACGTATCCTCTCAAATCAGTGGACGCGTTAGTGAGTTCATGACCCATGGCCCAAGGGATTCCAAACTATTGCTTTGATACCATCTGTAACGCCCCAGAAAATCGGTGGTCTTGCATAGACTCGACTCCCGAGTTCCCGAGTGTCACCTATCATGCATTTATGGTTTTTTTTTTTAAATCAATTTTAACTGCGCAATTTGGAATTACCTGAAGCATGAATCACAATCGCACCTGTCTACTGAAATGAAGGATATCCCACATATATACAGGTTCAAAAATAATAAAGGGTTGCCCAAGGCGTTGCCCAACAGAATAACAAAAGAAGGCTATGTCAAAACAAATAAAGCTAAGCCCACGGCTCAGCAAATCCAAATCCAGCTCGATCAAGTCGATGGAGAGCCACCCATCAGCTGCAAGTAGGAGAGCCCGTCCTCCTCGTCCAAGCTCGCCTCCCCAGGCTCCTCATGCCCTGAGTCACCTGCATCTATGAATGGGGCTGGTTGGTGTTTTAAAACACTGTCCAAGAGTGGGAGTGAGTGATCAACTCAGTGTGAACTATTGGTCTCAAGTTACAACAGGCATCAATTGTAATATGAAACTTAATGAAAAGCAGACAATCATTAACACCTAATAACTCTTATTTAAAATGCATGCATGCGGGATGATATGATGCATGCCCTCGCCACAACACTCCCTCAAGCGACTCCATCTAACGATCGCATATGACACACTCCCTCAGTGCGACCTCGACTTTCGAGTCGCCATCCTAACAAATGCGTACAATGCAATCTTGTTAGCCGAGTTATTAGTTAAGTCCATTCATCCAGCAGGTTAGGGATTCTGATTCACCCCACATATCAATGCCCTAAACTGGTTGCGAGGCCAAGACCCCATCAACGCGTGAGGCCGAGACCTCGCGGTCCGTGATTCCGTCGGGTTCCTCATCCCCGACACCAAGCACATGAGGAGTGCCGAAAGGAAGGGATCGCTCGCGGTCACTACGGGGAGGCGCGGTACCCCAGCGTAGGCTGACAGGTTGGACATAGTGTCCCATTCCACCATGCCCGGCTCACGAGGCTGTGGACCAGTTGCAAGTGGACTTTTGATGGGCTACAACGGTTGTAGGGTGGTTCAGGTTCCATACATATGTGAGCAAACAGGGTTAACATATAGGGTTGGTCAGATAGTATACTAGACCGCACGGGTCAGGCGAGCGTGAGACGAGTGACCTCGGGCACAAGGGACCCATGTAGTCAAACTACAGCCAGCTGAACACACCCGCCCAAACCCATGGACATAGCCCTAGCATAGTCCTACCGATGGGACAACCGCCTCTCATCAAGTTCCTGACCAACCCAAGGGCGTGAGGGGATTCGTAATATGCCAATTCTACAGATTATCAACTAGCATAGTGATCACTTGTTCTTATGCATCTCATATACCGTTCAGATTCTCATAACAAGCAAGACTAACCATAACATGAAATAAGTGCATGTGAGTTATGTGTGTGTGTGTGAGGAAGTTAAGCACTTCCTCCAATTCCATAAATCATGTGCACACGGATAATAAATCATACCCGCATTGAAACACCACATATGAGAAAAAAAAAATGATAGAGCAATCATGAACAACCATCACCCATACATAATATCATGTGAGAGGCAAGATTAACACAGATATGAAAGCTAAGCATGCAATCCATACAATTCCAACAATATACAACTCCTAGGGTTTCTCTAGATTATTCAATCATAGCATCCAAGTAATCAAAATCATTAAACCCATACTAAAATTGGTGCAAGGCCACCTAAGCACAATAGTCCGCACCTTGGATTCGATGGAGGCTTGGAAACGACCTAGGAGATGTGGATTTCGGGGTAGATCGGTCGGAATCCCAAAATACCCATTTGCATGTTAGCACTCCATGTAATCTACCCTCCACATGAGGGGTTTCAAGAAAAATGGGTGATGGATCTTACCTAGATGATCAATGGAGTGAAAAGGGCGGTTGTTGATGAGGAGTCCTCCTTTGAGAAGATGTAGGGAGTTGTGGGGGTTTGATTTCCTTAGGCCCACCTTGCTCTTCTTTCTTCACTCTCCCTTCCTCTCTCCTTCCTTTCTTCTTTCTCCCCTTTCTCTTCTCTCTTTCCCCTTTTCTCTTAGGGCAAAATCGTATGGGGAGAGGGGTGCCCAAATGAAACCCTTTATATAGTGGCAGTTTTGGTACAATTGGCCCCAAGTGTTGGGTTTTTACTATACTAACCCTATGGGAGGGTTTTTCTAGCCTATGGGGTGTACTAGTCGATATAAACAGCAGGATAGTTAGTCATAATGATGATTTATGTATGGACACAATCGGCCCACCATTTCGACGCGCCGATCGACAGATATGATTAGAAGTCTGTTCAATGGTCACCGATGGTGATCGGGGCCGCGGCTATATGGATATGAGGAGGGAAATATCCTTACTCGATGTGTGAAGTTTGGTCACAAACCGACTGCCTGAAATCCTCAACTTTGCATAAGAGTGGACGACTCAAATCACTTAAGTTCCCACAATTTCTCAAACTAGTCTTCTAGAGCTCCCTATTGAAGTTGGGGTGGCCCTATTACCCCCTAGGCCGCCAAATTCGGTGGGTAGGTGTCTTGTGGCCCAATTAGGGCCCATGTAAAATTTGGGGACAAACGGATGAATGGATATATGATCTGAGCAAGCGTTTCCGACCTTTAAGTGGCCCTTTGGGGGCCATTCTGATTGATGGGGCATTTCTGGTGGTCCTCTGGCCATGAAATTTATAGCGTAGGTGATTCATGACCCGATGAAGGGCCATGCAAAATTTGGGAGCGATCGGATATGGGGTTGATCGCACGGGTCCGATTTACGATCAACGGTCATCGTGCCACGATCGGGGCCCAGATTTGGTGGGCAGGCGTTGAAAAATACATTAAACCTTCACCGTAAATTTGAAAGAAATCCGATGGCTGGAAGGCCCGGAGTCTCAGTTTCTTTTGTCAGTGCCGGATTTTAATCTGGCATTGGTGGGGCGCATTGGGCAAGCGCCAGATGGTACTTCTGGGTGTCCACTGGGTCCGCAGTCCACGATGGATTACAAGTCCAGTGAAATCTATAATTTTCTAAAGTTTTTAGATTTTTCTGACCCTCCTCGGTTGCTGGGTGGCCCACACGGGCCATCTTTAAGTGTAAACAGTCATCTAGCTTGACGGCCCGTACTTGTCCCATCATAACTAGACTGGTCCACCCCAGTATGAACTAACATTGAGTGCTAATGGTCATTAAGTGATATTATAAGTTAAATAAAAATAAATAAATTTCAAGGATTTTTGGAAATCCAAAACAGTGAAAATCCGGGATGTTACAAAAACTTATGTTTAATTTCCTTTTTATTGTGATTATACCCTGTGAATATTGTGATGGATGATCAATTACATGGTGGTTATGGCATGAGATTGAATTGGTTAGGTCTAAACATAGACTACATCTAGAAAGGTTCATGAATTGTGTTAATATGATGATGAAAACCACATCGTTAATGGACGTGTGGATATATGGTGGTTTGGATGATGTTTTATGATGGTGGATAATGTGGGAACATGTGGCCTGCCTAATTTTTAGTATAATACCTTAAGGGGTAAGGAGTCGTTAGGCTCATGTAAACGATGGTAATTGGTGGTAAAAGCAAAAGGCGATGGTGTTTAGGAGACGTTGGGCAGTGATAAATGAATTTCCATTACCAGTGCTTCACACGAAGCATGATTTTAATTCCTATTAACATGAATTACCATAGAATACATTAGCATGAAATCCCAGTGGGCTTGACTTCAAAAATTGATGGGCTCCACCATGATCTTTAGTGAAATCCACCCAATTATGATGTTTAAGTGAAATCCACCTCGATCACCGTGTGCATTACTCCATTTTTGTCATAAGGCCCAAAAATTAGCCTGGCCCGTGATTTATATGGGTCATATAAAGAGAAATAGTTAGGAGAGGGATGCCACCCTTGATTTTATTTTATTTTTTCAAGGCCCATCGTGATGATTATATGAAACCCACTCCAACCATTAAATGTAAAGCTAAAATGTACACCTTAGGACAAAAAACCAAGCTCGTCCTTGATTCATGTCGGCCATATAAAAAGGAAACAGTTTAGAGGGTGAGAATTACTGTTTCCCTTCATATGGTCCACCCTAATCATGAATTTGGCTAATTTTTGGGCCTTATGACTATAATGGGGTGATGCACTTGGTGCTTAAGGTGGATTTTGCATAAACATTATGCGGGCCATGTCTAAGAATTTTTTAAACGTGGATGGATCCACATCAAGGCTTCTGCATCAAGAAGACGCATTTAACTTATGAATTGGTGGGCCCCACCATAATGCTTAGCTGAAATCCACCCTAATTATTAGGTCTTGTTGATGCAGTTTTTCGGCAGACCTTCTATGCATCTTACCCTTGAACCTGTACAAGCAGAGGTGAGAGACAAAGGAGGCCATGGTTCATTCAAGGGACTCTCTAATGCCTAAGTCAAGCTCGTGGTCAAAGAAGGATCTCCAGAAAAGAGATCTAAGTGGAGATTGGAACTTTGTGAACGTGAACGTACCTCTTTGGTGAAGCATATCCCTATATTTATAGGGAAGGGAGAGATCCGCCATACGGGGACTCTCTACAACTGTATCGGAGATTTGGTATGATATGGGATCTTCCCAAGATTTCAGGATCTCGAGAACATCGGGATCCGAACTCATCTCTTCGGGATTTTAAGAGAGATCTTCGGACCTTTTAAGGATCCTCTGGTTGATAGCTTAGCTTTGGGTCGGATATGGGTCGGGAGCCATTCTGGACGACTCAGCCCTCCTTGTAACTCAAGCTTTGAGATCTTTCAAGACGCCCCGACCCTGCCGAGGGAATTGTTCTGGATCATAACTGATTTGTGACTGCGCCATGGCCGATCGATGATCATCTTAAACCCAATCTTCGATCGATCTATGACCGATCTATGACCGCGCTATGGTTGGTCTGTGATCGTCCTTTGACCAATCTATAGCTGACTGGCGATCAACCTATAACCGAGCTATGGTCGGTCTATGGCCGATCTTTGGCCAAGCTATGGTCGATCTGTAACCGACCCTTGGCTGACCCAAGAATTTGGATCAGTCTTTCAAGCCCCTTTTTGGGTTTTCAGGGCGCTCGTGTTAGTGTTACCCTTGTCGTTGGGGGTCGGCCCGCTCTTTGCATTCAGGGGCCGTATCAGGCTCGGACTGTAGTGAGTCCAGGTTGTTTTCGAAGAGTTGGTCCATTCCATAAGCTGACTTTCGGACTTGTATATTTTTCCCAACAGTGAGTCTCCCTTACTTTTTGAGCAAGCTCGAAAAGTAAGCTCAGCCGTCATTCAGTCGGGTTATGTGTGGACCGAGCCGGGTTGCATAGCCATTAATGCTAAGTGAGGCAGCTAGCATGGTTCTCGAAGCATCGTTCATTACGTGTTATCGCGCAGCTCGAGGACACGCGAGCACTGAGCCGTCATTTCGATGACTGGCCAGTAGGGTGGTGACGTGTGACGTCACAAATAATTATCTGGACGGGCGGTGCATGTAGCTGCGACACATGGCGCGATGGGGGAGACGATGGGACATTCGTACGACGCAGAATTAATGAGTCATTAAGCCGCTGCCATGTGGCATGGCTATATAAGGAGAGCCCTAGCGTTTTAGGGCTCTTCCATTTGTGTCTTTCGTCTTTCGTCTTCTCTTCATTTGCTTCTTCGGCAATTATCCCTACCGCAATTCTCCATCGTTCCGCCCTCTTTGTCTCTGGTGAGCTCCATCTCCTTCCCCTTTCTATTTGATGTCCATGTCCGGGTCTAGGAGCTCACGGGAGGGGGCATCTGGTGGCGAAAGTGGGGCGAGCAGTCGCCTCCAAGTAAGGTTGAACCCACCTTCGCCACTGGTGGTAATGGCGAATGCTGCCTTTCAATATTCATCTTCCAGGAGAGTGGAAGAGAGGTCTTCAGCACAGAGACCAACATCTACTGTAAGGGTACCCGCCGGTAGGGCGTTGGACTTATCGTCCAGAGAAGAGAGGCCCTCTCGCATGCCAGAGCCCAGTGTGCCTTCAGCGCATGAACAGGTTGTCAAGGCCAGCAATCCTCTCGATGATGATGATGGCACAGCCGGGGAAGATCCAAAGGGGCCAGTCCCCTCGACTTTGATCGCTGACGACTTGGTCCGAATCAGGCTCAGTTACCACATTCCCAAGTCTGTGATCCTCGGACTTCCATCAGCGGAGGATCTTCCAGACCGACCTCCTGAGGGAGCAGTGGCGATCTTTCAGGTCGCCCTTCAGAGCGGCCTCTGGTTTCCGCTCCAATGGATCGTTTGGTGTCTTTTAGCCTGCCTCAGTCTGGCCCCGGGGCAGCTAACTTCGAACGGATGGAGGGACTTGTTCGACTATGCAGTTCTATGGGCTAAGCATGATCAGCCTGAGCTGATGTAAAGCCCTGTGTTTTCAGGACCCGAGTATATGACTCGTTTCCCAAAAACCCGAGTGTTAACCTATAGAGAACCAAATTCCATATATTTTTTTCTTCTTTCATCAGAGTTAGCAGTTTAGCATAGAATGGACAAATCAAACATGAAGGAAATTTGCAATTACATTTAACATATACAAGAGGCTACTCACAATAACTTATACAAACCAATGTCTCAAAATAAACAAATACAGAATTTACATAGTTTAATACATGAGAAATATTAAAATGCATTTAAATGTAAGCCGCGCGATTGCACAACTTTTCTAGGCAGGTACAACCATACATCCTCAACGATTACATCCGACTCCTCATCAGACTGAACTTAAATATCACTTAATCCACCTGTACTACCTGTACCGCTATATATTTGATGGATGAGTGGCCAACTCAGTGTGAATTCCGCTCAAGATTACACACCACCGCCTTAGCTAAGCATAGTTAAAAACAACAAGGCAATCAAAATAATACATGATGCAGTCTTTTTAAATGCATGGGTGCGTGAATCACATCGACCTAGGGATGCTCATCCAGTCGGACTTGGGCTCGTCACCCATGCAAAAGACTAGTCACTAGCATAGCATATCTCGTACAACATAGTGTCAAGTCATCATACATATCTCGTACGTAGGTCACTAGCATAGCATAACTCGTATACCATAGTGACCAAGGGTCGATAGTCGGTGGTCTGGGATCTAGCGAAATGATACCCCACTAAACCTTAAGGCACATGCTACAACATCCAGAATTAGCCACCCGTTATCGCCAATATGCTATGAATACATAATTAGTCAAACCGTTATTATTCCAATTACAATCAACCAATTTAAGTAACTCAATGGTCACTACGGGGGGCTCGTCACCCAGAGTAGGCCGACAACTCGAGCATAGTGTCCCATGACCACCATCCTTGGCTCATGAGATTTTCCCATCTTAGGATGTTCAATGGATGTCCTTCGACCAGTGGCCAATCAAATTTCATAAGTAGGGATTACCATCGCATGGTATAGGCCATCAAAGCCACGTTGGCAATCTCAAAACATAGGACAGATGTCAAATCACAGCGGCAAAAATGGTACATGGACATCAAATCAAACGGCAAAAAAGGTCTAGTAAGGCTAAATCAGTGCGGTTAAAAGGATCATTTCTATGCCACTCGAGATGTATGCCCTATGGATGGTAAATCCCACATTAATGTTCCATATTCTACATAACCTCTAAATCGAGGGCTTATTTCTTACCACAACCTATCTTGTTACATCCTAAGTATGGGTTCACGTACACAAGAGGGAGTTACCCACTAGTAAGTGTAGTGAGTAGAGATCCATAGCGACTCACAACAATCCATGAGAAAGCACATAGTAATGGCATGCCCAACATAAGTTGATTTATAACAATCGCAATAAGTTATGATAAGAATTATCAATTGAAATTTAAATGAAACCATCATGTAAGCAGTTATTATATGAAATCATTGATCGTAACATTCAACTATAATTCAAGCATAAGACATACTATAAGAATCGATAAAAGATCGCATGTTATAAGATAACATCTTTGATTCTAATAAAGACTATTACTTAAACTAATTTGGAAATGGAAAGCTTAAGAGGAAAAGTCATTACTTGATGGACTGAATCACCTTCTAATGTCGCTAAGCGCTTGTGCCCTTAGAACCAAATCCTACCATGAATTATAAATTTTGTATGGTTAGATCCAAGTTTTACACACTGCTTTTAGTTAAAGTTCTAACCTAAGGTTTGGATCACTTAGGCTTAGGGTTTTATCCACTAATCTAATTTTAGGATTTGGCTTAGAGTTTGAAATCAAATTCTTATAATTAATTTAAAATAATATCAGTTAAATACTATCAACACTAATTTATAATAAATAATCTACTAATGACAACATAAGAATAACATTAATAATGATAACTGTTAATATCAAGTATCCATAATAACTAATACTAGTAAGATTAACCCACTAATGGTTAACCACAACTATGTGGGCTATAGGGATTTACCCAACCTGTGGACTTGGGTTCAAACCTATGCAAACTGGGCTTAAACTGAGGTTGGGCCTAGTCCATGCCCACTATACGGTTTTGGCCTAATTTTTTTTTGGCTTAAACTTGGACTGATTTCAGCCCATCACATGGCCCAAATTAGTGGCTTCCCTCGGCCTACCTTTTGGCCTGATTTCAGCCCAGAATGTGGGCTGGTTTCGGCCCACTTCTTTGTCCTAGGTCGGCAGCTGGGCTCGGCCCAAACCATGACCCGATTTATAGCCCGATCTAGGCCCACTACGAGTGGCTGGGTTAGACCCAACTACGACCAGAATCAGCCCAGACTTTGGCCTAGTTCTGGGCTAGTTTTCAGCCCAGATCTCGGCCTAATCTACGGTCCAAATGGTGGCCGTTTCTTGGCCTGGATCATGTCTCAATTCAGGGGCTACATCGGCCCACTTCCTAGCCCAACTTCAACTCCATCCTGATGGATCTCGGTCAGATTCACTAAAGGCAACCCACTAAAGACGAACTCACGAGATGAAGGCATAGAAAATCAATGCTTCTTGCTTGAATCGCTCATACCCGGTAAGATCATCATATCCAAACCGTTAAAGCATCAAGAATCACGAACATGACAGGGACTCACCAATACAGACTCTTCTGCTTGCTTGAGAAAATGCTCTTATTCTAAATGCTTTGAATCTTTTCTAGCAGATCCTGACCGTTGGATCGAGGAAAGAAAATGCAGAGCCCAGAGATCTGCAGAGATGACATTGTCGTCTCCCATTACTTCTAGCACGTCCAGTGAGATTGTTGGACCAAGCCCGACCAGCAGTTCGCACCCACGGGGCAGCGATGAGTCGGCTTCCTAACTCAATTTCCTAACCAAGTGAACCTCCCCCTCTCTCTCTCTCTCACTCTTCTTCTTCTTTTAATTCTTTCTTCTCTCTTCGGAGCTTCTTGGAGCCCTGGACTCGATCCCAACTCGTGCTGCAACAACTCAGCACAAGTTGTCACGGCGGTGAAGAAGATTATGTCTTTTAATGGCATTTTCACCATAACTACATTTCCTTCCAATCCAACTTTTGCAGGAGGTCTGTGAGGACCCTTGAGAGCTTGCCAACGAGTTTTTTTGAAGCTTAGAGAAGTGTTGGCTGGTGGGTTCGAAGGAAGGAAGAAAACGATGATTTTCTCTTGGGTTGCTGAGCGAGACCAAAGGAGAGGTTGCTGTTGGATTTCAATGGTTAGTTAGTGTTGCCTTGACGACAATCAAGCCATTGGATCGAGCATGGATGGTTGGGATTCCATCTAGGGCTCCCATCTCTCTAACGATTTTTTTTTCTTTTATCCACCCAGCTGGAAATCTGCTGGTATTGGACGACCGAGATCTTCCTCCAAGGGACGGTTGAGATGGAAGGATGACACGCGGATTGCCAGCGTGTAAAGGCAAGAAAACCAAAACTTTCTGTTTTTGGAAAGAGGATGGTTGCACTCGGCCCGCTTGCGCCGGCGTTTGTGAGTGCACGTGCATTATTCATCGGGTGGACCAAACATGGTTTTGGTCAGTTGTGGACTCTCTATCAGATGAGCAGTTTGGATCCTCCAACTGGGATGAGATGGTGGGCCACATCTCGATCAAATAAGAAGGGAGAAAACCATCTGTTTCAAATAGCCGCAGGCGGGAAAGTTCCCATTTTCGGACGAGCGCGGGTCAGTGCTCGTCTAACCTCTTTGGAGGTCTGGTGCACAGCGAGTGCACTACCCTTGGTGCACACGCAACACCTGTGTGGGGTCCACCTTGATGTTCTGACGAAATCCACTCCGCCATACGAGCTGATTCCTAGCTCTAACAGTGGCTTCCCGTTGATCTAAGGGTCGGATCATCCCGAGATTGAACATTAACGGTTAAAAGATCCTAATGGGCCTTTCATCATATATTACTAGCTAATTAATGTAAAAAAAATTTACTATTGTATATTACTTATAATTACAATGATTAAAATCTCATACACATGTATAAATATAATTTTTAATATTAACATACTACTATATACATGCTATTGATCACATATTTATTAATATATAATTCATAATATACAACATCATACTATACATATATATGAATTGGAAATTGTACAATATCATATTTAAAATTGCATTGTTAAATAATATACAATTTTATTAAAATATCTAATAATTTTTGTATATATATTTATAAAAGATATTTAATACTACATTAATATTTATAATTCAATTATATATTGTAAAATTATTATTCATTATGTTTATTTAATATAATATTATTTTCATAATATTGTATATACATTAAATATATACATAACACTCTATTACGATACATTTAGGGCTGAAAGTCGGGCGGGTTGGGTCGGGTTGGTGCTCAACCCTAACCCAACCCAAGGTTCATATACCTCAACTCTAACCCAACCTAACCCAATCTCGGGTTGGGAATTCTCAACCCAAGCCCGACCCAAGCGGGCTCGGTCGGGTTAATCGGGTTGGTCGGGTATCTACATGCTAATATTTTCATTATTACATTATTTATTATATTTCAATATAAGACTTATTTTTTGTATTTGTAATTTTATTAATTATATATGTGATTATTTATTATAAAGAACTTCATTTTTTTTCTATAAAAAATAAGCTAAAATATAAGACAACTACTCCTTTAAAAGTCATGTAGCATAGCATGAAGTCTATTTGGGAGAGAGATATCTGGCATATGTTGTTAGCTTGAGTCTTTGGAAATGACGTGGACAAATGAGACTCGACATCACTAGTGTTCCTTTAACACAAACGATCCCCACTCAATTATAATTTATAAGTAACTTATATATTGATCCTCGGGCAACTCGAGATCTTAACCCGAGCCCAACCCAAGTTTTATCAGGTTGGTGTTTGTATAGCCTAAGCTTAAGATCGGAGCCGAAATATCCTACCCAAGCCTAACCCAATGTCGGGTCGGTCACGGGTCGGTCAGGTTGAACCCGCCCAACTTTCAACCCTAGATACATTTTCATACATTATTATATGATATCAAAATATAGCTATAATCATTTTTTTGATCTATGTTTGTGTAAAATCTATAATATAAGAATAATAATATACTTATTAAGTATTATGTGACTACTGGATGGTTTGATTCATCTATCGAGGTGATCGAAGTCCTAACAACGGTTGTGCTAATGATGTGATGGTTTGTCTCGAACGTCAATGGATGGATGAGTTAACATATGGATGGGGACTGTTTTAAACGATCAGATTTAAACCATAATGAACGTGAATATTTAAGTGGGTTAGGTTTATATCCATACTAAATGGTAACACTTAAGTATTGGAGAGTACGGGGTGTTACAGCGGACGGTGGAGGAGTTCCTTCATCTGTATCAAGTGAGACCCAACACTTCTCAGCCAGGTTGGTACTACTTCTCTGCGTGGCAGAATACTGATGGTCCCTTGATAACCGACTCTCCTTCCTCTAACAAGAATTGGAGGGATATGTGGTACTAGGTATATGGAAGCTGGGAGATGGCTGACCCAGAATCGACACACTCCCTCACTCCCCGAGCCTTTTCGACTCTAGGTTCATATTTTAATAATGGGTCGCCTTTTGTTGGTCGGCTCGTACTGTTTGCTGACCTCGTTTTCTCTTTTGCTCTTCCAGTCGTCCTGAAGAGCCAGCCCTTGCTCGACAGCTGGTCCTTAGCTCGGATCGGGATTTGCGGACTTTGAGCCGGGAGAGGAGATCTTGGAGAGTGCTCCTCTAACCAGAGCGTCTTCTCCGGTCAAGCTTGGATACATCTCTGACAGGTACAATTTTTGGTAAGACCTTTTACCGAGCTATTAGACTTCTGACTTCTAAGTTGAGTAGATGTTCCTGACATGTTGTCATGATTTATTTTGATGCAGAGATGTCTGAGGCTCGGCCTATCCTTTGACCCCCTTCCAAGGTATGAGCTCCTCCAAGGGACGACTCTCATGCTTTGAAGAAAAAGCAAAAGACGTCCTCCAAGAGCAAGGGGAAAATCGCCCCTTCTTGCCCGACCGTTATAGAGGTCACTGACGAGGGCATGGACGAGGGCAAGGATGTGGCTCCCTCCGAGCCACAGGAGGCAGATGAGCCCCCTTACGAGGTGTAGCCCTCGAGAGGGGAAGAGGCCGAAGAGGAGAAGGGGAACTTCCGTCGAACAGCGGAGGACATCCTTCCATGGGCGGATTGTCAGGGCGCCGAAGAAGAGTTCGTCAACTTGTTCGTGTCCTCTATGGATCAGACACTGGCTCGCATGATGACCACGCTCATTTAGGTAAGAGCTTCAGCCAATGCTACTACTTGCCTATTTTGTCTTTGGATGACTTGTTCTGATTTTCCTTTCCTCTATTGCAGTTTGCTTTGTACGCGTCAAAGGCTCGCGCCGAGTCCGCTTAGGCTCATAGGCGGGCGGAGGAGGCTGAGGCTCAGGCATCGACTACAAAAGCTGAGCTAGAGGTGAAGAAGGCTACCCTTGAAGTGGCTTCTATCGAGAAGGATGGGTTGGCCTCACATTGTGAGAGGCCAAGGTAGTGTACGATGATTGCCGCGCGCGGCTCATCGGCACAAACGCCACGTTAGATCGGCTGAAGACAGAGACCAAGGCTGTCCTTACCATTGCATGAAGTGTGAGATCCCACCCTAGTTTACATGTGTGCATGCATGTGTGTGAGTATGCATTCCATCCATTTTGGTTCCGCGGTCCTACCGGTCAAATTCTGACGACCCGCGACCCTCGGGTAGTGTTTGCGGTCATCCTTAAGTTCGGTCATGAAGACCTGACTCAGATTAACCCGAGACCTATGCCACTGCGTCCGTCTCGTCACCGCGATTCCAACGCCGCGTCCCGTGCGTTAATCCGTTATGTACATCTCAAGTTATGAGCATTGATCGATATGGGCCATTGATTGCATGATTGGTGGACCCACTATGGGTTGTACATTTTTCCATGCCATCATTTCACCCTAAGCTGAGATTTATAGAAAGGCTATTACCCTAAGCCTTGTTAATATCATCATAAGCCACCATCATTGCCTAGGAGAGAGAGAGCTCATCATTACAAGGCTTAAAAGTCTCTCTCTCTCTCTCTCTCTTTCCCTCTCATTTCTCTCTCTCTCTTCTCTTCTTCCCTAGCAACTTCCCTCCATTATTCCAGCACACTTTCACTCATAAATTCTCCCATCTAACCCTTGAAGAAAGATCTCAACCTTAGATCTATGCATCTTGGAGCCTAAGGAGTCTAGTAGTAGAAGATTCTTGGAGTTCTTGTGAGGTGGGCGCTCTCTATGGTTCCTTCCTTTCTTCTTCTTCCTCCCTTCTTCCTTTCTCTTTTGCTTCATGCATGGAAGCATGTAGAGCCCACCAATCCATGGTGGAGGCCCTACATGGTTCCTAGGTAGGGCTAATGGCCTAGATCATGCATAACTTAGCCATGGTAGGCCATTCTCCATGGACCCACCTTGAGGCTTCTTCTTCTTCCCATTTCTTGTATATCAAGGGCCATATAGGCCTTGCATGCATGTGGGGAGAGGAATCCACACCATCCAGCACTTTATTTTCCATGTAAATTTTCATGCATGAAGTTTATAAGGATAGTAATGGTGTGGATGGTGTGTGGGTGGTCCATTAATGGTGGGACCACCCACCTATGGCGGGATCTCACTCTTTCTCCTTCTCATTTCTCTGTAATCTCCTTTCATGTATACTGATGAGGTGAGGTTCACCAATGAAGGTCAGCAACCTCCCAGGCCTCAAGTAGGGTGGACGTCCAAGCCCACTTAAATGGACGTCCACGCCCAACCATGCATGCATAGTTTGGGTGATCTCCAAACTTCTCTTTTTATGGAAGTTTGAATGAAACCAAGGGCCTGAAATTTTTTTGACATGTCAAGGTGGACCCCACAAGTTAAATCAGAGCCATGGGCCCATTGATTTTTATGCATGGGCCAAAATATGGACAGCATATGTTGCTATCCAGATTTCAGCCTAGTTAGAGTAGGTGTTTTGGGTTAATGATTAGACTCATTTTCAGATTCTTTTTTCCCAAATTTCTTTAGGGAATTTGTAGTGTGTGGACCCCACTTTGATGTGGGATGGGGCCCACACCCTACCTCCCATGATTGAGGCCCATGGGTTGGGCCAAAGATGGCTAACTGTTCAAAATTTTCTGGACAGTTCAGCAATGTAGTATATCAGAAATCTTATTTACCTAAATTTCTGTAAGAAATGGCGACTCTAGTGGACCCCACCTGCTGTCCATACATGGGAGTACTAAACCCAATTATTTTCTCTATGCTTTGAGAGACCTATGCCCACCCCATGAGGTGCCAATCATGGGGACAACAACATTGTGAGGTAGCATATTTTTTTTGAAAAACATTGCTGTCCAGAATTTGTATCAATTAAATAAAATACTTCTATCACTTCAAAAATTTTAAAATTTTGTAGGGGGATGACCCATCTATAGTAGGACATCCTTACAAAATTTTAGGGCCAATGGACCCCATTTGGGCATCTAAAAGAGTGGGCCAATATAGTGGACTGCCAGAAATTTCTACTGTGCAGTCCAGCAATATAGTTCATAGAAAATAAAAATTTTAAAATATTTTCTCAAAAGGTGAGCCATATTTCTGGGTCCCACCTTGTTGTAGGCTTGATGAGGGACCTTGAGTCCAAATTTCAGGAATTGTGGAGGCCCGGGATGACCCAAATTCAGGACAGTTATTTCCAGCAACAATTCACCCTGGACAGATTGAAATTCCAAAATTTATTAAAATACTTTTGAGTATCCAAAAATCATGAAAATTTATAGAGAGGTGGTCCACCCATGGTAAGACCCACTTACAATTTTGGGGCCAATGGACCCCTTTGCACACCGTGGTAAGGGCCGGACTGGACCATCATGTTGGGACGTCCAGGTCAGTCTGATTTTATGGACAGAATGTTTTCTTTAAATTAATTAAAATACTTCTAGTTATCTAAAAATCGTAAAATTTTTTGGAGATGTGGCCCACCCATGGAAGGACCACCCTACAAAGTTTCACGGCCATCGGACCCCTGTACCGACCGTGGTGTGGCCTACAATTTGAATCAGTTTTGGGCCAAATATCCAGGCCCGTATGACTACCCACCATGGGACGCCCCTACCTTGGGCTGTTGGGCCTGCATTCCAACGGCATTGCCCACTTGAATATATGTGTTTAATATTTCCCCTCTCATCTGGTGGGTCCCATTGCGATGTGTGTGGGCCATCAGGGAAATAAATATACTATAAATAATTTTTATTGAATTTCCAGCAAGCCTAGATAGTGGGTGGGCTGGAATTTCAGCATTTGGCCCAAGGTTGCTACCCACAAATGTATATTTTGGGGCAGCATGGCCCACCAGATTTGAGGACATCATTACACATATCTTGCCCTATTTTGATTGGATTTTTGGGCTTAATTAATACACTCTTAAGGCCCACCTTAAATGGGTTTTATTAGAACAATATTCATAGGTGGCTGCTGGGCTTCCTAGGCCCAATGTCTTGAAACTTCCTTGATAGACCCCTGACCTTTGGGCCTATATTTAATACACTATTGTGATTAGGGGTGGGCATCGAGCCGAGTCGAGTCGAGGTGGGCCAAGCTTGGCTTGGCTTGTCCATGGTGTACTTGAGCTCGAGCTCCGCCTCGAGCTCAACATTAAAGCTTGGCTTGTTTGCCAAAGCTATCGAGTTGAGTTCGAGTTGAGCTAATGGTTCGAGTCGAGTCGAGTTTACCTCAAGTCGAGCTCGAGCTTGTTCATATTATCATATGTTAAGTTATTAAAATTTTGGCTAAAAAAAATAAAATTAAATGTCTCATATACTAATGCCACATTACTAAGATATAAATGATAAACCTCTACATACTATCAATATCATACCACAAAACCATATTTTGTCCTCAACAATCAACATCAACATCAATTCGAAAGAGTTAAAATATATCAAAAATTATAAAACCGTTCATGAAAATTTTTAAAGCTTTCCTTCCTTCAATCATTCTGGCCCACGTTTTCAATTTCATTGTCCTCTTCATACTCTTCAGCATCAAAACTGCTACCGCCCCAAACTGGATGCAACCAATCTTGCGTACATATCAATGCTTCAACTGTATTCGAGATGAGTGAGCTTCGATACTTGTTAACTACCCTGTTGCCAGTGCTAAAAGCCGATTCTGATGCCAGGGTTGAAATTGGAATTGATAAAATGTCCCGTGACATCAACGAAAGTCTAGGGTATTCACAAGCTCGAGACTTCCACCATTGCAAAACATCAAAATTATTATCTTTTATCCTTATGACCGGTTCCTTCAGATACTTGTCCGCTTCGGATTCAATTTTTTGCATATCCGTTTCTTCTTAAAGACAAAGTCACGAAGTCGCTCGCCCTCAGTAGAAGAACTATCTGCAGTTTGAGAAGTACATATCACACTTGATGTTTCAGCCGAATTATCAACATATGATGTGAACAGCTCTTCAATTGCAGCATTAATAATGGCGGTCTCCGTTGAAACTCTTTCGGAACTGGAATAAAGCGATCCAAAAACAAATCTAACCATCGCCATCTTGTATCATGGATCCAAGACAACTGCAATGGCCATTAACAACTGGCATTGAGCCCAGTACTTATCAAATTTCAACTGCATTCCTAGAGCCATCTCTTTCAAAAATTCTGGACCATCGACAACACATTTTTTAAGCGCATTCATAATGAAAATAATTTCAGGAAGAAATTAATTTGCCGTGGGATACTTATTTCCTGAAAAAATCTTCGTGCAGTTGTAAAAAACTTTAAGAAACCGATGAACATCTTCAGCTTTCTTCCAGTCTTCATCACTTGGCACGTACACGTACATTTTATCGCGCGCCGCAAGTTCAGGGAATGCAACTTTAAATTGTAAAGCCGTATCCAACATTTCATAAGTGGAATTCCAGCGAGTGCAGACATCTAACTTCAACTGCTGTTTAGATTTTAAATCCAAACGTTGGATTATATCATTCCACATACTTAGTCTTGAAGGTGACCCCCTTATATATTTAACGTTATCTCGTATGTTTGCAATCGTTGAATCAATTGCTTTCAATCCTTCTTGCACAATCAAGTTAAGTATGTGAGCACAACATCTAACTTGGAATATTTTACCTTCGAAGAATAGATTTTCGGTAGCCTTGAACTGAGTACGTAAGAAAGAAATCAATGTATCGTTGGACAAGGCATTATCTAAAGTAATTGAAGAAATTTTCTTTTCAATGCCCCACTCAACAAGACAGTTGTAAATGTAATCGGATAGTACCACACCGGTATGAGGAGGAGGAACGTAGCGAAAGTTTAAAATCTTCTTTTGTAGTTTCCAATCGGCATCAACGAAGTGTACGGTCAATGACATATATCCCTTTCTCTTATTCGAGGCCGTCCACATATTCGATGTCAAACTTATTTTGGATACAGATTGTAGGAGAGCTTTCAAGGTAGCTTTCTCAACAACATGTATCTTCATGCACTCTCTTTTCACAGTAGATCGAGAAGCCTTCTCACATCTGGGATTTAAAAATTTACAAAATCCCATGAAAACCTTGCTTTCTACCATGCTGAATGACTTCTCATTGACCATCACTAATCGAGCAAACCACTCATTCAATTTATCCGGGTCATATTTATACGTTGAGAATGCAGCTTTAGAGTCGTCATCTTCAGAAATAGTAAATGAAAGCATTTGCTGGACTCCACCTTTCAATGTTCTTGGTCTCTTCACACATTTATCTAGATGCCTCTGATAGTGAGTTGTAGAAGAACCAGAATGCTTGGCATAAAGAGTCTTACAAAACTTACATCTAATCTTGACAGAACCATTTGGTTGCATGATCTCATCAAAAGATTCTCATATTGCCGATCTTTTTTTCCATTTCACAGAACCTGAAGTTATTTCAACTTTGTTCTCTAATTTTTCTTCATTCATGGAAAAAGGAGAATTGATTGACGCACCAGGGCCAGGAGTACTTGCATTTTCTTCAGTAATCATCTAAAAATCAAAAGATAATAAGAGTAGGGTAAGATAAGGGCTTTTATAGGTTGAAGGAATCGGCCAACAACATTTATACGTATATATAAATATATAATATAAACAATATTAGGTCCCTCCATAAACTGCAAGACACAAGTGTCTCAAATAGTCCCCTAATAAATAAATCCACCGAAATACATACATATACATAACTATAAATCGTCCATAATTGTTTCAATTTTTTTTACAAATTGTTTCTAAATATCTTATTCGTACTTGTCTCTATCTTGAGGTGCTAATTGTTTCTATCCCATTCGGTAACATACCATGTACTGTCCCCATACAATTTACATGTGAGCTAAAATTTCAGCAGCACCTCCCTATATTCTCCAAATATATATAAAATTCAATACTAATTAGTTGCCACACCCACATGTAATCCATTACACATGTAGTGGAAACTAATTAGTAAAGAACCACATATCCGGAGAAAATATAGGGAAACACTACCAAAATTCCAACCACATGTAAATTGAATGATGACAACCTAAGTACATGGTATGGTACCGAACTGTCCAAAATGGGACAATTTAGGAATTCATAAAGAACAAGTATTTTCAATTAAATGATTGTACTTGTTCAATATAAATTTCTAAATGGGAGGTATATTGCTAAACCACTAAGTGGCCTAAATATTAATTAACAACATCATATCACAAATAATAATAAGCATCAATATGACAATATGTAAACATTATCAACTGGTTTGATGGAAAATAAACATTATCAACTGGTTTGATGGAAAATAAACATTACTTATCTCCTTATAGTGGGCCCTTGAAAGTTTTTAACGATGAGAGTTTAATCACCACTATTTCATGTGGTGTGTGCCACCTTAGATTTTGATACAATTAATTTTTGGTATTATGTCCCCAAATGGGCTAGAAAAACTTTCAATGCTAGTTTATCAAAACACCTTGAAAATGATGGTGTCTCATCCCACTCACATGTGGAACTAACGTGTGGATATCCAGACCATCCAAATCGTGGGTCAAGTCATGGATGGAGCATATGTCTAAAACAAACTTATCAAAAGATCTTATCCATCCAACTGATGCTATTAAATGGACGGTGATTAAAGATAAAATAGTGACTGGTCCATGTACCAAGAGAAAAGGACGGTTAATATCTTCTTGTCAGTAAATTTTTTGTTATACTCGGTACATGGTTGGGTCAGCAACTTGGCAGATTGGCTTTCCAGTAAACTACGCCAGTCCGACTTATAGAGGAGAGGATTAGGTGTTTTTCATACCGTGGGACCTACCTAGATGTATATGTCGTATATCTACTCCGTCCATCGAGTATTCCAGATCATTTTATTGCACGATCCCAAAAATGAAGCAGATAAAAGTCTCAATTGAACCACGCAGTAAGGATTGAATTTCCACCGTTAAAAAAATTTTGGGTGCCACAAAAGTTTTGGATGAAGTTGATATATATTTTTTCTATTCACCCATATCCGTGTGGCCTTATACACAGTTTGCATATGGAAAATAAACATTACTCATGGGCCGTACAAATTTTTTAATGGTGGGCCTTTAATGAAAATTGTTTCCAGCGTTTCAGATCTGAGGTATGAAAAGTCCACACGCGTGTGTAAGACAGCATACGTACAAGCCACCTCATTGCGTTGTACGGCACGGGTGTGTAAGATCCAATCCGTCCATTTGAAACGGTTAGGATTTGTTTGGTCTTTTAGAGCCCACTATTTGAATGTTTTAGATTGAAATACCTACGTGTCACACGTGTACAGTGGTTGTGTACATGCATGTGCTATGAATCTATTATATCGACGGTAATTTACAATTGCCTGCGTATCATCTATCGCACTCTGCCAGAGTATCAAAGTATTTTACTTTCCTTGTAAGGGAAAAAGTTTTTCTCTGAGACTGTCAGACTGAGAGGGTCAATATCGGAAAATGATACGATTCGTGATTCGTGAACAGCTCTAGCAAAAGCAACAGGAGGTTCTTCTCTGAGACTGAGCGGATCAGTACCGGAAGAGAGAGAGAGAGAGGCATGCGGCAACATGGGATTTGGAAGATCGAAAATTGATCCAAATCTCAATCTGGGACCCACGATCAGGGCCACACCGGAATAGAAGAAGAAGAAGAAGAAGATGATGATGATGATGAAGAAACAGATCTGGGCAGTGGGTACTCACCTTGTCGGGATTCGGCGCGGCAAGGCAGCTCTGGTTCGCTCGGTGAGGGCAGCGTGTGGGCAGCGTGGTGGTGGTCCCGGACTCTCGGTGGAGTGTTGTTCTCGTCGGGTGGGCGTGCGGCGGGCAGCGACTGGGTGGGGACCTTGTGGGGTAGGGAAAAAAAAGAAAGGGAATGGGGGGCGTGTAGGTACGGTTAGGTTTTTTAATAGTATATATATATAATATTTAAATTAAAAACAAATTATATATTATATATAATATTAAAATTAATATGGTTTTATTTAATCGAGTCGAGTCGAGCTCGAGTTCGAGCTTCGAGACGAGTCGAGTTCGAGTTGAGTCGAGTTAAAATGACCCCTGGTCGAACTCGGCTCAAACTCAACTCGAGCTACAATAAATGAGATTGACTCGACCTGACTCAGCCATTCAAGCCGAGTCAATCCGAGCTGACTCGAGGCGAGTCGAGCGAGTTAATCGAGCTTGCTCGACTCGTGAACAGCCCTAATTGTGATGGGTTTTATGGGTCAAAATACTCAGGTAGTTAGGCCCTTGCTTACCCATTAAAGTAAACCATACTTGGGCCGAGATGTGAGGCCCAACTTACTTGTTTTAAATATAAGAATCACCCATATGTTGGAATAATGCGCTGCCCATTAGGCCCACCACAATGAGTGGACTCATGTTCTTTATGGTTTGGCCCAACCTTGCTTGAGGGCCCACCATATTGCCTATGTGTTGGGCTTTGAGTATAAGCCCACTAGGCCATGGATTACCTTAGGCCTTGGGCCTTAGTTCATGTCCGAGTAGTGGCGGGCTACCTCTTGGGAACCAGTTGAGGATGGATGTCCTCCTGGGTGGTCTTAAGGTAGGCCCATGGATTCTTCTATGGATGGTTAAAGGCCCACCATAGGCCCTAGGCCATTTGTTTAAGAATCAATGTGAATGTATGTGGAACCTACCTTAACGCATGTTTGGTCTAGGCCTTCTAAGTCTTGGATCGTCCGATCATGGAAGCACTCTCTGCCTTGGGTTGCTACTGGATTCACAATCCACCAGTAGCAGGCCCACCTGATCTTTTCTTGATGTATATACACCCTCCATCTAGTGGATCCCCCTATGAATATTGTTGGCCTTCATGAGATCATTCCCACTTATTTAACTAATTTCTGGGCTTTAGTAGGCCCAGGAAGTTGAGTGGGCCGAACGTTTATCAAGGGGCCTTAAATGTACATTGTTATGGTTGAAACTTTATTGGACATGAGACCCACCATATTGAGAACTTGTGTACGTGTTGCATGCTTATGTTTTCTTATAATCTTTGGGCTTAATCAGTGTATTATTTTGGGTCACCTTTAGTGATCATATGAGGACCCATCTTAGATCAGATTTTTAGGGCATCCCATGGGCCCGGAGTGGGTTGGGACGTCCCAGCTTAGCCCAACCATATATTGGGCCAACTTTCACCATTTTGATGGACTTGTGGGCTGAGATAAGGATAGTATTGGGCCCTTGGTTGTCCACTTAAATTGCTAGTTATTGAGCTGATGTAGTGGGGCCCATTTCATCCAAATTTAAATATATTTTTGAGCCGTATAGTATGTACGCAGGCTGCCCACTAAGTCCAACTTAATGCATGAATTCTATGGCCATTGGGAATTGAGCCTTGGGCCTTAATTTCCCTCTTGGAGCCCATGTTATTAAAAGTGGTATTATATCTTTTTATGGCCTATTATGAGGAATATATGTATGTGGTTACCTTTATTTTTATCTAAAATGTAGGCCTTGGGACTTCTATCCATATAGTTTATGGTTGATATACTTTTTTTGGGGAATGGTGGTTAAATGTCCCCATTATGGACCCCTCTAAGCCCGGTTGTATTTAAGAGTGATTGGATAATCATCTTAGACTCTTGTTAGGCTCATTTCTATATTACTTGGACCCGTAGCTTGTATACTTAGCCTCGTGGGGTATCCCGGGTAAATGAGCCCCCACTAGAAATTTGATTCCTTAAGGATATTGTCTAAGTACCTAGTCTCGGTTCCTTCTTGGATAGGAGAAATGTAATATACATTGTATACTGCCATATAGTGTGATTAAATTCATCCTCATGACCTATGTACATCATTGTATGATTGGTTGACACTGTGTGTGTGGTCATATTGTGCCATTGGGCATTGCATGTTACCTTCTCTGAGGGACGTAGTATTCCATCTTGAGCACGTTGGATGCTTGGAATTGATGCATGGTTGATTGTGTGATTCATGCATCTGACCTTGCATAACATATGAGCATTATTGTCCTTGCTTCATTAGTGTTGTAGCCTCCACAGATACATCATAGATGGCCATGTTTGGACGCCGAAAATGTTACTTGAGCATATTGGGTGTATAAGATGCCCATGAGTGAAATTCTCAAAACTTCCATGGTACCAAGGATCTGCTTCAGTGTCGGGACCGAGTGGAAATAAAAGCGCACCAGGGCCTTACACCGTTAGGCCGCGACTCTCACTGTCGTGTAGTCGGTTGGATGGGGGTGTAGCCTTACTCGCCTAATGTAAGGAGGCATTACTAGGCTGAGTCTGACCAGCTCGTAAATGGGTTCGCTACCTTCAGACCTTACTGGTGATTGGTTGTCCGCAGGCAGGGCAATGAGGTCTCTTACGCTCGTTTGATTGTGCGAGGTCTGTAGAGTGGCAGTCATCCAACAGTGTAATGGATCTCGATGATTTCTTATGATGAAAATGTACTTGATATGTGGATTGGACATGGGCACTGACATTACTTCGCATTGCATTTGCATCGGCTGTGTAAGCCTCATATTGCATCGCCTTGGCATGACGCCCAGTACTTATTGCATTACAGTACTCATTGCATTATATAGCCTTGGTATGGCTTCCTGCATTATTGTACTGCCTTGGTATAGCTTCTTACGTTCATGACAGCCCTGGTAAGGTTGGTGGTATTGGCTTTGATCATGTTTCCTTCCTGTATCTCCTATTATTCTTCTGTGCACTATTATCACACACCTTCACCACCCCCTAAGCTTCTATAAGCTTATGCACGATTGATGCGTGCAGGAGATCCTAGGCAAACGTCGTAGCAGCAGAGCTTGGAGTAGAGCTGAGCTTGAGGACCTAGTGTTGCAGACTTTTCTTTCCTTTCCTTTCCTTCTTCTATTATCTTATGTATGTCCTTTTGGACCTTATGAATATTTGTAAAAGTTTAAATTTATAGTGGATTTTGTAATGTGTGCCTTTGTTATTCTCAGATATACTTGTTGTGATCTCGGGTATGCTCGTATTGGAAATGTTTATACAGTTATGAAAATCCTCCTTGTGGGATCCTAGGATCGGAACCTGCCTCAAGAGCCGAGAATGAGATAGTACGGAGGCTGTTGTGGCCAGAATTAGCTATCGGGTTCCTTGTGAGTCCAGTTACCGAGTCTGGGGCGTGACACGAAGGGATGCTGTGAAGGACTTCCAATTGTCCCAGGCATTCGCAGATGAAAGGGATACTCTCTTTCGCCAAGGTTACGCTAAATGCGTGAGGGCGATGAAGGAGAACTTCCCCGAGCTAGATCTTTCGCCTTCGACGAGCCCGAGTCAGGCTCCGATGGGTCGAGTGACGAAGTGGCTCCTGAGGCGGCTCCTGAAGTGGCTTTCAGGACGGCCTCGGAGGCGGCAGTTGAGTTTAGAAGCTAATTTTGTAGAGCCTTTCAGCTTCAGGCATTTCAAGCACACCGACAGGCCGAGCTTTAAGCACTTCAGGCACATCCAGCGTCACTTCAGACACATGCAACAACTTCTTCTTCTTTAGGTTCCTCCTTCTTCCTTCATAGGCTCTTGGTCGTCTTCTATTGTATAACCTTTGATTTTTTAGTCAATTTAAAACTGATGTAAAGCCGATGTAAACAGGCCTTTGGGTCTTTATCAATGGAAAGGCATTTTTTTTTTCAATTTTTCTGTGTCCACTTTGATGTGTTCGATCTGACCTAGTAGAATATCATTTTTATTTTTTGTTGCGATTATTTGAGTCGAAGTGTTGATGCCGAGTTACTACCTGGGTGCTGACTCGGATCAGGTTAGGGTCGTTATTGCCGACCGAGACTTGGTCGAGCCCTGGACGGATCTTACTCGGATTCAGGTCGATAATAGATCGGATATCGATCGGACATATATCTGTTAAAACTCTTTATCATTTATTTTATCAATACAAAGGAGAACGAACATTATCTCAGCTTTCTTATGAATAATAGATCTTCAGATGCTCAGCGTTCTAGGGGTGCGGGAGTAACTGACCGCTGAGGTCTTCTAGTCGATACGATCCGGGTCGGCTCGTATGTGATACCACGTAGGGTCCTTCCCAAGTTAGTCCTAGGGTTCCTATTCCCTCTTCTTTGGTGTTATGAAACACTTTACAGAGGACTAAGTCTCCGACCCAGAATCTTCTGACCTTGACCTGAGCATTATAGAATTGCGATACTTGTTGTTGGCGAACAAAGGTCCGAAGCCGATTCGGCTCCCTTCGTTCTTCGAGGAGATCAAGGCCGAGAGACATGAGTTCGTCATTAGCCAGCTCGTCAAACGAACATATCCAAGCCAATGGTAATCCGATCTCTACGGGGGTGACCGCCTCAGCTCCGTATGCCAGAGAAAATGGGATTTCTCCGGTAGCGGTCCGAGCTGTCGTTCGGTAAGCCCATAGGACCTTGGGGAGCTTCTCGGCCCAGGCTCCCTTAGCCTTATCGAGCTTAGTCCGAAGATGATGTTTAATAACCTTATTGATCGCCTCTACTTGCCCGTTTGCCTGAGGATGTCGAGGCGACGAGTAGACGTTGCGAATCCCAAGGTTCTTGCACATTTCCTGGTATTGCTTGTTGTCGAATTGTTTCCCATTATCCGAGACAATAGTGTGAGGAATTCTGAACCTGCATATAATATTTTTCTAAACAAAATCCATAACTTTTTGCTAGGTAATTTTGGCCAAAGGTTCGGCTTCCACCCACTTAGTAAAGTAGTCGACTGCAACAAGGGCGAACTTGGTTTGACCCTTGCCTTTGGGGAGAAGATGGATAATATCGACCCCCCATTGAGCAAAGGGCAAGGGTCCGATCATTGGTGTGAGCTCTTCTAGTGGCTACTGATGGATGTTGGCGAACCTCTGGCATTTGTCGCATGCTCTGACGAACTGTCGTGCGAAGTGCTGGATGGTCGGCCAGTAGTACCCCTGCCGAATAACCTTAAGTGTCAGGGATCGCCCACCAGAGTGATTTCCGCAAATTCCTTTGTGGATCTCCCTCAGGACATAGTCCACTTCCTCTGGTCTAACGCACCTTAGGTAAGGGAGGTGGAAGCCTTCTTTTGCAAAGTATGTTGTTGAGCATGGTATATCGGGCTCCCCTGACCTTCATTCACCGTGCTTCTGCTCGATCTTTCGGAAGTTCGCTGTTCTTGAGGTATCGGACGATCGGGTCCATTCACGTTGGTTCCGAGCTGACTGAAAAAATGAGAGTAGGGTCGGCTTCCTGGATACTCGGTTTAGCCAGGAATTCGATCAGGATAGACCTTAGGATGTCGTCCTCATCTGCTGAAGCGAGCTTTGCCAGCATGTTGGCCTTAGTATTTTTCACTCGCAGAATCAAGGCGACATTACATTTTTGGAAGCTCGCGATCAATTCTCTGGCTTTCTAGAGATAGGCTTTCAGACAATCTTTCTTAGCTTGGTAGACGATGGCTATCTAGTTGACGATCAACTGTGAGTCACTGAAGACTTGTAGGTTCTGAGCTCCCATGTTTGTTGCCAACTTGAGGCCGACGATCAGAGCTTCATATTCCATTGTATTGTTGGAGGCTTGGAATCCAAATCTCAAGGCATACTGCATGTACGTATGGTTAGGAGTCTCTAGGACTACCCCGGCCCCGCTTCCCTTAGAGTTGGATGAACCGTCGACATAAACCGTCCAGAGGGGAGGGTTGGGACTTGTATGAGAATTTGCATGTCCGGTGGTGAACTGATCAAGGAGAACTCTGGGTCTATCAAGGTCAGCCAGGGGTTAACTTTCGGTCGATTCTTACTCGGGCAAATGTGTCAGTTCGACGATGAAGTCGGCTACTGCTTGGCCTTTTATCGTTGTGCATGGCCAGAATGTGATGTCGAACTCGCCCAATTCGATCGTCTATTTAGTCAGCCAACCTGAAGCTTCGGGTTTTTGTAAGACTTGACAAAGGGGATGACCGGTTAAGACCTTGATCGAATGAGCTTGGAAATATGGTCGCAGTTGTCGGGATAATGTAACCAAGGCCAGGGCTAGTTTTTCTAGTGTCGGATATCTTATCTTAGCTGGAACCAAAGCTTTGCTGACGTAATAGACTAGTAGTTGTCTTCCCTTGCTCTCCCTTATCAATGCCGAGCTTACTGCTACACCAGATGTGACAAGGTAGGGCAGCAGTGTTTCTTCAGGCTCGGGCTTGGAGAGTAACGGGGGCGACCCTAGATATTCCTTGAGTTGTTAAAAAGAGTCCTTGCACTCTTCGGTCCAGTCGACAATTTATTTTCCCTTCAACTGTTTGAAGAAAGGGAGACACTTGTCAGTGGCCCTGGATACGAAATGATTGAGAGTGGCCACTCTTCCAGTTAATCTCTGAATGTCTTTGATCGTCCTCGGAGATTGCATGTCGAGAAGGGCCTTTATTTTTTTGAGATTGACCTTTATTCCTCGTTGGCTGACCAAAAACCTGAAGAACTTTCCCAAGCCTACGTCGAAGGCACATTTGCTTGGGTTTAGTTTCATCTGATATTTTTGGAGGACGAGGAACATTTCCTCTAGATCGGCCACACGGTCGGCGACTTTCACGCTCTTAACGATCATATCGTCGATATAGACCTTCATGGTCTGACCTATCTGTTGTGCGAACATTTTGTTGACCAACCTCTGGTAGGTTGATCCTATGTTTTTTAAACCGAAAGGCATCACTCGGTAACAATAAAGGCCTTTGTCTGTGATAAAGGCAGTTTTAGATTTATCAGTTAAGTGCATTACAATTTGGTTATACCCCAAATACGCATCCATAAAACTAAATAATTCATGCCTCGCCGTGCTGTCGACCAAATGGTCGATCCTAGGAAGAGGAAAATTGTCCTTTAGATAGGCTTTGTTCAGGTTGGTGTAATCTACACAGATGCGCCGCTTGCCATTGGCTTTCTTTAACAGTACGACGTTGGCCACCCATTCTAGATAGTAGATTTCTTCAATGAACTCAGTCTTGAGGAGCTTGCTGACCTCTTATCCGATTATTGCATATCTTTTTGGGCCGAGGGCGCGTCGCTTCTATCAGATCGGTCGGTAAGATGGATCAATATTCAGCCGATGCGTCATGATAGCGGGGTCTATACCAGCCATGTCTTTATGAGACTATGCAAAAACGTCGGCAAAGTGTCGGAGGAAAGCTACCAATCTGTCGCGCACCGGAGGTACTAAAGATGACCCAATCTGTACAACTTTAGAAGGGTCGGACTTGTCGAAGAGGATCGGAACGAGGTCTTCCATGGGTCAGCCATGCACTTGAGATTCTTCTCGTGGGTCTAGAGACCCAATCGTCATTGTTTCGTGGGGAACCCTCAAGGCTGTAGCATAACACTGTCAAGCTTTCTGTTGGTCGCCCTTAACAAATCCTACACCATGCTCGGTCGGGAACTTCATAGCGAGGTGGTAAGTGGACACTATCTCTCGGAGAAGGTACAACAATGGTCGACCTAGGATGGCATTGTAGACAGAGGGTTGGTCGACCACAAGGAAATCGACCATCATAGTAGTCTGAATTGGGTCGTCCCCGGTTGTGAAGCGTGACTTTACCCCCGAAGAATCCGATGAGGGGAGTTTTGACGAAACGAAGGGAATTTCGACCGACTCCCATCTTATCGAATGCCTGGAGGAAGAGTACATCCGACGACGACCCTATGTCGATCAGAATTCGGAAAACTTTCCGATTAGCTATGGTGAGTGTGACCACCAATGCGTCGTCGTGAGGGTGGTGAACGCCTCAGGCATCTTCATCGGTGAAAGTTACAATGTATCCCTCTATCCTTCTCTCTTTTGAAGGCCGGGCGAGGATCATCATTTTTGCCTCTGGGCGTCTGATGCTTCTCGCATGAACTTTTCGAGCATTGTTGTCACCTCCGCCCTTGTGGCCCCCAAAGATCATTCAGATCTCTCCGGTTGGCTAATTATCGATCGGCTGCTCCTCGATCGCCGGGGCTCAGTTTCCCCTTTGATCGATATGCTAACCGAGGTGGCCTTCCTGGATGAGCATCTCAATCTCCTACTTGAGGTGGTAACAGTCGCTCGTATTGTGCCCGTGATCCCTGTGAAAATGGTAGTATTTGTTCTTACTCCTTCGGTCGGGATTACATCACAACTTGTTCGGCCACTGGACAAAATGCTCATCTTTATTTCCATCAGTACTTGCTCTTGAGGTTTGTTTAGCGGGGTGTAAGTGGTGAACTTGCTGTCAAGACGTTTGTTCGATTTTCGATCGTCATGAGACCGATCCTCCTTCCATTTTTTGCTCGTGTTGGCCGAGTCTGGCTCTTTCTTCGTATGCTCGTTAATCGCGGATCCTTTATTTTGGACCGCATCCTGTAGCATCCGAGACTCCTCGGCATTAGCGTACTTCTGTGATCGATTCAAGAACTCGGCCAGTGTAGCAGGGGAATTTTTGACCAATGAGAAGATGAACGGTTTGTCCCTTAGCCTGATCATGATGGCGTTCAGTGTGGTCTCGTCTGAGTGTTTCCTCACTTGGAGTGCCTCCAGGTTAAAACATTTGATATAATCTTTCAAGAGCTCGCCATCTCTTTAGACTATGTTCATCAGGTGAGCGGGCGCCTTGAGCCTTTTCTTTCCTCCGATAAAGTTGGTAACAAAGGTCTTGCTGAGCTCGGTAAATGATCGGATGGATCTCGGTTTCAGCTGTTTAAACCAAAGCCACGCTGCATCGGTTATGGTTAATGAAAAGGCTCAGCACATAACCACATCAGTGGCATTGTGGAGCTCCATGTACGTCCGGAACGACTCCATGTGTTCCGTTGAGTCAGTGCTTCCTGTGTAGGGGGTTATTTGAGGCAGCCGAAATCTATCCGGCAACCGTGCCTGCATAATATTGACTGTGAAGGGAGATTCTGTCTCTTCAGGAGTGGCCAGATTGCCTCGGTAGGTCTGTTTCATGTCGGCGATTTGTCGTTGCAGGCTTTACAACTCGTTCCTCTAAGGCTCCTCAGTGTCGGCGGTGGCTTCGACCGAGGCTCTGCTACACTACTGTCGATCTATCTCGTGCTGTAGGCCGGAGGCAAGCAGTAGTGTTGTTGCCGATATGTGAGATGAGACGGGCTCGGCTGGAGCAGGTTGTGGGTTCAGTTGCGACGCGATATGCATGATGGAAGGTTGAGGGGGATTGGCATGCGGTTGAGCATGGCTTGACTGGCTCTCTCCCTGATGATTTGGTTGACGTGCATACAGTGGTTGCATATTTTCCATTTGCTTTATGTAGCCTAAATCAGCCCTAATGTCTCCTACTTCCCTTTCGAGAGTGTCTCGCCAACCACCTCTGCTGTGCCTTTGCTGACCACGTCGGCTCGAACCACAAATAGCCTGTCGTTGCGGGGAGCCACGACGGCTCTCCTGTTGTTCGGGACTTTCGACGGGATTCAGAGCTTGTACGACAGAAGTAGGTACGGTCGTGATTGGGATGGCTAAGGGTGGAGACTAGGCTTTCTTCTTCCCTTTGGCCATTTCTGAGTCTTGGACATTCACTAGTAGAACTGGAACAACTTAATTGTTATTGTTCCCACAGATGGTGCTAAACTGTTGATGCAGTTTTCCGGCAGACCTGCTATGCGTCTTACCCTTGAACCTGCACAAGTAGAGGTGAGGGACAAAGGAGGCCCTAATTCGGTCAGGGGACTCTCCGATGCCTAAGTCAAGCTCGTGGTCAAAGAAGGATCTCCCGAAAATAGATCTAAGTAGAGATTGGAACTTTGTGAATGTGAACGTACCTCTTTGATGAAGCATATCCCTATATTTATAGGGAAGAGAGAGATCCACCGTACGGGGACTCTCTACAACTGTATTGGAGATTTGGTATGATATGGGATCTTCCCAAGATTTCAGGATCTCGAGAACATCGGGATCCCGTCTCATCTCTTTGAGATTTTCGGAGAGATCTTCGGACCTTTCAAGGATCCTCCGGTTGATAGCTCGGCTTTGGGTCGGATATGGGTCAGGAGCCAATCTAGATGACTCAGCCCTCCTTGTAACTTAAGCTTTGAGATCTTTCAAGATGCCCCGACCCTGTCGAGGTAATTGTTCTAGATCATAGCAGATTTGTGACCGCGCTGTGGCCGGTTTATGATCATCTTAAACTCAATCTTTGACCGATCTATGACCGAGCTATGGCCGGTCTATGATCGTCCTGTGACCGATCTATAGCTGACTGGTGATCGACCTGTAACTGAGCTATGGTCGGTCAATGGCCGATCTTTGGCTGAGATATGGTCGATCCGTAACCGACCCTTGGCTGACCTAGGAATTTAGATCAGTCTTTCAGGCTCCTTTTTGGGTTTTTAGGGCGCTCATGTTGGCGTTACCCTTGTCGTTGGGGGTTGACCCGCTCTTTGCATTTGGGGGCCGTATCAGGCTCAGACCGTAGTGGGTCCAGGTCGTTTTCGAAGAGTTGGTCCATTCCATGAGCTGACTTTTGGGCTTGTATATTTTTCTCCAACAAGTGTGTCACCCTCTTTTATCCATAAAGGCCCAAAAATCAATATGGTATGTGATTCAGGTGGGGCCATAGAAAGGAAAATAGTTGGGAGAGGGATGTTCCATTTATAAAGTTACTTGAATAATGACCGGGCTAATTTTTGGGCATTATGGCTAAAATGGAGTAACACACTTGATAATGGAATAAATTTTACTCAAATATTACAGTGGGCCACATGGATGAATTGATAAAATATGTATCATGCATTGCTAGAAAAGTGCCAAACATAAAATTTGGATTCACATGGAATCAATACACATAGTGCCAAACATAATTGAAGATTCCAATTCACATCAATTCTATAATAAAGATTCCAATTTATATAAATTTCATGATAATTGTAATTTAAATTTAGTTGACAGTGCAAAACACCCATAAAATGAGGCCAAACGATGAATGGACCGGATAGAGCACTGCCATTACATTGGGCCGGTGGAGCTTCTGGTCCACTAACGCTGGGGTTATAGAAAAGTCAGGTCCCCGCCTCTCTCTCTCTCTCTCGTTTTTTTTAACACACTCACACCCACCTACACCACGATGGGATTATAGGATTGTGTACTCGAACCTGTGACCTAGTGTTAAAACCCAATCTACCACTGGGCATTAGTAGCGACCCAGGTCCTCGCATCAGTCTGTTGTGTTTTCGATTAGTACAAGTGGAACCATCTTTCCGTCATCCAAACCGTGGAGATCACGAGACCTACCGTGGAAGGATCTTTAACCAAAAATCATTGGGAAAATCCTAACTCAAATGGCAGTGAGCATACAGGCCGTTGGTCCACATTTAATTCAATAAATTTTGACACTTGCTGTCCAAACATCTCAACGGTTCCATTCATGCATACTGAAAACCTGAGCATTATGCTTAATGAACCATGGGCTCCATATGTCACAATTGAAAACACTATGTCCATGTAAGTAAAATGCTGAAAAACGGTCAGTGGTCTATATTTACGAGGTGGATGATTTGGACGGTCTAGATTCATGAATACTTGTCCTATGTTTGATAGTCACCTCCATTTTTTTGAGATGGTGGTGAAATGTGGATCCTCCTCCTTCAAGGGGACGATCCAAATTATCCAATTGGGCCCTTGTTAAATGTTGATCGTGGATTAGTATTGTTTTTCTCATGGGGTGATTTTGATCATTGGATTATTGTCCACTAAATAATGAACCCTATTAGATCACAGGGTCATACATATGGTAGAAATGTGAGCCCAATATTCCCACGTTTGGGTCTAACAAACACCATGTTCTATATAGGGCCTGTTTGGCCAGTGGTATTAAGTTGTATTAAATGAGATTGCGTTGCTAATTCCACCTCGGGATTGGGAATGACATGTTTGGAAGGAGTGTGGGTTGAGATTAAAATTAATTTTATAGGTTTTGGAAAAATAGCTTTGGAGTGGAAAGTGTGAGATGAGATTTCCAAATCCTATGATGATGAATTTCTAAGTGTAATTTGAAAGGAAATTTCAAGATTTACTTTTAATTGCATATATTCCAAACATGGTATTGAAAAACATGGGATACACCCAATTCATGGACAATACCTTTTACATGCATTTATTGTTACTTTTATAATTCCATCCACCTTAATACCACCTAATGCAGTTGGCCAAACGGTCGTTAACGCATCCCGGGCGTTAGCAAGAAGTGTATTTGCTCTGAGCAGGCCTTGGAATTTGTTGAAGATTAACTGGCACAATATTACAGCTTCGTATTGGCAGTGACTAGTGACCTCTCCCTTGCTGAGGTCTGGTCGGTGCTGTGGCCTCACCATGATGTGTGTTTTATAACGCTGTCTATCTATTTTCTCAGCATATTTTAGAGCACGAGCTTAAAATAAAGGCAGATCCAAATCTGTTGACCACACTACATAAAGCAATGGTGATTGAACGGCCGTGGTTAAAAACTTTTTAAGACGCTGTAATTCTTATTCCTCATCAAATTGGTTGATTCAGTCAGACAGATGTGGAAGAAGAGAACTTCCAAAACTTTGGTGACCCTAAAAAGTTTTTAATAGTGGGCGTTTAATCACCAATATATGGTGTGGTCCACCTGATATTTGGCTCTACCTTATTTTCAGGCTAATGCCCTAAAATGAGTGGGCAAAATGGAAGGATGGCACGGATAAAACACCTACAACATTGTGGGGCCCACAGCACCGGCGGTACTGGAGGGGTCACATCAAAGTCGTAATAATTTTCACAATCCATTCATCAGGAGGGCCGCACTGTAGAAATCAATATACAGACATTTAAGTGTCTAATTATCAGATGTGATGTACTGTGGTACGTTGTGATGGTTGATGGTAGGCGATCAGAAATTTTACACGGGTCTAATTAATTCAAAAAAGGTACAGATTTCGAGACCGCTGAATATGCGTTGTGCCTATGCAATCAGAGAAGTCGATCGATTCTAACCTTTGATTCCTGGACGTTTCTTTGCTGAATCATAACCGTTGGGATGTTCTCTTTCCTACCATCTAATAAATGTCTATTAATCTGCTATTACGTTATCAAATCAGTACAATATTTTGTACATCACAATTTTGACGGTTCAACTTCTATCCAAGTGCGTGCTACATGTATAATTTCTCAGTAGCTGCGTATGGAGCATCGCAGTCTCTCGGAGTATGAAAGTTATGCCTTGTCCGGTGCGTGCGAAGTAAAATGAGTCCTATGATTAGTTTTGGTGGAAGAAGATTCTGAGAGAAGAACAATGCAGGGAGCATCTACAGGCATTGGCTATGGTCTCAAATACCAGGTAGTAAAATTACAGAACTACCTTTCTCTCATTCTCCATCTCGTCTTCTCATCGTCTCTTGTTTCTGTATTTCTTTCTGCAGGCAAGATGCATTGCAGATGTCAAAGCAGATTCAGATCACACCAGCTTCCTCGCTGGCACTCTTAGCCTCAAGGAAGAAAACGAAGTAACTTGAAACCCTAGTCTCTCTCTCTCTCTCTCTCTCTCTCTCTCTCTCTCTCTCTCTCTCTCTCTCTCTCTCCCCGTTTCCGTCCTTCTAATTCCTTTTCTTTTTGCAATTTTTTAAAATTTCAGGTCCATCTGATCCGGCTTTCATCGCCTGGAACGGAACTCATCTGCGAGGGCTTGTTCTATCATCCCAATGAGATCTGGGATCTATCCTCTTGTCCCTTCAATCCCCGCATTTTCTCCACTGTCTTTGCTTCCGGTAATTATTGGCTCTCTTTTCCTCCATTAATTAATCATCTATCTATAATTGTTGTTGTTGTTAATAATTGTAAATTGCGGCTGATTTAGGTGTGTTTGGTTACGACTAACACCAAATATCATGAAACACATTGGTAACTTTGCATCAATTGGTCAGACAAATGCTAGTTGTTGCAGTGTGCGATAACTATTCTGTCCATTTCATATTTTTTTTTGGATGTGTGGCACGACACTGTGATCTGAACCATCCATTTGGTGGGCCTCATCGCAGAGGGGTCACAATGGAAAGATTAAACCAATCTTGTCTGACTGGTGACCTGCTAGGGTGGGATGACAGAATGTTGGCAACATCAGCATTAAATGGGAAGAATTTCACTAACCTGCATTCTATACAAAGATAGAAACTGAAGTGATCATGCAAGAATGGTGTGAGATGAGTTGGAGAAGCTGGGGGAAAGTGGAAGATATGAAGTTGACCATCTTCAACCGTATGCTGAACCAGTTCAACAATGGTGAACTCTGATCAAAGGGTTTACATGAAGGCGTTTGTGGTCGTAGAATGGCATTTAAGATGGAGCACAATTGAGAAAATATGCAGCCCAATGAGAATATGGATGGTGTCCAATGAATGCACAAATCCGGTAGCTTCTGTGAGACTTAAGTTTGTGCTTGTTTATCCAGTGGGAGCAATCCATAGCTTTTGCCAAGGCCTCTTTAAGATTTAATAAATGGCTATTGTGCATCTTTTGGAGATATGATCATTTTGGGCCTCGAAATTGATGCTAGAATTAGCGTTTGAATATGTAAAATTGTATCTTTTTAATTGGATTTAAGGTAACTTGTGTATTATGCAATAATTAATGGTCAAGATTGTTAGTTTTTAGGTTTAGTAAGATCATTGTTTGGAGTATGCCCGATATTATCCGAAATATCTTTGATATTATCCGTATCTCCAGCTTAGCGATATCGATAACACTGGTAGTTATACTAATGACACTGGGAGTATTAGAAATTCCGGGTATCAGCGATGTATCACTAAGTATTGCCAATGTTTTCAATTGTGTAAATTCTAGGTGTCGCTTGTATTGTCAATATTTTTGATAGTGTGAATTCTAAGTGTCTTTTGTATTGTTAGTGTATCGGCTATATTTCGATAATATCGCCTATGTATCGATATTGCCAAATATTTGTTTATTAAAAAAATTCCATTTCAAAATTTTTTATGGGCACATGGTTGTATGCAGTGTTCAAATTGCTGACGATAATATTGATAATATTGTGATATTATCATTATCACAACATGGGCGATATTGAGACTCCAATCTTTCATTTCTTTTCTAGTTGTTGACGATTTCTTAATGAAATATCATGTGTTATCAATATTCTGAAATATTGATGGATGTTTGGATGGATAAATGGGATTGATGGGATGGTTGGACTGATTTCTTACGACAACACATGCTTTTAGGCCCCCATTAAATGGAAACTTATTATCTATGCAATCTTTATGCATTTTTTTAAAAAATTCCTAAATATGCAAATATATGTATTCTAACATCTCCTGAAGTTTATCTAAAAAATTCCACCGTATTACCCATGTTTACCCCCATTTCCGGTTACCAACAATATCGGTATTGTTTCCGTATCCCAAGTTGGCGAAACTTGTAACGATGTTGATACTTCGAACGTTGAGTAAGATTAATGGTTGCGATAGTTTAGGTTTTATTATAATGTGTTCCTTTTTAGATATTGTAATGGAGTTATTCAGATTATGCATACGGAATTCTAGATTAGTATGTGCTCCAAGGTGTAGAAATAATTCTTTCGTTACTTCCGTTCTCCTCTTTATTCATTCTTTGATAGGTTCCTTTTGTTCTCTTTTTTGTGCATTGGCTTGTGAGAGTTGGATTCCCACTACATCACTAATGCTTCTTGACTCAGTGCGAGGGTAACTAGAAATTAGCATCATGTGATCAATGGCACCTGGATCCTTCAAATCTCTTGGGGTATGGATGTCATATATGGCAAGGTATGGGCATGAGATATGTGTCAGACATAACTCAGGTGTACCAAATGATGAAAATAATACTTGACAATTTTGAAAACATATATAAAATATTGTAGCAATAAAAGCTGTAAAATTATTAAATAGGGTTTTGCTAATGTCCCCACCTTCATGGGGATGTTAGCAATGTCCTTGGACCTTTTAAATGGCATACGGGGTGACCTATCGTTGATCTGAACCCTTCATTCATACAACTACGAGCAAGCAATGGTGCAAGAGTCATGCCCATAAGACGATCCTAACCCTTTGAATGGGGCCAATGTGTTACAGCTGACCGTTGTTTATGAGCCATAAATCACATCGGTAGAATCATCAAATCATAAGAAATACAAAGTGGGATTTATCTACTAGATGTTTAAGATGATGATTGGACCTATTTTGCTTTTCCATTTAATCTTAATTGTCCATTTTCATGCTATTGATTGGAAGCTTATGGTCACCTGATCGACATGATTCTTCCAACATGGCTTGCTCCTAGTTGTATGAATGAATGAACGGTTTAGATCAATGATAGGTCATCCCTCGTGCCGTTTAAAAGGTTTGTGGATGTTGCTAATGTCCACAAGAATGTTGGGACATTAGCAAAGCCCTATTCCATATATAGCCACGCCCCAGTACCTTGAGGTTTGGGGGTCAAGCGGGTCCAACACATAAGACCCTGCACTTGTACCTAGGTACCATGGTGATGTCAAAGTTATTGTCTCTATTCTCTAAGGCTTTGATATCAAAGGAAGAATTTCTGGTGGCATGTATGGCTTTGATTGTTTTGTCCTCTATCATGCTTCATACTTTGATCAATATTGCTTGATTCTACGTTGTCTTCTCCTTTTACAACCTTTGGACCAGAACCTTATTCATAATGAAAACGATGATGATTGTCAAAGTAGATAGACGGATGTATGTCTATTTGACTGATTCTTCTGTCTTTGTAAATGGACCTTGTAGGCTTTGTATTGTATTGAATATGGTTTCTTTCATTATTGGATGGTGTTTAGAAGGTTTATATAAAATAAGATGGTTTTCTATAAAAAGGGGCACATGACAGTATAACCTGATAGTACTAATGCTAAATTACCTTTTGTTGAAACTTGAAAGTGATAGATTACTTTTTTTAAAAAAAATTATTTATTATTATTATTTAATGGTTACTGCATTGAAGAGGCAAAGTGCTGAACCAAGAAAAGAAAATGGACAGGAACCAAAAAGAAGCTAGGCGATGAGAAGTCATCCAACAATATAACAGCCAACCACCTTAGGGCAAAAGCTACCCATCACCCCTCCTCTGATTACTCTCAGTCTTTGTCCCCACCAGCATTTTTCTTTTAGTTAATTGAAGTACTGCATTGTTGAAAACCGGTGATTCCTCTCTTTCAAAATCAACCATAAGACAGCTAGAAGAGCCAATCTCCACTGAGTCTTTTGAGGCTACCTCCCCAGCATGGAGCAAAGCGCTGGTCCCAAATTTGAAAGAATTCAGAAACCGAATGAGGCATCATCAAGGCCATATGAAGGTAGTCCAAAATATAGTTCCATGAAGCATGGAGCAAAGCAGCAGCAAATTCAGGTGTGGGTGCAGGGAAGTGTCTCTTTTGAAATGTAAACAAGTATAAATAAGTAGGAAGTAGGAGCGGGAGTGAGATTCTGAAACCATGATTTGGAGCAAGAGCATCACCTAGTTAAAAAGATTCTGCAACTAAAGTCCAAAATGCTCCACAAAACAATGATCAACAGATGCCTCCTTACACAAACACACAGGCAGCCATTAGTTATAGACATCTTATGTGTCTTCCTACATGGCCTCACTAGTGTTGCTCAGCTTATTGAGCAAAAAATACTTGCAGTATAGTGAGCTAGGACATCCATGAGCATTATGGCTGGATGAGTGGCCATCTTGAGTTTTTGAAGAGTTTGGATATGTTACGCAATGTCCCAAATTGGAATTCTTAGTGTTGAGGAAATTGAAAACTTACAAAAGAATTATGAAAGTCAAGTGTTTCCTCTCTGATATTCTTAGCGCTTCAAAGTACGTATGTGTAACAGTGTTTTGATAATTCTTGAAGAGCTGGTTACTAATATTTCTAGCGGTCATTGGTCCCATTATTGGTTTTTGAATGATACTCATCTACTTTTATAAAGCAGAGGTGGATTTCTATATCAGGTATTCAAGCTACTTAATGCAGTTATTTTATTTTATTTTTTATTTTTTACTTTCTTTGTTTACGCTGCATTTTACTGGATGGTTAACATTAAACTCAATCTATGGGTTTACATTGCATTATACTGGATTGGTTAACAAAAATGGATGTGCTATAAACCATGGTGTGCCGTAAAAGCCATTACGTAAAAGTAACGGTGGCAACCGTTACATGTTATGGGGTCGTAACGGCCGTAACAGCTATTATAGAAAAAAAATGACCTATAACTGCTGTTAACGGCCTGTTACGACCACTGTAAAGGCTGTAACAGGTCCGTAATGGTCTATTCCGAGGCAAATACAAGTTTTTGGGATTTTTTTTTTCCCAACATTATGGGGAAAATATAGGTTTTTTCTTTCAATAAAAAAATGACTGTAATGGCCGTTACGGGGGCCATAACAGCCGTTACGTATCGTAAAACTAACAGTGTTAGCCGTTATTGCCACCGTTACCTTATGGAATACCTTGCTATAAACCCAATCTACTGGGAATGATCGACTTTTTGCTCACCAAAATTATCTCATTTTTACCATATTTTTATTTATTTCCAACTCTTTGCTAGGTCAATTTTTGATGGTGATTTATATTGTTTCTCTTGAAGGTGAAACATATGGAGCTGCTATATGGGAGATCCCTGAATTATCTCACCAATCGAATGCCCCACAACTGGAACAGCTTCTCTCACTTGATGCTCACACATGCAAGATCAAATGGTGATTTTCTGTGATGTCATTCAAATCTTAGGCTGTTGTTCAAATTCACAAAATTGATCATATTTTTTGTGATATATAATTTGGCATTATGACAATGCTAGCAGCATTTGGCATTATTAACTTGATTTTTGATCTGAACCTCATAGAGAACCCCATAATTTAGTTTTTGAAATGTAATTGTTTCTACTAGACTAACTGCTCAAGCCTCAAATTTAACATGTCAAGTGATTAAAGGTACACTAGTTGGTGGGCTAGTGATTTAGCTTGTTCTAGCAATTAAAGAAAGTGATTTATTTTCTTTATTATTTACAGATTAATTATTATTGCACACAGACGTGGACACACACACACACACACAGATGAGGGTACATACTCCAATGTATGTTTACAATCATCATCGTTGTATGCACATATCCACATAATCTATCAGATTTGGTTTGTGCTACAATGAGGAACCTAAGAATTCTTGTAATATAAATCACCCCATATTGCAAAAGTGTTTAAATAATAGATGGCCTAAAACCATGGTTCCATCTATCCATATCGTATTGGCCGATATGGGCATACCATATCTGCACAATCTATCAGATTTGGTTTGTGCTACAATGAGGAACCTAAGAATTCTTGTAAGAGAAATCACCCCATATTGCAAAGGTGTTTTAATAATAGATGGCCTAAAACCATGGTTCCATCTATTCATATCATATCGGCTGATATGCACATGCCATATCCATATTGGTTGATTTTGATACTCAATTTGGGGGTGAAACAGGCCACTTGAAGAATTGGTAGGCGTAGCAACTCGTATCATTACCCAGTCACAGGCGATACGCCTATAAGAGGCCTTCTGTTATTTTTCTTCACTTTTTCATCACACTTCTCATTATTATCTTCATTTCATGCATAGAGGAAGACTAGGACCTCATTTTTTACAGGATCTAGGCCCATTTTGGAGACCAAAGCGCAAGATTTGAGGGTGATTTGATGGATTAAAGCAGAGAGGAACTCATTTGATAGTATTATTTGTGATGATAATATAATGATTAAAATTGTGTATTAAATGGGTAAATTGCAATTATCACCCAGTAAAATAGCATTTATTATATGCTTCCAGGACAGTTGCCATTAGCCTGTCGTGGTTTGGAGTAAGTTGTGATACGAATTGTATATTTGTAGTATGTTGTTTGCTACGTTGCATTCACCATATTTATGATGGTCCTCACAGATGTTTGAACTCCGGAGTCATTTGTGGTGACTTTTGTGATGTTCAGTTAAAATATGAAAATAATAACAGTATAAAAATGACAACCAACCAGAGAATCTCTAATTTCCCTAACCTTTTACACCAGATTTAGAGGTAAAGGACTTAAGAACTCAACAATGTATAGCCCACCACTGAACCTGTTATATGAGATTCTGATGAATGCCTCTAAGTCATCTCAAAGACATGGTTATTGTAGTGATTCCATGACATGCGACATGTGGCACATGCCATTGTTGTGACTGTGGATTGTGAAGTGTTCCCTTGCATGAAAATTTACCAGCCAACCTAGAAAGTTCATTACATAGTTTTATTATCTCCAAAGGAATTAACACCTGTCAAGTAATGGAGAGTTCCCTAAAATATTTGGGAAGTACCTGTTGTAGTTAATTCTTGCACCTTTCTGGGGTCGAGTGAAAGCCTGAATGAAGATTGTGTAAGTTGGTCCATTCCCATAGGAAGAAGCCCTTTAGAGGTAGAAACGGTTGACTTGATGTATATCCTGGAGGACATTGAAGCCAAGAAGATTAATCAGGACAAAGGGGATGAAAGGAGTTGGAAATGGGCTAGCAATGGATGCTTCTCTGTTAGATCATTCTACAGCCATCTGTCAAATTTAGGGAGTGGGGTTAGTGACATTGTCTTCTTCAGCTTGACATTGGAAAGTTGAAGTCCCCCCTAGAGCAATCGCTTTTCTTGGCTTGTGGGTTGGGACAATGTCCTAACCATCAATGGTATTTGAATCAGAAAGAAATTAATTATCAATGGTTGCTATATGTGCTTAAGGGATGGTGAATCCCTGAAGCACTCGTTCATTCACTGTTCTTTTGCTTTGCCAGTTTGGGCTTGGTGCTTTTTGAGTTCAGCTTTTTCTTGGGCTATGCCGCTTTCCCTGTACTTCTTCTTTTGGGGTGGGAAGTGGCAGTGTTTAGAGGAAAGGTCAGAAAGTTGTGGTATATTGCTTCCTAGCTGTCCTTTGGGCAGTAAGGAAAGGAATAATTGCTCCTCTAATTGCTCAAATTCGGTCCAAGTAGTCGTGGATAATGCCAAATTTCTGGTATCATATTTGGCTGCATCTCTTAGGGAATTTATAGGGTACTCTTATTTAGATATATGGTACGAATTGGAAAGTATATCCCTGTGAGGTAGGGCTTTGGCCTGGGTTGGTATCTTTCCCGTTCGGGGCTATTTCTTAAAAAAAACTTATCAACAAGAAGAAGAAGAAGAAGAAGAAGAGAATATCGAATATTTTATCCAATATGGATCTAAGCCACTCATTCATCAACGGAAAAAATGTCTGCCTCTTATGAGGGATTGCTTATCTTTTGCCTGACAAAGTACATTAAGGGATTCATTGTGAATAACTAATGCCCAAGGTGGGTGGAACAGTGTTTTAAATGGTGAATAATGTGTAGCGTAGTGTTCACTTCTTTGAAGCGTGTAGTGTAAGCTACATGCTGATGCTACTTCTAGATTTTTAATTAAATTGCACTTGGTTGCACCAAATATAATGAAATATCATGCTATTTTGCACCAAATTGTACTGACTAATAATGAAATTTCATATATCTGGTGCTACCAGCACAACCTAAAATAATAGGAAAAATTGAGCAAAGATTAACTATAGAGATGAAGAAAGAGCAAGAGAACTGATTTAATACTGTTACCTTTATTATTTTACTAAAATCGCTGAAAAGATTAACTAATTTTTATTGCAAAATAGAAAAATGTAACAAAACATTGAAAACATTAATTGATTTTTGTTTCAATGAAAAATAACTTGTAGTGTAAGCTACTTAGGATGTAGCGTAGGCTATGTAGCACGTAGGTAGGCTACATGCAACTTGAGATATTTTCATGAGTTACGCAGCGTTAATGCTAAGCTATGCTATGTAGTAGCGTAAGATACATGCTACATGGTGTAAGCTATTTAAAACATTAGGTGGAAGATTACAAAAGGTCTCATATGAATTAATTAGTTTTCTATTGCATCTAATTGTTGCAGGACTTTGCAGTGTGATCTGTAACGGTAACGGTGGCCGTAACGGCCACCACTGTTATCTTTACGATACAGGTTGTAACGACTGTTACGGCCCTTGTAACGGCCATTACAGCCTCTCTCTCTCTTTTTTTTTATTTTATTTTTTTATTTTTTTAATTGAAAGAAAAAACCAGAAAAACCTGTATTTGCCTTGTAATGTTGGAAAAAAAAGTCTGAAAAACCTGTATTTGCTTCGTAACAGACCATTACAGGCTGTTAGCCTTTGCAGGGGACATAATGGGCCATTAATGGCAGTTACGAGTCAATTTTTTTTTTTTTTTTTTTTTTCCATAACATCTGTTACGGCCATTATAACATGTAACACTTGCCACTGTTACCTTTACGTAACAGCCTTTACAGCACACCATGAGTGCGAGTGTTGCTGTAAATCTCCTTCCCACCATAAGAAAGCAATAAGTCCTTGCGACTTCTATGTCTATCTCCAATTATCTCTCAAACTTCTTAGAGCTTATTTTCAAACCCTATCATTACACTCATTTCTACACTTCCAAATAGTATAGAATGTTAGCAGTTGCAAAGATCTTACTCTGTTGCTTGGGAAAACTCCTATAAGTCCATTGCTCTAAAATTAACCACTAGCATCTCATAAAACAAAATATCCCAAAAATAGAAAGCCACATCTACAGAGAACATACAGTACTGGACCAACCAATATGTGATTCAAACTATCCTTGCCTATCCAAGCACAATAAGATCCCTCTCTTATGATAAGCATCAGAAATTAAAAAAGAAAAAGAAAAGAAAAAGAAAAACCCTTTATGGCTTGGATTAGAGTCATTTTCAGCCTTGGTGGTTAAACTTGGAGTCAGCTTTTGAGGCTTTCACTTTTGCATACTGTTCATACCATAGACCAACCTGATGAGGAGGGTAACTTTGACTGGGGTTGCAGGCTTGGAAAGAGGATGAGGAGAGGATCTGGAAGGACTTGGATCAGGGTGGTCAGAGTGGGCATGAATGCTTGTTTCACTTACAGTGGATAGGACATTGGTTGGGAATGAGTGGTAAAATAGGAATCATAAGGAGGCCAGTTATAGCTAGGAAAAGGCTAAAATAATGATAAAACTGTTAGAAATAGTGGTGTATGCTAAGAAATTGCAGAGATTTTTGCATGAGGGCATTGTTTGTAATTTCTTTGCACTGTGAAGATTCTTGTAATCTATGTAAATCTTTCAGATAGGATTAATGTCTCTAGGATCTCTCTAGATAGACCCGAGAAGCCTTTAAATATCATAACCTTTGTGTTCATTCCATTCATTCGATAGAGAAACAACTCCCTGGCTTTAAAGTTGTTTCTAAAAAACTAGGCTATTAAGATATTCAACATGGCCCTATATAGGTAAGTTGAGCCTACAACTTGTGTTTATTTCTTTGATAGACCCCTAACTAGATGTTGATGAAGATGTTTGGGTTGACCTAAAATTATAACAGAAAATTAGAAATCTAACAGCCCAAAACAGGCAAATATGGCACTAACCTTATTATTCCTTTAACAAATGTTGCTCTAAATTAGAAACTTAGTGACCTCTGGATTAGAACCCTTCTATCATGACTTTGAGAAAGGCACATTAAAGATTGAGCATTATCCTTGAATCCATGTTAGAGCTAATGAATGCTTCTTAAAATTGCATCTGTGACCAGGCAACATCTAATTGGAAACCCCTTCTTATTGTTCTTCAATAAATTTGAATCCTTCTGAAGGTCTTGCTATATTGTTAGAAACTTATTAAAAATTTCTGTTTGCCCTAATATATTACAAACTCTTCTTTTTCCTTGACGTAAACAGGAAGAAATCCTGTTTGTAGGATGAATCAAACACCATCATTAATTAGCTTCATCGGAAGTTGTTTATGGTGAATGCCAATGTCTTAAATTGTCAATTTGATGGGGACATCCCACGCACGCCGTCCACACGTGCACGCACACCACCCTCCTACGCTCGTATGCCAGAAGAAGGAGGGCCCTACCATCGATCTGGATCGATGACGACGTCCAGGGAGGGCCTTCTAGCTAGAAGATGAAGTTTTGATTCAAAAGAGTGGGCCCGTTAGTCAAGAAAAGCCCATCATGGGATCTCATGATCGTGACCCACTAGTCAGATTGATATCATATTTTAGGTTTTGCTTATTAATGTTATTTAGAACATCATGGACGCTCTAGATTTCTTTGATTAGTTTTTATTTTGTTTTACTTCATTACCAAGTAATAGGTTGCGCATATGCTGCGAATTTTGGGGTATAGGGTTTTCTTATAAATAGGTACCCCTTGTAGCTTTTTTCATTAATTGAAGATTAATAAAAATTTTGTGTTTTCCTACTCTCTGAGTTGTGAAGCCTAATTGGGTGCGAAGCCCTCCCTTCATCGAAGGGTTAACTACCGTGGTGCGGAGCCACATCTATCCCGATTCGCCCCCAACCATCGTCATCTCTACTACCCTTCTTCTACCATCCCTTCTTCTCATCTCACCCCATCATCTACACTTCGAATCAATCAGCTATTGCAGCAATTCTCCTCCCCATATTAGAATTTCAGAATCTGGCCCTACAGGAGGGCTGAAACTTCGGCGGAGCACCACGCACAAACCGTACATCAGATCGAACTGAGATTTGGGGGTGTTGGAGTCCATACTTGGCCGACCAGGGCCAAGTTGGACTTTTTCTGAATAGTGGGCCCCACATACGTGCGGCCATGATCACACGCACGTACGTCTGGGCCATTGTTGTTGTCCACGCATGCGGTACTTCTCTGGTTCGTCTCTCTTCTCTTTCACTCCGCTTTCACCCAAAATCCCTAAACTTAACCCTAAATTACTCAAATCTCCAATTTTATGCCCATTTTCTCACACTAGGGTTCCCCGAATTGGAATTTTTGAATCCCTTGGATTAGGGACTGATTACTATCCATGTGTGGATGATTATTTCTTATCTTTGAGTATCGTTTGGTTCATAATTTTTATTGATCCAGCCCTATCATGTGTAGGCTTGGACCCGCATAGATTCCCCTTAATTGAATGTTTGGATTTTCATGTGGGATATGAAATTTGTGTAATTGTTTCTGAACTAACGTGATCTTAAGCATGAAATCTCGCATATCATATTTAATTTTCATGTCCTGCATCAAATTTAGTATCAAAGCCTAGGGTTCTTGTAGGGGAATTCATTACATGTTTAGAGTTTGATTGTTTACGTCCATTACGCATCAATTCTCATCATATATGGCTGTTTAGAGGTCCATAAACCTTGACATAAGTTGCTGCAATTTTCTGTTATCCCCTTATTTGAATTATTTTAGAAATTAACTTAGTTTTCTATTTCTAGGTTTAGAAACTTTCTTTTTCTGTTTTTCAGAAACTTTCTTAATCTGTTTTTAGAAACTAATTTCCTTTTCTTTTTCTTTTTTAGAAACTAGTTTACTTTCTTTTTTCTTTTTTAGAAATTAACTTACTTTGTATTTTTAGAAACTTTCCTTTTTCTTTTTCTTTAGAAACTAGGTTGTTTTTTTAGAAACTTTTCTAATTTGTTTTTTTTAGAAGCTTTCCTAATTTGTTTCTTTAGAAACTTTCCTAATTTGTTTTTAAAAACTTTCATTTTTCATTTTTAGAAACTTGGTTGCTTTTCTTTAGGAACTTTCCTAATTTGTTTTTTTAGAAACTTTCCTATTTTTTTATTTTATTTTATTATTTTTATTTTATTTATTTATAGAAACTTTCCTAATTTGTTTTTCTTAGAAACTTTCCTTTTTCGTTTTTAGAAACTAGGTTGCATTTTTTTAGAAACTTTCCTAATTTGTTTTTTTTTTTTTTTTAGAAACTTTCGTAACTTGTTTTAAAAACTTTCCTTTTTCGTTTTTAGAAACTAGGTTGTTTCTTATATTTTGACAACTATATTGCTGAATTTTGGTTGGCACCCTGCACTAAATATGGAACAATTGCAAGAGTCATTAAACAAGCTGTCCCAGAAGTTGGAGTTTTTGATTAAGCGCTTGGAAATGGACCAATGCTTTGAACAACTTGATGTACGCATTACCCGACTAAAGACCATCGCCAGGAAAAAACCCCACCATTGGGGTAGATGTCTAATCTCAGGCAGGTGGCCTGGAGGATAGACCAATGAATGGAGTTGGTTAAGGAATCAATTATGGGTGTGCACCCATGTACCCACTCCATGAGAGACATCAAGACCACTATTTTGAGGGGTACAACATGTGCGACCTTGTGGCTGGAGAGAGTGCACCAGATGCTAGTGTAGAGTTTCCCACTGAGGCCATTCCGGTAATGGATGAGTTACGTGATGTCTTTTCTGATGATCTACCGGATGAGTCTCCTCCTAGGAGGGATATGGAGCACACCAGAACATGAGACACCGTAATACCTACAGTTGAGTTTGAGTTTAATAGTTCTTTCGATAGGTCCACAGGTTTCAGTCCTTATGAAGTCGTCACTGTTTATAAACCTGGGAAACCTATTGATCTTGTTCCTATGTCACTGTCCAATAGGGCGTTAGAGCCTGCAGAGTCTTTTGCGCATCACATTCATTCATGGCATCAAGAAATCAGGCACAAGATCACTACTAGTAATGAACATTACAAATTTTCTGCAAACCAACATAAAAGTTTCAAAGAATTCAATATTGGGGACTCTGTGATGGTCCGCATCTGGCCCGAGCGGTACCCTCCGGGGGCCGTTCGTAAGTTACACGCGCGTAGCGCTGGACTTTTCAAAATTATAAAACGAAACGGTCTCAATGTGTATGAGATAGATCTTCCACCTTCCATGGGAATTAGTTTCACATTCGATGTGGAGGGATCTAGTTACTTTTCAGGAGACCACTGATGCTTTGTCCGGCCCTTCGCTCACCCATCCTGATTCCCCATATTTATCCCTTGAACCATGGCCCATTCCCGACCTATTTTCTCAGCCTTTACCTCCCATACCTACCCTTCCCGACCCATTTTTCCAATCTCTATGTCCCATACCTATCCGTCCCGACCCATTTTCTCAGCCTCTACCTCCCATACCCACCCGTCCCAACCCATTTTTCCAGCCTCTACCTCCCACACCTACTCTTCCTGACATTTCTTCTCAGCCTCTGCCTCCCATACCTAACCTTCACACACCCAGAGAGGAAATATAGGATATCATGGACCATCAGATAGTTTCAACATCGGACGACGGGTTTCAAAAGTACCTGGTCAAGTGGAAGTCACGTCCAGCTTCAACCAATATGTGGCTCGCTGAGGAGGAGCTTCAAAGACTTGATCCTTACATCTTGGAGCGGTTTAGGAGTTTTATTTCGCTAGTGGCGAAATCTTCGCAGCCGAGGCAAATTGATGGGGACATTCCGCGCACGCCGTCCACACGTGCACACACACCACCCCCTACGCTTGTACGCCAGAAGGAGGGCTTCACCATCGATTTGGATCGACGACGACGTCCGGGGAGGGCCTCCTAGCTAGAAGATGAAGTTTTAATTCAAAAGAGTGGGACCGTTAGTCAAGAAAAGTCCATCATGGAATCTCATGATCGTGGCCCACTAGTTAGATTGATTTCATATTTTAAGTTTTGCTCATTAATGTTATTTAGAACATCATGGACGCTTTAGATTTCCTTGATTAATTTTTATTTTGGTTTACTTCATCGCCAAGTAATAGGTTGCGCACATGCTGCGAGTTTTGGGGTATAGGGTTTTCTTATAAATAGGCACCCCTTGTAGCTTTTTTCATTCATTGAAGATTAATAAAAATTTTGCGTTTTCTTACTCTCTGAGTTCCGAAGCCTAATTAGGTGCGAAGCCCTCCCTTCATCGAAGGGTTAACTACTGTGGTGCGAAGCCACATCTATCCCGATTCGCCCCCAACCATTGCCATCTCTACTACCCTTCTTTTACCATCCCTTCTTCTCATCTCACCCCATCATCTACACTTCGAATCAATCATCTATTGCAGCAATTCTCCTCCCCACATCAGAATTTCAGAATCTGGTCGTACAGGAGGGCTGAAACTTCGGTGGAGCACCACGTACAAACCGTACATCAGATCGAGCTAAGATTTGGGGGTGTTGGAGTCCGTACCCGGCCGACCAGGGCCAAGGTGGTTTTTTTCTGAATAGTGGGCCCCACATACGTGCGACCATGATCACACACATGTGTGTCTGGGCCATTGTTGTTGTCCACGCGTGCGGTACTTCTCTGGTTCATCTCTCTCTTCTCTTTCACTCCGCTTTCGCCCAAAATCCCTAAACCTAATCGTAAATTACTCAAATCTCCAATTTTATGCCCTTCCCCGAATTGGAATTTTTGAATCCCTTGGATTAGGGACTGATTACTATGCATGTGTGGATGATTATTTCTTATCTTTGAGTATTGTTTGGTTCATAATTTTTATTGATCCAGCCCTATCATGTGTAGGCTTGGACCCGCATAGATCCCCTTTAATTGAATGTTTGGACTTTCGTGTGGGATATTGAATTTGTGTAATTGTTTCTAAACTAACGTGATCTTAAGCCTGAAATCTCGCATATCATATTTAATTTTCATGTCCTGCATCACAATTATATTTTAGCCGCAACATATTCCTAAAAGCATTCTGCTTCCTTGAATTTAAGATTATGATATTCTAGTACATGGTATGTGATAGGGATAAGTATGTTGTGATGGTCATACATATGCGATTTCTATTTTATTGTAATTGTTAAAGCATGAGAAATATGGGCCATACAACTGTATGACCCACCTAATAAATTTGGATGTGGGCCTTACAGCTGTATAGCCCACCTAGCACCTTCTCTTTGTCTATTCTTTAGTTAAATTTGATCAGGATTCTTGGTTAGGACTTGAGGGAAAATTTTGCTTTTGTTAAGGTTTTTTTTTTTTTTCCTGTCTTTCACTTGCTTATTATTAATATAAATAGGAGAGAGGGGATGTACAGCACTACAATCCTCTTTTACTTTCTTTTCACAACTCTCTCCTCTTATTTCTTCTTCTTTCTTCCACTTCTAGTTTACAAATTTACATGGTATCCGAGCAATCTCATTTCTAATCTACTCTGTCTTTCTTCCATCTACCCTATCTTTGTTTTCTTCTTTTATTTTTGGGCTCTATTATCCATCTTGTAAAATCTTTTAGGAAACTTAGGATTTTTTTTTTTTGTGTGTGTGTGTGTGTGTGTGTGTGTGTGTGTGTGTGTGTGTGTGTGCTTTGTAATGGTCTGTGCTTAAGAAGGGGATGAAGTGTTCATGGTCATTGCCTCTGGTGGGATGTGTGAATGGGTGGGCTGATTGCCTTCATTAGATACATGTTCTTGATCATCAACGCTTGTGAATCGTTGGAATGTGTGGATGTGTGGGCTGGTTATTCTCTTTAAGTGTGGTGTGCATACCATTTGAAGCATACAAGTTGAGTGTTCATTGGTCGCAAAAGGTCAGCCGGTGTTTTTATAAGCTTGCGGCGTATATTACAGTCCCTTGTCCTAGATGGAAGTGAGAAGTGAATCGAGAACTGGATTCATAAATCCATTTGATTTTTGAGGGGTTCAAATAACCTCTATTAAATTAAATGGTGCAAACTATCTCTAGTGGTCTACGTTCATTCACATATTTTTAACGACAAAGGGAAAATTGAAATACTTGATTGTGGAGAAACTTGGTGAGAGTTCTAGCATATATGAACAATGGATTGAAGAGAATCCTCAAATTATGACATGGTTGAGGAATAGTATGGAATCATCTATTAGTGCTTGCGTAATGTTTTTGTATATGGCAAAGGAAGTGTGCGATGCATAATGAGAGATGTATTCATCAAGGCTTTACCTCACAGTCAGTTTACTTGCATATACTCCAAGCTTGGCATCAACAACATTTATGCTATGGCTTGACAGGGAGTGTTAATGCATGAGAAATATGACATTTGTGCTGCCTACTAAATATATTTGGATTTGCTGTATGGCTCACCTAGCACCTTCTCTTTGTCTGTTCTTTAGTTAAATTGGATTAGGGCTCTTGGTTAAGACTTGAGGGAATTTTTTGCTTCTGTTACTTAAGGGCAATTGAGTTTCTGTCTTTTTCACTTGTTTATTATTAATATAAATAGGAGGAGAGGGGATGTCCAGCCCCAAAATCCTCCTTTCCTTTCTTTTCGCAATGCTCCTCTCTTCTCTTATTTCTTCTTCTTTCTTTTACTTCTTGCTTACAAATCTACAGAAATATTATTAAAAATTCCAGGAATGTTCTTGTCATCCAATTATTGCACCTGCCTATCATTCTTCTTTTTGTTTAATTCAAGCAAATCTAACTTGTTCTAAATAGCATTCTTTGGTGGCCGTCTGGTAAGCATGACAAACTGATCAGCATTGATGAGGAAAATCTTTTCGTGTGGAGCTTAGATTCTTCAGCTAAGACAGCAAAGGTGTGGTCCTTCACGGAATTCCTGGAATGATGCATGATGATAGCTACTCTAAGATCACATCTATATATATACATATATAAATATAATTTTTTTTTGCTGATATTAACAGTACTTGGTTCCTTTCCTTTGGTTATTTTTGGCTTCATTTATGCCAATATAGCTGTTGATGATTCTGTTTCTTTAAACATTGAACTTATTTCTGCTTGAAGAGAGTCCATATGCAACTGGCTGCTTGTTATCTATATAAGAGGTCATTTACTTTGTTTTGCTTCTTCCTGTTATGTTGATCATTTTGGCTCATAGTTGTCAGAGAAAAATTGAAAGAGGGTGATGTCATGGTAAACACTTGTAATAAAGATAAAATACCACTAGTATCAAATGGGTTTTGGACTTGTAAGAGAAAACAATGTGATGTGGGGAAGCAATAATGAAGATGCTTGCAGAACAAAGACAACCAATTCACCTTTGGAAAGTTTAGCAAATACTTCCAAAGTGGCACCACAATTTGATTACCAGGAATATGGTTTCTTTAAGCTTATGAACTATGACTTCAGATTTCTGCAAATGAAAATTCATGCTTTTTTTCCCCCAGTCTCAAGGAATGTTTCTGAATCCATTTTTCTAGACGTTTTTCTATGAAGGGGCCTTTTATGTCATGGCACTTTCTAGGAATTTGCTTATAATAGCTGGAACTCATGGAGTTCCTAACCTAAGGCAATTTATTTGTTTATTCTAAAATGGCTTTCCTTTCCTCCTTTGGAAAATTTAGCAGATACTTGGAATGTGGTGCCACAGTTTGTTTATCAGGAATATGGCTTCCTTAAACTTATGAACTATGATTTCAGATATTGGGAAATGGTAATTCATTGTTTTCCCAGTCTCAAAGAATGGTTCTGAATCCGTTTTCTAGATGTATTTCTATGAAGGCGTCTTTTATGTCAAGGCAGTTTCTGGTAAATAAGATTTTGCTCATAATAGGTGGAACTCATGGAGTTCCAAAAATAAGGCAATTTCTTTATCTTTTCTGAAGTGGCTTTCCTGTTCATAATGATGGACTTAATGTGATCCTACTGTATTTGTTGCTTATCAACTCTGTAGTACCATGTGGGCCAATTATCAATTTATCAAAATTAACAAAAAAATACATCAATTGTCCTAATAATGTTAGTGGTAGCTGATTCACCAGTACAATCAATGTACTCACCCTTATATTATGTTTCCTTCAGTTTGTCAACCAATCACCTTGTACTTTTTCTTCCTGAGGCTTCGTGGACATCCTTATATTTGTAATGCATTGGCTTCATGATGAATATTTCCTGCCTTTCTTGATTGAGTGAGTGTTCTTCCGGATATCATGAATGGCGTTTCTATGTTTTATGCACATTCTTCCAAGAAGAGGGCAATGGCCCATGGGAACTCACCACAGTTCTCTATGTACCAGCAGTGTGGGGTGTATAACCCATATGGTTTTACAAAACCTCCCAAAACTTTATACGGTTTGTACATTAAATGTAAAACTGGCATCCAGTTGGAATTGTGGCTCCCACAGTCCATCCAAGGTGTACTTTTAGCCATCTGATTGATTCTATGGACGCCACAGGCAATCAGACAATTGACTGAAACATCCGATTGGATCTGCAGAACCAACAGTCCAACCGGACCATAAATAACAGCCTGATTGTGATCAGGCAGCAGTGGGGTCCTTTGCGCATACAATCTTCCGATCAATGTTCCCATCATTTTCCCTTCAGTTTCTTTTCAGCATTGTCATAGCATGCCATATTATTTGTACACAGGCCTGCTGAGAATATCTTTACTTGTTTGCTGCTCTTTAATGCTGATTCTTATTCAGGTCTTGTGTAACTTCAGGTACAATCTCAGGAATCCGTTGGTATGTTGCAATGCTTATCTGGTGGAGCATGGGATCCACATGATGAGAATGTTGTCGCAGGAATATGTGACTCACTAATTCAATGCTGGGATCTCCGTACAATGAAGTATGCCTCTTCTCATATCATAACCTTCCCTTATCATTCAGTGATTTTGCAATGTTCACTGTCGTCGTACTGCAGTTTATGAAGAATATTTTGTAAACTGAAGTCTTGGTGGCAGTCGTAGTTAACAGTTGTAGTATTAATAATGACCACCATAATAGTGCATAATAATGATCATGATGGCATCAACCTGACGCCAACTGTGATGATGATGATGATAACCATAACAAAAAAAAAACAATAATGAAACTAAAATATTGGTACTGAAGTTTTGATGGGGTACTAATTTCAAACCGAAAATTACAGATTCTAGATAATGAGGGAAATTTACCCTCTAATCAAGATTTCAAAACAATTACAATGAAGAAGAAGAAAAAGAAGTCTTGATGAGGAAGTAGTTCCAAACAGAAAGATAACTGGATTTCCAACTCATAAAAAAAGAAAGAAAGAAAGAGAAAAGCCAGAAAAAGGAAATGAATATAACTGGAAACAGAGAGACAAAAAATTGCATGAAGAAGTTGAATCTAGTGACGTGTGAAGCAAAGGCACAACAAGTTTGGTACGGGAGCGAGGAATCATTCTTTTTCAAAATGTTTTCAAGTATAAATTGGCACAAAGTGGGAGTGGGAGTGCTAGTCCGATGTGCGATTCAAGGTGGGTGCGCTGCCTGGTTAGAAGGATTGTGGTATACATATACCTGGACCCACCTACAGAGGTTGGGTTTGGGTACTGCATTCGAGGTGTTGGACCCGAATCCAATTGGGTCCAGGCACTTGTCAAGTATCTAATTAACTCTACAAATGTGAACAGAAGAACAAAAACAGAAAAAAAAGGGAATGACAGAATCATCTAAATATAGGCAATCTTTTTTGGCCATCTCTTTCCATTGTGCAGCCCATCAGACCAATGGTCTTGTTGCTGTTCAAACAGATCTGGTGAATCCCACCATGGTTGATGGGGTCCACGTTTGGAGATGTGTGTCAGTTTGGTGGTAGGTCCTACCATGCTTGATGAGATCCATGCTTGGAGATGTGTCTATGGTGGGTCTCACCATGCTTGATGGGGTCAACATTTACAGATTTGTGCATGTCTGTCTGTGGGTCCCACCATGGTATTAAAAAATGGTTACATAATGGCCGTTACGTAATGGTAATGGTTGGAAATGTTATGCATTACAGGGCGGTAAAGGCCGTTACGGAAAAAGTGGCCCGTATTGTAATGGTAAAGGCAGTGGTAGTTATGGCCACCATTACCATTATTGAATACCTTGGTCTCATCATGCTTGATGGGGTCCATGAGAGTGAGGGAGAGGGAGGAAGGGATGAGAGTTGAGGCTAATTATTCGGTACCCAATTAATACTCTGCCCAGTTACTTGTTGGATCTAATCCAATGGGTCCTAACCAAACCTGATTATTAAGCGGTTTTAGTATCCGGACTTGTTTAAATCAGGTCTGATATCTTGGGCGCCCATTGACAGCCTTCCTAGGGTTTCCCTTGGACTGATCAGAAGATAAATGCTTTCAAAACTGAAATGCTGGAATTCACTCTCTTTATTTATGGTTAGGATCTGATTGAAAAGATCACAGTGGGCCTTCAATTTATTTATGACACTGTGCAATGTGTCAGGCCCCTAAACACTTCATTTATCTAATAGTTCAGATCCTTCCCATGGAATACTGTGCGTGGTTGCCAGCCATTAATACTTAGGTGCGTCAAGCCTCATCATCCTAAATCTCTTTTGGTTATTCATTTTTAGTGACACTCTAGGTGTAAATATTCCTATCATGGAATCATTAAACACTCTAGGTGTAAATGTTCCTATCATGGAATCATTAAGGGATTAACCAAACCTCTCATCCCACCAAAACTTCTGTTTTAGGGAGTCTTGAGCCAAACAGGCAAGGGAAAGATTCAATTGTGCAGGTTCAAAACTAACAATTTAGGGTCCGTTGTTCTCATGATTGCTAGACAAAAGTTTTATGATCAGATGGCAATTGTCAAATAATTTTCAAATAAAGAAAGAAGAAAAACAAATAACAGGAAATTTCTTAAAATTATTAGAATTAACATACACCCAAAGCAATCTAAAATTTTATGAAAATTTCTAATCCTGAGGACCAACATGACCCTTAAAATTCCCAATAGTGAAAACTAAAGCCTTGCATTCACCCTTCTATTTCTAACTTTCTTTGAACTTTAACCCCCTCTGGGAAACTTGACACATGTATCTCAAGCATTTAGAGAAGCCCTTTGTCCCAGAGAATTTTAGTGATTCTTGCCATTATAACTTGCATTAAGAGTTATGGGTGGAGATGCAACTACTCTTTCTTGTAATTGAATCATATATGTTAGCTTGTTAAGACTTAAGAATTCATCCCTGAACTTTGTGCCCAACACATAGTTTGAGTTGCTCTATAGTTTCTCGAACTTCCAATATTATGTAACCAAAAAAAGAGATTAGGGATGCCTTCCTATGATACCCAAATTTGAGGACATGACCAATGTTTGAAGTATCAGTATCGCTACAAGTTTTGCTGGCTGGGAATACAGAAACAATATCGATATCGCTAATAATATCGCTGATAATCATAAATGTGAGGAAACATTGGGAAAAATGGTAAGAAATTTTCAGTGAAACTTCAGGAGATGCTAAAATACGCATATTAAATGCATACTAATAAGTTTCTATTTAATGGGGGCCTAAAAGTATATACTATCGTAAGAAACCAGTGCAACTGTCCCATCCATCCCATATATCCATCCAACCTTCCATCCAAACATCCATCAATATTTTAGAATATTGACAACACACGATATTTCATCGAGAAATCGTCGACAACTGGAAAGGAAACGAAAGACTGTGGTCTCGATATTACCCATGTTGCGATAATGATAATATCGCGATATGATCGATATTATCGTTGACAATTTTAACAATGCATATAACCATGTGCCCATAAAAAATTGAAATGGATTTTTTTTTTTTTTTTTTTTTTTTTTTTTTTTTTTTTTTTTTTAATAAACAAAATTTTGGCGATATCGATGCATTGACGATATTATCGAAATATTGACAATGCACTGGCGATACAAGCGACATCGAGAATTTACGTAGTCGAAAATATTGTTGATATCAATACATTGACAATATAAGAAATACCTAGAATTTACAGTCGAAAGTATTGGTGATACGTTGGTGATATAAATACATTGGCGGTATTTAGCAATACATTGCTGATATGTGGAATTTCTGATGCTACTAGTAATATCGATATCACTACTAGTGTAACGGTATCGCCGAGTTGGAGATACAAATAATATCGAGGATATTTCAATAATATTAGGGATACTCCGAACAACGGACATGACTATCCATTTCTAAAGTCCAGGTTATTGATATGGATAGAGCTGTACACGAGCAGTTTAAGCTCGGGTACTCGCTCGACTCGACTCGGAATACTCGACTCGATGCTCGACTCGTCTGAGTTAGAGCCGAGTACGAGCAGTTTTTTCTTACTCTTTTTGAGTTCGAGTAGAGTACGAGCAATGTAGTACTCGACTCGTTGCTCGACTCGTTGCTCGATCAGGGCCATATATATACATTTGAAGCCCTAGTCCTGGTCGTTTTCAGCTTTCGCCCGCTCGCCCAAATCGAAAAAACAAACCCTCCCCTTTCCTTCCCTCCCTCCCATCGGCCAGCGCCCGTCCCTACGGACCCTACCCATTCGGCCACTCTCTCTCTCTCTCTCTCTCTCTCTCTCTCTCTCTCTCTCTCTCTCTCTCTCCCCTGCCGCTCGTCCCTGCGGCCTGTCCGGTGCCCGTTCGCAGCTCGTCAGTCATCACTGCCCTGCCCTGTCCGCACTCCGCAGCTCGTCCTTACCCTGCCCGGTGCCCCTGTCCCTGCTGCAGCTCGTCCCTGGCCTGCCCGACGCCCCTGTCCGTAGCTCGTCCCTGCCCTGCCTTATCTGCAGCTCGTCCCACCCTTGCCCGGTGCCCCTGTCCGTCCATCAGGTAAGAATTTCGTTTTGATTTTGACTCAATTTCTGCTCGTACTCGAACTCGCCTCGAAAACTCGAACTCGACTCGACTCGTTTACTGTTCGTACTCGGCTCGTACTCGAGCGAGTAGAGTACGAGTAGGGAGTCCCTTCTTGTTGGCCGAGTAGAGCCGAGTACGAGCAACACTCGGGCGTTAAGAGCCGAGTACGAGTATCGCCCTACTCGACTCGACTCGTGTACAGCTCTAGATATGGATACAGATATCACATTTTAATGTTTTACTTCGATTTATTTTTATGATGAACTATTTGATCAAATCAGTTTACTTTAGGTTCTATTGAACAAGTTATTGTTTTTAATATTTCTAACATGCGTGATTTAGCGAAATTGTTAATATTGACAATTTTCACACTACACATGGACAAATACTATTACAAGAATGTGAGAAATTGTTAGGATTTCACAAAAAACTAATTTAATGCAGTAGTATTCAGTTAAAATATTTCCTTTTAAGTATCATAGCCTATTTGATGCTTGTGTCGGTATGTGTCTTGTCTAACATGATATGTTGATTATATGTAAGTACGTGGGTGTTATAACTTCCTAAAGAAGAATTAAACTAGATGTATAAAACAATGAAATGCTTGCTAAAGGTGAAGCATTATATTTAATCCATATCACATGTATGCATAACTGCATATATTTGTCGTGTTGTCATGGATATGAGATCCTTGACAAAGACTTTGCATGTATATATTGGAGTATCCATAGAAGTTAACATGTGAATTGAGGTCAAAGGTATAAACAATTAGGCGGATTGGCGCGTTCTAGTGAGGAGGGGACAATGACTATGGTTGATGTAGGAAGCATTTGGGTTGAACTTTCATACATCGTTGATTTTAGCATGACTCATGTTTGGGCCTTTCAAAGGCTCACGCTTCGATGCATGTCATAGGGTTCATCATCATTAATCGAAGAGGACTGTTATTTAGACAGTTTGGATCAAACCAAATGCCAAGACAACAAGAACTTCGGCGAAGGATACATGTTTTTGACCCAGAGGATCATACCAACTATCTTATGGACAAATCTGATTGTTTGGATTGTTTCGAATGTCTAATCCACATGAATTCATCAAATAAGATAATGGAGATCATTAGTGGCCCATATCCTCGTATACCTTGGAATAAGATTTCATCCCTAACATCAAACTAGTGGACCTCCCGCCCTAACGTCTGCCCAGATAACGTGCATTAACTGGTGGCCACTTTTAGGGTACCAAACGATGCCAAAACAACATGAAATTGGTCTCATTTGAAAGTTGATCGAGTTAGCTATCCAACATGCCGAAGAATGCACAATCTAATATTTCATGAGCAAGATATGACCAACTTAGCAACCAAACTTTCTGTATCATTGGATTGATGTGAAGGGGATAGTGACAATGGGAATCAACGCTAGATAAAGGCTCCTCTTAACTCGGTGATCATGTCAACAGAGAATCAGAGGAGTTTTGTGCAACAAAGGATCGCAATAATCGCCATTGGGCCCTAATCGTCACCTTTCGGGAATGCATTGGATGGTTTGATTTACCGGCCGGAGATTGTGAGACCCAATGATATACAAGAGGTTCTAAGCTATCTCAAAACATGCACAAGGTGCTACATTTTAAAAAATAAAAAATAAAAACACAATAATGCGTCTCACCCTATGTAGGAGTGATTCATCAACCAATATAATTCTTCTAACAAAGTTCCCACAATTACATTAAACCTTAGAATCTATTGACCAATAAAAAAACAACGTTAAAAATTCTCCTTCAATCATATTGAAGTTCTAATGCAGGGGTATTTTCACACCGGGCTCAAGTGGGGTTGCTTGTGGTATGCAAGGGCGCGCTCGGGGTGGGCGGCCCGTGTGAGGCGGTACCCATGTGATTTGGGGCTCACGAGGGGGGTTCGGCCGAGGTCCTAACCCATGAGATGTGAGGCCCGGGCTCATAACTGGTTGGTTCTTACAAATAAGACAAGTCAGATACATAAGTTTAAATTTCCTAAAACATTCCATCCCTTTCAATAGTTTAATTTAAGTTAATGGTAAATTTTTTTGCCTGACCTCGAGTTGGGACGGCAGCAGTGTGGGTGTTGCGAAGGGCTGCACTCTTCAAAAATAAAAATAAAATCTGAATACCTGAAAATTATCTTGCTTCTCTTTTGTATTTCTCTTTTCTTCTTTTCTTCTATCTTCCCATTGTTCAAGTATATGTTTGCGCATGTGCTTCACATCCAATGTACGGTTTCACTTTTGGCTTAACTAACATGAATATATGGGTTTACAACCATTGGTAGCCTGTCTTGGGCTTCAACTTTTGCACTAATGCGTATTTGTTTTGGTATTGAAATTTGATTTCATGGCTAACAGCTCCAGTTTTACATGATATCACTTCAGGAAGACAAATACAATTGAGCACGCCCATGCTCGTAATATTGATTATAATCCCAAGAAACAACACCTACTTGTGAGTACATGTGTTCAATTGTTTTGGGTTGTAAAGCTAAACATCTTAGCTATTCAGATTCAATTTTATGCTGCACAAATAGCTTAGGTTGATTTGATCATTCAGTAGAACTTTATGAGATGGCGTTTCTGGCAAGATCATCTCACTTGTTTCATCCTAATGTCTATCTCCTGGTTTAATTTTTAGAGATTTGCTAAGATCACACACGTGTACAACCCCACTCATTTACATTCCAGAAGACATGTCAATATGGCATGTGTGCTATATATGGCTTTCCATGAGCGGGCCATAATTATCTCAGAAAAAAGTAGGCTGGTTCACTTCTGAGGTCAGCAGTGTACAAAACAAATGTATGATCTGAATGATATCCGTCCATTTGTTTTGTGCACTTTTTCCCACCTTAGTTGTGAATCAGTCCGATTTTTGGGCTAGATAATCTAAACAGTATATGGGTAACATCATCTGAAGATCATATTTAGGATGAATGTGTCATACTAGCACATTAAGGTGTGTAGATGAGCAGTGCTGTACTTGCACGCGCTTAACAAATCTCTAATTTTTATATATAGTTCTACTTCAATTCATTATGCATTGGGAATTTTTCAAATGTGTTGAATTGGAAACCTTTCACATGATGATGGATATTGTTTGCTTGAAAACAGAAAAAAGGCATAATAAAACAAGTAAAAACCATGAACAAAGATGCAGCAACAAGGTTATCAACTTATTGTCGTCGTCATCATCATTATCATCATCATCTAAGCCTTATCCCAACTAATTGGTTTCGGCTAAATGAATCTTGTTCCGCCATTCCACTCTATCAAGGGCAATACTGTCAATTAGACCACAGGTCATCCAGTCTTTTCTTTCTACCTGCATGGCTGCACCCATGTCCTTTTGGGCTTTCCTTTCATCCTTTTAGAGCCTTCAACTTGTATCAACTCACTCCTTAGGGCCTTTTTGGTAGACGCTTGAAAATGGGTTAATCTCATTTTGTTGGACTCCTTTTAGAGCCTGTAGAAGGGTTAGGAAGTCCTTTTGTTGGACTATTACTTATAAAACTTCAATCGGGGTCACAAGTAATTCATAACTGAATATATGTTTTGGAGAGAACTGCCATTATTCTGTTACTAAATCAAAATTTTTTTTTTGAAAGGTGAGAATTTTATTAATAAGGAAAAACCAAAACAAGGACAAGACGAAAAGAGGAAAATGGACAGAGGAAGCTAAAAACATAAACTAAAACCTAAAATACAACACCAGGCCCCAGGCTGGTAGGAGAACCCAACAATAGAAAACTACGACGCCCAATCCCTGAAGAACACTAAGACCCTCGAGAAAATACCAACCTTAGAGAAACCGACATTCCTGAAACATTGATTATTTCTTTAGGACCACAGAGTCCACAAGACTGCCAGGAGAAGGATGTCCCATCTTCTTTTGCCCAAGGCTTCACCATGATCCCCATGCTAAGAACATAATAGATTCTCCACTGAGCTGGGCATAACCCAGGACACACCAGCCAAACGAAAGATGCTCCACCAGATGTTAGTTGTATAAGGGTGATGGATGAAAAGGGTGATCCACTGACTCCTCCGCCCCTCAACAGAGAAAACACACGTTTAGAAGGTACATCCCTCTTTTCTGAAGATTGTCTCTGTTTTGCCCAACCAACCAACCAACCAAAAGTAGCTACTTTTGGAGGCACTCCATATGACCAGATTGGGCCTGTGTGAGAGGCAGATCCAGACACAACAGGTGCAACGTTAGCTCTGTAATGCGATCAAACCGTGAAATGACCTGTCCCAACCAACATCCAACGAATGGCATCCTCTTGGCTTGCTATAGGCATGGAAACCTGAAGATGAATAAGAAGTAAATTCGTGAATTTCAGACTCGTTAAGGTTACTATGAAATGAGGGGATCCAGATACCTCTCCCCATCCTCTGTGAAACAATCACTGTCCAGGATATTAGGATTCAGACTAATATTAAACAAACCCGGGAAGGATTCAGCCAAAATAGGGGATCCACACCAAGCATCTAACCAAAATCTTATCCTCCTGCTGTTGCTAAGGGAGAAATACACCTTGTCTTTAAGTAACGAGGCCACCCTCGCTATTCCTTTCCAAATGGAGGAGGCTCTGTACAGCGATGAACTTTTAGTCCACCAGACTTCATCTTCAGTCCCGTATTTCTCGGCTATAATTTGGTGCCATAAACTATCTGTCTTCATTCCAAATCTCCAAACCCATTTCCCTAGCAGGGCTTTATTAACAATTTCAAGATATTTGATGTCTGCTCCCCCTTCATTCCAAATCATTAATATATGTTGGAGAGAATCTATGACTTGATCTGATGGCATTTGCAGACTCTCCTTTATCAATAAGGTTTTCTTTACATGAGAAAGAAAGTTTTGGTGCATTGAAAAAGTTAAATCAACTTCCGCTGACCTTTACCTTGAGAATTAAAAGCCTTCAGTTTCCTTTAGCTGCAACATCTCTCACAGGACATTGTATCAAGTTTTCCAGTCTTTTAATTGCACTGTCCATAACCATTTTATAACTATTTCAAAAATTTTCTCATCTGCATATGCGTTGGATTTTTAGCCCCTAACAAATTCAAAAGCAAGATCCGCAGACATGGCCAAAGAAATTTATCATACACAAATCGCCCCCAAAGGAAAGCCAACCTTTTGATTTGATATTTTGCTCTACTTTGTTCAATGTCCATGCCATGGTACAACCAGGCTATAAAATATCAGTAGCTTTCTCATACCTTGAGGTGACTAAGAGTACCCATACAAATACTAGGACATCTTTAGTTTTACTTGTAAAGATGGTGACACTGCTACAACCATGATGCGTGGGTCAAATTAACACTTCTAACCATCCTACCAGTGAGCATTCATGGGGACCAAATGTAGTTGTACTTGCTGAAACTATCTACATGCTAAGGGTTGGTGAAAAAACCTGTTGATCTTCCCTCATTTTGTAATGACTGTGAAGGGAAGCTAATCAACATGTGGAGTGGATATTTCATCTTTGATTACTTAACATGATTCATTATGGTCACTAATCTTATATTTTCAGTGGGAGTTTTACTATACATAATTACTCTTCTACCATTCCTTGATTTGAGTCACCGCAGATGTTCTTTCATGCTATTTTGTAGTGGTCATCATATTTCGTTTAGTTTATTTCCAGTACGGCCCCAGTTTGCTTTCTAAAAGACTGGCTTTTGGAACTCCATAATTCTCATCGATGAAGTTCAGACCTTTATTCTATTTAATTGTTTTTCCCCATCGTGATAGCCGGAAAGAAATTATATTCACGTTTTTTGAAGAGAATTGACACTATACCATGCACACATACGAGTTGCTGATACAATTCTTCTATGGTCTTCCATTTCTGCTTGGACTCAATTTTCTTGCATTTCTCAAGGTGGCAAGCAAAGTACCAACCAGCTTGGTTACATTCTATATTTAGTTTTCATACCTTTTTTCGTTGGTTGATTAATGGAGACCAACTTCACAGGTCACTGCAGAAGATGAATCTGGGATACACATATGGGATCTGAGAATGCCCAAGCTTCCTATCCGAGAGCTCCCTGGGCATGCACATTGGTACTTCCTCTCATTTATTGTAATTTGTAACGCTTCACGCATTAATCCTTTCTGCTAAGTTCACAAGCCTTCTTGCGTGTAGGCTTACATAGTTTATGTGCATGTCATAGCTGTCCTTGTTTTCATTCATGTGCATGTGCAGATGTTGGATATGCTCAGTTGGGATTGTGCGCTTATGCACTCATCCTAAGCAATTTTCTATTTTGTATATGCCTGTTTATGTTCATTATTTGATTAAATTCTTGTTTGACTATGTTGGCAGGACTTGGGCTGTGCAGCATAACCCTGAGTATCATGAGCTGATTTTGGTCTGTCACTCTCTATCTATACATCTGTATGCATGCATATAGAGGTTCTCTAAGTCCTATGCATGTATAAAGCAACAAATCTACTTGCCGTAACATTTGCCAAACCTATTTCATGTGCAAGATCTAAGCCACCCATATGGTTCACCCCAGCGTGCATAAAAATTCATGCTGGCCCACTCAACAGGTGGCCACAATATTGAAAGAAATGTATGGATGCATTTGTTTTCAAAACTTTGGCCTACCTGATGAGTTGACCAACCTGATCTGCATGGTGGGACTGCTTGATGTATGACATAAATTGCGCATGCATGGTCCAGGTTGGAACATGTGGTGGCATGCACATGGGTTGCGTTCTACGTGCATGGGCTTACAAAGGTCCATACACGGGCCAGGTCCAATGCCTCTAGAGGCATGGGAGCTAAGGTGTGTTTGTGCCGTTGCTACATGTGTGGTTTATATGGACTGGATAAAAAAATTCATTTAATTGGTCAAAAGGTCAATGGGGCAGAGTCCAAAAATCGCACTGATTGGACAATCCTAACCTTTTAATAGGTGGCTTACAAATGACACTAATAGACAAAGTCATCAATGGCTCACATTCGGTGACCAAAAGTCCGTTTGTCAAATGCTGCATCATCATAAACACGTGCCATGTGTATGGTACATGATCCAGAGGAACAAAAATGCAGGACCTCCAGAGGAAATGGATCAGTTCACAAACACACATGGCTGTATTTATGTATGTGTATACACACACGTATACTTATGTGTATGTACGATAATTTCCCATGTATGTTTGCACACATCCTCATCATCACCATCATAAGCTTGTCCCAGTTAATTTGGGGCTGGTTTTATAAATCCCGTTTCGCAATTCATTCCCAACTAAGAACCTATTGTTTGCAAGTCTTCATATCTTGTAATAATAATGTAAGAAGAATTTGTACTGTTGATAGCGCTATATATGTGTGTGTCCATTGATTCTCGTGTCTAAGTATGATTAACCTCGATCTTATTATGGAAGAAGATTCCCATGGAAGTGACTGCTATGTTCCATCACTCACATACTGATAACGAGCATTCATACATCTCTAGCCATTTACTGTTTACTGATGATGGCTAAGCTTTTGCAGAGTGGGGGAACAGACTCAACCGTCAACTTGTGGTTTGCTTCTGCCTCTAGCAAAGATGATACTACGCCTGAAAGGTTAGCGTAATTTTGAGATCTTTGCTCATGATGGCTAATTATTCACCATTTTTTTAAAATTTTTTTTATTTTTTTTTATTTTTTATTTATTTTTTAGTTTCATAATCTTAAATTTATTCTGGATTTTTTAGCAGTCTGGTGGAGTCACCTACTCGGCGGGTAGATCCATTACTCAACTCCTACAATGACTATGAGGACAGCGTATATGGTAATGCCGCAACAATTAATCTCTTAGTGTAAGCTTGAAATTCACTCAAGTCAAGCTCACAATTTAACCGAAAACACAGGTCTTGCATGGAGCTCTCGGGAACCATGGATTTTTGCATCCTTGTCTTATGATGGGAGGGTAAGAGAACTGCCAATCAGACTCTTACACATTCATGCTACTTACAGTGAAGATTGTCCCTATATAAAAATAATAAATCATCAGCTACATGAATATTATAGTTGGACCGACAAGTGGGACACCGGAACAACTTCACACACTCCTACTTATGCATATTAACTCATGGCTGTGTAGTCTATATAAATAGGGAAATGCTAATGCCTCTAACTTCATGGGACGTTAACAATGTCTCCAAAGCTTTTAATTAACATGTGAAGTGCCAATCATCAATCCAGGTTGTCCATTCATTCATACCACTATTTGTGAGCCATAGTGAAGAAAAAACATGGCAATTATATGATCATATTCCTAAACATTCGAATATTAGCTATTTTGTTACAATCATCCATTTTTACGAGCTGTAGATGCGCTGGATATCATGGTGGGGAGCATCATGGTAGAACGAAACTTCCAGATAGGTTCGAGTGGATGCAGTGTGCACATCATGGTGGGGACAATTTTACTCAATACCATCAGCTACATGAATATTGTAGTTGGACCGAAAAGTGGGACACTGGAACAATTTCACATGCTCCTACTTATGCATATTAACTTGTGGCTATGTAGTCTGTATAAATACGGAAATGCTAATGCCTCTAACTTCATGGGATGTTAACAATATTCCCAAAGCTTTTAATTAACATGTGAAGTGGCCAATCATTGATGCAGATTGTCCATTCATTCATACCACTATTTGCGACTTGTGAGCCATATTGAAGAAAAAACATGGCAATTATATGATCCTAAACCCTCGAATGTGAGCTATTTTGTTACGATCGTCCATTTTTTACGAGCTGTAGATGTGCTTGATATCATGGTGAGGAGCATCATGATAGGACGAAACTTTTAGATAGGTTAGAGTGGATGCAATCCGCACATCATGGTGGAGACAATTTTACTTGATACTATGGGAACTTCCCATAGTTTCGACGCTGTAGGATTCGTTCTAGATGCACGCACACAGAGTCATGGTAGTGGTGATTGACCCATGAACTTTGCCATTTGTAGCTCCTCTTGTACATGTGAGGCTTGTATATGTAAGTCTTGATTATTGTAGGATTGTGTAGAGAATCCTAAAAGATCTAGAATTCTCTAGTAGGGTGTTGTGATAGACTTGTGTGGAATTATCTAGAAGCTTTATAGAGTCCTAACCGTTGGATGAATGTCACATGATACCATCCTAGCCATGTTAAGTATGCTTCTAAAGTTTAACTGGTGCATATATAAGGCTGAGAATTCCTTGTTTAGAACTCAACTTCTCAGTGTTGTATCTTCTCTCCTCTAGTGAATACAAGTGTTAGCATTCAATCTCTTGTGTTCTCTTGAGTTCTCTTGCATTCTCACTAAGTTCTTGGGATGAAGCACTTGTTAGTGCAAGTGGGAGTTAGGCTAACTCAAGTAGCGTCGGAGAGTTGCGTGAATGTGACACAAGTGAGGGTGCTAGCAAGTTAGCCAGTTCATGGTGATTGGTATCAGAGCCTAGTTGGTTCTGTGGGCATTATTATAACATCGGGGTGACCACGATTGAGAATCTTGAGAAGGTGCATGATCCGTCAACGCACCACAAGATGGATTGATCCAATGACTCAATGGTGAGTATGGCTTAAGTTTGTTGGAGGATCACATCAGCAGGTTGGAACTTATCATGGTTGAGGGGGATGGAAAGGTTGGTGAACTTTGAGGGGACCCAACAAGTTCATGAGGAGGTGATCAGGTAGATTGATGAAGATGTGGCAATTACAATGGAGGTGCTCAAGGCCCAAAATGCTAAGGTTCGAGAGGGATGGGGCAGGAGATTTAAGGAGTTGCATACTGAGGTCATCATCTTGGAAAAGGTCGTGACCAACAGTGGGCCTACTCCAAGGGAGGACTCTGGACTCCTGTTCTTTGACCCCAAGTGCTTAAACAGTGCAAGGGATGCCAAAGAGCTGGAGAATTTCTTGTCAGATGGAGTAGCACTTTCGGGCTTCTAAGTTGGCGGACAAAGAGGCTAAAGTGCATATACTATCGTGTACCTCGATGATGACGTGATACCATAGTGTAGGAGATAACATTATGGAGAAGGGTCTTGCACCCATCAAGATCTGGAAGGAGCTGAGGGAGTTGAAGGAAGAATTCCTTCCTGAGATCGTGGATTGTTGGCAAAGGGAGTCTTCTGCAACTCCGCCATGATGCCTCAATTTAGGACTGTGCAGCAATTCACCATCCTGATATTGGACAGCATGGATATGAAGGAGAAAGACACGCTCTTCTTCTTCATGGGTGGCTTTAAGCCATGTGCAGAGCAAGAGCTGTAGTGATTTGGTGTGCAGGATCTTGTCTTTGCCTTTTTGGTGTGGAGAGGAGCTTTGATAGGGCTGAAGATGCTTCTAAGTCCAAGCTGACCAATCACTCCAACAGGAATGGTGGGGAAGGGCAATGTCCAACCAAGGGAAGGGCTGCAATATTCAATAGGTCATAAGAAGATAGAGGAAGCCCAGGAGCACAAAGAGGAGTTCAGGTTGCTTCTTTTGTGATGATGACCATCATGCAAGAGAGTGCTCACAAAGACAAGCCTTAAACTCTTATCTAAGCTAAAGAGGAGGGTGAGGATGGCGGCAATTCAAGTGTTGAGGAAGGTCAAAACACGTAATTGGGAGTTTAAGTGGATGTACAAATCAATGGAAGCCCGATCAAGCTGTGGTGGACAAGGTAGTGAATCGCAGTTCATCTCAAGGGAGAATGTGAAATGACCGGGTGTCGTGGTTGTGGACTCCAACAAGATGAAGGTGGTCAGATTAGAGCCAAATCCATTCATTGTGTGACCAAGGAAGCTAACCGGCAGTCTCTTTGTTGCTTTGCTATGTGCATGGATTTCCTAGACGCAGCTAAGGTGGTTCCAATGCCTTTCCTTGGTGTTGTTTACAATCTCCTGTGGTGCGCATGGGAAGGCCTAGGTCGAGAGTGTCTCAGCCTTGTGGCTAATCAGTCTCAAGGAGAATGAGATCATGCATGAAGAAGAGAAGTAGAGGACGAGGGGATTGTGGTGGGGGCAATTCTCTAGGAGATGGTGAATGCGAGGGGATTGTGGTGGGGGCAATTCTCTAGGAGATGGTGAAGAGATGGAGGAGCATGGTAGGAGAACCACTTTCCTATGATGAGTTCAAGGACAATATACTAGAGCGTGCATATTGGTGAGACTACTTGGACAAGTCTGACATGGTGCCGAAGTACCAGCCTGTTGAGAGGCAACCGGGTGTTGATCTATAGGGTAAGGAGATTAGTTGGCCTCACTTGAGCCGGTATAGATGCTTAAAGTGTGAAGTGGCAGTAGATTCAGGTGCGGGTGCGCTCGCAGGGAAGCGCATGTTTTAGAATGTTATCAAGTATAAATGAATAGGAAGTAGGAACAGGAGTGCGCTTCCGAAGTGCTATTCAGAGCAGGAGCTACACATAGTTTGCAGGATCCTGATGGCTACAAATTACAATGAACAGATTGGAGGGGAGATGGCCGACTGCATCAAGAGAGGTTGGAGCATAGCCAAATGACTGAGGGCCTTAGGGATTGGCTCATAAACAAGGTATTAAAAAACGGCACATAATGACCATTACGTATGTGTCTCCTGTGCCTTAGGGATTGGCTCATAAGCAAGGTATTAAAAGAGAGGTTTGATGCTTTCAAATGTGTCTCATGTGTCTTCAAAAGGAAGAATCGGTGGATCACCTTCTCCTATACTGCAACTTTGGTGCTGATCTTTGGTGGAGTATTCTTCGTCTAGCGGGTGTTTCCTGGTCCATGCCCTCCTCCTTTGACAACCTTTTCTATTCCTGGCACGCGGATTCGGGAGGTGCTTTAGGCAAAAGAAAATGGGGTATCATCTTTTTTGCTGTTTTGTGGGCAGTGTGGGCTGAAATAAATAACTGCTATTTTAGGAACCAATCTGTGACTTCAACTATGGTGTTCTCTAGAGTTCTTTCGCTGTTTAGAGATTGGGCCCCTTGATTTCGGCTGTGGTGTCCTCTAGAGTTCTCTAGAAATTTTTTTCCTTGTTGCTTTGCCGTTTCGGCTTTCTTAATAAAGTTTCTTATCTTTCCAAAAAAAAAGAAAAAAAGAACCATTACATACATTATGTAACAATAACAGTGGGGACCGTTATGCATTACAGGGCTGTTACACGCATGCATGCAATTTGGTCGTAGTGGTCATTATGGACTTATGGCCCATTCTTAATGGTATTGGCAATCATCGCTACTGTTATTGAATACATTGCTCATAAGGGAAGGACTGAGGAACCTTGGAGAAATGGTTGGTTATGAAGGGTGGTGAGCATGTTGTCAAATCTCATATGCCATCATATGCGACAAATATATTTTGTTTGCATATGCCATCGCATACTCACATATGTGATCGCATATTGCTCTGATTTTTATTTTTATTTTTTATTTATTTTTTCGATTTTTTTTTTTAAAATGGAAAAAATCTTAAAAAAATAAAAAATAAAAAAGGAAAAATTATGCCTAATTACCACAAGTGATTTGATTGGTTTCTTTTACCTATTTCATTGTAGTTTGAGTGTTTGAGACTATTAGTCCATCTATAAATTAAGTTATATATTTAATTACTTATATTATCTCTACATAAAATTTAACAAAACAATCAACAAGTTACATTAAGAGAATTATTAAAAACTTCGAACATAAAATTATTGTTGATAAATGATAACTTGATATAGCTTGAACAACTTATAATTTACAAGTTACAACTTAATTTACAAATACAATTTGCAATTTATCAAAAAACAAGTGCAACTTCTAAAGTTACAAGTTTCAATTAATTGACTTATAAATTTAAAATATAAAAAACAAATATACTAATATAAGCTACTATACTCATATGATGTTTGGTTACATGGATTCAACAATCATCTTTATGACCGTTGGGACCTATATGCAATTGCGTATGGAGTATGCCATCACATACTCGCATATGCGATCGCATACTTATTGCGCAAACGTATGCCATCGTATACTATCCTAGATCGCATATGCCATCATGGCATATGTGATCCTTCTGAAAAAATGGCATATGCGATCGCACATGACAACAATGGTGGTGAGTACCATGTGCAAAAGTAGGGTGACCTAGGGGAGGAGTTGTCAAAAGAGAGGATAATTGTGGATCTTCATTGGATGAGGGTGCAACAACTCACACTACATGCAACTAAGAGTAGAATGAGACACTTTGGCGGTTTGAAGATCACTCGGAGATTCATCCATGAGGGCATCAATGCAACAAGTGGAGGTTGACCCATGGACCTAGCCATTTCTAGCTCATCTTGTACATATGAGGCTTGTAGATAATGTGTAGAGACATCTAGAATAGTCTAGCGTCTTGTAGGATTGTGTGGAGAACCCTAAAATGTTCTAGAAATTTTTAGGAGGGTCCTATGCTAGAGTCGTGTCAAATTATTTATAAGCTTTCTAGATAATACCTAACCATGGATATTGCTACATGGCACCATCCTAGCCATGGATATATGCTTCTAAAGATTTTATGATGCGTATATAAGGGAGAGAGCTCCTCTAGAGAGCTCCACATTTGGAATTCAACTCCCTAGAGTCATAATTATTTCCCCCTTGGTATAATAAAAGTTTTCCCATTCAATCTCATGTTCTTTTGAATTCTATTGCATTCTCACTAAGTTCTTAGGGTGAAGTACTTGGGAGTGCAAGTGGGAGTTAGGCCAACTCTAATAGCACTGGGACATTGTGCAAGTGGGAGTTAGGTTCACTTTGGTAGCATTGGGCCATTGTGCAAGTGCAAGTGTTGCATGGGCAAGGGTGCAAAGGAGTTCAAATTCGTAACAATACACTCTAGTTGCATTAGGTTGTTTTGTGTCTCAAGTGCTCTGTGGATGACATGAGAGAGCATAGGAAACAATGCTGGATAGCCCAAAAACCTCTTAATGTAGGGGCCCAAGCAATGATTAGGTTCGCCTTAATTTTTGGGTGTCTGATTTTCATAGTGGGCCAAACTTCTTGGGCAGGTTGTGATGTCATCCACAAAGTTCAGTGGGCCGTACCTGCAATTTCGAGGCTTTTGGGCACCCATCGTTCTCTATTATGTGGCCCATCTAATGACTGGATTGGCATTAGTTCTTTGAGCTGGGTGCAAATCATTATGGGGCACTCCTCTTTGACAGCTTGGATGTCATCCACATAGCATAGTGCCTAATTAGATTATCTTTCCTAGTCTATCTACACAGACATATCCTCGAATTGTGAAAAGTCATGTTTTGTGGAGCTATCGCACCCTTTATTGGAGGTGAAACTCAGGCAGGTTGGTTTGGGTTGGGTTGAGGGTCTGCCTGAGCCCAACCCAACCCGCATACCAATCTGACCCAAAATCCAACCCAAGTGCCCAACCCAGGCCCACCCTGTAGCCAACATGAATTCCTCTATACTCAACCCTAAACTGGCCCAAACGACCTGACTCGATCCAACCCAACCCAAGTACATGAGATTATTCCCAACCTGACCTAAATTTGCTCAAAACATGACACGAAGACCTTGACAAACTGAACCAACCTGACCCGTACTCGGGTTGGGTCATACGAGTTCGGGTTGACTCAAACCCAAGTTGCAGCCCTAGTCTTTATGCACTGACATTCGTGTCCTAGTAATGTGCCAACTTCCATAAGTCAGTACTCTACCTTTTTGGGCGTTTGCTGCTGCTTGCCAAAACTCTTAAAATGAGAACTGTGGTGTTATTTTCTGTCTCAGCCATCAATTTGCAAGCGATCAATCTAAGGTTAGGATTGTCCCATCTGGGATATTTCTGGATCATGGTCTATACAAAGTTTCCACTCAGATCATCAGTCAGTATCACAAACCATGCACCCCAAACTCAGGACATGAGAACACCATATGCATCTTCAGGCCAAGGATCACATACGAGATAAAATGGATACAAATGTAGAAACCTTTCTGACTTGCCTTTGTCAGAGCTGTTTATGGTCTGCAACTCCTATATGATTTGATGTGGTCCATTCTGAATTACAGGTGGTGGTTGAATCAGTAAAGCCATATCTCCCAAAGAAGTGAAAACTAACCTCATGGTGATTGCAAGTTCAGGTGCCATTCTGTATTGTCTGTTGAGAATTATTGTGTTCATCCCTTTCACGAGTAGATATGGAATCTGCTGTGGGTTTTGCATCCTTTCCTCACAGTCCCAAGACATTGTGCATTATTTGTTTTAGAAGTTCTTGTGTTGTTGTTGTTGATGATTTTTTATATATTTTATTATCAAACTTATATAAAGGTATTGAAGAGCCTCAAATCATATCCAACATGTTCTTGGCATGTAATTGTTTATAAACTGAAGGTAAGACTTCTCTAACCATGTTTCTAACCTGGATTTGGTTGAGACGAAGGAGCTTTTAGTAATGCTTTTCCATCCGCAGCTCTGTTTTTGAACCACTTATCCATGATTGATTTGCATTTCTATTGCATTTACATGTAAATAATATGGGGATTTACAGGGTTTGGGCCTTAGCGAAACAAATGATTTGCTCAAATGCTGGATTCCATTCATTTGTGTCCCATGCTCAGGGGACTTTGTGGATCTGGTGAGCCCCATCATGTGTCAGGAACGACACCAAATATCTTGCAGCTTGGAAGACCTTAACCCTTTGATTGTTGGCTATTTCCTTTGCACGTGGATCTTTGCCGTTAGTATTTTGGCACATGCACCCATGGTGGGCCCTTTGAGATAAATTTTCTGGTTCACCCCCCTTATGTATGGGGTACTGTACATCATCAAATTCTAAAACAGCCCATGATAGTGACCGGGAATACATGAAGAGGCATATCAAGAATGTCCTTCAAAAGCCTCCTGGGGAATGGAAGCTCTTTTGTCAATAGCATCTCTTCCGGAACCTAGAGCGATGGCATCTCTTCCGGAACCTAGAGCAATCAGAAACATCGATCTAGTTTACCATCACATGAAGGGTCTGAATGTTTAGAAATTGCGGATATCCGGATTTACATTTTGGAAGGTTTGATCAGACCACATTTTAGGCAGAACTGTTTTGAGATTATGCAATTGTACAGTATGCCATTTGTGGATGCAAAGAAAGTGAATTTGCATTCGGTGTACTTTGTTTTTGTTGTCCACAATCAATATCATGTTCAGTTCATTTATGCCATGAAACGAATGGGCTAGAATCAATATCCTGTTCAATTCATATATGCCGTGAAATAAATGGGTTATTAATTTTGGATGGCTGTGAATCAGTCTCAAAATACCCTAGTGCAATCTGCACTGCACGTTCATGGTCAGAATGGACAGCTGAACTGAGCAAAAGCAATAAGGTGCAACTATCCATATTCAATGGGAGAAATTGCAGCTAACATGGCTAGGATTATCGTGCCACTTGACTTTTACACCGTCGTGCCTCCATGTGGTGGCCCACTAGATTGATGGTTCCAGTGATAATAGACGTTGCCCATGTGTGGTGATGCTAAAATTGCAGAGAGCCTCAATTTCAAGCGCCAAACTTCTGTTAGTGAGGCTCTACTTGGCTGTTGTAATAAATATACTAGGGGTGAATATGGATGTACCGCCTCATTTAGAGGAGAATTTTGAGCCAACAGGGTAAGCTTGAAAATTGGGCATTCAGAGAATTGTCTGCTCTTTTGACTTAAAAAGGCTACGTCCAGTAGGCCCAGCATATCCAATTCCAATCAACAACTTAGGAGGTATTGCTGACTGGCTTAAGGCATTGGTTTGCTAAATTGTGTGGAGTCATGGGGTATATCTGAATATCCATCCTTTGATATTGTGGCCTAAAAATGCTGTGGATGATAACACAGCAGGGGCATTCATTGAATCAAATTCATTTATCAAAGTGTATGTCCTTTCAATATTGGAGGTTTCCATGGTATCCCCATCCATGGCTAGGCCTATCTTTTTAGCAGGTTAGGCTCATCGAACCATGGCCTTAATATATACATGATACTCTAACTCACATCTCCAAGGGTTCAAAATTAGGGGAAATCAAATGCTTGAGTATTCTAGTACCCACTACCCTCAAGATTACAGGCATTTGGATGAGAAGCGGATTGCGTAGCGAGTAACTCACGCTTAGTGTACTGAATAAACTCTGTGAGGTCCACCATGATTTATGTATTTTATCTGCTCCGTCCATCCATTTTAACAGATAATTTTAGGGCTTGAGACCAAAAATTAAAAATATACAATGTTCAAATGGACCACACCACAGGAAATAGAAGAATTGAATGTCTACCGTTGAAAAATTCTTAGGGGCCATGGAAGTTTTGGATCAAGGTTATATTTGCTTTTTCCCTTCATCCATGGCCGTATGATCTTATGAACAGTTTGTATGACAAATAAACATTACTGTGGGGCCTAGAAAGGTTTCAACGGTGGAAATCATTATCCACTTCATCTTTGTATATGCTTTAATTTTGGGTTCAACCCCTTAAATTAGATGGAAAAATGAATGGACGGCGTGTATAGACTACATACATTCAAGGTGGGCCCAACTGAATTTACTAAGTACCATAAGAGTGTACTGAGTAACTCGCCACGCAATCCGATTTCATTTGATGATGATGGGCGCTAAAAATCTTGGCAATATAAATGCCCCAATAAATGGGAACTTTTAATTTCTAAAACGATAATGGAATTTCTTCCAATACACATCTGGGATTTCTCAATTCTCACCTTGGGTCATTGAATCAAAAGTAATTTTTATAGTGGAATGGACTGTGAAAGGTGTGTGGCCCATATGATGGAGGGTCTAAATTTGTGATGACACTATTTAGGTCATTCGTTTTCGTCGTCATTGATTCTCAAACTATAGTCACCTATACAAAATGATTTTTGGGAGATGGATGCATATGAAAGGTGTTTAGAGCACTATAAGTTATAGTGCTCCTGGTTGCATTGGTTCACTTGGACAGTCCATTCGGTCGATCTGAACTGTCTATTAAGTCCAAAACATTTTCATTGGTATCAAACAAAAGTATTACTGATCGGATGACCAATTTGTCTTTGATTTGGCCTTACTTTCCACAGCCATCCAATTTTGAAGCCATGCATGCGATGGTTACAATTGCCCAGCAAACGCGATTCTTCATATTCATAAGTAATCCATGACAGGCCCTAACAAATAGATGGATCAAATTATTGATTGGACCTACATTGTGTAAATTGTCTTGACCACCCATATTAAAGACCACTAATTAAATGCTTATTATTTGTGAAACGGGGTTGATGTTTGTATGATAGCCCATGAAATGTGCATTGAACTCAATGATCAGTCTTGATCAATCGTTTTATTAAGTTTTTGAAAGGGACTGGGAGCACTACGACTCAGTGCTCTGAGAGCACCTGAGCATCCCTCATTTCGTCGTGAGATTATTTTCAGCCTCTCAACTATTTGCAAGCATATTTATTTTAAGACGCAATATATTTTGGTCTTTGAAACACAATGCATCTCTTGAGGTGAGATTATCAATCCAATTGGAATAAGCATGTGTAGACACTCCACCCCAGCAAATTGTGAACCTATTTCAACTCTAGTAGATGACTTGAGAGGTGGAACCCTTGAGAAGCCTACCCATTAAATTCAGAACCCAAATCCATAATAAAGCCCAAGGTTCCACAGAGCCACTGAACTTCATGTATAAATTTAGAGGGCAAATTCTAACAGGGTAGCAATAATATTGCCGCCCATGTTTATTTTGATAGTCTAGGACCATGGCGGGTCATCGGGGAATTACTTCAAGCTGCTATGATAAAATGAACAGATCTCTGCATCATGCCCATTTTAGCAAATTTGAGGACATAGAGAGTCACCAGAGGGATGGCTGAGTGCGAACATGCAAAATTTATGTAAGGATTGTTTCTTAATTAATCTTTATAGATTTGGAAAGATAGCAGGATCTCTCCTAAGATCTCCCAGACAGCAAGCTATAAAGAGATCTTTTGATAGCCATTTTAGCTTCTCAAATATGTGAAATTACTTGTTTTACCACTTATCAAAGTAAATTCATAATGCCACATATCTCTCAACCGATGTTTGCCCTTTATGTTACTACTAATTACCAAAAGACCAGACCATCCTTTATAAATAGAGGCCCACCCCGTCATTTCAAGACAACATAATGCTTGGGAGAAAGCCATTTTCTCAACCCAAGGAGAGAGTGAGGGTAAGAGTAGAAGTGAGACTGAGAGTAGAGAGAAGAGTGACAGTGTGCCACACTTATCTAAGTCTTTTAACCCGGTCTATGCAAGTATCTAACTATCTTATTGGTTCAAGATTGATGGAATAAGGTCGAGATCCGAGGCCTACGATCATCTCCTCTTAGGAGCGTCCTAAGTCTCATTTCCTCCTCTCACATCTACGTGCATAAGCGACCATCTAACTGTCCATTTTAGTATTTGTCTTTATATTTGCATATCCTCCCTCTTATATACCCCATGTTTATAATTTAACACTCGATTGTATGCTCTACACCTTCCCTGACTCTCAGATCCTATTGGATCAAAAGTCAAGGGTTGCTTGAATGTTCCCTTTCTATTTTCTTTTGTAGACACCCATCCGGTCGACAGCCTAGTGATCACAACACTCGAGATGTGGACGGTTCCTGACTCCCGAATCCACTAAAAGCCTAAACATAAGGCAAGCCCAACTTAAGCCAAATTAAGTCCGAACCTAAAACCCAAGCCAAACCAAGTCCCAAGCCATTCCCAAAGGCCTAGCCAACCTCAAAATCAAGCCAAATTTGAGCTACATGTAAGCCACATTCAAGCCAACTTCAGAGTCTGAAATTAGGCCCAAGTTCAAGCCCAATAGTATTTAGTGCCCATCCCAAGCCCAAACCATAGTCTTAGGAGGAAGTCCAAACATACCATTTGCCCAAATCTAGGGTTGAGCCACATGGCATGCAATACTTTGAAATGACACACAAATTGGCGTAGCTGGAGCTGCGCCAAAGATGGTTGTGGGGACACAAAAAAAGGTTCTTTTATCTCAAATTACAAGCCCACCACTTGGACTCAAAATGCCCATATCCCCTCCTCTTTTTCCAGTTCATGTCACCCATCCAACTTACCAGATATTTTCACGTGGCACTCCTCTCTCCTCCACCAATCACACCATTCCACATCAGCTTTTACCCCTTAAGATCTCCTAAATCACCAAATTTCCACCCCAAAATCCGATACATATCCTCTTCGCTCCTCATTTCACACACCAACAATCCATCTTAGGGGAGAGAGAGAGAGAGAGAGAGAGAGCCCATTTGCCAAAGCCATATTTTCGGGTCCCTTCTCCAGCCCACTTATAGCCCTCCTTTAAGCCTAGGCTCATCCAGTCCATGACCTCGAATCCCTTAGGTCACCCTCATTCATACTCTTTACCCTTAGTCACCACATTCACCCCACCTTCCAAACAATCAAGCACCATTCGTTCAAATCTTAACTCATAACCAAGCCTCTCAATCGAGTAAACCATCAACACTCATCCATTCAGGTCGAGCCTCATGTTTGATAAAGAAGTCGAGATAAAGTGAAGGGCTCTGATCATCTCCTTGGCCAAGAGTTTCGAAGATCTTCACCCTACAACTTAAGCCTCATCAAATTGCAAGCCCAAGATACAAGATTATCATTCCTTGCATTTGCATATTCCATCTGCATCATTACATTCTCTTCAACCCCCCTACTTTTCTAGGCATTCTCTAGGTGTAGGCTTTGTGCTTGCTGAATTCTTGAATCCTATCACATCAGAAACTTGAGCTACCTAGTTTAATTTTTTTGTTCTTTCAAATCTTCCTTAATACCAATTGTAGGATGAAGTGCCCTTTTGCATTCTATCATAGCTATCTCTGGGTCAAACTTGTTGGGTCTGTATCCCAACTTCTTCCTGACGTGTGGCTGCAGCCACCGTAGAGAAAACTGAAACTTGAAGAAGAAGAGAGAACTTTTGCTGTATTTCTTATTATGTTAAAATCGTATTACACTGTTACCTCTTATAAACTTTCTTATCATGTAAAATGACTAATCTATCCCTGTCTAGATACATCCCAGAGGCAGCTAGAGAAAGAAAAAAATTCAGAAAAAATCTACTGTTTATCTTCTCCCAACTAATATTCTAAACTTAGAAAAAACTCACAGTTAGCAAAATCTCACAGCTAGCATGCACAGCTAGCATGCACAGTTAGCTCAAAGGATCCTTTATACGGTTTTGGATTTGCACAAATCCTCCACCGTATCCAACACTCCCCTTCAAACCAAAACCGGCTTCATTCCGAGCATCGTTCTTAGTCGTTTGAATGCGTCAGTCGGCAATGCCTTTGTGAAAATATCCGCTACCTATTCCGTAGTATGACAATACACTAATTTCATCATTTTCTGCTTCACATGATCTCTCAGAAAATGATATCGGGTATCAATGTGTTTGCTTCTTCCATGCTGCACCGGATTTTTAGCTAGCTCGATTGCCGACTTGTTATCCACATATATGACTGTAGATTCCTCCTATGGATGCTTCAGCTCCTTTAGTAGATTCCTTAACCAAATTCCCTCATAGACGGCGGACGATGCTGCCATGTACTCTGCTTCACATGTGGACAGCGCGACCACACTCTGCTTCTTCGAATTCCATGTGAAAGCTGTCGACCCAAGATAGAAAGCATAGCCTGTGGTGCTTTTTCTTTCATCTTGGTCACCACCCCAATCACTATCACAGTATCCATACAACATCGCCTCATCATTGTACGAATAAAAGAGACTAAATTCAATAGTCCCTTTGATATACCTCAGTACTCGTTTTGCAGCTAGCCAGTGTGACTCTTTTGGGGCTTCCATATACCGGCTTAGAAGCCCAACACTGTAGACTATATCTGGCCTAGTGATTGTGAGGTACCGTAAGCTTCCGATTAGGCTCTTGAATAGGGTTGAGTCGACGTTTGTTCCTTCTCCATCTTTCGTGAGCTTTAGGCCTGTTGTAACAGGTGTATTTACGGCTTTACAGTCGACCATCTGAAACTTCTCAAGAAGTTCCTTTGTGTACTTCTTCTGGGATATGTGAATGCCGCCGACTTGTTGCTTCACCTCAATGCCCAAGAAGAAAGACATCAATCCACCATCAGTCATCTCGAACTCTTTGAACATAGCCTGCTTGAATTCTTCAAACATCGTCTGGCTGTTCCTAGTGAACAACAGATCATCAACATATAAACAAGCTATAAGCATATCACCACGGACATTCTTCTTTGTGTAGACGGCATGCTCATATGGACATTTGACAAAACCATTCTCTTGAAGATAACCGTCGATCCGTGCATTCCAAGCACGGGGAGCTTGCTTCAACCCATACAGAGCTTTCTTCAACCGATACACCTTGTGTTCCTCCCCTTGCATGACAAAGCCTTCAGGCTGGTCAACGTATACTTCTTCTTCGAGTACCCCATTTAGGAATGCAGATTTCACATCCAGTTGGTAGATCATCCAACTGTGATGAGCTGCAAGGGAGATAATCATTCTTACAGTGTCAAGGCGAGCAATTGGGACAAAGACTTCTTCATAGTCTACCCCATATTTCTGTTTGTAATCTTTTGCTACGAGCCTTGCTTTATATCGTTCGATCTTACCATCGGCATTCCGCTTGATTTTATACACCCATTTGAGACCAATGGTCTTTTGACTTTTGGGGAGTGAGGTCAACGTCCATGTTCGATTCTTCTCGATGGCGTGAATCTCTTCTTCCATAGCCTTTCTCCAACATTCTTCATTCACAGCCTCCTCGAATGTGAGAGGCTCATGATCTGCATACAGGCAAAGTAAATTCACTTTCTCAGTTTTTGCATAGATGTCGTTGAGGTTTCTCATTTTAATAGGAGCCAAGGTTAAAGGAGAATCGGATGAAGATGTGCTGGATGAATTTTGATTTGATGAAGTACTTCCAGAAGAGATGGAACGTACTCCTGGACTTCTGCGATCTGAAGGGGGTGATGTGGGTGTCTGCTCCTGATTCACATGCCTCTCTTCTTCATATTCTTCGCCTCAACCTGACTTTCTTTGGCCGAATCTTCCTGGTTCCACTTCCAAGATTCTTCCTCGCAGAACACTACATCTCTACTTACCACCAGCTTATTGGTTAGTGGGTTGTAGAGCTTGTATGCCTTTAACTCTTCGCTGTAGCCGATGAAGATGCACTTCTCGCCACGATCATCAAGTTTTTTCCTTCTCGCTTCTAGAACTTGAGCGTAGGCGACACACCCAAAGATCTTAAGGTGAGCCACGCTCGGCTTATATCCACTCCATGCTTCCTGCGGTGTCTGGAATCTGACACTCTTGGTCGGACACCTATTAAGCAGATAGGCAGTACATGCAACCGCCTCTGCCCAGAACTTCTTTGGCAGACTTTTCTCCTTCAGCATGGTCCTCGTCATGTCGAGGATGGTGCGGTTCTTCCGTTCTGCAATTCATTTTGTTGTGGCGTGTACGTTGCAGTGTGTTGTTGTTTAATGCCATGTTCCCTGCAATATTCTCGAAAAACATTTGAGGTGTACTCCCCACCTTTGTCAGATCTAAGGGTTTTTATTTTAAGACCACTTTCTTTTCAACAAGAGCCTTAAAATTTTTAAAAATAGTAAAAGTAGCAGACTTCTCTTTGATTACATACACCCACAATTTTCTACTGAAATCGTCAATGAAGGTAATAAAGTATTTATTACCTCTAAGAGAGATTGACTCTAATGGTCCACAGATGTTAGTGTGAACCAATTGCAACGATTCTCTTGCTCTTCGGGATACTCCACTCGGAAAGGAGTTCCTTTGTTGTTTTTCAAGTGTGCACGCCTCACACACATGTTCTGGAACTTCAATCGCAGGTAATCCATGCACCATGCTTGATGAGGACAGAAGTTTCAGGCCACTGAAATTTAGATGGCCAAAGCGAAGATGCCACATCCAGGAATCATTCTTTGCTTTTCCGTAAAAACACTTCTCAAGCATTGTGTTTATATGGAGAGGAAACATACAATTCTTCGCCATCTGGACTTTTACAATCAAACGTTCATGCATATCTCTTATTGAAAGAGAAGAGTTCTGCATGTATATGACATACCCTTTTTCGAGGAGTTGTCCGAGACTCAATATGTTACTTTTTATGTTGGGCACGTAGTACACATTGGAAATATAGTTTGGAACACCATTCTTCTGAAAGATTTTGATTTTACCTTTACCTTTCACTGACATTTTTGATGAGTCTCCAAACGTTACATCACCATGAACTCCTTCTGTGAGTTCCACAAAGAGTTTCTTGTCTCCGCACATGTGATTACTTGCACTCGTGTCGAGATACCATACATCCTGCTGATCACCACCTTTCTCTTGTGCAAGGAGAAGTGTGGAGCTTTCTTGTTCATAGCCAAATGCTTCGGCATAGTTGGATAGCTCATCTTGATTCACCGGCTTGCTCCAACAATCAGATGCATAGTGGCCAAGCTTGTTACAATTATAACACTGGATGTTCTTTGTACTTCCTCGTCCATGCATCGATCTGCCTCTACCATTTCCTCTTCCACGGAAATTGGTATTTTTCGGCTGGTTTTGGCCATGGCTTTGTTGATATCCATGCCCTCTGCCTCTTGCGCGATTGTTAGCGAAACGTCCACCACGTTGTGAACTTCCACGTCCACTATTGTTATCATTCAGAGTCAATCTTGACTCCAAAGCTTGTTCCATTGGCATGGAACTGGCATCTTCTGCATTTGTTGCTCATGAACTTGCAACGATCCCATCAACTCCTCAATGGAGAGTTTCTTAATATCTTTTGATTCTTCGATCGCCACAACCACATGCTCAAACTTGGTTATGAGGGTGGTCGAAGTATCTTTTCAATAACTCGGACATCTTCAATCTTTTCACCATTTCTTTTCAAATTATTGACAGTTACAAGCAAACGCGAAAAATAATCAGTAACATTCTCACCTTCCTTCATGTGAGTCGCTTCGAACTCGGCTCTTAATGTTTGAAGGCAAACCTGCTTCACTCGATATACACCCTTGAAGATGGTGCCAAGAGTATCCCATGCTTGCTTGCTTGATATTGCTTACGAAATCTTTTCAAAGGTGGATTCATCCAACCCTTGATAAAGGAGAAACAAAGCCTTATTGTCTCTCTTCCTTTGATATTTTAGAGCGATCTTTTCTTCATTGGTGAAGGCGGCTTCTTCTTCCATAGTGGGTTCTTCATACCCATCGGTGACGATCTCCCATAGTTCTTGCGACCCGAACAACGCCTTCATTTGGATGCACCATTTTTCATAGTTGTCTTTTGATAACTTAGGAACCTGCGGCTGGATTGTGCTGGCCATCTTTTATATTTAAAAAAATGGAATGGCTGATTTTTTTGAAAAATGAAGGGAAATGGATGAAATAGAAATCTGAATATTTGAAATCTGATTTTTCTGAATGATTTTTTTTTAAACAGATTTTTTTAACCTGCGGCTGCGGCTGCAATCTGATTTTTCAAAAATAGAAATTTTTCTGAAAACCTGTGGCTGCAATTTGATTTTTTTCAAAACAGATTTTTTTTTTGAAAACCTGCGTCTGCAATCTGTATTTGAAAATAGAAATCTGAACCTGTGGTTCTTCCACGTCATTGCTTGCTAAACCTCCTATTTGCAGACCCAAAACAGGTAGAGTAGGACCTCCTTCTCACGGCTGATATGGCCCAAGGATAAGCGGCTCTGATATGGCCCAAGGATCAGAGGCTTTGATACCACTTTGTTGGGTCTGTATCCCAACTTCTTCCTGACGTGTGGCTGCAGCCACCGTAGAGAAAACTGAAACTTGAAGAAGAAGAGAGAACTTTTGCTGTATTTCTTATTATGTTAAAATCGTATTACACTGCTGCCTCTTATAGACTTTCTTATTATGTAAAATGACTAATATATCCCTGTCGAGATACATCCCAGGAGCAGCTAGAGAAAGAAAAAAATTCAGAAAAAATCTACCATTTATCTTCTCCCAACTAATATTCTAAACTTAGAAAAAACTCACAGCTAGCAAAATCTCACAGCTAGCATGCACAACTAGCATGCACAGCTAGCTCAAAGGATCCTTATACAGTTTTGGATTTGCACAAATCCTCCACCGTATCCAACAAAACTCTAGTAGCTACAGGATACTTGTTCCTGGCTAACTAGTAGAAGTTAGGTCCATTTGTTTATTTTCCTATTAGTTCTTCTTGGATACTAGTTGTCAAGTCCATTTGTTTATTTTCCTATTAGTTCTTCTTGGATACTAGTTGTCAAGCAGAGTGCGTTTATGTGTTCTCTCACAAATACCTTCAGGGCGAACTCTAACAGTTATGGGATACTTGCTCGTGGCTAATTAGTAGAAGCTAAGTCCACCTGTTTCTTTTCATATATATTAGTTCTTACTAGATACCAGTTGTCAAGCAGAGCTCCTTTTTGTGTGCTCTCATAACTACCTCCAGGTCAAACTCTAGTAGGATACTTTCCTGTGGCTGACTAGTTGAAGTTAGGTCTCATTTTTTTTTTCCTTTTTCCTTTTTATAGTTCTTCTTGGATACTAGTTGTTGAGTGGAGCGCCTTTTTATGTTCTCTCACAACCATTTCTAAGTCGAACTCTAGTGATTACAAAGTGCTTATTTGTATCCGACTAGTTTATACCCTTTGCATTTAATAAGATAGCTTTAAAATTGATAAATCTCTTAAAATCTACTTAATCACATAAAGTAAAAACCGCACTTTGTGGGGCTGAAAGGGTGTTAACACTTCCCTCTCATAATCGAGGTTACTTACTCAGAATCTCATGCATAGATCAGGAGTTAATGCAAAATAGGGAGTTTTTAGATTCTCTAATTTCTAAAGATTTTGTAGGGTCTAGCTGATTGCGAGATTTAAGTTAACTGGCTAGTGGCAACCCCAAGTCAAATATATTATATGCATGAGTTAACGTACATACACCGGAAAAAAAATAGTGTGGGCTCCAAAAACCAACATCCATAGAGTGACGACTCCACTAGGGATTTGCTAGTATCACTGGCCAAGATGTCACGCTCCAAAATCTGGGTACCTGAGTAGGGCTACTCGAGACCGGAATCGGAAGCCCGTGAACTATATTATTTGGGTAGTAATACAACACACACAATCATTCAATTCTAAATACAACCAACCTTAAAATAAATGGAAGTTTTATCGAAATAAATTCAAACCAACATATAATCAGATATCCATAGGTTCCCATTACATATATAATTAGAAATCAAACAAAACCTAGTGCATTTAAAGAAGCTAATAATATAAATCAAACTAAACCTAATGCACTCGAATAAACTAATAATCAATATCCGAATGTTCGATCTAGTACATCGATAATTGAAAATTAAACTAAAACTAATTAGGGTTGTACATCAAACTGAGTCAAGTTGAGGTGGGCTAAGCTTAGCTTGACTCGTCCATGCTCTCCTCCGAGCTCGGCCTCGAGCTTACCAATGGAGCTTGACTTGTTTGCCAAACCTTTCAGTCGAGCTCGAGGTGAGCTAGTGGATCGAGTTGAGGCGAGCTTACCTTGAGTCGATTCGAGCCTGCTCCCAACCCAACTTGCACCCGACTCAACCTAGCAACCCGACCCAAACCACATCCGACTCAACCTGGCCACCCAACCCAACTGACCCAACCCGCACCCGACCTAACTCATGAATTAAATATTCAATTAACAATATATATATAATATTAGATAGAGCTATAGAGGTACATTGTTGTTGGTGTTGAGAGAGAGAGAGAGAGAGAGAGAGAGAGAGAGAGAGAGAGAGAGAGAGAGAGAGAGAGAGAGAGAGAGACTATGGAGCTCGGAGTGGTGAGTTGGGTAAGGAAGGGAAATGGTAAGAAAGGGACGGACGGTTAGGGTAGTATTTAACTTTTAACGTGTGTGTGTGTGTGTGTGTGTGTGTGTGTGTGTGTGTGTTATGTGGTGTGTGTATGTGTGTGTGTGTGTGTGTATATATATATATAAAACTTGAGAAAGCTAGAATCATGGTCAAATCAAACCAAACCCTGATCCAAAACCTTAATCTAAACCAAACCCTGATCCAAAAAATCCTAATCCTTACCTGAGCCATCACGAGCCACCACTCAAGCCAAAATGCACCCATTTGAGCTTAAAAGCCTGAGAAGAGGACCACCCGACAAAGTGGAGCATCAGATAAAACCCATCGAACAAAGCCCAACCTAAACTAGGCCCGGGCGGTAGTCTGACTACCGTCAGCAGTAGTCCAACTACCTCCAGCGGTAATCGGATTACCTCTGAACGTGAGACATGTGTGTCCTCTGAGCAATAGCTGCTCTTGTCTTAAAGTCAACTTTCTCAGGGATTTAATCCTCTAGCCTCCATTATTTACTATTTTGCCAACCCGAAGAGCCAATGAGAGAGCGCCACGTGGCATCCCTCTCTCCTCAACCAACCCCAAGCTGCCATGTCAGCTTTTACCCCTCTTAAACCCAGCAATTACAACAATGCCATCACAAAAGGCTATAAATAGCTCTTTCCTCTTCACATTTCACACACAACAACAACTCCTCATCCCTTAAGAGAGAGAGAGAGAGAGAGAAGAGAGAGAGAGAGAGAGAGAGAGGATAGGAAGGAGCTCCCAAGCCTCTAAGTTCAGATTTTTCCAGCCACTTCTTTGCCTCACCTCAACCATCTCAACCCCTCGGTCTAGCCCGGATTGGTTATGGTGTACTTCATGTTCTAGCTATCTCAAGAGAAAGCCAAAGATCATCTCGTTTACATACAAGCACTCATTATGACATTTATTCCCTTCTCAACCCCCCTGCTTCTCCATATCTCTAGTGAACGTATGCTATGTGACTTGCCGTATATCGGATCCTGTCACATCAGAAATTTCTAGCAATCTAGTTCGGTTTTCTTCATCTTTATGCATAAGCATCATTATATCCACCCTCTAGACACATCATTGGACGTATGCTCTGTGGCTTGCCAAAATCTTGGATCTTGCCGCATCAGAAATCCGTGTGTGCCTAGTACTAATCCAACTATATCATTCATCCCTTGAGATTTCTTACCACACTAAGTAGAGATCATATATTTATACGGGTAGAGAGGTTGCCTAACACCTTCCCTCTTTGTGACCGAGTCCCTTACCCGAAATTCCGGATCGCAGACCAGGAGTCAATTTAAGGTAGGAGAGTCTTTGAATTTCTACAACCTTACGTATTCCGCGGGTTATAGCCGACTATGGGATTCTGAGATTAATCGGCTAGTGGCGACTTCAACATCCACAAATCAGCTTAATCATCCTCACCACCACCAAAACATAACATATATCAATCAGCGTGGGCGTCGATTTCCAGCGTTCACAAAATGACGACTCCACCAGGGACTTTGCTAGAGCACATATATCAATCAGCGTGGGTGTCGATTTCCAGCATTCACAAAATAACGACTCCACCAGGGACTTTGCTAGAGCACACTAGGTGAGACCCGATTCGAAAATGTGTGGTATTCCAATTTCAAGGGACATTCATCACTGCATTCATATATATATATTAACATCTTTGGGTACGCTTGTTTGGACATCAATCCTAGCCGTGACTACTCGATCACATGCAGCTATGGCTACCCATGAGGAAGAGCCGGCAGCTCTGCTAGCTTCTGAAGCATCAGCATCGGCACCGATACCAGCATCGACACCGGCGCCGACACCTCCGGCAGCTCCAACAGACTCACCAGCTAATGTAACCATAAATGAGATGGCCCAAAGTCTCCGAGCAATGCAGGATCTATTGCTTCGCCTAGTGCCATGCGCCATACCAAGCATGCAGGCGGCACAACCTAGTGCTCAAAACAATTCAATCCTACAACCTCCCTTTGCTTCCTCCCTTCCTCTTCTAGCAAATCCCATTCTACCTTTTCCTATAGAATTAGCACATGATTACCAACATTTTCTTCCTAGTAGGAGATCTGGTCAATTTCAAGGGGCAAAACCCCTCTCATATGGTCCTTCTGAACTCGTAGAACTTCGGAGCAATTGTGTGATGTGCAGAGGAAGCTACAGAAGTAGCAAGGGGTAGATCTCCCATCCACCAAGTTCAGGGATCTTTGCCCCTTTCCTGATGCAAAGGTACCTCAAGACTTCGAGGTACCAAAATTCAACAAATATGATTGAATTAAAAAAAAAAATGCGAGTTTTGTTCTCAGTCGAAGGTAACAAGGAAAACTTTCCCTGTTATTGAAAAAAATTCAGAGTTGTTAGGTTTGATACACTTTGATATTTTTTTTTTCTTAAAAGAAATCTTACTACTGTAAGAAACACTTTGTTACTTTTATAGATGATCATTTCATATACTTGATTACTATGTTTTTACTTTCATCTTGGTGAGTAACATCTGATTAGTGAGTTTGATGAAAATACTTAGTCAATCTCCATATGGAAGGCATGGGTAATCTTGTGCAGGGGAAAAGATAGTTGTTGGGCAACATTTAGGAAAGGAAAATACTCAATCGATCTCCACTTGGAAGGCAGCGGGATGCTTGTTCCCTTGGGCCTCGCCTCTATGGAAGAATATTCGTAAAGCCTTTGCGTCTATTTTGTCTAGTTCCCGTTGGATGCTAGGGATAGGGTAGTGCAGGTTCTGGGTAGACGATTGGACCAGATTTGGGCCCCTTGTGGACTGGAAGCTCCAGTTTGCCCACCCTTAACCACAGCAAACCAAGGTCGATACCTTTATTGGCCTTGATGGATGGAGGGATGTGGAAGCGGCCAGGAATCTCCTCCCGTCCTTGGTACTTGATCACATGGTGGATGGGGGGTTCTGTACCTCTAATGCGGAAGACAAAGAGGTGTGGGTTGCTTCTTCATTAGGCGAACTTTGGGTTGGTCGAGCTTGGAGATCTTTTAGACCCCCGGGTGTGAGAAAATTGTGGCTCATTTGGGTGTGGCACTCGAAGCTGCCCCCTAAAATATCTCTTCTTTCATCGAGGATCATTCATAAAGCCATTCCGGTTGCTGATAGATCACAAAGAAAAGGGGCCCATTTGGCATCAAAATGCGTTTGCTGCCACGACCCGAATGCGAGACACACAAAATCAATTGATCACATTTTCTCCTCAGGAGAGCTCGCATCCAAAGTGTGGAACTATTTTCAGCCGGTCTTCAAGGTTCACTCTTCCAACCAAGATTCAGCAGTCATCAGAGCATTAAAATGGTGGGTAATTGCTACATCAACTGACCAACTGCACACCTTCAAGGCCCTCACCCCCTCACTATTTTTTTGGGAGATCTAGATGTCCACAAATGTGGCGAGATCGAGAATATCCCAACTTGCCTAGAGAAAAGTTATAGTATAGCTTGAATCCAACTCTGGATCGGCCGCCTCACGTCAACCCTCCCTATCCCAAAAATAATCAAACGTTCTTCAGCTCTAGCCTTATCTGAGCTAGGTATCGGGGACAATCCAGGCTTTAAAAGCAGTTCCAACTGATCAAGTGGGTTAGGCCAAAGATGGGATGGGTTAAGATCAATGTTGATGGCTCCTCGTTAGGGAACCCGGGCCTTTTTGGGGGTATTGGTGTTGGTAGAAATAGTGAGGGAGACTTTCTTTTCGCATTCTCTTCCGGGTTCAACTTTGGCTCCAACTCGAGGGCAGAAATCAGTGCAATCTGGGAGGGCCTCTCCCACTGTGCGAACTTGGGCTACCCCAAAGTAGAGATAGAAAGTGATTCTAAAGTGATAGTTGATTAGGGTCGAATATTGCATAGCAGACCCGGTAATTGCCTAATGATACGTACATGATAACGCTTAATGGAGTGTTTTGACCGTGTTTTCATTGCAGGACGTAATAATGAGCGTTGGACTGAAAAGAGAATTAAAAGTATGGATTTGATGATCCAAAGCCACCAGAGCACGGGATGGACTCCAGAGAACCAAGATCGACAGATTTATACACCAAGGATCCGAGGAAATCAAGCTGTTCACGTTGAAAAGGCCCGAAAATGGTCCAGAATGCAAGATCACATGGTTCCAGCCATCCGATTGGCTCGAAACTTCATACATTTTCTAAGGGCCACAAATTAACCGTACATATAAAATTTCATCCCTTGGATCACTATAGAAGTGCCCCAACTGGCAAATCAGCCCACAAACCGTTGATCCCTGGCCCACCAGATACCTGGATATGCCTCAATTTCGGACTCAACGCCTAAAGTAATATGAGGAAACGGATGGACGAAGCAGATTTCGCACGAACATCACAGAGGACCCCACATGAGGGTGGACGTGCATATAGTGCACGCCCACCCGAGTTGCACCGGACCGTGCAGTCCGGTCAAAGCAGGCCTTGACCGTGCTTCCTTAAGAAAATCAGAAACGGAGCGTAAAGACGTTGTCCGTCCGATTTTTGGTTGTGGGCCCCACCCTTTGAGCATTCGGATGATCGTGATCTGGACCGTTCATTTGTACGGGCGTCGGCTGACCCTCACCTAGGTGTCCTTTTGGACCCATGCGTGGGTAAACACAGAGATCTCTGGTTAAACGTAAGATGGACGGTGGACCAAATCATCTTGTGGGCCACACCTATTTTACTCCGCGAAGTACTCATTTCAGGTTGGTTTTTGTCATGGAATCAATGGACGGAGTGGATTTCAAAAATTCGTGAAGGAGTGGGCCCCACCACCACCATCGCAGCGGAAGAATCCGCGTCCCTGTTCGCAGCATCCATAACAGAGACTGTCGGTTTCTATTGTGGGCCCCACCTGTCATCCGAGCCGGTGATCCAGACCGTCCATTAGATCTCTAAAGCCCCTGTTACCAAGGCTTAGTTGACAAGATCTAAAGAAACAAAAGGGAATGAGATCTTAACCGTTCGAAAGAAGGATTGACGGTAGAGCAGAAAAAAACAGGTGGACCGCATAAAAATCTGTCCAAAAGAAGCCTTTTCTGACCGATTTTCTGAGAGGATGCATTGAACGTCTTGGATTTCTCCAAAATACATCGAAGTGGACCCCACCAGCAACGTCAGCACGTGCGCGATCTCTCTGCGCAGGCTCCGCGAAAACTGGCCGTTGTGGGCCCCAGTGTGTTCATGATCACGTTCGGATTGATGATCCGAACCATCCATCGTGTAGGCAACTCAAAAATATCCCAAGGGACGTTGATCTCCTGGAAAAATTGCAAGGAAGAGGGGAATTATGAGGAGCATATTTTTGTTGCGTAAGGAGCATATACGCACCGACCTCGCTGTCATCTATAAAAGGGAGAGACGTGAGATTGAGAAGGGATCGATAGCTGGGAGCAGGAATCGAAAGCACGTAGGAGAGGGAGATAACAGATCCAGAGCTTGGAAAGAAAAGAGAAGAAAGAAAGAAAGAAAAGAAGTAGAGAGGAAGAAAGACAGGCCAGACGTTTCTATCACTTATGTTTTATTTTTCTTTCTTTCTAACCAATTCTATGGATTGCTAAATCCCTTGTCTAGGGCTGAGATGAAGCCCTTAATTTGATTGGCTCTTGTTAATTGTTCATCTTAACTAATCTTAACTAGATTGAATTGTTTCTTTCTCTAAGTGTGTTTGATTGATTCTAAATTCTATACTTCTCCATTTATGAGCTTGATCAGAGTCTATAGATGGATGTGGTCTGGATGCTTATTCTAGGTGCTTGTATCTGATCATGAATAGGTTCCTATAGAGGAAGAAACAGGGTGCTTTAATGAACTGTATATTCCATGTGCCCGACCAAGGACATGGGATATGTTCTTCATGGCATTGCTTAAAGGAATTAGACATTCTGTATGCCCGACTAAGGACACAGATTGTGCTTTCTCTATACAAGTTGTATCAATCTAGATTAGGGTGAATTAATAGACAAAACAAGGGTTAGGATAATTAGGGGTGGATTCGAAAGTCCTAGTGCCCTTTCTCTAATTGAATTTTCTCCCCCGTCCTTAATTGTTTTTCCTAGAATTGTGCTTAGTAATTCGCTCCATTATTTGTTGGATTAGTTAAGGAGAATCACAGATTTGAATTGTGACAACCAGTCCTCGTGGGAACGATCTCGTAATACGTACCATATCTACATCTGATTCGTATACTTGCGAGTTTAAAAATTATTTAAATCATGTTGGTTTAAATAAAACATCAAGTTTTTGGCGCCGTTGCCGGGACTGTTTCGGTACAATTGAATTTAGGATTCTCTCTTATCATAATTCTTAGTCTTAGGATTTTACTAAACTTTAGGATTACATTTTATTTGATTTTAGAAACTAACCTATTTTCTGTTTTGTAGAGTTCTGACATAATCTTCTAAATTGGAATTAAGGAAGGAAGCTACTAAGTGAAGGAGGAACTTCTTAAATCTTCTGACATCAATCATCTCCTTTTTCATCTTTTTCGGGTTCTTTCTTCCCATTCTTATTTACATAGTTTTAACTTGTTTTAGAATATCATAGTTTCTAGTTCTAGTTTTCTTTCTCTTAGGTTGTTACTTAGTTTATGCTAGGACGTAGATCTCTAGATATAGAATTAGCGTCTTGTGATCCTGAAATAGAAAGAACATTCCATAGAAGATTGAGAGACATCCCAGTTGAAATGGCGAACGAGAAAGTTAAAGCGCTTAGGGATTATTCAGCCCCTGTCCAGTTTAATGCACCTTCATGCATAGTATTGCCAGCCACAACGGCAGCACACTTTGAACTTAAACCTGGGGTCATACAATTGTTGCCCTCTTTCTACGGTTTAGACAAGGAGGACCCATATTATCATGTGAAAGAATTCCTAGACATTTGCTCTACCTTTTGGTTCCAAAACTTCTCAGATGAATCAATCCGTTTGTGCCTTTTTCCTTTTTCTTTGAAGGATAAGGCAAAAGCATGGTTGAATTCTCTAGAAGTTGGGTCTATCACTACATGGGACCAACTGTCTAGGAAGTTCTTAAACAAGTTCTTCCCTGTTCACAAAACTAATGCCCTCCGTAGAGAAATCACTAACTTTACACAAAAAGAGGGCGAGCACTTTCATGAATGTTGGAAAAGATGGAAGGACTTGCTTCTTAAATGTCCATACCACGGTTTTGAGAAGTGGCAACAAGTGCAATACTTTTATGATGGTTTGACACCCCAAAATCGTCGCATGGTTGACGCCACTAGTGGAGGGTCCTTCATGACCAAAAGCGATATCGAAGCGTGGAAATTCTTTGAAACCTTGTGTGAAAACTCCCAGCAATGGGACTATTTAGATAGAGGTGAAAGAAGTCCTCAACCACAAAAGAAAGGTGGTATATATGAGATAGGAGTCACGCCTGATCTCTATGCCAAGATTGATGGCCTGACAAAGAAGGTTGATGCTCTGATGTTGCATAATGGACCTCCACAAACAACTCAAGCCGAGGCTTGTGCCATATGTTCTAGTCCCGCCCATCCTACGCAATCTTGCCCATCTGGTGCAGCATTTCTAGAATTCCTCTCTGAACAAGTTCATGCTTTGAACACCTTTTAGAAATATGGGAATGATCCTTACTCGAACACATACAACCCAGGGTGGGCTAGACATCCAAATTTCTCGTGGGCGAAAGGACCGCAACAAGGAGGACCATCTGAAATCCTCCTTTGCAACCTTACCATCAAGCTGGCAATCAACAACCTCAGCAGTTTCCGCAGTATCAACAAGTTCCTTCATAATCACGGAAACCATCTCTTGAAGACACTCTCAGTCTTTTTATGCAGAGCTCTCTCCAATTCCAAAAAGACACCAACAAAAACCTTACTAGCCAACCAGCAAAGCTTACATGCAAATGCGCAATCCATTGCTAAGCTGGAAGTACAATTGGGTCAACTAGCTACGCACATTGAATGAGAGAGAGAAGGGTAAGTTCCCTGGCCAACCAGTGGCTAATCCAAAGGGACAGTATGAGATTGGCTCTAATTCCAATCAAGGGCAATACCATGAGCAAGCCAAATCGATCATTACCCTTAGGTCAGGCAAACAGATTGACAACAAAATAGAGATACCTAGGGATGAATCAAATTCTAAAACAGAAGATCAGGTGAAGCAGAGAGACACACCAATGCATCCAAAGTCCAAAAACTCTCTGACTCTCCAAGAGCCGCTGACGTGCCACCCTATGTACCCAAAGCACCCTTTCCTCAACGTCTGGCACCAATGAAGAAAAGAAACAACTTTGATGAAATCCTGGACGTGTTTAAAAAGGTGCAAGTCAACATCCCGTTGCTTGACGCTATCAAACAAGTCCTTGCGTACGCTAAGTTTCTTAAAGACTTATGCACTCAAAAGCGTAAGCAGAATGTTCATAAGTAAGTCTTCCTTGCAGAGCAACTTAGCTCCATGATTCAACATAACACCCCTCCTAAATTTAGGGATCCAGGAGCTCCCACCATTTCTTGCATCATAGGAGATCATAAGATTGGGAAGGCATTACTTGATTTAGGGGCGAGCGTGAATTTGTTACCATATTCGGTTTATGAGCAGCTAGGACTTGGTGAGTTGAAACCAAACTAAATAACGTTACAGCTAGCTGATAGATCTGTCAAGGTGCCCCGGGTGTTTATTGAAGATGTGTTAATCCAGGTTGATAAGTTTTATTTTCCAGTGGATTTCATAGTTATAGATACTCAGCCTGTCCAGAATCCTCATAGTCAGATCCCAGTCATCTTGGGTCGTCCATTTTTGGCCACATCTAATGCTATTATAAATTGCAGGAATGGAGTTATGAAGTTGTCATTTGGTAACATGAATATTAAACTCAATGTTTTTAATGTAGGACAACAACCCGCAGATTTGGAAGACATATTCGAAGCAGATGATCGATGATCGTAGTCTAGTGCAGGACTCCTTCCTCAAATCTTTTGAAGATCCACTTGAGACCTGCTTAGCACAACATGGCATGGACTTTGACATGGATAGTCCCATTCACGAAGTCAATGCACTGCTCGACTCTACTCTACTATATATTGGAGACTGAAAAATGGAAAGCGAAAGTGGAACCCCTTCATCCCTTTGAGACTCTGCCTGACAGCACAGTTCCTAACTATGAGAAGGCAAAGAAGAGCAGGTTGCTTAATGTTCTTCGAACATATAAGGCAGCAATTGAACGGAAGATAGCAGAAATACAAGGAGTGTGCCCCACTGTATGTAAGGATCATGCTGCGGAAATGTCACGTAAAATGCAAAGGAAGCATGATCCTAACATGGAAGAAGTTGTTCGAGTAGAAGTCCTTAAATTGTTTGATGATAGTGTCAATTACCTCATTTCAGATAGCACAGTTCATGGGAACTCACAGCACTTGTCTGGGATTGGTTAACCACAGTGTTGAGGTAAGTTCTTTGGCGGACCCTGGTCTTAAAGATTAATGAATTCATGGTCCGTTTTTGTCTGGCTGAAGACGTTAAACTTAGCGCTCCTGGGAGGCAACCCAGATTTTCATTTCATTTTTTAGTTCAATGTTTGTGGTAAAACACTTACTGCAAACCCTCACGAGACTACAACTCGTCCACTAGGGGTAACCTAGGGGTTTAAAGGCTTGTTGCATACGCTAAATGCAATCGAGAGCACCTGCGAAAGTGGTATAGGTAGGAACTTTCATGATTTTATTATTATTATTTTTTTTGTATTTTGATGATTCCTCTCTTAAGCTGACGCGCTTTTACGTTGATATTTTAAGAAAGCTTCTGGATTCTCCGTCCAGGTACTATCTTTCCATCACTCTTATCTTATTTTTGTGGTCCCATGTGCATTACATACCTATTTCTTTTACATTGAGGACAATGTAGATTTTAGGTTGGGGGTGGGAGATTAGGTTACCTAATCAGTAATTTCTTAGTCTTGAGAAAAAATTATAAAATTTTTAAATTTATCTGGAATTTCTGATGAATTCAAAGTGACTTTGACGGATAGTCGCGATTTTAGATACAGAATATTGGTAACTTATGAGTTGTGGATTCAGCCATTGTTAGACTTCACAGTCAAGTTTGAATTGTTAATCCATGATTAGTAGTTGTAAACATTGATTGAATCATGATTTCACATATCACGTCTCACTTATACGTTAAGGTTCCGGTTCGATATTGAATTAATAACTTGGTGATCATTAAGTATGAAAGGAACCAGCTGGAAAGACAGAATTTTAGCATCAGTTAAAAAAATAAAATAAAATAAAATAAAATTTTGAGAAGGATTGGGCGGTCAAATTTCACTATAGGTTTGCTCCCTATAGGTGTATCTTCGATTCCCCTTGATTGACATTTAGAAAAAAATTAGGCGACAAATCTTTACCATAGGTTTGCTCCCTATAGGTGAGGATTTGATTCCCCTCATTTGTGTTACTGTTCATAGAAATATCAAAGGTTACTAGAATGAAATAATGATCTAAAAGGCGAATGTTGGTTTCAAGTTTGGTTGTCATAAATTCTGTTGTAATTACCAATGATATCAGGAAATTGACAATTGGAACTCTTAATGCGTGTAAGCCGAGACTACACTATACACTCATGGAACTTGATGTTTAGAATGTTCTAATTGATGGTTTAATATTTTGAACTTGATTATGAAATTTACAGTGAACTTGATCCCAGGAGAAAATTCCACTCACCATTCATGAATCGTAGAATTCTCACATCTCGACTATTTGTTCATAAGTCACTCGGGATCACGGGAATCACCCTTCTATTTCTGAAATTATTTTTCGCATGTTTTGCTCGGGACTAGCAAAATGCTGGTTGGGGGTTGTGATCAGGGTCGAATATTGCATAGCAGACCCGGTAATTGCCTAATGATACGTACATGATAACGCTTAATGGAGTGTTTTGACCGTGTTTTCATTGCAGGACGTAATAATGAGCGTTGGACTAAAAAGAGAATTAAAAGTATGGATTTGATGATCCAAAGCCACCAGAGCACGGGATAGACTCCAGAGAACCAAGATCGACAGATTTATACACCAAGGATCCGAGGAAATCAAGCTGTTCACGTTGAAAAGGCCCGAAAATGGTCCAGAATGCAAGATCACTTGGTTCCAGCCATCCGATTGGCTCGAAACTTCATACATTTTCTAAGGGCCACAAATTAACCGTACATATAAAATTTCATCCCTTGGATCACTATAGAAGTGCCCCAACTGGCAAATCAGCCCACAAACCGTTGATCCCTGGCCCACCAGATACCTGGATATGCCTCAATTTCGGACTCAACGCCTAAAATAATCTGAGGAAACGGATGGACGGAGCAGATTTCGCACGAACATCACAGAGGACCCCACATGAGGGTGGACGTGCATATAGTGCACGCCCACCCGAGTTGCACCGGACCGTGCAGTCCGGTCAAAGCAGGCCTTGACCGTGCTTCCTTAAGAAAATCAGAAAACGGACAGCGTAAAGACGTTGTCCGTCCGATTTTTGGTTGTGGGCCCCACCCTTTGAGCATTCGGATGATCTGGACCGTTCATTGTACTCAGAGGTCGGGCTTGACCCTCACCTAGGTGTCCTTTTGGACCCATCCGTGGGTAAACACAGAGATCTCTGGTTAAACGTAAGATGGACGGCGGACCAAATCATCTTGTGGGCCACACCTATTTTACTCTGAAAGTACTCATTTCAGGTTGGTTTTTCGTCATGGAATCAATGGACGGAGTGGATTTCAAAAATTCGTGAAGGAGTGGGCCCCACCACCATCGCAGCGGAAGAATCCGCGTCCCTGTTCGCAGCATCCATAACAGAGACTGTCGGTTTCTATTGTGGGCCCCACCTGTCATCCGAGCCGGTGATCCAGACCGTCCATTAGATCTCTAAAGCCCCTGTTACCAAGGCTTAGTTGACAAGATCTAAAGAAAAAAAAGGGAATGAGATCTTAACCGTTCGAAAGAAGGATTGACGGTAGAGCAGAAAACAGGTGGACCGCATAAAAATCTGTCCAAAAGAAGCCTTTTCTGACCGATTTTCTGAGAGGAATGCATTGAACGGCTTGGATTTCTCCAAAATACATCGAAGTGGACCCCACCAGCAACGTCAGCACGTGCGCGATCTCTCTGCGCAGGCGTCCGCGAAAACCGGCCGCTGTGGGCCCCAGTGTGTTCATGATCACGTTCGGATTGATGATCCGAACCATCCATCGTGTAGGCAACTCAAAAATATCCCAAGGGAGGTTGATCTCCTGGAAAAATTGCAAGGAAGAGGGGAATTATGAGGAGCATATTTTTGTTGTGTAAGGGGCATATACGCACCGACCTCGCTGTCATCTATAAAAGGGAGAGACGTGAGACTGAGAAGGGATCGATAGCTGGGAGCAGGAATCGAAAGCACGGAGGAGAGGGAGATAACAGATCCAGAGCTTGGAAAGAAAAGAGAAGAAAGAAAGAAAGAAAAGAAGCAGAGAGGAAGAAAGACAGGCCAGACGTTTCTATCACTTATGTTTTATTTTTCTTTCTTTCTAACCAATTCTATGGATTGCTAAATCCCTTGTCTAGGGCTGAGATGAAGCCCTTAATTTGATTGGCTCTTGTTAATGTGTTGAACTCATCTTAACTAGATTGAATTGTTTCTTTCTCTAAGTGTGTTTGATTGATTCTAAATTCTATACTTCTCCATTTATGAGCTTGATCAGAGTCTATAGATGGATGTGGTCTGGATGCTTATTCTAGGTGCTTGTATCTGATCATGAACAGGTTCCTATAGAGGAAGAAACAGGGTGCTTTAATGAACTGTATATTCCATGTGCCCGACCAAGGACATGGGATATGTTCTTCATGGCATTGCTTAAAGGAATTAGACATTCTGTATGCCCGACTAAGGACACAGATTGTGCTTTCTCTATACAAGTTGTATCAATCTAGATTAGGGTAAATCAATAGACAAAACAAGGGTTAGGATAATTAGGGGTGGATTCGAAAGTCCTAGTGCCCTTTCTCTAATTGAATTTTCTTCCCTGTCCTTAATTGTTTTTCCTAGAATTGTACTTAGTAATTCGCTCCATTATTTGTTGGATTAGTTAAGGAGAATCACAGATTTGAATTGTGACAACCAGTCCTCGTGGGAACAATCTCGTAATACGTACCATATCTACATCTGATTCGTATACTTGCGAGTTTAAAAATCATTTAAATCATGTTGGTTTAAATAAAACATCAATAGTGGATATCCTCGCGAGGAACTTGTCTCTCTCATGGGCCATGAGCTACTGGTGGGCCAGAGTTAAGAGAATCTCGGCTGACTTGGAGGTCTCGATCTCCGATATCCCCAAGGGAAGCAAATGTTGTGGCTGATGATCAGGCTAGAAGTGGCAGTGCTACTCAGTCCCTGAGGCTCTTCCTATCTGCAATGGACCTTCCCTGGATCACCAAAAGGCCTCCTATTCCTAGACAGGATAGGATTGGGAAACCTGAGGGAACTCTAGCTTTTTGTTTATTCTCCCCTTGTTCCTTGCGATAGGCAGACCTCATCCCTTTTTTAGGTTGATTGGTCCACCCGAAGCTCTCATGTATAGCTTTGCGCCTATCAATATGATGACATATATTTTGAACAAAAAAAGTCACGATTTCTATGAGTTTTAGTTATGGTTTAATTCCGAAACTTCTTTCTAGGGGTTATCTTATTATTTAAGAGCTTGTAAGCTTGTTTTTCATCATTAAAAAGAAAAAAGAAAAAAAAGACATAGTTGACACACATGTTTAGTGTCTCATCCCCATTGGAGTTATGAACGTGACTGATTTATTGGCTCCTGGGGATGCACCAAATGAAGAGAGTGGATGCCATACAAACCATGTGGTGAGCAACACATGATTTCTTTATCTTTTATCTTTTTTTTTAATGAGAAATTTGCGACTGTACGACCCATTTATGTCCCAAATTAGGAAACTAAGCCCACCTCATTTTCCCTTGCGAGAATACGCCCCAGCTGTACGGACGCCTTGCCAAAGGTCGAAAATGCCCCTGCCTTTTCCTTCAAGCGGGAAGACGAGCGCTGACGCTCCTCGAACTCCGAGTTGTACGAACGGTTCAAAAGTGATCAACGTTACATGGGCCCCACAGTTATGTATTTATTATATCCACAACGTTCATCCATATTTTGAGATCCTTTCGGACAATTATCTATATAAAAAAAATCATATCCAAAGATCAACTAGACCACACCACAAAGAACAACAGAAAATTGATTTTCACCGTTAAAATTTTTGTAGGGCCCACCGTAACATTTATTTTCCATCCAATCTATTCATAAGGTCACAAAGACCAGGATGAAGAGGAAAAACAAGTTTCATAATGATCCAAAACTTCTGTGACCCCTAAAAGGGATTCAATGGTAGACGTTCAATCATCCACAACCTTTAACAGTGTGGTCCACTTGATAGCTAGATCTGTCTTATTTTTCATCTCAAGCCTTAATACGAGTTTGCCAAAAATGTGGACGGTTTGGATATAACACATACGTCATAATAGGACCCACAAAAAGCAGTGGGATTACAACAGCAAAATTTTTTTTTAAAAAAATACTTCGATATATCGAAGGTCTTTCGATTAATAGAAAAAGGTATTTTACCTTTAGCTATGGATTATAACTGTAGTCATAACTGTAGTCTGTGCCAGTTTATGAAATTTTTTATTTTTCTTTATTACATGGAGATATTTATTCTACCTACAATTTTCTTTAATACATATTTATAAAAATACGTATATATAAGCATATAAATTTTTTTTCCCTTTTTTTTTTTCATTTATTTCTTTATTCATTTAACAAGAATATCTTCTAAACCAAAATTAGTTACTTGACGTACCGTACCATATATGATTTTGGGGTAGGAGAAGCTACTTTAGCCAACTAACCTTGTTATTTTCCAAGATTCCATCAGGTCGATGGTCAAAAATCCATTTCATTACTTCACAGACAATTTCAATAAGTTTGCGGTCAATTTCATTCATTTCATAGTCCAATCGCTACACTTCACGGTCATTTCCATGCATATCACGGTCATTCCCACCTATTCCGTATTGATTCACGGTCATTTCGACGCATTTCACGGTCATACCCCTTCACTTCACGGTCATTTCGATGGATTTCACGGTCAATTCGCTTTACTTCACGATCATTTTCATGCATATCACGGTCATTCCCACATATTTCGTGTTGATTCACGGTCATTTCGATGCATTTCATGGTCATACCCCTTCACTTCACGGTCATTTTCACGCATTTCATGGTCAATTCGCTTCACTTCATGATCATTTCCATGCATTTCACGGTCAATCCCGCATATTTCGTGTTAATTCACGGTCATTTCGACGCATTTCATGATCATACCCCTTTACTTCACGGTCATTTTCGTGCATTTCATGGTCAATTCGCTTCATTTCACGATCATTTCCATGCATTTCACGTCATTCCCACATATTCCGTATTGATTCACACGTCATTTTGACGCATTTCACACGGTCATACCCCTTCACTTCACGGTCATTTCGACGCATTTCCCGATCAATTCGCTTCACTTCATGATCATTTCCATGCATTTCACGGTCATTCCCACATATTCCATGTTGATTCACGGTCATTTCGATGCATTTCACGGTCATACCCCTTCACTTCACGGTCATTTTCGCGCATTTCACGGTCAATTCGCTTCACTTCACGATCATTTCCATGCATTTCACGGTTAATCCCGCATATTCCGTGTTGATTCACGGTCATTTCGACGCATTTCACGGTCTCACCCCTTCACTTCACGGTCATTTTCGTGCATTTCACGGTCAATTCGCTTCAGTTCACGATCATTTTCATGCATTTCACGGTCATTCCTACATATTCCGTATTGATTCACGGTCATTTCGATGCATTTCCCGGTCATACCCCTTCACTTCACGGTCATTTCGACGCATTTCTCGGTCAATTCGCTTCACTTCACGATCATTTCCATGCATTTCACGGTCATTCCCGCATATTCCGTGTTGATTCACGGTCATTTTGACGCATTTCACGGTCATACCCCTTCACTTCACGGTCATTTTCGCGCATTTCACGGTCAATTCGCTTCATTTCATGATCATTTCCATGCATTTCATGGTCATTCCCGCATATTCCGTGTTTATTCACGGTCATTTCGACACATTTCATGGTCATACCCCTTCACTTCACGGTCATTTCGACGCATTTCACGGTCAATTCGCTTCACTTCACGGTCATTTTCATGCATTTCACGGTCATTCCTACATATTCGGTGTTGATTCACGGTCATTTCGACGCATTTCACGGTCATACCCCTTCACTTCACGGTCATTTTCGCGCATTTCACGGTCAATTCGCTTCACTTCACGATCATTTCCATTCATTTCACGGTCAATCCCGCATATTCCGTGTTGATTCACGGTCATTTCGACGCATTTCACGGTCATACCCCTTCACTTCACAGTCATTTTCATGCATTTCACAGTCCAATCGCTTCACTTCACGATCATTTCCATGCATTACACGGTCATTCCCGCCTATTCCGTGTTGATTCACGGTCATTTTGATGTACTTCACGGTCAATTCACTTCACTTCACTTCACGGCCATTTCCAAGCATTGCACGGTCAATTCTCTCACTTCTTCACGGCCATTTCCATGCATTTCGCGGTCATATCCGGTAATTTCGTTTACGTCCACGGTTATTTCGACGCACTTCACGGTCAATTCACTTCACTTCACGGCCATTTCCACGCACTTCACCGTCATTTCCATTCATTTCACGGTCATTCCCAGCGATTCTGTGTTCATTGACGATCAATTCGACGCACTTCAAGGTCAATTCACTTCACTTCACGGCCATTTCCATGCACTTCGCGGTCAATTCACTTCACTTCACCATCATTTCCAAGCATTTCACGGTCATTTCCAACGAGTTCGTGTTCATTCACGGTCAATTCGACGTTCTTCACGGTCAATTCACTTCACTTCACGGCCATTTCCAAGGACTTCACGGTCAATTCTCTTCACTTCAAGGCCATTTCCATGCATTTCATGATCATATCCAGCAATTCGTTTACATTTATGGTCATTTTGATGCACTTCATGGTCAAGTCACTTCACTTCACAGCCATTTCCAAGGACTTCACACGGTCAAATCTCCTCACTTCACGGCCATTTCCATGCATTTTATGATCATATCCGCATATTCCATGTTGATTCACGGTCATTTCAACGCATTTCGCGGTCACGCGTCTTCACTTCATGGTCACTTCCGCGCATTTCGCGGTCCAATCGCTTCACTTCACCCACATTTCCATGCATATCACGGTCATTCCTGCATATTCCGTGTTGATTCATGGTCATTTCGACGCATTTCCTGGTCCCGCGTCTTCACTTCACGGCCACTTCCGTGCATTTCGTAGTCCAATCGCTTCACTTCACCCCCATTTTCATGCATATCACGGTCATTCCCGCCTATTCCATGTTGATTCACGGTCATTTCGACGCATTTCGCCGTCATGACCCTTCAATTCATGGTCACTTCCGCGCATTTCACGGTCCAATCGCCTCACTTCACTCCCATTTCCTTGCATATCACGGTCACTCCCACCTATTCCGTGTTGATTCACGGTCATTTCGACGCATTTCGTTGTCATGACTCTTCACTTCATGGTCACTTCCTCCGCATTTCGCGGTCCAATCGCCTCACTTCATAATCATTTCCATGCATATCACTGTCACTCACTCCCGCCTATTCCGTGTTGATTCACGGTCATTTCGACGCATTTCGCGGTCATGACCCTTCACTTCATGGTCACTTCCTCGCGCATTTCGTGGTCCAATCGCCTAACTTCACAATCATTTCCATGCATATCACAGTCACTCCCACCTATTCCGTGTTGTTGATTCACGGTCATTTCGACGACGCATTTCACGGTCATGCCCCTTCACTTCACCCCCATTTCCCTAAACCTTAATCTACACCCTAACCTAAACCTATTCTTACAACCTAAACCTATTCTTAAATCCCAAAACCTATAACCTAAACCTAAACCGTAACATAAACCTATAACCTATAACCTAAATTGAAACCTATAACCTAAACCCGAATTCCTAAACCTAAATCTATACTTATAACCTAAACCTATTCTCAAATTCCAAAACCTATAACTACAACTTAAACCTTAACCTAAACCTATAACCTAAACCTATAACCAAAACCTATAACTACAACCTATAACATTATCCTAAACCGTGTTGATTCATGGTCATTTTCATGCATTTCACGGTCATTCCCGCATATTCCGTGTTGATTCATGGTCATTTCAACGAATTGACCATGAAATGCGTCGAAATGACCGTGAAGTGAAGGGGTATGACCATGAAATGCGTCGAAATGACTGTGAATCACACATGGAATATATGAAAATGACCGTGAAATGCATGGAAATGATCGTGAAGTGAAGCGAATTGACCGTGAAATGCATGAAAATGACCATGAAGTGAAGGGGTATGACCGTGAAATGCGTCGAAATGACCGTGAATCGACACGGAATATGTGGGAATGACCGTGATATGCATGGAAATGATCGTGAAGTGAAGCGAATTGACCGTGAAATGGCTAAGGTTTAGGTTTAGGTTATAGATTTAGGGAATTTAGAATAGGTTAAGGTTTAAGTTTAGGTTATAGGTTACAGGTTATAGGTTTAGGTTTAGGTTTAGGTTATAGGTTATACGTTTAGGTTATAGGTTAAAGGTTTAAGTTTAGGTTATAGGTTAAAGGTTTAGGTTTTGGGATTTGAGAATAGGTTTAGGTTAAGGTTATAAGTTTAGGTTAAAGGTTTAGGTTAATGTTATAGGTTTAGTTTTAGGTTTAGGGTTTAGGGTTTAGGAAATGACCGTGAAGTGAAGCGAATTGACCATGAAATGCATGAAAATGACCGTGAAATGAAGGGAATTGACCGTGAAATGTGCCGAAATGACGATGAATTAACACGGAATAGGCGGGAATGACCGTGATATGCGTGGAAATGACCGTGAAGTGAAGCGAATTTACCGTGAAATGCATGAAAATGACAGTGAAATGAAGGGAATTGACCGTGAAATGCGCCGAAATGACCGTGAATCAACACAGAATAGACGGGAATGATCGTGATATACATGGAAATGACCGTGAAGTGAGGCGAATTGACCGTGAAGTGAGGCAAAATGACCCTGAAGTGAAGGGGTATGACCGTGAAATGCGTCGAAATGACCGTGAATCAACATGGAATACGCGGGAATGACCATGAAATACATGGAAATGATCATGAAATGAAGCGAATTGACCGTGAAATGCGCGAAAATGACCGTGAAGTGAAGGGGTATGACCGTGAAATGCATCGAAATGACCGTGAATCAACACGGAATATGCGGGAATGACCGTGAAATGCATGGAATGATCGTGAAGTGAAGCGAATTGACTGTGAAATGCGTGAAAATGACCGTGAAGTGAAGGGGTGTGACCGTGAAATGTGTCGAAATGACCGCGAAGTAAGGGAATGACCGTGAAATGCGTCGAAATGACCGTGAATTAACACGGAATATGCGGGATTGACCGTGAAATGCATGAAAATGATCGTGAAGTGAAGCGAATTGACCGTGAAATGCGTCGAAATGACCGTGAAGTGAAGGGGTATGACCGTGAAATGCGTCGAAATGATCGTGAAATGAAGCGAATTGACCGTGAAATGCGAGAAAATGACCGTGAAGTGAAGGGGTATGATCGTGAAATGCGTCGAAATGACCGTGAATCAACACGGAATATACGGGATTGACCGTGAAATGCATGGAAATGAGCGTGAAGTGATGCGACTTGATCGTGAAATGCGTGGAAATGACCGTGAAGTGAAGGGGTATGACCATGAAATGCGTCAAAATGACCGTGAATCAACACGGAATATGCGGGATTGACCGTGAAATGCATGGAAATGATCGTGAAGTGAAGCGAATTGACCGTAAAATACGCGAAAGTGACCGTGAAGTGAAGGGGTATGACCGTGAAATGCGTCGAAATGACCGTGAATCAACACGGAATATGTGGGAATGACCGTGATATGCATGGAAATGATCGTGAAGTGAAGCAAATTGACCGTGAAATGCGTCGAAATGACCATGAAGTGAAGGGGTATGACCGTGAAATGCGTCGAAATGACCATGAAGTGAAGGGGTATGACCGTGAAATGCGTCGAAATGACCATGAATCAACACGGAATAGGTGGGAATGACTGTGATATGCATGGAAATGACCGTGAAGTGCAGCGATTGGACCGTGAAATGAATGAAATTGACCGCAAACTTATTGAAATTGTCTGTGAAGTGAATGAAATGGATTTTTGACCATCGACCTGATGGAATCTTGAAAAGTAACAAGGTAGTTGGCTAAAGTAGCTTCTCCTACCCCCCAAAATCATATATGGTACGTCAAGTAACTAATTTTGGTTTAGAAGATATTCTTATTAAATGAATAAAGAAATAAATGAAAAAAAAAAGAGGGAAAAAATTTTTTTATATGCTTATATATACGTATTTTTATAAATATATATAAAGAAAATTGTAGGTTGAATAAATTCTCCATGTAAAAAATTAAAAACATAAATAAAAAAAAAATTTGATAGACTCGCATAGACTACAATTATGGCTACGGTTATAATCCGTAACTAAAGGTAAAATACCTTTTTCGATTAATCGAAAAACCTTCAATATATCGAAAATTGTAGGATTTTTGAGAAAAACTCACTGGACAGTTCTGGATCATTTTCGATTAATCGAAAGACCTTCGATATATCGAAGTTCTTTTTTTTTATTTTTTTTTTATTTTTATTTTTTTCAATTTTTTGCTGTTGTAATCTCACTGCTTTTTGTGGGTCCTATTATGAGGTATGTGTTATATCCAAACCATCCATATTTTTGGTGAACTCGTATTAAGGCTTGAGACGAAAAATAAGATAGATCTAGCTATCAGGTGGACCACACTGTTAAAGGCTGTGGATGATTGAACGTCTACCATTGAAACCCTATTAGGGGTCACAGAAGTTTTGGATCATTATGAAACTTGTTTTTCCTCTTCATCCTGGTCTTTGTGACCTTATGAATAGATTGGATGGAAAATAAATGTTACGGTGGGCCCTACAAAATTTTTAACGGTGAAAATCAATTTTCTGCTGTTCTTTGTGGTGTGGTCCAGTTGATCTTTGGATATGAATTTTATTATTATTATTTTTATTTATTTATTTATTTTTTTTTATTTTTTTCAATTTTTGCTGTTGTAATCCCACTGCTTTTTGTGGGTCCTATTATGAGGTATGTGTTATATCCAAACCATCCATATTTTGGCGAACTCGTATTAAGGCTTGAGACGAAAAATAAGATAGATCTAGCTATCAAGTGGACCACACTGTTAAAGGCTGTGGATGATTGAACGTCTACCATTGAAACCCTATTAGGGGTCACAGAAGTTTTGGATCATTATGAAACTTGTTTTTCCTCTTCATCCTGGTCTTTGTGACCTTATGAATAGATTGGATGGAAAATAAATGTTACGGTGGGCCCTACAAAATTTTTAACGGTGAAAATCAATTTTCTGCTGTTCTTTGTGGTGTGGTCCAGTTGATCTTTGGGTATGAATTTTATTATTATTATTATTATTATTATTATTATTTTTTTAAAGATAATGGTCCAAAATGATCTCGAAATATGGATGAACGTTGTGGATATAATAAATACATAACTGTGGTGCCATGTGACGTTGATCACTTTTGAACCGTTCGTACAACTCGGAGTTCGAAGAGCGTCAGCGCTCGTCTTCCCGCTTGAAGGAAAAGGCAGGGGCATTTTCGACCTTTGCAAGGCGTCCGCACAGCTGGGGCGTATTCTCACAAGGGAAAATGAGGTGTGCTTAGTTTCCTAATTGGGCCATAAATGAGTCGTACCGTTGCAAATTTCTCTTTTTTTTAATTTACACACGCTTATGCAAAAGGCGATTTCCAAGGGAGATCGGGTAAATGAGAGGGGAAGTTGCTGTCTAATAGAGTGGGGAGTTCTTTTTCTTTTTTTTTTTTTTTTTTTTTTTTTCATTTATTTCTTTATTCATTTAACAAGAATATCTTCTAAACCAAAATTAGTTACTTGACGTACCGTACCATATATGATTTTGGGGTAGGAGAAGCTACTTTAGCCAACTACCTTGTTATTTTCCAAGATTCCATCAGGTCGATGGTCAAAAATCCATTTCATTACTTCACAGACAATTTCAATAAGTTTGCGGTCAATTTCATTCATTTCATAGTTCAATCGCTACACTTCACGCGGTCATTTCCATGCATATCACGGTCATTCCCACCTATTCCGTATTGATTCACGGTCATTTCGACGCATTCACGGTCATACCCCTTCACTTCACGGTCATTTCGATGGATTTCACGATCAATTCGCTTACTTCACGATCATTTTCATGCATATCACGGTCATTCCCATATATTTCGTGTTGATTCACGGTCATTTCGATGCATTTCATGGTCATACCCCTTCACTTCACGGTCATTTTCACGCATTTCATGGTCAATTCGCTTCACTTCACGATCATTTCCATGCATTTCACGGTCAATCAATCCCGCATATTTCGTGTTAATTCACGGTCATTTCGACGCATTTCATGATCATATACACCCCTTACTACTTCACGGTCATTTTCGTGCATTCATGGTCAATTCGCTTCATTTCACGATCATTTCCATGCATTTCACGTCATTCCCACATATTCCGTATTGATTCACGGTCATTTTGACGCATTTCACGGTCATACCCCTTCACTTCACGGTCATTTCGACGCATTTCCCGATCAATTCGCTTCACTTCATGATCATTTCCATGCATTTCACGGTCATTCCCACATATTCCATGTTGATTCACGGTCATTTCGATGCATTTCACGGTCATACCCCTTCACTTCACGGTCATTTTCGCGCATTTCACGGTCAATTCGCTTCACTTCACGATCATTTCCATGCATTTCACGGTCAATCCCGCATATTCCGTGTTGATTCACGGTCATTTCGACGCATTTCACGGTCTCACCCCTTCACTTCACGGTCATTTTCGTGCATTTCACGGTCAATTCGCTTCAGTTCACGATCATTTTCATGCATTTCACGGTCATTCCTACATATTCCGTGTTGATTCACGGTCATTTCGACGCATTTCCTGGTCATACCCCTTCACTTCACGGTCATTTCGACGCATTTCTCGGTCAATTCGCTTCACTTCACGATCATTTCCATGCATTTCACGGTCATTCCCGCATATTCCGTGTTGATTCACGGTCATTTTGACGCATTTCACGGTCATACCCCTTCACTTCACGGTCACGTCATTTCGCGCATTTCACGGTCAATTCGCTTCATTTCATGATCATTCCATGCATTTCATGGTCATTCCCGCATATTCGTGTTTATTCACGGTCATTTCGACACATTTCATGGTCATACCCCTTCACTTCACGGTCATTTCGACGCATTCATTTCACGGTCAATTCGCTTCACTTCACGATCATTTTCATGCATATCACGGTCATTCCTACATATTCTGTGTTGATTCACGGTCATTTCGACGCATTTCACGGTCATACCCCTTCACTTCACGGTCATTTTCGCGCATTTCACGGTCAATTCGCTTCACTTCACGATCATTTCCATGCATTTCACGGTCAATCCCGCATATTCCGTGTTGATTCACGGTCATTTCGACGCATTTCACGGTCATACCCCTTCACTTCACAGTCATTTTCGTGCATTTCACAGTCCAATTGCTTCACTTCACGATCATTTCCATGCATTACACGGTCATTCCCGCCTATTCCGTGTTGATTACGGTCATTTTGACGTACTTCACGGTCAATTCACTTCACTTCAAGGCCATTTCCAAGCATTGCACGGTCAATTCTCTTCACTTCACGGCCATTTCCATGCATTTCGTGGTCATATCCGGTAATTCGCGTTTACGTCCACGGTTATTTCGACGCACTTCATGGTCAATCGGTCATCTTCACTTCACACCACACGGTCAATTCACTTCACTTCACGGCATTTCCACACTCCCCGTCATTTCCATTCATTTCACGGTCATTCCCAGCGATTCTGTGTTCATTGACGATCAATTCGACGCACTTCAAGGTCAATTCACTTCACTTCACGACCATTTCCATGCACTTCGTCGCGTCAATTCACTTCACTTCACCATCATTTCCAAGCATTTCACGGTCATTTCCAACGAGTTCGTGTTCATTCACGGTCAATTCGACGTTCTTCACGGTCAATTCACTTCACTTCACGGCCATTTCCAAGGACTTCACGGTCAATTCTCTTCACTTCAAGGCCATTTCCATGCATTTCATGATCATATCCAGCAATTCTGTTTACATTTATGGTCATTTTGATGCACTTCACGGTCAAGTCACTTCACTTCACAGCCATTTCCAAGGACTTCACGGTCAAATCTCCTCACTTCACGGCCATTTCCATGCATTTTATGATCATATCCGCATATTCCATGTTGATTCACGGTCATTTCAACGCATTTCGCGGTCACGCGTCTTCACTTCTTCATGGTCACTTCCGCGCATTTCGCGGTCCAATCGCTTCACTTCACCCACATTTCCATGCATATCACGGTCATTCCTGCATATTCCGTGTTGATTCATGGTCATTTCGACGCATTTTCTGGTCCCGCGTCTTCACTTCACGGCCACTTCCGTGCATTTCGTAGTCCAATCGCTTCACTTCACCCCCATTTCCATGCATATCACGGTCATTCCCGCCTATTCCATGTTGATTCACGGTCATTTCGACGCATTTCGCCGTCATGACCCTTCAGTTCATGGTCACTTCCGCGCATTTCGCGGTCCAATCGCCTCACTTCACTCCCATTTCCATGCATATCACGGTCACTCCCACCTATTCCGTGTTGATTCACGGTCATTTCGACGCATTTCGTTGTCATGACTCTTCACTTCATGGTCACTTCCCCGCATTTCGCGGTCCAATCGCCTCACTTCATAATCATTTCCATGCATATCACTGTCACTCCCGCCTATTCCGTGTTGATTCACGGTCATTTCGACGCATTTCGCGGTCATGACCCTTCACTTCATGGTCACTTCCGCGCATTTCGTGGTCCAATCGCCTCACTTCACAATCATTTCCATGCATATCACGGTCACTCCCACCTATTCCGTGTTGATTCACGGTCATTTCGACGCATTTCACGGTCATGCCCCTTCACTTCACCCCCATTTCCCTAAACCTTAATCTACACCCTAACCTAAACCTATTCTTACAACCTAAACCTATTCTTAAATCCCAAAACCTATAACCTAAACCTAAACCGTAACATAAACCTATAACCTATAACCTAAATTGAAACCTATAACCTAAACCCGAATTCCTAAACCTAAATCTATACTTATAACCTAAACCTATTCTCAAATTCCAAAACCTATAACTACACAACTTAAACCTTAACCTAAACCTATAACCTAAACCTATAACCAAAACCTATAACTACAACCTATAACATTATCCTAAACCGTGTTGATTCATGGTCATTTTCATGCATTTCACGGTCATTCCCGCATATTCCGTGTTGATTCATGGTCATTTCAACGAATTGACCATGAAATGCGTCGAAATGACCGTGAAGTGAAGGGGTATGACCATGAAATGCGTCGAAATGACCGTGAATCAACATGGAATATATGAAAATGACCGTGAAATGCATGGAAATGATCGTGAAGTGAAGCGAATTGACCGTGAAATGCATGAAAATGACAATGAAGTGAAGGGGTATGACCGTGAAATGCGTCGAAATGACCGTGAATCGACACAGAATATGTGGGAATGACCGTGATATGCATGAAAATGATCGTGAAGTGAAGCGAATTGACCGTGAAATGGCTAAGGTTTAGGTTTAGGTTATAGATTTAGGGAATTTAGAATAGGTTAAGGTTTGAGTTTAGGTTATAGGTTACAGGTTATAGGTTTAGGTTTAGATTTAGGTTATAGGTTATACGTTTAGGTTATAGGTTAAAGGTTTAAGTTTAGGTTATTTTAAAGGTTTAGGTTTTGGGATTTGAGAATTGGTTTAGGTTAAGGTTATAAGTTTAGGTTAAAGGTTTAGGTTTTAATGTTATAGGTTTAGTTTTAGGTTTAGGGTTTAGGGTTTAGGAAATGACCGTGAAGTGAAGCGAATTGACCATGAAATGCATGAAAATGACCGTGAAATGAAGGGAATTGACTGTGAAATGTGCCGAAATGACGATGAATTAACACGGAATAGGCGGGAATGACCGTGATATGTGTGGAAATGACCATGAAGTGAAGCGAATTTACCGTGAAATGCATGAAAATGACAGTGAAATGAAGGGAATTGACCGTGAAATGCGCCGAAATAACCGTGAATCAACACGGAATAGACGGGAATGATCCTGATATACATGGAAATGACCGTGAAGTGAGGCGAATTGACCGTGAAGTGAGGCAAAATGACCCTGAAGTGAAGGGGTATGACCGTGAAATGCGTCGAAATGACCGTGAATCAACATGGAATACGCGGGAATGACCATGAAATACATGGAAATGATCGTGAAATGAAGCGAATTGACCGTGAAATGCGCGAAAATGACCGTGAAGTGAAGGGGTATGACCGTGAAATGCATCGAAATGACCGTGAATCAACACGGAATATGCGGGAATGACCGTGAAATGCATGGAAATGATCGTGAAGTGAAGCGAATTGACTGTGAAATGCGTGAAAATGACCGTGAAGTGAAGGGGTGTGACCGTGAAATGTGTCGAAATGACCGCGAAGTAAGGGGAATGACCGTGAAATGCGTCGAAATGACCGTGAATTAACACGGAATATGCGGGATTGACCGTGAAATGCATGAAAATGATCGTGAAGTGAAGCGAATTGACCGTGAAATGCGTCGAAATGACCGTGAAGTGAAGGGGTATGACCGTGAAATGCGTCGAAATGATCGTGAAATGAAGCGAATTAACCGTGAAATGCGAGAAAATGACCGTGAAGTGAAGGGGTATGATCGTGAAATGCGTCGAAATGACCGTGAATCAACACGGAATATACGGGATTGACCGTGAAATGCATGGAAATGAGCGTGAAGTGATGCGACTTGATCGTGAAATGCGTGGAAATGACCGTGAAGTGAAGGGGTATGACCATGAAATGCGTCAAAATGACCGTGAATCAACACGGAATATGCGGGATTGACCGTGAAATGCATGGAAATGATCGTGAAGTGAAGCGAATTGACCGTAAAATACGCGAAAGTGACCGTGAAGTGAAGGGGTATGACCGTGAAATGCGTCGAAATGACCGTGAATCAACACGGAATATGTGGGAATGACCGTGATATGCATGGAAATGATTGTGAAGTGAAGCGAATTGACCGTGAAATGCGTCGAAATGACCATGAAGTGAAGGGGTATGACCGTGAAATGCGTCGAAATGACCATGAAGTGAAGGGGTATGACCGTGAAATGCGTCGAAATGACCATGAATCAACACGGAATAGGTGGGAATGACTGTGATATGCATGGAAATGACCGTGAAGTGCAGCGATTGGACCGTGAAATGAATGAAATTGACCGCAAACTTATTGAAATTGTCTGTGAAGTGAATGAAATGGATTTTTGACCATCGACCTGATGGAATCTTGAAAAGTAACAAGGTTAGTTGGCTAAAGTAGCTTCTCCTACCCCAAAATCATATATGGTACGTCAAGTAACTAATTTTGGTTTAGAAGATATTCTTATTAAATGAATAAAGAAATAAATGAAAAAAAAAAGAGGGAAAATTTTTTTATATGCTTATATATACGTATTTTTATAAATATATATTAAAGAAAATTGTAGGTTGAATAAATATCTCCATGTAAAAAATTAAAAAACAATAAATAAAAATAAAAAATTTGATAGACTCGCATAGACTACAATTATGGCTACGGTTATAATCCGTAATTAAAGGTAAAATTCCTTTTTCGATTAATCGAAAAACCTTCAATATATCGAAAATTGTAGGATTTTTGAGAAAAACTCACTGGACAGTTCTGGATCATTTTCGATTAATCGAAAGACCTTCGATATATCGAAGTTCTTTTTATTTATTTATTTATTTTTTTTATTTTTTTCAATTTTTTGCTGTTGTAATCCCACTGCTTTTTGTGGGTCCTATTATGAGGTATGTGTTATATCCAAACCATCCATATTTTTGGCGAACTCGTATTAAGGCTTGAGACGAAAAATAAGATAGATCTAGCTATCAAGTGGACCACACTGTTAAAGGCTGTGGATGATTGAACGTCTACCATTGAAACCCTATTAGGGGTCACAGAAGTTTTGGATCATTATGAAACTTGTTTTTCCTCTTCATCCTGGTCTTTGTGACCTTATGAATAGATTGGATGGAAAATAAATGTTACGGTGGGCCCTACAAAATTTTTAACGGTGAAAATCAATTTTCTGCTGTTCTTTGTGGTGTGGTCCAGTTGATCTTTGGGTATGAATTTTATTATTATTATTATTATTATTATTATTATTTTTTTAAAGATAATGGTCCGAAATGATCTCGAAATATGGATGAACGTTGTGGATATAATAAATACATAACTGTGGGGCCATGTGACGTTGATCACTTTTGAACCGTTCGTACAACTCGGAGTTCGAGGAGCGTCAGCGCTCGTCTTCCCGCTTGAAGGAAAAGGCAGGGGCATTTTCGACCTTTGGCAAGGCGTCCGCACAGCTGGGGCGTATTCTCACAAGGGAAAATGAGGTGTGCTTAGTTTCCTCATTGGGCCATAAATGAGTCGTACCGTTGCAAATTTCTCTTTTTTTTAATTTACACGCTTATGCAAAAGGCGATTTCCAAGGGAGATCGGGTAAATGAGAGGGGAAGTTGCTGTCTAATAGAGTGGGGAGTTCTTTTTCTTTTTCTTTTTTTTTTTCTTTCCTTTTTTTTTTTTTTTTGAGAAAATAAAAATTCTTTGATATTTTTATCATAACCAGTTTTAACAACTTCTAAATTAAGTTAATCTGAAATTACCTTTTTAATTGGACAGCTAGTAATGGGCCAGTGACGTTCAAGCCTTTGTCGCGACTGATGTGAGACGACCTCTTGTTTTAGAGCTTAAATAATCCATGCGTCCATGAATGACCTTATGATTTAGACGTAAAAGAAAAGACGATGGCATGGTTGGTGGCATCCTTGAGAGACAACAGAAGGCACAAGGCAGCTCTTGCATGCTGTCAAATTGTAATGAATCTCCTCAACATCTGATCTCAAATAGAGTAAACAAAAAGATAGAGCTGCTGGCTGTTGGCAAGTGGGTTGCAAGATCCCTTTCTTAAGATCAAGGCCCATATCAACTACACATGCTCATTAAATGGACACGTGGAGGCCGAGATTCTCTCTCCACCAACCTTTTCTCTATGTCGTTTCTGCTATTATAAGAACCAATAACTCCTCTAAAGCATCATCTTCATCATCCTCCTCATTTCTTCAACCTAGACGGTGAGTTTAGGTGCAAAGAAAGAAAGAAAAAATGGCCGACTCTTCCTCTGCTGTGCCAGTAAATCCCTACCATGTTCGGTCCACCAGCATGCCTTCCAGATCCCATCCCCTGGCGCTCAATGTTGAAGAGGAGATCAGCAATCTAAAGGTCTGGGTGACACTGTCATCCTCAACCTCCAGTTTAACAGCTGAGATGATATACAATGGGTTGGGTGGCCTCAAAAACTTGTATGACTGCATCGACAACCTTCTTCAATTACCACTCTCCCAACAATCTGTCGTCTGTAATCAGCACCAGAAATGGGTAGAAGAGGTGTTGGATGGATCAGTTGTGTTGTTGGACACATGTAGCATGACAAGGGATCTACTGTTGCGGATGAAGGAAAATATGCAGGACCTACGATCAGCTCTCCGCAGAAGAGGTGGAGACTTGGAAATGGAAAATAATGTGGCAGCATACATTTGCTCAAGAAAGAAGATGATGAAGGACATCAAAAAGTGCATTGGAGCACTAAAGCAAATGGATAACAAATGTGCTTCCACTTCTCTGTTTGATCAAGACCAGCATCTGTCGATGGTGGTTGCGATGCTAAGGGACGTGAAGTCTATCACTATTTCCATCTTCCACGCCGTATTGTCATTCATGTCCACATCAAGGTTAGGACCAAAGCCTAGCAAATGGACATTTGTTTCAAAATTGATGCACAAGGGGCAAGTAGCATGCGCGATGGAGGATCAAAGTAATATGAACGAGGTTGAAAGTGCAGATGCTGCATTCTTTGCTCTTTCTCGGCAAATTTCGAGCAAAGACGTTGAGAAAGAGAGGGTGCAGAAGGCACAAAGCCGGTTAGAGGGTTTGGAGTTTTGCATTGAAAGCCTTGATGCCAGCTTAGAGTCCATGTTCCGGTGCATAATCCAAACCAGAGTCTCTCTCCTTAACATCCTCACCCAGTAGTGATCTCATGGCCTTCTTTGCTCTCTCAAACCCTTCATGGAATCCACATTTTTAAAGGGTTTTCAAATGGGTTTTTTCTTTTGAAAATCTATGTTTGTATATATGGAAAATGTGAAACACACAATTTCAGTTCAAATACAAAGATTTATCTCCATTGCTTCGTTGCATTAATATTTGTCAAGATGTGTCAATGTTTCAAGCGGTGGAAAATTAAAGCGTCTGTAGGTATGGCGAGGACGAGTTCCACGTAGTGCACAGAAACATCTCTAGAATAAGCACTGCACTTGTTAATATTGATAAAATCTTCAATTTGGTGGGCCAACATGTAATGACCCTGAATTTTGAGCCATATCAAACCGGTTTAATTAGTACTAAAAATTTTAATTTTGGATTAATAACAAAACAAGACACTTCACTCATTTAATAGAGGTACCCTCGGTAGAGGGTAAGGTGAGAGGATAGATTCCTGACACCACAGAGAGGAGGCCTATGGAAGAGGAGCTTCTACCGGTGAGTTCTTACCATTTTTCTTAAAAATGTCTGTATTTTAATTTAAAATCCCTAAATCTACACAATGAACGGCGTGGATCGGCCTTACGTCCATTGTTTCGATATATCGGAGGTTTTGAAGAAAGAGGAATGCTTTGCGCGAGATCTCGTGCCATAGAGATCAGTTTGGGCAATCTAGAAATGTCAGGCTAGATCAATTCAAATTAGAGATTTCTAAAGGCCAAATCATATCAGGGCTCGGAATTCTAAAGTGAACTTATGGTTGGATCGTCCACAACGATCTATGGAAAGTATCTATAATAAACATGTTGTGGAACCATTTCAGTGGACTATTGCAAATCTCGAATAGGTTAGATCTACGATTTCAGTGGACTATTGCAAATCTCGAATAGGTTATATCTAAGCAATCCTGTGGTTTTTTCATACTTGGTGTTGGGGAAAATCATCGGAGGGTTTGGACCTAATCTATGAATTTGTTAAACCCGTGAAAGTTAAAGAGATAGGGGAAAACCCTATATTTTTTGAAAAACCCATTAAGGACTTTTCCAAAATTTATGGGCAATTGACGAATCTAACTCAGAAAGGAGTACCTTTCAAATGTTTAAACAGTGTGAAGAAGCGTTTAAACAACTAAAACAACTTTTGACTACGACCCCTGTACTCACTCTTCCGTAAGATAGAGTGAAATTCGACGGTACACCAATGCGTCAATCAAGGGCCTTGATCGTGTACTCATGCAAGACCATAAGGTGTTCAAAAGTTTGTAGGTAACCTACCAGTTCCTACTTTCATTTCATCTATGTTTCTATACTCCTTAATTGTTGTAACCTTGGGATTAAATCATTCCAGTGGGAATCTTAGAATTTTTCTACAAATTTTTGGTACCGGAACTTTCTCTCCCAATCCACCCATGGATCGATATATCGACAAACTATCGATATATCGTCATCTTCCATTTTATAATGTTTCGTTTTTGGACACTTAAACTCCTAATTCGATATTATCGACATATTGTCGATATATCGAAATGTAAATCCCATCGATATATCGACAATATGTCGATACATTGTTAAAATCCTACAAATGTTGCTGGACATTTGTCATCAACATTCAATATTATCGACAAATTGACGATATTATCGATCACTTATACCGATTAAATCGATCATATATCGATTACATCGATGACTTACATGGATGATATCGATGATATGTCGATTCAATCGACGAATCATTTTTTCGATATTCTATCGACAATATATTGATATATCGATATGTTATACTATCGACATATCAAGATATTAGCGATATATCGATAAAATAGGAATATGAACCAACTCTTGTTGGACAATTCCAAACCAAATTCGATATTATCGCCATGTTTTTGATATATCGATATGTATATATGATCGATATATCGACAGGATGTCGATATATCGTTGAAATCATGAAATTCTGGCTGTGCTTGCTGGACAAATGGCGACTAAATTCAATATTATCGCCACGATTTCGATATATCGATATGTATATATGATCGATATATCGACATGTTGTCAATATATCGATGAAATACGTAAATTCCGGCGATTACTTGCTGGACAAATGGCGACCAAATTCGATATTGTCGATACGTTTTCGATATATCGATATGTATATACGATCGATAAATCGATATGATGTCGATATATCGTTAAAATATGAAAATGCTTCAAATGTTGCTGGACATTTGTCATCCATATTCGATATTATCGACATGTTGTCGATATTATCGACGACTTATGTCGATACAATCAATGATATGTAGATAATATCGATGACTAACATTGATTATATCGACGATATGAAGATTATATCGACTGTACATTTCTGATTGTACAATACGTCGATATCATCTACAAGTTGTCGATATATCGATGACTTGTGTCGATTATATTGTTGATATGTCGATTATATCGATGATTGCAACTTCTTACTATCTAAGTTTTAATGTTTTTTTTTTAATCTTCTCTATTTGCTTGGATTTGTTTGTTGTACACACCCATGTCAGTACACTTCCTCCATGTTAGCCATCCCCAGTAAGGAACGAAACGAACATGATTAAATTTCATCCTTGTTGGGAGTATTTGAATTTTTCATTTGTATAAGAACATGGGATTGAATGACAACCCTGTATAGTTGTCATGTGTCTATATCCTATAGCATGAGAACATGAGAGTATTTGAATTTTGCATTTGCATGTAGGAACCCAGTTGAAAATTTTTTTTTACCTCTTTCTTTTCTTTTCATTTCTTTCTTTATTCACATAACAAGAATACCTTCTAAACCAAAATTAGTTACTTGACGTATCATATATGTTTTTAGGGATGAGGTGAAGCGAATTGACAATCAAATGCATGGAAATGAAGGGAATTGGCTGTGAAATGCGTGGAAATGACCATGAATTAATACGGAATCGCCGAGAATGACCGTGAAATGCATGGAAATGACCATGAAGTGAAGCGATTTGACCGTGAAATGCATGGAAATGTGGGTTAGCTTACTAGTAAACACCCATGTCAGTAGACACCGACCCTACACCAGCCACCCCCACTACGGATCAAAACCAAGACCTCAGTTGTTGAAACGAGGTATCTCTACTCAGTCTGCCAGTTGATCTATGGATTTGGGTATAAACATCTTTTGTTTAGTGTATTGTAAGTGCTCGATTCAGTCTCGATATTTAGTTATGGTTTGAAGTATCTTTCTAGTCACCATGGAACTATTTTGTGTTAAATTATAAACAGACAGAAATTAATGCCCGGCTTCTGGAATGATCTGGGAAGATGAAAAATCACTGTCATAGAGTATGATGATGCATATTACATGAGTTAATCAAGAGCATCTTGACCTGTAAAGGAGATGGCCATGTGATCACAACATTAACCATGTGCAGAGGACAAGAACCCAAATGGGGGATGATGTGATGTTGCAATCTTAAATACTTCAGGGAATCAGCTGCTGTGATTTCTTCTGTTTGTGTCAATTTCTGACTAGCTCACAACAAGCAGTTGAAATCTGTTAAGCTTCATATGTCAGAAAAGAGTTGTTCTTGTAAGACCATCTTTGAGAGTCCAACATTAGACGGAAATGAGGAATGATTTACTCGTGCAGTTTGATTCCAATATCACTTCCACAATGACAAGAAAAGTCTCCCATTATGAGAAAATATAAAATAAAGAAGCGAAGAAATGAACAGAATACCAGGGCTCGATAAGACAGCACGGGGCCGTGGAACGGAACTCGCTCTGATGTTGGTTTTGCTATCGGCATCGATTTCTTTGTTGTTCTTCCCCTTCAGTGGTCTTGCAGTGCCTAAATACATGACAATACTTCTTTAGAAGTAAACTATAGTAGAAATGAGCACGGTAAGCATCAAGGACTGTAAATTACATTGAAGTTCTAACCAACCTTTGGATGCAGCAACGGAAGGCATTGGTGTGATTGGGACATAGGACTTGGGAATTCTTGCATGTGGAGGGGAATTGTCTCGATATTCATTTCCTGTAAATAAACCATATTCAGTGAAAAACAGGAATCACGATTGAAGGCAAATGGAAACAGATGTGAGCAGAACATTTGAAAGTACAAGAATGATTAAAATCATGAACACATGTAGCAAGCCTTATACTCTGGTGCTAGAAACTTAAAGTCATCTATTCAGATGTAGAGCACACTACCCATTTTGTATTTCCTTGAGAAGGGCATTTTTGTATTGAAACTCCATATGATGGGAATATTCAGTGTTTTTTTTTTCCTCTTACAGGGGATTAAGGGTGGGAATGGCCAGGTAGCTTGCCCAACTCAACGAACCCAGAGCATGTTTAGGCCAGGCTTGGACCTATTGCATGGGCCCATGGACAGGCTTGGGCCTCACATGCATGGCCCGATCAATATTCGGGTTGGGTGTGGGCCATTTTAGCCTGGCCCAGATTGGCCCGACCCAACTTATCCTCAAAAACGTTGATATGTCTTCAAAAAGGATGATTTTTATTTCCTCGCCATTGCAGTGAAATGAAGTGACAGTTACAATTAGCCTTTATTATCATTTTTAAAAAGAGGGACTGCCCTCTTTTATACTTCCACCTACCCCCTTCTTGTCTACCTCACCAATTGCAAACCAACTTTCATTACCACTGATTGCATCTCTCTCCAATCAAGATGGGTGTCATTGCCTCAATCTCCTATGCGTAATGGTGTTCCTCCATGGTCTTCTTTCACCGCATGCCTCCATCTCTGAACAAGGTATGTTGCATTTCTTTCTTCTTTTTCTTCTTCTTCTTCTTCTTTTTGGCATTGGTTTCTCCATTGATAAAAATGGCAAGAAGAAGAGGGTTCTCACATTACATCTTCTCAGAGTCACATTTCCAAAGGTATGTTGGTTCTCACATCACATCTTCACAGGGTCACTTCTTCTCATGACGGGTATCCTGATTCTAGAGGATGTGGTCAGTTTAAAGGATCAAACATAAATTCTCCAAAGAATATTGTACTGTTGATGGATAAATTCTTATCTCAAATTTGAGAAAGAATACATGGATTTGATAGATTATCGGGGCCCGGATGATACACCAAGCATTCATATAATGCGAGGGCCCAAAAAATTGTTCATCCCTACCATCAGATGCTAACTATGCCAAAAAAAGATCCATGTCATTCACCATGTACGTTACACTGCATACATGCCTTGTACCAGACTGACTGTTTGTCTGTGAATCAGGCAAGAGAAACTTGTATTAGAAAGATGGGCAGCTGCCCCACTATATAAATTCAACATACATCTGGTGATTTTGTGTGACAAACATGTGGACATTGCATACTACCGAATAGATGACTCAAGTGTAGATACATCATCAAGAGCTACACAGCTGTAATATAGATGCTGAAATTGGAATACGGACAACCTACACATGCGCAAAACCTTTACATGCTTGAAAGAGAGGAAATAACACAGCGTGCAGATTAAAGGGAGTGGAAACACCAATCATGCAGCACGAGATTACACAATGTGAAGAAATTTTAACAGTTTCCATGGACGTATTGAAGTGTTAAACTGTGTGTCATGCAAATTATAATTAAACATCTTATATCGATTAAGGGTTTGTTTGGATGCCACCTGAAAAGACAATCATCTAACTGAATTTTTGCGTAAAGACAGGTGCTGTTATCGTTGTCCGTACCTGTCATCTAGGTCATGAACTTCTATGCAACTTAAGACTCGTGTGCATAATTACCTGACAATCTGGAGTTAGCAGTTATTGTGTTGGCTTTGAAGATTTGGCAACATTATCTATAGGACGAGAAGCTTGATCTCTTTATAGATCACAAAAACCTCGGGTATTTATATTTTTAGAATGATTTGAACGTGAGACAGAAGATGGGACAAGTTCCTAAAAGATTATAATTTACATCGTGCTATCAACCAGACAAGGCAAACTTAGTAGCAAACGCATTGAGTTAAAAGAACTACACGCAGCAGACTTTGAAGCAATGCATTATCGAAGCATAAGGTGATGATGAATGGTTACTAAAAACGATGGCCAAACCTCAAGAAAATGACACATCAGAATGAAGGATTGGAACAGACTGTTGAGAAGTGGAGCCACATGCGCGGATTTCGTGTCGCAAGTCCTTTCGCAACTGGGATGCGGAAAGGAGTTTCGCGGATTTCGTGTCGCAAGTCCTTTCGCAACTGAGATGTGGAAAGGAAAGTTGCCAAAAATATAAATAGGGGTCCCTAGGGCTATTATAGGGTAAGGTGAATATTGGAAAATATTTCTAAGGTGTGGACAAGGGATTTTCTCTATACTTCCAAGGGAGAGGTTAGTATATTGCCTTGTAATCTTCGTTCTTCATAGTGGAAGTTTGCATTCATGGATTTTTACCCTAGATTGGGGTTTTTCCACGTATATCTTGTCTTGTGGTCTGTTTTGGATTGCTTTGATCTGTTTCTACTTTATATTTCTACCTGTTTATCATTTGTGGGTGAGGCCTGAGATTGAATCTTGGCTCACTGCGTTGTTGGTGTGCTACGCAACAACTAGTATCAGAGCTATTAGTTTAGTTCTATTGGGAGCAATGGCAGAAGATGAGAGAAAACTAGAATTGAGAAGTTTGATGGTTCAAACTTTGCCTTCTGGAAGATGCAGATGGAAGATTATCTATATCAAAAGGACCTCTATATTCCTCTAGGAGGAAAAGAGAAGAAACCAGAAAAAATGACAGATGATGAATGGTTTTTACTGGATAGGAAGGCTTTAGGAACGATCCGACTCTCTTTGTCTAAGAGTGTCGCCTTCAATATATCCAAGGTAAAAATGACAAAAGAATTAATGGAAGCCCTAGCCACCGTGTATGAAAAACCCTCAGCATCCAACAAGGTTCATCTTATGAAACAGCTATTCAACATGAAGATGTCAGATGGTGGGAGCGTGACTGAACATCTAAATGAGTTCAATACAGTCATGAGCCAGTTGGAATCCGTTGGCATTGTTTTTGAGGATAAGGTCAGAGCGTTATTGATCTTATCCAGTTTGCCAGACAGATGAGATGGTTTGGTGATTGCTGTGAACAATTCTTCAGGGTCGACAAAGCTGAAATTTGATGATGTGGCCAGTCTAATTCTCAGCGAAGAATCTAGAAGAAAGGCATCAGGAGTTTCAAGGGATTCAGGAATGCTCTAAACGTTGACGGAAGAGGAAGATTGCTGAACAAAGGAGACAATAAACACGGGCGTTCTAAGTCGAGGAAGAAGTCTAAGGGACTGAAAGATAAAGATGGGTGTTGGCATTGCGGAAAGAAGGGGCACATGAAACGTGATTGTAGGGCGCTTAAGAAACAAGAAGGAAGCTCTCAAGGCGGAAAAGATTCAGTGAATCTATCTGAGGAGACTGACACAGAGGCGTTGATCTTGTCTCTTGATGCGAGGAATGATTCTTGAGTTATAGACTCGGGTGTTTCGTTTCATGCCACTTCATGTAAGGAAGTTTTGCGTAACTATGTATCAGGTGACTTCGGGAGTGTCTACCTGGGTGATGATGAGCCGTGCAGTATTGTTGGAAAGGGAGACGTTCATATAATTCAGAAAGACGGAACAACGTTGAAATTGAAGGATGTCAGATATGTACCGAGTTTGAGAAAGAATCTGATCTCAGTAGGGCAGTTGGCCGATACCGGTTATGTGACGACATTCACCAGTGATTCCTGGAAGATCACAAAAGGTGCCTTGGTGATATCTCGAGATCAAGAAAGGTACTTTGTGAGAGTATAAGGTACTTTACGTGACTTAGGATCGTATATTTCATCGCAGTCGCATCAACTGGAGTGAATGGGCAGTTACGGCATCAGAGGTTGGGACATGTGAGTGAGAAATGGATGAAAGTGCTTTGTCAAAAGGGAAACTACCAGGGCTGAAGTCTATTAACTTGGAATCCTGCGAGGACTGCGTGTATGACAAGCAGAAGATGGTAAGTTTAAGAAGACGGGACGCTCTCCAAAGACGCATCTGTTGGAGCTTGTACACCCTGATGTGTGGGGACCGGCACAGGTATCATCTCTTGGTGGCTCACGTTATTTTGTTTTCTTTATTGATGATGTTAGTAGAAAACTGTGGATTTATTTCTTAAAGTACAAATCTGATGTATTTGATATATTTAAGAAGAAGTGAAAAGTTATGGTAGAAAATGAGACAGGTAAAACAGTAAAATGTCTCAGATCTGATAATGGGGGAGAGTATTGTGACAAGAGGTTTGAGGAGTATTGTGCAACAAGTGGAATCAAACATCAAAAAATGATTCTAGGTACACCGCAGTAGAATGGTGTGGCTGAGCGCATTAACAGGACTATCCTTAAGCGCGCCAGGAGCATGAGGTTACTTGCAGGGTTGACCAAGACATTTTGGGCAGATGCTGTGAATACCGCTGCATATCTCATCAATAGAAGCCCTCAGCACCATTGGATGGTGGGCTACCAGAAGAAGTGTGGACTGGGAAAGAAGTGAACCTTGCACATCTCAGAGTGTTCGGTTGCACTTCATATGTTCATATTGATGCAGAGCACAGAAACAAGCTGTATACGAAGTCCAGGAGGTGCACGTTTATAGGCTACGGGTAGCATGATTTTTGCTACAGGTTATGGGATGCAGAAAACAGGAAAATCATCAGAAGCAAGGACGTAGTCTTCAATGAAAAAGTGATGCACAAGGACAGTGTGCAGGAAAATAAGGCCGAATAAAAGGAATTCGTAGACTTGGAAGAGTTACTGGACACGGGTGTTACAACGTCACAGGATGATCATGCACATGAGCATTATAAGGCAGAACTACATACACCGGTTGTGAGGAGGTCTACTCGAAAGGAGACCCACAGTCCGATATTCACCCTCCTTATATTATCTACTGCTGATAGATAATGGTGAGCTAAAGTGTTTTGAAGGGGCGTTACCGTCAGATACACGGGTTAAGTGGGAGTAGGCCATGGATGAGGAGATGGACTCTCTTGAGTCTAATCGTACATGGGAGCTAGTCACTTTACCTAAGGGTAAAAAATCTATTCATAACAAGTGGGTTTACAGATTGAAGGAGGAGCAAGATGGTTCGAAACGGTACAAGGCTAGACTGGTTGTGAAAGGGTTTCAACAAAAGGCAGGTATCGATTTCACTGAAATATTTTCACCTGTGGTGAAAATGTCTACGATTCGCATGGTCTTGAGTATAGTGGCTACAAAGGACTCACATCTAGAGCAGCTAGATGTTAAGACAACCTTTCTTAATGGGGACCTTGAAGAAGAGATATATATGCATCAGCCGACAGGATACGTGACACTAGGAAAGGAGAACAAGGTGTGTAGACTAAAGAAGAGTTTATATGGCCTGAAGCAGGCCCCGAGGCAGTGGTACAAGAAGTTCGACAGTTTCATGTCGGGAAACGGCTTTAGGAGATGTCATGCAGACCACTGTTGTTACTTGAAGAAGTTTGATACGTCATACATCATTCTTCTTCTGTACGCTGATGATATGCTTGTGGCCGGTTCAAGCATGAAGGACATCTCAGATCTCAAAAGACAACTGTCTAGAGAATTTGCCATGAAGGATTTAGGAGCTGCAAAATAAATCCTAGGCATGAGGATAAAGCGTGGCAGGTAGGTAAAATAAGAAACTAGTTTTATCACAGGCAGAGTACATAGCCAAGGTACTTGACCGATTCAATATAGGAGGTGCTAAGCCGATTAACACTCCATTAGCCAACCACTTCAAGCTATCTAAGGAGCAAGGGGCAAAGACGCAGGAGGAACGGGATTATAAGGCTAAAGTCCCATACGCGTCAGCTATTGGGAATCTCATATATGCTATGGTGAGCACGAGGCCAGAATTGCTCAAGCAGTGAGAGTTGTTAGCAGGTTCATGAACAACCCCGGGAAGGAACATTGGGAAGCTGTGAAGTGGATCCTTAGATATTTGGTAGGTACTAAGGATGTAGGGCTGTGCTATGGTGGATCAGAAATCAAGCTACAAGGCTACGTGGATTTAGATTTGGCAGGAGATATTGACAGCAGGAGAAGCACTACAGGTTATGTCTTTACTATGGGTAGTGCTGCAGTCAGTTGGGTCTCTCAGTTACAGAAGATAGTATTTATCAGTACGACAGAAGCAGAATATGTTGTGGCTATAGAAGCATGCAAGGAGATGGTGTGGATGCAAGGTTTCATGGAAGAGTTGGGTAAGAAGTAAGCAGATTGCATACTGTACAGTGACAGTCAGAGTGCAATACACTTGGCCAAGAATTCAGCCTTTCATTCAAGGACCAAGCATATTACCATTAGATATTACTTCATACGTTCATTACTGGAAGATGGATCGATTGCTCTGGAGAAGATTCATACAAGTGAGAATCCTGCGGATGTTATACGAGAGAAGCTGAAGCTCTGTTCAGCTTTGATTGGTCTTCAGGCTTGAAGACGGGGAGGTGGTGCACTCCGGATGAAGAAGATAAAGGTTTATGGTGATGTGTCTCCAAGTGGGAGATTGTTGAGAAGTGGAGCCACATGCGGATTTCGTGTCGCAAGTCCTTTCGCAACTGGGATGCGGAAAGGAGTTTCGCGGATTTTGTGTCGCAAGTCCTTTCGCAACTGGGATGCGGAAAGGAGTTTCGTGGATTTCGTGTCGCAAGTCCTTTCGCAACTGGGATGTGGAAAGGGAAGTTGCCAAAACTATAAATTGCTGTCCCTAGGGCTATTCTAGGGTAAGGTGAATATTGAGAAATATTTTTAAGGTTTGGGCAAGGGATTTTCTCTGTACTTCCAAGGGAGAGGTTAGTATATTGCCTTGTAATATTCGTTCTTCATAGTGGAAGTTTGCATCCGTGGTTTTTTACCCTAGATTGGGGTTTTTCTACGTATATCTTGTCTTGTGGTTTGTTTTGGATTGCTTTGATCTGTTTCTAGTTTATATTTCTTCCTTTTATCGTTTGTGGGTGAGGCCTAAGATTAAATCTAGGCTCACCGCGTTGTTGGCGTGCTGCGCAACACAGACAAGGGAATTCGATATCACAATCGTCTATGTGTACCAAATGTTTTGGAACTGATCAAAGAAGAGCTATTAAATTAAGCATACTGAACAAAGATTACTATCCATCCTATGAGTATTAAAATGTACTGGAATGTGAAAAGATTAAATTGGTGGCAAAATATGAAGAGAAAGATTGTTGATTGTCTCTCGGTGTTTTACTTACTAGCAAGTGAAGGTAGATCATCAAAATCCATTAGGATTACTGTAGCCGTTGAAAATACTTGAATGGAAATTGGATTGTATCTTTATGGACTCCATTATTGGACTACCCAAAACTTGAAAGAACTATGACTCATTTTGGGTAATTGTTGATCGACTAACAAAGTCAACACATTTTGTACCCATACGTATTAACTACTCGATGGACGAACTTGCCAAGCAGTATTAAGGAAGTAGGGCACCTTCTTGGAGTGCCTATGTAAGACCCATAACACCGTGAGACTGACCGTATGCTTCAACTTTAGTACCGATGTGTTCCTGGTGGACTAGATCAACGAGTTTTCTTTTCGACCCTATTTTAGTACCGCAATACCCCGAGACTTGCACCTTATCAACCATGTAGGCGCTACGATTGCAACGTCGCATGACACGCCCCAGTGTAATCCTTAGATTAGAATTTTCAGTTTTGGCACGATCCGAGGTGGGCTTCGCAATGCACTCCAGTCCCACTTGCACGAATCCTAAGGTTGTTCAATCAGTCAATCTATCAATCAAGTCATCCATCACTCATGTCTCTCTCCCAACTAGTCAAACAAGCCCATGTCTTGCTCATGCACCCAGCAACCTCACCCAAGTAACCTGTATTAGATGACCTTAAAACCTCTGTCATGTGGATCGTGTCGCCGCTGTGTTCGCAATGGTGAAAATTGTGTGTCAATTCGACGCTTCATTAGTGAGATACGACCCATCGAATCCACGACCCAAATTGCATATCTTGTAACACAAGCAACCTTTATTGTGCTAGGCCCATTGGACTTGAGCCCATGTGGGCCTAAAGCCCACTTTCTAGAACATATAAATTATCATAAGATGAGATAATCACTACATGACAAATGAATATTTAGCACATATGAGATAATGTACTATAAGACAAAAATGCGTTTTACCCAACAATCCATCATTAGCCCTCTCCTCATGCCTTAGAAACTAATCATGGGACATGTCCACCTCATCCTATACATGCATCCAAAGCATGTCTTATTTTGTGACACATCACTTCAAATAACTAATTGAACTACTTTACCTCATCTTCCAATATGTATCACGTACAATCCACAATCCTTATCCATCCACTACCCAATGCATGCCTAAATTTCTTCCACCTTGGCCAATGCATGCTTAGCACCATCTCCCCTATCCATCCACTACCTATAATATACACCACCTTCCACATCACTTTTAGTACCAATAAGACCCCATAAATTTGCCACCTCAACCCCCAATTCTCTATATAAGAGTAGGAGCTCTCTTACACTCATACTTTTGGTACATTTAGAAATTCTTGAGATTTTAAGAGAGAGAGAGAGAGGCCAAGTTGTGGCTCACCATCAAACCTAGAGGGAGTGAAATGTTTATAACCTTAAATGTAGGGTCGCGATGCAGTAATAATCTCGGTGAGACCGAGGTCGAATCCACAGGGACTGCACTTGTGTCTTCTGAAAGTAACTAGAAGTAGAACTAGAAGAAGATGAAAACCTAAATCTGAAATATTTGAGAAAGTGATTTTGAATAAGGTAATTAAAACTCATAAATTTAAAGGTGGTAACTAGGGTTTCTAAGGATTCACTTGTAGCAATTGGGAGGCTACCTTGCTTGATTCAAGGACACAACTGGAATCAAAGTCTTATCCTATCCAATTGGTAAGAAGAGATTTATCAGATCTCTGAACTTCTCATGGATCTAATCATCAATGGATGAGAGTTGTGAGGATTTGGAAGTGATTCCATCACCTAACCACGCCCAGGAGACAAAGCAAACAACAGGATTTACCAATCCCACAGCCAATCATAAGAGAATTGTGAAGGTTAGGAAGGATTCCATCATCTTACCATGCCCAAGGGATGATGGTGACAACAGGATTTCCTAATTTCACAATCTCAATTCAGGAAAAAAAAGATATTTCAAGCTATCGTAGATCTAATGTAATTTTTCACAACAAACAATTAAAAACCAAAAATATTCCTTCATAAGTAAACTAAAATCCAAGAGAGTTCAACAAACATGAATTAAAACAAAGCAAACATCCCAATCACATTACAAGCTTCACTTCTTAGCCCTAGCTAAGAGGTTTAGCTAACCATAGATATGATGGAACTAAGAACTCTTAAACAAAATATCAACAAAGGAAGAAGAAGAAAACTCCCAGACGGCGGCTCCACCCTTTTGCTCCACTCCTCAAACCCTATAAGATGCCTTGGAACATCCTAGGGACCCCTATTTATAGTTTTGCAACTCCAACTTTCACACCGAGTTGGAAAAGTCTGAAAACTGCCTCAAATTTCTGCAATTTGTGTGCTGTCTGCGTAACCTTAGAGTGGTCGAGAACAGCCTTCGACTGGTCGAAGGCCACCTTTGATTGGTTGAGGGTTATCTTCAACTGGTCGAAGATGCCAAGAGTTAAAGGATTTTGATCACTGGAGTTCGAGTCGAAGTTCCTTCGACTAGTCGAGCTGGATCCTTCGACTGGTCGAAGGAGGGCTTAGACTAGTCGAAGTAGGCAGATTTTTAGGGTTCATTTTCTTTACTTCAAGTCTTCAATTCTCTTCATTCCACACTTGGTTTTCTTAGATCTTTGGCATGTGAATTCTTCATTCTTGGTTTCATAAGATCCATCCTTGGTTTTGGTGATTCGTGAGCGTTAAATCCATGCTTTTAACATCTTTTTCAATCCAACCTCTTAAATTCACCTTGCAACACAAACATGATTAAAATATAACATTAAGCATTATCATGTTCATAAAACCAAGTAATAAATGGGGGATAATATGCAATATTTAACCCTCAACACAATCCCCAACCATCATTTTGCTAGTCCCGAACAAAGTATGCGAAAATTATTTTGAGAACCACAAGACAATTTCTATAAGCTCAAGTGGTTTTTTTTAAAAACAATCCAAATAATAGAATTCTAAGATACATCAATGTTGAGCATCACCTTCTCTTCAACTCTAGCACTCAGTAAATTTCATAATCTAATTCATAGTATTAATCCTCCAATTAGAACAATTCTAAACATTGAGTTCCATGAGTGTATAATGAAGCTTAGACTTATCACACTCAAAGGTTCAATTCTCCATTTTCATGATAACATTGATAATCAAAAGAGCATTCAGGATGACCAAAACCTAAACCACAACCTGCCTTACAGTTCAGTTTAATTTTTTATTCTTCCAGCTTTTGATTTTTCCATCGATGGCTTTCACACTATATTCAATCTTTTTAATGATCTTCAATAGGTAGTCATTTTCGATGACAACTGTTTTTTAGCCGGGTATTTATTTATTTTTCTTTCTTTTCAATTCTTCTTATTGAACATGATGGACAAATTCCCCAGGTTGGTTCCTTCTATGCTTAATAATCACCAAGTTAACAATTTAATGTTGACTAAAGCTTTAATGTGAAAGCTAGATATGACATGTGAAATCATAACTCAATCAATGTTTAAAACTTCTAATCATGGATTAATAATTCGAACTTAATTGTGAAATCTAATATGTAACTGAATCCACTAGTCATAATCACCAACATTAAGTATCTTATACTTCTAAATCATGGACGAACTTTAAAATCACTCGAATTTACAAAATTTTCAGAAAAATTTTCACAATTTTTGCTCAAAGACTAAGAAAACACTAATTAGCTTGCCTAATCCATACCCCCCAACCTAAAATCTACATTGTCCTCAATATAAAAGATATAAGCATGCAATGCACATGAGACAATGAAAGTAAAGGAGAAGTGATGGAAAGGTATTACTTGAAGATGGAATTTTGAGGTGTTTTTAATGATCTCACTGTGAAAAATAGGTTAACATAAGACTTAAACCGATGATAAGAAAACTATCCTAAAATAGCTGAAAGCAAACTATCCTAAATTTCATGAAAGCAGTAAACTAATCTTAAACTAAGAAAGCAAGGGAAAAGCTACCCAGTCATGCTGCAAGGTTCCTCTTCCGGCCAATATCTTGATAAATTTCTCAGTAGGTTTCTCAAAAAGATCATCCCAA